>OX453002.1:0-1200000 GCA_949699075.1 Asteroscopus sphinx | reverse complement strand
ACGGTCGAGGCCTGAAATGAAGCAATTTACGGCCGAGTAATATTGGAAGTACGAGGCGAAGCCGAGTACTTCCCAAGTCATTTTAAAAGGACGAGGCGCAAGCCGAGTCCTTTTTAACTAAACGAGGCCGTTAATTGCTATTTCGGCCGAGACTTGTATAGTACTTTTCTCTCATTTGCGAGGAAACACAACACAAATTAGTTCAACAGTTTCTCATTTTCATTCACGTCAATACGCCCGCGCGCGGTTATATAAATAATAAATATACGTGTGTGTACTTAAAAACCTCGGTAGCATAATTTAAAAAATAAAAAGTGTCCAGCAATTTATATTATTGTCCTGTTGGATATTACCGGCCTGTTATTTCGTTGCGTACGGAAAAGAGCCGATTGTTGTATTCTTTTTTTTTGAATAATGAACCAATTTCCGAGCAAGTGGGAGAAAATATTATTATTACCTCAAAAGCGTCTTCAATACCGTCTTCTGTTATATTCGAGTTGGTTTCGCGAGCACGCGTCACCACAGCTGGATTGTACTTCAGCACGTAATAAGAGTCATCCGTCGCCAAACACACGAGGTTCCCGCTCTCAGACCAATACACGTGCCGAGGTTGGATCTCGATCCTGAGGGAAATACACTCACATGTAGGAACGTGCTGGAAGCGTGCCATATTATACGTATGTACAGGCGAACAAAGCAATTAGTATACAGGGTCGCCAGATATAGATGAAGACTTCTCAGGAAGTTATTATAGAATGGTTTGATTAGGGTTTTGTATAAATACAGTTTAACTTTGTCCGTTATTAAAATGATATTTCACTCGAAAACATCCATAACCTTTTGAGAAAACTTCATTTATATCTCTCTACCCTGTATACCAATTGCTTTGTTATACTGTACACGACTACCGGGAAAAACACGGTGTAATGTATGTTGATATAAAAACAGATTGGAAGAGGTCGTCGCAACGGGGTATGTTATTCGCGTTTGTATGTGCACTGTTTAAAATATTTTGTAGAATATTTCAACCACAGACGAGTATGCCTAAAGAGCCAGGTACCCACGATCACCAAGCTTATACGATCAATCGGTACGACACTCCGACAGCGAGTGGCATCAATCATACCATCAATTTATCGAGCTGACCAATCAGAATGTGCCGTCCACCCCTTGTCCCCCGCAATTATTTAACGATTGTGTTCTCATACAAAACATTGTTTTTGCGGCGTCTTTAGGCATAATAAAGTCTGTGATTTCAACAAATCAAATTGAAGCGCATTGCCAATTTCACACATATGCTTGCTTTTATCACTTTCCGGGAGCTATGTGAGACTTCGCTTCGCGCAAACAATGGATTAATTATGTTATACGCTTTATTTCCATCGTTTTGAAAGCCAGAGATGCAGAGAAAGGTCTACACGGAAAATTAAGATCTATGCATAAAGCTAGAGCAAGTACATTCAGGAAGCATTGCAAATAAACACAAGATAAGGGAAATGGCACTCGCATACAGAGTAATACATCGAATATGACACTTATAGAATAATATATGTTTGTATATATCTTTTTTGTCTGCGATATCTGCGATCACTTGTTGTTGAACTCTCAACTTCATCATCACCATCATCATTTCAGCCGAAAGACGTCCATTGCTGGACATAGGCCTCCCCCAAGCATCGCCACAACGACCAACCATCAACATTCTCTTCGTAATTAACAACAAACAAACTAGTTTCTCAAATTGCGTAAACAAAAAGTAACGTTGTATATTTATTTATCTCGAAGTCCATTATTGCCTTTTTGTTATTTAAGCTGTTCTCGATTTCTTCTCCTTTGTGGTACTTACTTTCGGCACCTCTGGAAAACACATTTAAGTTTTGTCCACAGTGGTAATAAACATACTATCTATAATGACGCCATGGAAAGGCGGTTTTAAAGTGAATTTTAATAACGTGGTTGCGATAGGGAACAGATACTGAACCACTATGAAAAAAATTTAATAACGTGGTTGCGATAGGGAACAGATACTGAACCACTATGAAAAAATTTCCAGTCCTTAATCAATTATCCTGTTTTCATTTAGCTTCTTGAATCTACCAAGTTTCAATGCATTCTGGGCATCGTCCCATTTGGTGAAATAAAAATTTAAGAGCTGATTATAATTCCGACAATAACGAACACGTTACGATAATTAAACAACACATCATCTATATATATTGACATTTTAAGTTAAGTATGTATTTTTATGACATTTGTATGCCCATGAGGCTGATCACAGAATGAACTTAATTTAAATTTAAATAAGACCTATTTGTTACCTGTGAATCACAAATAAATGATTTTGATTCTATATTAGGGTGTTATGCCAAAGGAAACGTTTTACGGCATCAAGGAATGAATAGTGAATAGTTAGACACAAATACATAACATTCGCTTTTCGATATCAAAATATTGCAAATGTTGGCAAAAAAGTGCATAATACAACGTGATTCGCTATGCATGTTACGCCAATATGCCAAGGCTGGAAATCTAGTCTTGATAAACATTTTTACTCCTTGTAGCAATAATATTTACGCCACAGGCAAACAGAATCGGAGATAAAAATTACTCTATTGTAGTAGCTTAGAAATCCAAGGCATACAAACATTTGCTTCACGCGGGGTTCGAACCGGCTACTTATATCGCAGAAAGAAACGCTTAGAATATACCCAAATGGATTTAGTAGGGCCTGTTTCATTACCTCCTGATAGACACTGATGAACTGCTAGATAAATACAAAAATAGAACAAGATTTGTATTAATATATCTGCTAGATAAGTTAATTGACACTTATCAGGAGGTGGAGAAACAGGTCCAAGCCAAGTCTTATTATGTAAAAATAATAGAATGTATTCAATGAAATAGACAATGATATTTAAATACCATTTATAACTACGCATATATTATAATAAAGCCAACAATACGCAAGGCAGTATAATAAAATGTAGAGAAACTAATGATATGTGCGAGTTTGAGTGTACGAATCCACAAACTTGCAAAAACGCTGCGCAACTTGTACTAGGACAAAAATGGTACTTGGAAGTTTCTAAATTAAATATGAGACAAAAGCAATTATATTTCTACAATAATTACAAACTAATTAGTAAAATTGTATTGAACTATGTTTACGGGACTTGTCACGCACAATTAAATCAAAATATAACAAACATTTTGACTAACCGCGACGTTTCGTTTAATTTAATGACTTGATTAAGAAAGCTTCAATAAAATTTTCGAACTTCGCAACAGATTTTTGTGTTTCAAATATATAATTTCAGTGTACACTTATACAATAATATCGCTAGCAATCTTATGCTATGTATATAGATATATTGGCGGTGCACTTACCGTCTGATCAGTTCCAAGTTCTCCCAGTCGTAGAATGAGAATGCCATACCACTAATGGACTTGACACCCAGCATAAATCCCCCGTATATACCTGGACCAAACACTATGAATTAAGAAAATATACCGCCCACTTAGTCACAAATAAGAATTTAAGTATTCATTAGTCTAACAAACTTTAAAGCTTTTTAATGACAGATTTTCATAAATGTATACTGATAGAAAGACCAAGAAATGAGATTCAGAGTGTGTGTTGCAGTTCAGTATTCCGAAGGTTTACTGCGAAAACCTGCTAAATAACTAGCAAATGTTTTTATTTTGCAGATTTTCGCAGTAAACTCTCGATTTATGGAATCCATTTATGGAAAAAGAGAAATCACACAGAAATTCAAAACATCATGATTCTAACTTTATTTAATTTTGTTTATTTATTACAAATGCGCCATTCACTAGTTCAAAAGACCAGCAAGAAACTCCCAAGGCGGGTTTCCTGCAACCATTTCTAACATCTAACACGTTTTTCTAACAAAAAATGGGCATGGCCGCTAGGCCTAGGTTGTTTGGCCACATTTGATTGGCCTAAACAAAATATCAACATGTTTTGTTGGCTTGTTTTGTTACATTTTCGTCGCAGGAGACCCGGCTTAAAGATGATTTACTCGACTTTATAATTATGACAATCTTACCTTCGGCGCCATACTCCGGCTTGAAGCTTTTTCTCTCTTTGAAATTTTTGAACACTTTTATGGTGCTAGAATTCTCAAGCGTCGCATATTCTGAGCTGTCAAGAGCCCAGACAAACTCCTGCGCAGTTCCAAAGGCCTTATTCCTAAGTGCCATGGCTGTGTATATGATATATTCTCCGTCACCACAAACGACGACGAAACGTCCGTTGGGATTGTGCTCGATAGTTTGAGGGTAAATCTCGCACGAACCCATGTCTTTGGCCATGACTGGAACGCGCTCACCATCTTTTATCTCTGTGCCTGGAATTTAAATTTGAGGTGATGAGGGTAAAGAAATAAATTGATATTTCAATATGTCATAACAGTACATAAATATCATGGTATAATAAGATGTTTCACCAGGTATTCTCTTCCCGCGACGACAGCGCGATGCCTCCAAGCTACGTCACGATCAGTGTTGCCGTTGATTGATGTCTTCAATATATTTAAGGAGATTTTTGTTAGGTTTAGGTTTAAAGAATCTTTATTCTCAAAAAGAACATTCAGTTCACTTTGTTCATAATGAATATAAAATAAATTCCTAACTAGCCTAACTATTTGTTATCTCGTGTTATTCATTTAATTATTTATAAAGGAAACTGTTTAAAATTACTAGTTAAAAAGTGATTCTTTATAGAAGCAAGTAAAGAAAAAAATGAATTTTGCTGAGTTAATTTATTTACACAAAGTGGCAGCACATCAAACTGACAAGTGTCACGCTAACAGCCCGCTATTGGCTCCACGGCCGATGACGTAGTACGGAGGCAATCACGTGACCTAGCTGTCACGGGAAGAGAGTACCTGGTGAAACATCTTATTATACCATGATAAATACGAAGTGGAATAATTAACGGAAACCTTAGCTATGTTTGGGTATCATATTACAAAGTCATCATACTACTATAATGTTATCAAAAGACGGGTTTCAACAACTGTTACCTTCAGGCAAAGCCTTCAAGTTGACTTGCTGCATCTCGGAGTGTTTGGCCCAGATGATCTTGCCTCCGTTCACGTCCATGGATATAGCAGGCTCCTCGCGACCGACCTTGATCATGATTGTACCCTCGTCGTACCTGGCGAACACACAAACAAATACTGGATATAGTTGTGTAAACAACGTATTTACAAATAGTTTACATTTAGGAATGGTGAGTAATATTCAATTGCTGTTTTTACATCGAATGGTAAGTCGTGTGTTCAGTTCTCAATAGGCAGCAGTGTCCTGTGACCTTATAACGTGTGCTAACTTCTCCGACCCTTTTCCCAATTGTATTGTTTGTTATCTCTTTTTCTCTCGTTACGTGAATCATCAGACGAAACGAGATAACAAACCGAACCGGTCAACAGTTGGTTCTCTTGTGGTTTTGAATCAGGGAGCAAATGCAGCTGAAATACAGTATTTTACACAGAGTGACTGCCATAAGACCCCCACAACCCAGATCCTGCTGAATACCGACATCCTAAGGTTAGAAAAGTTGTCAGACTTTCGGACTTCTGATTACCAGTAACGATAGATATTCATATGGAAACTATGGTCACCAATGTGTTCATCATGTTTGGTGATTATCACATCATTATTTTCGGTAACGTCTTAGGACATCCCTGTTCAGTATTTTAAGGAAATGATGAATAGAAAATCACATGCTATTTAACAGTTTTTTGACGGCAACTTACCCTATAGCTACATTATTGGAGCCATGCATGGAAGATATAGTCCAGACTCTTTCAAAGCCGTAGTTCAAGGAAGACTCTAGGCGGTATGTGCCGGCGTGCCATATCCTGATGGAGCCGTCTTCTGAACCGGTCAGCAGGATCGGAAGCTCGGGGTGGAATGATACCGCTGACACGTTCTGTGTGTGGCCTGCGTGGTATTATCACTTGTTAGTTAGGTTTAAAGCGTCTATTATTGCCGGCTGTATTTATTAGACAACTAGTTAGATGCAGTGAGAATAAAAATATCAGGATAAATCATCATCCTCCGAGCCTTTTCCCAATTATATTGGGGTCGGCTTCCAGTCTAGCCAGATGCGGCTGAACATCAGTATTTTACACGAAGCGACTGCCATCAGACCCCCGCAACCCAGTTACTGGGTAATACTGACATTCGGAGGTTAGACCAGTTGTCAGACTTTCAGGCTTCTGACTACCCGTAACGACTGCCATAGATATTCGTATGACAACCGGGACCGACAGCTTAACGTGCTCTCCGAGGCATATCAGGATAAATAGACTGTTCAAAATGATCCAATCCAAGCTTTATTACAATGGGATAAATTTTTATCAGAATGAAAATTGGCGTATACTATGTTAATTCTGAAACACATCTTGCGTCGTTGAGATTTAGTCTTATGTCATTTTGAACAGTCTGTTCGTCCGGATATTATGACGCATAAATACATAAATATTCGGATAAATCTTTAAAACACACGATTGCTTTTCAACTGCATCACCTCATACTTATACAATGTAAGTCACAACCCCAGAATTGCACACCAATTGAATGCGTCCTTTCAAACGACAAAGGTTAATATGCTATAGATAGCAAGCTGAATGGAGGGAATTGAAAGTTCATTACTATTCATGTAAAGGACAAAGTTTGTGGTCTCATCATCTCAATTTATTCGGTCAATTGTGGCATGTATAGACTGGAAGGTGACCGGTATAGGAGGAAGACCTCAAGGTACAAGGCTACTAGAGAGCGTCGACCTCGTTAGTGAAAGTCATCAGATGGTACTGGTTAGCTTCATTTGTTCGCACTTGGTCGGATTCTCATTTCGTCGGATTCAGTACAGACGATAAGATAATACATTTATAATACATTGGTTAAGTAGCATGAAGTACTCACAATATCAACAATATGCATTTACAGTAACGCATTTTCCTCGATTATTGACTCCATCGTCTTAGTTCTGCATGACGACCTACTTATTTCGCGGAATTAACATTTTAACTTCATATTTTGTATTAAAAAAAGTATGTAAAAGTTTAGCAAAAAATAAAAACCTTTTTTTTCTGTATTCCGGCAAAATGAGAATCGGACCTTGTGCATAATTTTAATTTTTTAAGTATAATTTTGGTAGAAAATATAAAACAGTTTTTCTTCTTAACTGTATTCCGGCGAAATGAGAATCCGACCATTTGCGAATCCGACCAAGTGCGAACAAATGGTTAGCTTCATGACTAATGGTAACCATTTAGGTAGTTGAAGATGTAGCGACAATGCCGACACATTGTTTTGTACAAAGAGCACAAATATTAGCGCCATGTCACGCGTTAAGTCATTATAATGTAGTCTGTAACCATATGTACTGCAACATGACCTTCATTGTAAATACCCTTTTCATCATTTATCCCTAAAAGGACTTTGATCTACATTGTTTTAATAAAGGGTTTCCATCTCTAAAATCTGCGAACCAGGACAAGAAGAGTGAAAACCCTGGATTTTGTGCCTTTAAACCCATACGTATCAACAGTGTATGTTTTTAAAAATTACTCAGTCAAATAAAAAAAATGAAAAAAACTAAATTTATGGTATTCAAAAGAAACAAATCAGAATCTTCTTAGAGTTTTAACAAACAATTAGCGGTGTTGCAATATGTATCGACGACAAAACATATTATCTGTAAAAAATAAATATTGTAACGCGTTACAAGTAATTTCGGCTGCGTATTTTCAGTAGATGTGTCAGCAGCCTAAAACCCGGACTACAAATGAAACCCCACCCGGACGCTCTCCAGACGCCCTCTAAACTAGGACAAATCCGGGGAAACCCAGACGGATGGCAATCCTATTTTGATAGAATGTGTTTCTGAAGTTAAGTTTTAGAAACTCCTTTTCACCGTGTGACAGTTCTTATTCTTCAAAAGTACCTGTAATTGTCATTTTCAATCTAAATGAATGAATTAACTTTGTCATTGAAGTTTTTACTTACTTTCTAATGTCTGAACACATGTTTTATTCTGGTAGTCCCATATTTTGACGAGACGGTCGTCGGCGCCACTGATGAGGTAGGGTTTGTCTCCACCGTGGTAGTAGTCCACACAGTTCACGCCCTTCTCGTGACCTTCTAAGGTGAAGTTGGAGATTGAGGAGCCGAGCTGCCATACCTGGGTACACAAACATTATTATGTTGGTATATTATGGCAATTCAAGTGTTGTGTTGGGCAGTTTACATATTAAAACTAAGGAGTTTCCTTTGCAAAATTAGAATCAAATGGTGCTGAGTTCAAGTGCTTTAACTAACTTTCAAATACCATATTGGAGGCCCTTCAGGCAATGTGAAAACCCCGATACTAGGGCAAGCCACTCAGCATACTTGACAAGAAGAAAGAGTACATGAGCACTAAGTTCATTTACTTAATCATTATATCAAAGAGGACAAAAATTATAATCGCCATTTATAGTCATAAAATCAACAAGTAATGCTTGTGCCGTTTCTTTGTCTGAGTAAAATTATGTACAGTCGAGGAAAGAAAAGGTTCGTCTCTTCACATTTCGTCTATTTTTGCTTGTACTGGCAGATAACAATAATGACAGTTGTACGTACACCCGCCTAATTATCTCTCGTTCGCAGTTTGAAAAGGTAAAATGTACTCGCGACACGTTTAAAGGAATCAATTTGAAAATTGATGAACCTTTACGTTCCTCTACTGTACATACAAATTCAATGCCTTTCCATTTGGCTGGGTTGAATTAACAAATAACTGAAAGTAAACATTTGTCCTTCAATTCGACATATCAATTTAATTTATTTTTTTATTCTTTAGGACAACAAACAATAAGGCATAATACAAACAAAAAGAATATCATACAAAACTTGGGTAATAATCACGCAATCAACAGCGTCGATAATAGCAAAAACCTTTCAACTCTAACAATTTCTTGAAAGTTAACACAATTACTATGTGGAAACGTGCCTAACTTCACTCTTCTCCTCTACGCTATACGATAATGATGGGAAAGAGAACAAGTGACTTACTTTGACCGTGGTGTCGAGGCTGGCGCTGGCGAATGTGTTGTTGTCCTTGGGATTGATGACGATCTGCATGACGTAGTGCGTGTGGCCCTCGAACACCTGCTGGCACGCCCAGTTGCGCTCCCAGTTCCATAGCTTTATCAGCAGGTCATCTGGAATGGGGAACCATTTATAATCCTATGCTAAGTAACTCATAATTTTATTGTGAGCAAGCAATGACCTATCTTGACCTACAAATAATCAATTTTCTCTTCCGGAGTCCTTCTGCATAATCAGGGTGCTGTGGTTAACATCCATCCTTTCTCAAGTAAAGTGGACCGAACGTCAATGGTAACACTTAAACTACGAAAATCGCTCTTACTGCTGACGAAATAAAGACGCTGTCAAGGTCAAACTGTTACCACTGACATGAGGTCGACTGTACTAACAGGCTACATGAGCTATATTGTCTTAAGTTGACCACAGATACTGCTTGTTCTATCACACTTAAGAGGAATGTAGTCGCCAAGTAGCACCCCATCAGTAAAAAAATATTACTCGCTGAATACATAATTTATCGAAAATTCGTTTTTAACAATTGAAGTACAGGTACTGTAGTTTAATTAGAAATTATTTACTTTGTAAATTATAGTTCGTTGTAGTTGTAGATAGGAAAAGTGAGAAAAACAACCACTTTTGGCACTTTTTCTATCTACAACTACAGCAAACTATATTTAGTTTCTGATTAAAATACAGTACCTGTACTTCAATTGTACATTAATAAAAAAAATACTGATGGGGGCGCCACTAGGCAGCTACATTCCCCTTAAGGAGTAATATTTACACATGGATGTCACTTTGATAAACACTTAAGTGTAATGACATTGCTCATGATATTAAATAGTCATCAACTGCAACAAAGCTGCTACTATGTTTTCAGCAGCGTCATCTGTCTGTAAGCACCGAAAAGCAAGTGTAACACCGACTTACCACTGCTGGTGAGGATGTATGGCTGTGTGGGGTGTATCGCGATGCACCTTACGTAGTCTGAATGCGCCTCGAAGGCGTGCACTCTCTCCAGCGTGTTGTAGTTGAACACGCGGATCTGCATGTCATCTGAGCCCGTGATAACCCAGTTCTTGCGGGGCACAAACTTCGCGGCGCGCACTGGGAGGTCGCATACCTGGGAATGATGGAACTTCGTTATGAGTGGATTTTAATATGATGATTTTAATCTGGTGATTTTAATATGGTGATTTTAATATGGTGATTTTAATATGGTGATTGTTATATGGTGATTTTAATGTGGTGATTTTTATATGGTGATTTTAAGATAGTGATTTTATCCACTGGATATTCTTCCCAACTTTAATAATAAGAACCGGCAAAGGGTAGGCATTTTTTAATAATAAGAATTGGCAAAGGGAGGTCATTTTTTGGTGTCCGTCTTCCGTCTTATTGCCTGACGGTTAATAAGCACTACCTAATTGAATTTAGTTGAATAAATGATTTTATTTATTTATTACTAGCTGTGCCCGCGACTCCGTCCGCGTGGATGTCGGAAAATAACATCGTGTCATAATTATGAACACAATATCTTCAAATATATACATATAAGCGCCTACACAGACGATTACACTATTTACCGACCATACTATATTTTGTTTTTACAACCAACCGGCTAAGGTGATGGAATTTCATGGAATTAGCCCTAAACTCCCTCATTCTGAGAAGACGCTCGTGCCCAGTAGTGGGAAGTAATTGGGCTGATTATGTTATTCTATAACACTAACCACATCTCTTGCCCAGTAGTGGGAAGTAATTGGGCTGATTATGTTATTCTATAACACTAACCACATCTCTTCTTATGCTGAGAAGAGGCCCGTGTCCAGCAGTGGGACTGTAATGGGCTGGTAATGTTATGTTATTCTAGAATACTAATAATATCCGGTTCATTAACTCTTCTCATTTTGAGAAGAGGGCCATACCCAGTAGTGGGACAGTAATGGGTTGACTACGTTATGTTATTCTATATTTTCTAGTTTCTTAACTCTTCTCGTTTCGAGAAGAGGTCCGTGCCCAGCAGTGGGGCAGTAGGTAATGAGCTGATTATGTTATGATAATCTATTACACTAACAATATCCAGTTCCTTAACTCTTCTCAATCCAAGAAGAGGGCCATGCCCAGCAGCGGTACAGTGATGGGCTATGTAATGTTATTCTATATTTTCTATAATACTAATAGAATCCAGTTGTATTTTTAGGAACCTGCAACCTGCATCCAACCAACAATCATGACCTCTACTTTGTATGCAACTTAATACAATAGAGGGGTCAAGCTGTATCGCTGGATCTACCCAACCGATTCAGATAAAACATACCCTATATTTTAAGTTAGACTAATACCAATACAAATGCTAAGTTTCATTGCGATCCGTTCAGCCGTTTTCACGTGATGAGGTAACAAACAGACAGACAGACAGACAGACAGACAGACAGACATACATTTTTTTAACGATTGATTCGTGTTCTATAGCTTATTTCTAGTCCCCCTAGCCGGTTTTCGCGAAAAAATACTCAATGTACAGACTTTTCGACCTTTACAGTTTTATTATAGTATAGATTTATGTACACACACACAACAATACAATGACGGAAACGTACAAAGATTAGGGCAGACGTATTAGTAAACGTAGCATAGAGCTCGACCCAGCCAGGTGGACTGACGACCTGAAGAAGGTAGCTGGGATGGACTGGATGCGGCAGGCGGAGTACTGCGTGTTGTAGCGCAGCTTGCGAGAGGCCCATGTCCAGCAGTGGACTGCAATAGGCTGAGTTGATTGATTGAAAACAAAAGTACTTCTTATTTTAATGAAATTATAAAAATAAATGATTTTTGATTTTAAAAAGAAATAAAAAACAGAGAAAGATAGAAAAATGATTAATTGCCACAACAAGATATGCGGCAGGTGAAAATAAAAAAATATCTTCTTACATTTTCGAAATTACAGTGATACATAGTGGGAACCTCAAATTATAGAATGATTAGAGATTAAAGCAAAAGTTGCAATGGGATCCGATCATCGCAATATGGTTATACCTTTAAAGTAGTAAGTCATTTTGGAAAAGTGTAAGTCAACTTTGTTTCTACTACATTACGTTTTACTTCTATTACCCTCAAGCAGGTCAGACACTATCAGTAATTATCTGCAAGTAATGACATTACTATTTTGACAGTGTAGTGTTTGGAATGAAAGAATGACTGTAAATAATAATGTTATTTTAGTATTTTTACTTCATTATTATACTGATAGTGTGTGGAACGCAACACTTCATACATCCGTCACTATTCATCGGGTAATCACCGAAGTTGGACGATTGTGCTGGCACCCCACACTGTGTTCGCAGACATTGAGGCAAACAAGAAACAATTGTTAAAACAATTTAAACATATTTACAAACAAGACTTTGCCCGTATTATGGGATTCAACAAACTCAAAATGTGAAATACCTCAGGCTCAAAGCCAATCTATCTTCTTCTGGGATTGATTCTCTCAAATAGTATCTTTTCTTTCTATAAATTCGAGTAATCAGACACAAAAGTCCGTGTGGTGCCGGACTTAAAGAATAGCACCACCCTTATCTCTTCTCATGGGTGTCGTAAAAGGCGACTAAGGGATTCACCAGAGCATGGGCAGCAGCGTTCTCTGAGTATTTAACCAACCAACTGCGATCGCCAACCCGCCTGCCAAGCGTGGCGATTATGGCATATCCCCCCCTTAATTGGGGGAGGCCTATGTACAGTAGTGGACGTTATTGGGCTGAAATGAGACACAAAAGCTTTACATAAAGACGTCTATTCGCTAATTCGAAAGTAATCCTTAAAGTCATCAACTTCAATGAGAGCAATTTCCTGTTATAAATTATCTTTATTTTTTCTTTTAATTCTATTTTTCGAAGTAAACACTGCAGAAATTATCTAAACAAATTACAGTGTATGGGGAGGTTTTGTAATGCCATTATCGAATGGAGGAATGACAGTTATACTGATGTCATTATTACTGATAGTGACTGGGCCACTTCAGAATGTAAAACAGAGGATGTTATTGTAAAATCGTTTACATATATTGCACAGTGGGAATTAAAGTGACTCAATTCATTTGGACAAAAAGAGTTAAATTAAACCATAATTAAACACATAAAATGATAACATAACTGGCGAAATGTGGGTGTACTATCACACCTCTGCCTACCCCTTCGGGGAAATACAGGCGTGATGTTATGTTATGTTGTTGTTAAAATGATTTGAAAAGGATAGATAGTAATTGTTTTACGTATTTAACTTGATTATCTAAAAATTTTAATTGAGTCACTTTCAGTCTCTGTTTGATAGAGTAATATTTCACTAAAACATTTTGGAATTTATGAAAAAAAAACGAATATAATTTAAGGCTGGCCTTTACTTTGGTCAAAGAAGTATTGCCATACAACGCGGCAATGCTGCCAGTCTTCTGGGCATGTTACCAGTTGAAAGCGAAGTGGAGGAATATTTTGATGCTCTTTTTTAGTTTTTACCTTTAGGTTTAGTTTTAATTTAGGGTTTTTTTTTGTTACATGTATAATTAAGTCCAACAATAATGTAAACATATGTTTAATATCATATAATTTAAGTAAGTAAGCTTTTCAAAATACAACATAATAGTTGACGACGTCTGTGGTCTAGTGGTTCGAGTGTCGGACTGCTGATCACGAGGTTGTGGGTTCAATTCCCACACGACACAAATATTTGTGTGATGAACATAAAGTATTTGTGTTGGTCTGGGTGTTGCTTATGTATTATAAGTATGTATTTACAAAAAAAAAGTATATAAGTATTATAACCATTGTCTAGTACCCATAATACAAGCTCTGCTTGGTTTAGGACTAGATGGTGCTGTGTAAAAAAATTTCTCAAAAATATTTATTTATTTTATTTAGTTAAATTATTGTTAAAATACATCTACTAAACCAAGTCTTGCATGTAATTGAATGTAGAACTCGTTCTAGAGTGCAGTATGATAATAGTTTGTAAATATTCAGTGCTTGTTGTGATGCACAGAGGAAACTGTGTTTATTTGTTGATGGCAAAGTTTTTTGTTTTAACCGATGATGATAATGGAATTTGTTATCTCCATTTATACTGTAAGTAATTAGTATAAAACTATTGGTCCGGTCACAGATAATATAATATAATACTATACTATACATACTCTCATATGTAATGTACCTAATATGATGTTTTACTTTATTCATATTTTAGGTTCCCATTGGGTTCTCTACACACAAGTTTAACTCTGTTCAAACGTAGTTGTCATGTGTTGGTTGATAAGGGGAGGTCAATGTCCTGAGCTACATTTATGCATTGACCCAAAATAAGCCATAAACTATTCTTGATTCTTTCAATTTAATTTATCTAATATATATGTTTAACAGTTAACGACGGTGAATCAAATATGTTATGCATCAAGCTTATATTTGCCATTGAAAAATGAAGGTTATCATGAAGAAGTATTAACTGGCTTATATAATGCATGAATTACTCCAGGTAGCAAACAATAAGGCCTAAATGCAATCGTAGAACCATAAAGCTGCTGAAGACACAGCTCAGCAAAATTTGCAATTATCACCTGTCCAACATCCAGTGTGATAGCGGAGCCCCACTCCTACTACTATGTTTCACTTTTACCATCTTGCTTATTGTATCTACTGAGGTATTAAAGATATGATTGTAAAATAGCAACAAAAATGATAATATCTTCCTACTAACATTTGTATGCTGTAATTATATTGAATTATCTAATCTAATTACATCTGATCATTATCAACATTAAAATACAAATATCAATTTATTTACAACATACATTGGGCATTGCCTGGTTTAGAGCACAGCTAACTATTTCTAATAAATTTGAAATACATGTTAGGATTATTAGTCATGGTGATGGCTTAGAAGTCATACAAAATTATGAATGGAAAAGTAATTATGTAGGCGGTTTAGTTAAAGCTTATTAAAAACTTATATTGATAACTGGTTCAACAATTTCTACACTCAGTACACTCAACTAAGATGTTAACTTGCATAACTGAAACATCATCTTGAATCTTGAAACTTCTACCAATAATTAATTACTGTTTTAAGGTAAAGACTACACATAAAAAATACATAGTACTTATGTTATAAAATGACGAAATGATGTGCCTAGAACTAAAAGTATATTGGGTAGCAAATCAAAAATTGAAAATGTCAGATGAAGATGCTTTGCTGAATATAGGTGGAATTTGGTGTGCCAAGAGTATGAAATGTTTACCTCGAATCTTTTGATCTGTGCGTGCGTCTCGTAGTTCCATATGTTCACATCACCGTTGTACAGGGAGCACAGGAGCCATGGCTCCGTGGGGTGCTGGTCCACGCACTTGACGCGGTCCGACCTCGCTGTCAACTTCCTCTTGATATCCAGGCGCAACGGCTTTAGGAACATAGCAACAGAACACGTTAGCGATTCCGTACAAAACACAACAAACACCTATTACACGCGAATTACATCAACTGGAAGCCGACATTATACGAATGATGACACCACACTGCCGACAAATATACAACTACGTGGCGTAAATTTCGTCGGTACTTAGAAATATGCACAAACACTTGGATAGGTTTAATTATGCTGAATTTAAAGTTGTTCTTACCATTTTTAATAGTTAAAACATGAAAAAATCTCATACAGGAACAGGAGAACTGTGGAAATTTGACAGGGTGGGTGGACGTGTCACTATTTTTTTTTTTGAATGCCAATACACTTCGGATACGCGCTTGTCACCAGTTTTTATCGGTAAATACCGGTTTTTTTCTAAAGACGTAATATCAAAACAGAAGACTCGAAAACGTCCTAATTTGCGTCTAGTCCTCACCCCCACCACCGAGCCTGACTGGGGACAAAAAAAAACCCATCGACAAAGATTACTATTTAATTAGCTAAGGGTGGTATCATCATTTCAGCCGAAAGACGTCCACTGCTGGAGATAGGCCTCCCACAATTGGATTGGACAAAGAAATTTGACGAGTGGCATACCACCCTAACTGAACGACAAAGGCACTCTCCGGGCGTCCCCACGTCGTCGATCGATAATAATTATATTATCTGTAATAATACTGAACGCGGCCCTGTTGACCACCAGGCTGCGTTCAGTTATATCACCCGACGTCGTCAGACGACGCTCGGAGCGCTATTTTTTGAGCGTTCGTTTCTAGATTGCTATGACCTCTGAGTAACTGAACGACCAAAGTTCGCGACGTGCATCGTCGGGTGATATTACTGAACGTAACCCCGGGCACACCTAAAAGCCTTTATGCCCGAAAACAATGATTTATCGGATGCGACTTCGATTTATAGTCGCAACGAGGTCGGTCGCGACACCGATGGTAGCGACCTAGCGACGTATTAGGGCTGCGTTCAGTATTATCACAGATAATATAATTATTATCGATTGACGACGGCGGAAGACTCATGCATGGAGCGTTCTTTGGGCGTTCAAAACCAGCCCATTAAGTCCCTCTGCTGGGCGAGGGCCTCTTCTCAGAATAGGAAACACCACGGAAACACAGACATTATTCCACCATCCAGAACCATATGGAACGCTCCGAGGTGTGCAGGTTTCTTCACGTTCTCTTTCACCGTTAATCACAGGCCGTGATTGAGCACATTCTCGTAATTAAAAACGTTCAAAATCAATTTTGAGTTTTTAATTATGAGAATTAGCCAAAAAAAAAAACGTTGCGTTTAAAATAAGTTAAGTTCGTAAACAATAGAATTGGCTGGCACCACAACATGGCTTTACCCTCAGAGGAACACAGCAGGCTTTACCAAAGACAACTCTACTGAGGATATGGATTCTACCAAGCTTCTACCGGCGGTAAATGTCATGTCTCTGGGATATGGATATAGTCCTTGATCTTACGGAAACAGTAATAAGGTATATTGAAAAAAAAAAAGAACTTAGGAACATTTTTGTATCATTTTGGATCATTCAAAAGCTTTTGGCACAGTTTCTGTTCCCTTCCTTCTAGACAAGCTTGAGACGATTGGTGTAGTTCTAGTTTTCGTAGTTTTATCTCATCGGTCGAACTGAGTGTGTGAGGATTGACGGCTTCACTAAGCGAGGAAGAAACTGTTTCGTATGGCGTACCTCAGGGCAGTGTACTGGGTCCAACCCTATTCCTGATATTTGTGAATAATGTATGTCCATCAAAAATTGCAAAATCGTCTTAGAGTAGTGGAGTAGTAGTAGAGCTCCTCGGTAAAAGAGCTCGTCCGGGGAAGTACTACCACCGTACCTAATTCTCCGCCAAATAGTGATGCATGCATTGCTGTTTCGGTCTGAAGGGTACATACAGGTGCAATTACAATCACAAAGGACTTTCCATTTTCATGTCTCAGTCTGGCGAACCGACTTGCGGTACCATTTAGGCAACAGCAAAGATAATATAATCACTACGTTTTAGGCAACTGCCTAGGTAGTATTGCAGTTGTTATGGGCAAAGGTAACCGCTTAACATCAGATGGGCCTATAGCTCGTTTCACCATTCTATACTATAAAAAAATACACACACGACACAGTATTGATTACTGGGAACTGGCCTATACATATGCGGAGCATGCTATCATCAAAGTGATGTCCTGGCTGGCCGTTGATCTTCTCACAGTGAATGTAGACAAATCGCTTAATTACCGAAAAGGGGTCATTGTACTCATCATTATGCATAACTTACTATGGGACCAACCCTGAAATCGCGAAAAAAAAACAGGTTGTCCTTACATTTTATCGATTTAAGTGAACACAAATGTAGGGACCAATTGATTTTTTTCCGCGATTTCAGGGTTGTTTCTATAGTAAGTTATTCATAATGATGAGTACAATGACCCCTTTTCGAGAATTAAGCTATTAAAATTTCAGCATGTACATTACCTTCTCTTCAACTGCCTCATCGCAACCTACCTTTGTGACATCCCTGGAAACAACTGCGGCTGTCTGCCCTGCATAGGTACATCTGGCATTTGGTATCTTGGAATGCAAATTGACGCTCATATTCGCTGGGATGAGAACTCAAACTGGCTGCACGTACACGAAAGCTTATATTTGTAATAAAAAAACTAAGACCATCAGCTGAAATCTATAGCTTAAAACATGTTTATTGTTCACTGTTGCAGTCGGTTCTTACCTACTGCATTCCAGTTTGGGGAGGAGGTTGCGCCGCTCATATGCTAAGAGTGGAGGGCACAAAGAGCGGTCTTAAAAGTTCTATCACGAAAATCCTGTAGAGACCTTACTAGTCCTACTAGAGCACTTTACCACAAACTCAGTGTTTACCATAAACTTATCGCTTCTGTATCTCAGTGTTTACCATAAACTTATCGCAGTGTTTCTGTATTTCAGTGTTTACCATAAAACCGCATCCGAGCTGCTATTTTGCAGCTAACTTGAAGTTCAACTGCAGACCGTCTGAATAAACCCTTAAAAATCTAAATCTCACATCATTAGGTGATAAATGAAATACGTTATTAGAATTTTGATGCCTTTATTATAATTCAAAAAATACTACAGAGAATAATATTTATTTTATACCTGTTATGTTTTTGATATTACCTGGAAATTATCATCACTACTACAAAATAATTATATAACTTATGTTGTGGTGTTTTTTTGTGGTATTCTGTCCTAAATATACATATTTATTTTTTGTAGGAATAAGGATTTGTGGGATTTATCAAAGTCTTATTTTGGCACCCATAACAGATGCAAAGCTCATGTCTTTGCAAGTTATAATTGAATAGAACTTGTTTATTTTTAATCTTATAAGATTTTTATTACACAGCTTACTGCCTAATGTCTGTTTTTTCTCACACTCTTTAAACAATCTTGAATGAATGAATGAATGAATGAATGAATGAAAAATTTATTTGCTTAAAACATGAGTATACAATACAATGCGAAAGCACATGCATGTAAGGTGTTTAAATAGTAGTTATAGCAGCTACAATGTTTTGCCACTGGGGGCGTACAAATACTTTTGATTCTAAGTTACATTGACACTTTCAAAAATATGCAATTCTTCTTGTTCTACATTATATAAAATAAATTACCTATTGCAGAAGGACACAATAAGTATAAAAAGATATGAAAATCGAATATAATGTCAATGTAATAAAATTAGGCTAACAATGTCATGATAGGTAAAAAAATGGGAATAGGTAGAAAATTAAAACAATAATAAAAATGAGATGTCAAAAATACAGTTCATCTTGGCACGTCTCTTTATTCAAATAACTACTGATAAAAGTAATTAGGTTAAAAAATATTATTTAGTTTGTATAATTGTTAAAATAATGTCTTTTAATAATTATTACAGACGAATTGCATTAAAAAGACATGGTAAGATTGTTTACTAAATAATACAAGTAAGAAAAAACAGAGTGTAGATCCATTGCATTAATTAATGATATTATATAAATATAGTATTTTGCATTATGCACACTATTCATTACGGTACACTACTAATTATTTTATTAGAAAATTAGAAACGTCAATACTATTTAAAAATATAGGCAACATTGAAAATAATAAACAATATATGTGTCCGAGTGGCAAGCAATAAAAAATGAAGTCATTCTATAAAATTATAATAGTAACTTCATACAGTCGGTTTTGTACAAGGACAGTGTCCCCTTAAAATTTAATGTGTGTCTTTTAAGGCGGGTCTCCTGCCACCATATTTTTGTTAATTCTGACATCAAACATTTTTTTCTAACAAAATAAAGGCATGGCCTAGCTGTTTGGCCACATTTGATTGGCCTAAACAAAATATTAACTTGTTTTGTTAGACTTTTGTCGCAGGAGACCTGGCTTAAATTTCGACTTTATTAATTTCTTTGAAATTATACTAAAATTGTATAAAGCAGTCATGTATCATATTCAAGAACGCTAGCCAAACTAGTTGCTATGTCCGTTTTGCGAGTTAAAATTGATGTTCAGTTAGCTAGGA
Organism: Asteroscopus sphinx; assembly: GCA_949699075.1. Classification (NCBI taxonomy): domain Eukaryota; kingdom Metazoa; phylum Arthropoda; class Insecta; order Lepidoptera; family Noctuidae; genus Asteroscopus; species Asteroscopus sphinx. Next base: position 1,179,861 of record OX453002.1, on the reverse strand, counting down.
CATAATTTGAATAGTCGCATAATTGCATCGACCATACAGCCTAGTAGACGCCTAATGCTGTATATAATGCGTACAATAAATTCTGTCAACTAGCTGAGGTACTGCAATTTGATTGGCCCTACCAAGGCGGCTATTGGCAAATCACTAACGCGAATGTTTTAACGGCTCACATAAGTGGTCGAATCTGATTTGAAGTTTTCACGTGGCGAATAGTGGCAACCTACGTTAGTGAAATTTCATAGATGTGTTGATAGACATTGGTTGCTTGTTATGAGGCGTCTATGGGGTGTATGGTCGATGCATAATTGTATCCTTTATACAATATATACATATGTATATAACATCATTTCTTTGTATATTTATCATAAAATTATTTAAATACCACTGAAACTTACTTGTCTTATGTATATTGTCTAACATTTAGAAAAATAAGTTAGCCTGTATATATGGGCTTATAATATATTATATCGTCGGTGATAGTGCAATACCGCGTAACTTCGTTTTTATATAAGGCCTAATTTTCAATGTTATTCAATCCAAAGTTAGGCTATATAAGAAAATGAAACGATATTGTACTATCACCGACGTTATCAAGAAATATTGAATAACGCAACTACAATAAAGCTGTGGTTTACATATATAGGAATGCTTAGACTACACTTACCTAATACAAATTGTTCTAATACAAAGTAAATTTATATTTATTCCTAATATAAGATAACCGTTCCAAATTTTTTTTACTACCACATTTAACTAGTTTTATTTTAATGACACTATCTCTTTCTTACAACCACCATTGAAAAAGGACATCATATTTAGAACTGTCAACTTAGTCTATGCCTTTGTAATAACCGGAAAAATAATTGAGACTTGTTGAGGCCGAAGGGGCGAAATTCACATTGAAAACAAGCAAGTGGCAAAAGAATAAATAATGACATGAGTGTAGAAAGGAATCTCTTGGCTTCGGACCCCAAATGCAGCTTTCACCGGTATCCCGCTCAGCGTCGCGTTATTTGAAACTTTTAGACACGGCATGATTATTATTTTTAACCGACGAAAAAAAGGAGGAGGTTCTCAATTCGACGCGTATATTTTTTTTTTTTTTTTTTTTTTATGTATGACCACGCATAACTTTTTACAGAGTGGTCCGATTTTGATGATTCTTTTTTTAATGGATAGGGTATATCTCGAAGTTGGTCCCATTTAAATTTCAAAATCAAAATCCACCCCTAAGGGTAGTAAAATAGGGGATGAGTGTTTGTTCACCCACTGAATTCTTACCTGTTAACCGATTCTGTTGAAACTTGACACACATAAATATAGTTCTAGACACTACGGCATAATGGAGACCTGGAGTTAGATTTTAACCACAAAAAAATGAAAAATAAAACTTTTTAACAAAAAATTTAACCGACGAAAAGTGAAACTGAAAAGCGAAAAATAACTATTTATGAGTCGGCGCCAAACTACCAATCAACTAAGATCATTAAATTACTTTAAATAAATAATAAAAACAACGTCACATCAAATACAACGTGAAATTTTCAACGATAAACAATAACTTTCCAAAAATGCGTTCTCCGCTCGGCCACTTGCAACTTACACGCACTTTGCATGTTAAAAGTTCGTTTGGCGCCGACTCATAAATAGTTATTTTTCGCTTTTCAGTTTCACTTTTCGTCGGTTCAATTTTTTGTTAAAAAGTTTTATATTTACTTTATTAAAAAGTAGTGTAAACCATTCTACTCTCGATTCTGAACTAATTTCAGGTTTTGAGTTATTTCAATAACACGTTGTAAGTGACTAGACTTCACGAAAAAGAGAGAAATCAATAGACGTCCATTATAATTCTCTTTTATGTCTATCGAATATCGGCAAAATCCGCGAGCTGACGCATTTTAAAGCAATTTTCTATTATACCTGTACTAATCTAAGATCTGGCATTTTTGACCACGTTTTCAATCGATTTTAAACTAACTTCCCGATGACTTAAAAAATTAAATATATCTGGACTGGTTGACAATGTAATATTTACTCGCTTTTTTTTTTTTTAAACTGGATTAAAAATAAATCTTTTTCATAAAATTATTTTGAGTTATTATTACACCCAAACACACCGCAATATTTTGGCCCATGAGCTGATCGTACCAGATTTTTTTTTTATTCTTAACGGGCTTGCGTTTGACCGCCACCTCGACGATGGTTCACGCTTGCCCAGCTAAAACGTATTATCGTGGATTTTAACATATCTGGAACGCGAGTATCTCTTCTACACTCGAGTTATTATTTATTCTTATGCAAGTAGACTAATTTGATAGATTTTTGTTCTATACTTTTCTAATGATTTTTGTTCGAAAAGACTAGTGTGACTTGATTAGTTTAGTTTGTAAACAACAGAATCAGCCAACGACCATACAGCCCAATAGACGCCTAATGTTTAATATAATGCGTACAATAAATTCTGCCACTAGCTGAGGCGGGATACTGCGATCCGATCGGCCCTACCAAGGCGGCTATTGGCTAATCACTAACGCGGCAGTTTTAACGGCTCATGTAAGTGGTCGATACTGATTTGAAGATTTCAAGTGGCGAATAGTGGCAAGCTACATTAGTGAAATTTCATAGATGTGTTGCAGACATTGGTCGCTTGTTATGAGGCGTCTATGGGCTGTATGGTAGTTGGAATCAGCACTATTATTATGATTGTATTTAACTCATAAATCGTCGGCATTGAGTAAAAATGACTTAACTTATATTTCCATGTCAAAATTAACGTTAACAGTACTGTTCCTATAAAAAATATTTTCAAAATAATCCAGAAATGAAATTAATCACGATTATCTCGGAACTTTGAAAACCTAGTTAGGTACGTAATTTCTCCTCTTCGCCGAAAAAATATAATTAGGTATTGTATTGCTCAACCCATACCGCACAAGAAAAATGGTAGGTTTTAGAGCAATATATAAATATGAGTGTGTGTATGTGTGTGCATAATATGTATAGATATTTCATCGACATTGCGCCTGCATTTTAATAATTTTCCTAGTCACCAGTGACGGTAATTAGTATAGTATTATACAGACAGTTGCATATCTAACGACGAATAACATATTATATTAAATTTGCTACTCAAAATGTTAATAAAATCACACGAAACACTTACATGTGGAACCTATCTAGTGTGCTATTGCTATTGTATGTAATATAATGGATGCTCTTAAATAATAATAAGATAAATTATTATAGTTAATAGTTTAAATATTGGAATATACCAAAAATAAAATAAAAATGTAATCATTATGAATTCTGATTATGAAACTTGAATCAATAGATTAATCTTCTACTGTTGCCTTCAATCTTATTGTATGCCTAAATAGGTAAACTGTGCTGATCCAAACTTGTACCTATAAGAACTGTAATGTACAGTCGACAGCATGACAGTGGTAACACGTCAATTCGAAAACCGCCCTTACTGCTTACGAAATAAAGATGCTGCTAATGTCAAAGTGTTACCACCGATGTGCGGTTGACCGTACCATTGTTGACACAATAAAGTAAATAATGTGTGTACAGTTTAATAATGTTATTGGTGTACAATAAAGAATATTCTATCTATCTAAAGATTATATTATTATATTAAATTATTTTATTATTATTTTATTGTAAAATAATAACGTGAGTGGCTATGATACTCCATTTGACTTAATATTTTGACCAATCCCTTGTGAGTACTCTATGGTTTTGTGAAAAAATATGTCGGCACCACTGTTAAAGATGGCCAATCTCATTTTAGTAGCTTTACATCTACAGAAATAGAAGAGTAAACTGTTTAGTTGCTAGGCAACCACTTAACATAAGTTTTGTAAGCAAAACATTAACCTCAAAATAGTGAATGATACATGTCCGTTTACTATAGAATAGAATAGAATAATAATAATATTAAAATAGATTGCAATACATTGCCCTCATCTAATTGTTTATGAAGAGCTTCATATTTTATTCATAATGTCCTTTAGCAATAAAATTTTGTTAAAACTACAATAATGGTAAAATTATACAATTAACTAACACATAACATATTCATACACTATCAGCTCATTATTGTCCCACTGTTGGGCATGTCAAATATTAAGAATTTCAAAAATAAAATTACTAAATAAATTAATAAATTCGGGTTTGACGCAGAATGTGCACTTCGCAAAATATACACGACGCAAAATGTGCATTTCGCAATACCGAGTTTTTGTGATTTTTCATTACATTTTTTGAGAAAATAGAGTACAAAAATTACGTAATAATATGTTTCTGTACTGAGAATTATTCAATCTGTTAGTATGAATGCGTTTATAACGTAGCATATGAAAACGATCGTTTTCTTTACTTGATTACCGTTTTTATAAGAAGTTGATTTTATTGCCTTATGTCTAAATTACTAAAATCAAAGAACAATCCTTATCAAAAAGCAAGATTTTTATTTGGAGACCATTTTGCATATATCACAAATAACAAAATGAGCACATTTTGCGAAGTGCTCATTTGAGAAGTACCCATTTTGTGAAGTGCTCCTTTTGATAAGTGCTTGTTTTGCGAAGTGCTCATTTTGAGAAGTTCCCGTTATAAGAAGTGCACCATGTGCCATGTGCACATTCTGCGTAAAACCCATTTATTCATTCATACAAAATATGAAAAATACTTAAGAGGCAAGCAGAACAACCAATATTGAAGCATTGTCGATCAATTGATTGATTGTAAATTGTCAAGATTGAAGCATTGTACACAATTACACTCACATGAATGCTTGCAAAACACTATAAATACTAATTTTATGTTAACTAATACATTAATTAAATTTATAACGTAATTTATTGAATACTATAATTCAAATAATAATTTCTTAGGTTTTCGCGATCACTACACATTATAATAAAACAAGTTTAACCGGATTACATCGCGTATATTATTTAAATTGGTTTTCCTGACGTTTCGAAAGCTTTGCAGCATTCCTGGTAGCAGGAAGACTAAGATGACAAGCGACTTTACAGATATTTCTAAAAAAATATATTGATCTGCCATATAATTTTTATTAATTAAAGTCTTTTCGATGCACGCAGTAATCACTCACTATGTCATTATCTTTTACAGTGTAGCGTGCTGTTTGGGACTTGAATATATTTTGAACTGGGTTCCTTACAGGTGGTAGCTGCCAACCATCTTCTCTATTAAAATTTAGGATGTTTTTTTTAAAATTTCAATTGCCTCACGGAGCATTCTAGGTACATAACTGTTTTCCTTCGCCAGGACTTGTTGTTTATCAAATCGAAGAAAATGGTTGCAGACTTTGTGAAGCACCTGTTCTTGACGTCAGCTATATATTCTTTAATTCTAGTGGCTATACTACGCTTTGTTTGCCCTATGTATGGATAACCCACAATCACAATTAATCTTGTAGACCCCTGCATCTTGTAAGGGAATGTGACAATTTACCGGTCTGAGGAGTTGGCTGATCTGAAGGTCAGGAAATCAATTTAAATAATATACGCGATGTAATCCGGTTAAACTTGTTCTATTATACTATACATTCAGGTTCGAACGCATACAGAAGACATTATTACAGGTCTTTGTGTATCCGAGGTCTGTAATAGTGTCTACTTAAATCCTGATGTATTAACTGGTATCTTAACTTACCTACTATAATAATATGTACACGTCATACCCCATTAAAATAATAAACATCTAAAAACTAATTAGATAACCAGAGGAGGATTCATCTAGCATTAAATCCTGTAGAGACAATCACAAAATATCGGCTTTGTTTGAAATCTGTTTCGCCAATTTTCGACTTGACATAACGCGATCCGCTAGCAATCGCGCTTGTGACCTGATATTTATCTGAGCAAATAAATAGAACAGTTTCGGAACTGAACAGCTCGTAATAATTCATCTCTATAGGACTTGGCTGATTTTAGGTCCGTTCGTAACTATTATATATATAATATTGTGCAAAAATTATACAGCACAACTTCTAACTTTGGTTTAATAGGTACTTTACCAATAGTCAATTATCATTTATCTTCACTGTAAAACTATAATCTATACTTCTGCCCATCTCTTTGAGGATAGAAGGCAGGCGTCATGACTTACTAGTAACAGACGCATAGGAATTCGAGCTTTGTCTATACAAGTAAATAGCAATCTTGTAGAATCTTTGGTTCCTCAAGAATCCACACTCCATGCCAAGAGGAGACTCGTGCCTCAGGTTCCTTGGCATTTTGATATTACTCCTATGGGCTTTCAAGTTTTGGTTGTAATTAGTAAAACTCTTTAACTATTTTTACATTCCCATTTCAGTCAAGCAATAGCTCGCGCGGGAGCTGATATTTTAATTGTTATACACAGTATAAACTTAACATGAAGGTATGAATAGTTCAGTGTATTGGAACTTATGTATGTGGGATTATTTTTCTATGGCTTAGTGTGTTGTAGGAAAGTCACTCACTCATTGGCTCGCTGTCAACGCTAATGACGTCACTGTCGCTAGCGGGCTCGTGATCGATGCACATGACGTCAAGGTCGCCAGCAGGATCGGTGTTGCCCCGGATACTACCACCGCCAGCGAGCCGGCTGTGGTTTCAGATGACGAAACAATCGCTTACGGGCTCGGTGTTATCCCACATGACGTCATCAACAGCAATGGCAACAGGTTCACTAATATCCCACATGTCACTATCGTAGATAGCGGGCACGTTATCATCCCACATAATGTAATAATTGCCAATAGGCTCGCTGATATCCCACATGACTACGTCGCCCATGACGTCACAGTCGACGGCGTTGTCGCTGTCGTCACCCACGTAGTCACAGTCGTCAGCAACTTCGCATTGCTCATGACCGGCAATGGGGCCGCATTCATCGCCTGTGACGTCGCTATCACTAGAAAGTTCACTTTCGTCACTTATGACGTAACGACCGCCAATGGGAACGCATTCGTCGTCAGTGACGTCACGTCCGCTAGCGGGTTCACATTTATCACCCACGACATATCTTCCCCTAGCAGGCTCGCATGCATCACTGATGTCCTTACGGCCAGCGGCATTTAATTGGTCACCTTTGAAGGCATCACTGTTGTCACCTATGACGTCACCGTTGACAGCATTATCGCTTTCGTCGCCCGAAACGTTACCATCGTCCTCAACGACACTAGCCTGCTCAATTAGGTAGTACTGAATTTCACTAATAACCACCTGAACATTGTGGTAGTCAAGATCTCTATCATCGGCCTCCCTAATGATGTAATACTGCAATTCATCACCGGCCACCTGCTCACTGTCGTATGACCGCAAATCACCGTTCTCCGTCTGCTCGAGAAGGTAGTACCGTAATACACCATTATCAGCCTGCTCATTGCAGATGTTCTCAATTTCGTTATCACCCGCCTGCTCACTGTGAAAGTCGTCATATTCATCCTCGTCTGCTTGCTCAGGGTGATAATTTTCAAATCCTTCATCGGCTGTCTCATCATTGTGGTAGTTCTTAAAAGTACCTTCATTACCAGGTGCTTCTTCATTATCGTAATTATCAAATCCACTGTCCCCTGTCTGGTCACTGTGATCACTTTGGTAGTACGCTAATTCAGCTTCCGCCTGGTCACTGTCGTTTTGATAATCACTATCACTGTCCGCTATCTCACTATCGTTGCACTCAGCCCAACAGTCGCTGTCGCCGTCCGCATCGCTATCGCCGTCCGCGTCACTATCGCCGTCCGCGTCACTATCGCCGTCCGCGTCGCTATCGCCGTCCGCGTCGCTCTCGCCGGGCGGCCATGTTTTGTCTCACTTAAGATAACACTTGTACAACAACACGGAGTGGCAGGTGTCGCGCTCAGACTCCATCAGGAAGATCATGTCGCGCAGGTTGATGCGCTTTAGCCGCGTGCGCAGCGCCATCTGGCTACGGCCAGACTATAGGGAAAACAAACATTCATCATCATTATTCAGTAACATTTATACATGCTGAAATTTTCATCGCTTAATTCCCGAAAAGGGGTCATTGTTCTTATCATTATGAACAACTTTTACTATGGGACTAACGCTGAAATCGCGAAAAAAAATCTGTTGGTCCCTACATTTGTGTTCACTAAAATCGATAAAATGTTGGACCACCTGATTTTTTTTCGCGATTTCAGTGTTGGTCCCACAGTAAAAGTTGTTCATAATGATGAGTACAATGACCCCTTTTCGAGAATTAAGCGATTAAAATTTCAGCATGTATTGCTGATTTCATATTCCAATTAATTAAATGAACGCAACTAAGCTTTCGTTAAGACTTACACTCATGCAGCGTGCAGTTAAAGCAGGTATGAAGACTATTTTACGATGATATTTGCCAGCTGTAAGTTCACCGAAGACTAGAGAAGGTAGAGAAGAGTAGAGAATTTACTGCTCTAAAGGTGGTTTCAAACCGGCGAGGCGAGGATTGGATGGGATGGGCGTGAATTGAAATCTCGCTGATCCTTTCATACCGAAAGATGTACATCGCGAGCACGCGCCGTCTCGCGCTGACCAGCGCACACCGCTCTCGACGTACCGTTTTGCAATGGAATAAATATTCTATTCATGCAGCAATAAAGTTTAATATTGTACCAAAAAATATTTCAATTCTCGCCTCGCACATCCTCGCCTATCCAGACCTTTCACACCAAAGATGGGCGTGACGTGAATAGATTTTTTTCTATACGAATTTCAATTCTCGCTCAGCCCATTTACGCCACGCCTCGTCTTTTGGCTGAAATGATGATGTGATGATAGATAGAATAGATTACAGTTTCTGTTCTACTTTGATATGATAATTGAAATCTTTTTTGCAAACTGTTCCAACAAGCAAGCAATTATTTATTTAATTATTATTTTATTTTCTCCCACTTGCTCGGAAATTGGTTCATTATTCAAAAAAAGAATACATCAATCGGCTCTTTTCCGTTCGTAACGAAGTAACAGGCCAGTAATATCAAACACGACAATAATATAAATTGCTGGACAGTTTTTATTTAATAAATTATGCTACCGAGATTAATAAGTACCCACTTACATAAATTAGGTGTTTTTAGGTACAAAATATTTATTATTAAAAAGGCTAATGGTTGCTTTTTTTGTTGAAAGCTTGAAAATAGAACAAGAACCGCACTCGGAAAAATTGGCGCGAATGAAAATTAGATACTGTTGAATTAATTTGTGTATTGTTTCCACGCAAATGAGAGAAAAGAACTACACAAGTCTCGCCCGAAATAACTATTAACGGCCTCGTTTAGTTAAAAAGGCACTCGGCTGGCGCCTCATCCTTTTAAAATCACTTCGGAAGTACACGGCTTCGCCTCGCGGCCGTCAATTGCTTCATTTCAGGCCTCGACACTAATGTACTATTATTGTACATACACCAAACGAAAACAAAGACAGTAGTATTATTATTCTTTTTATGTAATACTAGCGGCCCGTCCCGGCTTCGCACGGGTGGACATGAAAATATAGCCTATGTTACTCAGGGTGAATGTAGCTTTTTAATGGAGATTTTTTTTTTTTAATTGGCTCATTGAGTTTATTCATTACAAACATACACACAAAATACAAATCTTTCCTCTTTATAATATAAGTATAGACTAGCTTCTGCCCGCTGCTTGTCACGCGTTTAATTCGGTTTATCACAGAAAGATGTTAGCGCATCACTCAGGAAAGTCAGCAACTTAAGTAGACTTCTGGATTTTCCGGAACTACTGTCGCTGGTGCTTAAGAGGCTGACAACACCTAAAAAATCAGACCTCTGCGGTCACTGTCGTTTCGTACAGAACTGAAAGAGAGGCGACGAGCCGAGGGACGTCGGATAAAAAACTAAAAGCTTATTTGAAAAACAGAAACAACAAATGTTTAGATTATTGTCTTTCTCAAATGTTTTCTTAATTTTATTTATAATATTTAGTAAATAATAGAGATTAAAGAGCTTTAAAGCATGTTTTAAGAGTGTATGCATGCATTAAATTAATTAAAAAAAAATAATTTAATGAAAAAAAAAAAAAAATATATATATAAATTAATTTTATTAATTTAAAATTTGCATGTTTACAATTCTTTTCCATCGAGAAAACTTCAAGAAAACGTGTTTTGGGCACAATACAGTTTCAGAAAATACGATCAAGATTAACATATGTTTTTTTCACTGCCACAAACTGAATAGATACAGCTAAAAATGTTTTTAAAAGAAGCCTATTTGGGGTATTTGGCTGTTGTCAGCGTCTTAATATATCTTATCCCTGCTTATTATAATGAATAACATACGAATGCATTGGCCAATGTTGTTTGTTTTTTATGTTTTGGATCATAGGCACATAAGTGATAGTTAAGTAAACTAAACATAAATAACGACGATTATTTGATAAACAAAGTTAACAAACACAAAGTTTCAGTAATAGTTATTTAAAATAATAATAGCATGTTGAATGTAGTTAAACTTCTTTAGGCACGCTTGACTTGGGCAGTAAGCTGGTGGATGCGTTACGAAAAGTGTGGCGAACGGAGGGGGTAGGGCGGGACGCGGGGAACGAGGCGCGCGCGACGTCCGGCCACCACACAGCGCCAGCATAGAAGACGCGCGCCGCGCCGCCATTCCTTTGTTCTCATTGAAATAGTATTGAGGGACATATAAGTTAGTGAAGTTTTACTTCAGTCGTGTGGTCTAAAGCACACTCGTTTTTTTTTGTGTTACAATAACTACAAAAACCAAAAAATGCTATAATTAACATTTCAAAAAGGTTACCAAGGCAGCAGCGGGGTTCGATTTCCAAACTATCTATAAAGTCTACCTTTCAGGCCACCAGGCCACGGAATCAATTACGAAACATGGTAAAATAATAATCATAATTCATAATTCCAAAATCTCGTCGCCTAGTAAATTCTATATTTTTCTCAAAAAAATATTAAATTTTGACCATCAATCCTTCATGACTTCCGTTTTATGTTTAGTTGCATTGCAGAACCAAATAAAACCAATAATTGAGATTAGATATATCTTATACTGGGTGTCAGGGAAACGCTCCCAAAACTGAAAGGCTAATATTATACTACCTAAACACAAACGAATACCAATAACCATTAGCCTTATACTCATTGTTTTAGTGATTTGGTATTTTGCAAACCCGCAATGTAAAGCGTACAAAACTCGGGATCAATGCCACGCGTACCTGACCTACCTACGCTCGCTACGACACGGACTGCGTGCGCGAGCGGATGTCGTTCACCCCTAGCGCCAGCTGATATTTTATTTGAATTACCTTGCGAACTTTACAAGATTAAGTAAATAAATGGGGTTTTTTTGCAAATCAGTTTTATTTAACTGGCCAAATCTGGTTATGTATAAAAATGTAAAAAAAATGTGAAAAAATTATAAAAAAGAATCGCATTTTTTTTGTGGTTTCGTATCAGTAATCACCAGCACTATCACCTATCTTCGTTTTCGGAAGCGTTTCTTTGACACCCAGTATGTAGCTCCAGGCTGTGAGCTATTTACCAAACAAAGTTTCATTAAAATCCGTTCAGTAGTATTTGCGTGATTGGGGAACAAACACACTTAGCAGCAGACACAGTTTTGACATTTCCACTGTTTTATTATAAGTACTAGCGGACCCGGCAGATGTCGTCCTGCTGCCGTATTATGAAGTGTTAAAGCCATCATTGTTCCGGTGTTAAGAGGGATAGCGCTATTAGTCCTGTATAGCTCTGTCTCTCTTTCGCAACGAAATATTGATGATTCTAACACTTCATAATAGGGCCCCAGTCACATATAATTAAAATCGTCCCTGCCGTTTAGAAGATCAGTGACATACCGACAGCAGCGCCACCTACCGGGTCCAATTGTGTTTTCAAACCATCCAGAAACCCATTGAAATATACACACAAATTTTCATCCAAATTGGTAAAGCCGTTTAGGAGGAGATAGGTGACAAACACACGTACAGAAGAATGATAAATATTAGAAAGATAGATGTTTTATCAAATGTACAATTTAATGCAATAAATAATATAAGCAATTGAATTAATTATGATAAGTACGAGAGATACGTACCATTCCCGAGTTACTATTGTGTCCAGAACCATTTGAGACGGAGTCTCCCGATCCTCCTGGCATGTCTAGCCGGGCCTTCTTGCGGGGCCCGATGGCCTGCAGCGCCGTGAGGTTAGCCTCCCGCTGTCGTAACTCCTCCAGCTCGGCTCGCTGCATCTCTTTGGCCTTGGCCTTCAGCTTGGCCTGTTCCGGATCCTCGTTCTTGGACCTGGACTTGGCTGCTCGCAGAAGCATCTCCCTCTCAGAATCCTCCCGGCGTTTCTTGTCTACGCGATCTAGTTCTTCTAAGAATTTGAGTTGGCCCTTCACATCTTGGGTCACATCGTAGCGACCATCAGCCTGTGGGAAATAAACAGGTTTTACTAACACCTACCGTTTGTATGTCGGCTCTAAGTCCTTACCTCTTCTTGCTATTGATGGATGCTTTGACATCGGATACCCAGGAAGAGGCACCCTGGTGCATGCTGTTTGTCCAGAATAGATTGGCAAAATGGCAACAAAATCTGGAAAACGTTGGCTTGAAATCAGCAGAACTAAAACGGAAGACATGTTCTGCGATTTCGGCGGTCTCTCCGGTTTTGTTGCTATTGCCCTAGATGGCAATGGACTGGAATGGAACGGACTTTCGGTACCTCGGTTCACTTGTGCAAAGCGATGGCAAAATATACCGGACCGTCAAGCACTGAATTGTTGTTTCTTATGTATTATAAGTATGTATTTACAACAACAACAAAAGAAGTATATAAGTATATCCATTTTCTAGTACCCATAGCACAAGCTCTGCTTAGTTTGGGACTAGATGGTGCTGTGTAAAAATGTCCCAAAGATATTTATTTATTTAATTAACACAGTATGGTTGAAATGGCGGCAGGTCACGGGAACTACATTTGACTCTCGAATTCCCCTTAAACTGAAGGGGAAAATTTATAAGACCATGATAAGACCTACTGTCCTGTATAGATCGGAATGTTGGGCTACGAAAAGAATTAATGCAGCTGAGATGAGAATGTTAAGAGGAATGTGTGGTGTAACGAGAATGGATAGGATAAGGAACAAGTATGTAAGACTGTAAGAGGTAGTCTGAAAGTAGCGCCAGTGACAGAGAAGTTAAGTAGCAACAGACTGTCATGGTATGGACATGTGATGAGGAGGAAGGAGGAGCATGTTACGAGAAAAGTTTAAAGCATGAATGTGGATGGCGTTAAGAAAAGAGGCAGACCGAAGAAAACATGGACGGATTGTGTGAAAGATGATATGAATAGAAAGAAAGTGAACACGAAGATGACGGCTGATAGAGATGTATGGAAGAAAAATACATGCTGCGCCGACCACAAATAAATTGGAATAAGGGCAGGAGGATGATACCGTTTGTTTACCATGTATAAATTTTCATCTCTCACAATTTTAATTTATTACAGTGAGCAAATGCTTGTCTCAATATTAGTTATTAACTTAGCAACAAGATGAGAAAGGACAATGGGCAAATTTGTATAGCACTTGGTCTATCGGCGGCCATCAATAATACCAACGTTTTCTGTTAGACTATAATAGTAGTTTATGAAACTGTTGCATAATAGGGGTTATTAAAACACGAGTGTGAGTTTAAAAACCGAGCCGTGGGCGAGGTTTTTAATGGTATCACACGAGTGTTTTAATACCTAATTATGTCAGTTTCATACACTATTTTATCTACACTCATACAATTTTAAATAAAATACCAAAGTCAAAATCTTAGTAACATTGTCGTTGTTTTTCTCGATTTCTCTGGTAAAAGATTGTTAGTCATTTACGTTGCTGCATCCAAAAATTCAGGCGGGGTCATATTCTCCTCAGTTCAGTATCACTGCTATAGTCAGATATTTTTGCCCAGAATAAAACTTTCGGCATACAAAACCATAATAATAACGTAAACAATAACAATAAATTTACAAGTAACGATGTCCAAATCCAGTAGGCCAGGCGCGCGGCCGCGCACGCGCTCTGGTGCGCGCCTACACAGATAATAAAATATAGTCTGGCGACAACATTATAATCGGAACTAATTTTCTATCCTTGTCAGGATTCCGTCAATCTCTGTTTTATCATACAAAAAATATGCCTGTAAACACTTAAATATAATTAAAAGCAATATGACAATCAAAAGTTCTGCCAAAAACGCGATTTTAAACGATAAAAATTTTCAATGTATGACAAGTGGCGCCACTCTGAATTTTGTGTACTCATTGGTGCCAAACTGTACGACTGCTAAAAAAAAGGTTTGAAAACTCCTTAGTTAGGTCGAAGTGGCATTAAAAACTCCTTAGTTAGGCTCAAGTGTGCGGTTATGGAAAAAAAATTAAATTACCGCATTGTTTTGTTCAGCAAGCTGTATCGTAATGAAACTTTTTAAATTCATAACAGGTGCATGTGCGTAAAGTATGTTATTATGACATTACTTTCGAGTTCATAATTCGAATTTTACGATACGAGTGTAGATAAAACATATTGTTACGACGGAGGGTTAAGCAGAGTGGACGGAAATACTTCAACCTCGATTTTCCTGGACTTAGAGACGTTTTCAGCAGGCTGAAATGCATTTTCAGTCCGTATCAGAGGAGGCTCTATCACATACCAAAGAATCGAAATTTTGAGTAAGTTGCCGTTGTTTTCAGGCGCCTGAAACATGTTTTCAGGCCGTTTCAGGAGCCAACAAATCCGATGCCGACATTTCCTGAAAACCCATTTTCAGGCGTTTTCAGGACCCCTTATGGCCATTTGACACCCACATGTAAAATTGTTGATGAGTGAGCGAGATAGAGCTAAATATCAGACAAGGATAGACGAAGAACCTTCTGGAAGAGAGTGAGCAGGATAGAGCTAATATAAGACAAGGATAGACGAGATTCGACAAGCTTCGAGAACATTCCATTCTAGAAGTGAGTGAGTGAGATAGAGGATAGATGAAGTTCGACGAGGTTCGAGAACTTTCTATTTCGAGAATGTGCAAGTGAGAAAGAGTTATCTTATGACAAGGATAGATGACGTTCGAGGACTTTCCAGTACCACGACTCGCGGCCTATATAAACGGCGCAGCTGAGTTCAGTTGGAGTTCAGTTTGGATCAAGCGATACAAGCGATAACATCGAAGCGATATTCGGAGCGATTTAACTAGTAACTTTGTGTGGTAATAAGCGATTCAGGTAATTGTTCAGTAATAAAGTGTTCTCTACGCATTTAATCGGCTTTCTATCTATATACGAACCCCCGGCTCGTAACATTTGGTGTCAGAAGTGGGATAGAAAATGCCGATTACGCCAAGAGAGGAGGAACCGACTGGTAATGAAACGCCGAGTCGGATGCAGACGAGACAGTTAACGGCGAGACAGACAGCTCAGGACGCATCAAGAACTATGAGTCAGGAGGAGGTCGTCCAACAGGGACCTCAGCCTCAAGGTGGGAATAACGATATTGCCAGCTTATTCAATTTGATGCAGCAAATGGCAAGAAGGCAGGAAGAGCACGCACGCGAGCTAGCTGCAAGGCAGGAAGCGCATGCACGCGAACTAGCTGCAAGGCAGGAAGCGCATGCACGCGAACTAGCTGCAAGGCGGGAAGAGCGGTTCCGTAGATTGGAGAAGGTACTCGATCAACAAAGAGCATCATTGAAGGAACTTAATCTCTCTTTTAAAAATAAACTAGATAAGGTAGAGATTAATGTTGATCAAGCTGTCGCTAGTGAAGCAGTCATATCCGAACAAGATGATGCCACTAAGAACCAAGAATTGGACGATGACGAAGATGAAGCAAATCAAGGTGAAGATGAAGTTAATATGTGTCAAAAAACTGAAGATGACTCAGAAGATACAGATGGCACGTTCAACCCGAGCGGGTCGGAGGAGGACGATAGCAACTTCTACCCGGAGGTGGGCAAGGGAGTGGTGGGCGCCACACAGCGCCGCAAGTCGCTGAGCCGCTGCCGCTCCGATGGCGAGCCCGCCAAGCGCGGCCGCAAGGTCAAGGGCAAGAAGGGATGGCCAAGTAACCTGAGTCACGGTCGAAAAGCAGAGTCAAACAGCGAAGAAGAAAGTAAAAAGTCGGAGAATGAGAGCGAGAACGAGTCCGGAAGCGATACAAAGGAGTCCGAGCAGGAGCTCAAGTCGAAGCGTGGGCGGACAGCGGCAGCAGCACCGGCACTCGCGGCGAGAGGCCGCAAGGGTGCCCTGGCTAAGAATGTTAACGCTAAGGCCACGCCCGTCAAGCGGAAAGCACTCACACCACCTGCAGAGAAGAAGGCACCCGCTGCCAAAGACGTGGGGCCACCAGCGAAGAAGAACAAGAAGGCTTCCTCAGACAAAAAGTACGGCGAGGGCAACGTGAACCACAAGGAAGAAGGCAGCGCTGAGGAGTCCAACACGCCCGTCGACGAGAAGACCAAGTGGCCGCCCACTGACGAAGAGATCAAGACGTATGACCCTGGAGGGTGCAAACTTTATTTGGATGGGCCGTCACGAAGATCAAAGATGTCACCTACTGAATTCGGAAGGACGGACGCAATCATCCGAAGATTGTACACATTGATCGACTGGCCCGGTACTACGGAGATAATGATGCTCGGGACGAGCATGTCTTAGGAGGGGGTAGTGTTACGACGGAGGGTTAAGCAGAGTGGACGGAAATACTTCAACCTCGATTTTCCTGGACTTAGAGACGTTTTCAGCAGGCTGAAATGCATTTTCAGTCCGTATCAGAGGAGGCTCTATCACATACCAAAGAATCGAAATTTTGAGTAAGTTGCCGTTGTTTTCAGGCGCCTGAAACATGTTTTCAGGCCGTTTCAGGAGCCAACAAATCCGATGCCGACATTTCCTGAAAACCCATTTTCAGGCGTTTTCAGGACCCCTTATGGCCATTTGACACCCACATGTAAAATTGTTGATGAGTGAGCGAGATAGAGCTAAATATCAGACAAGGATAGACGAAGAACCTTCTGGAAGAGAGTGAGCAGGATAGAGCTAATATAAGACAAGGATAGACGAGATTCGACAAGCTTCGAGAACATTCCATTCTAGAAGTGAGTGAGTGAGATAGAGGATAGATGAAGTTCGACGAGGTTCGAGAACTTTCTATTTCGAGAATGTGCAAGTGAGAAAGAGTTATCTTATGACAAGGATAGATGACGTTCGAGGACTTTCCAGTACCACGACTCGCGGCCTATATAAACGGCGCAGCTGAGTTCAGTTGGAGTTCAGTTTGGATCAAGCGATACAAGCGATAACATCGAAGCGATATTCGGAGCGATTTAACTAGTAACTTTGTGTGGTAATAAGCGATTCAGGTAATTGTTCAGTAATAAAGTGTTCTCTACGCATTTAATCGGCTTTCTATCTATATACGAACCCCCGGCTCGTAACAATATAATAAGACAAAGGACAGTTTCTTGAAATTCCATTTGGATAAAAAGTTAGAAAGAAAACAATGTTAATACAAAAATTCACTTTTATGTTGACTTTTTTATGTTTTCTTTTTATTATTATTACAAAAACTGTACTGACATCATTTATATTCTATTTTATTTTTTTGTCTAATACCCATAGCATTATTCCAAAGGGAGCGAAGGGCGCTGTCGGTGAGGGCAAATATGGTTGCCCGCAGGTTCGCGCGTGCCTCTAAGGAAATGAAATTAACTTTATTTAGAGCCTTCTGCACATCATTCTATACCAGTAGCCTGTGGGTACATTTTACTCAAAAGTCGGACAGCGCCCTTCGCGTCCAGTATAATAATGCCTTTAGGGTGCTGATGGGGCTGCCTCGCTTCTGTAGCGCATCAGGGATGTTTGCTGAAATGCATGTAGATTGCTTTTTTGCTACAATGCGAAAAAGGTGTGCATCCTTGGTGTGCCGGGTGCGGGCTAGCTCCAATAGCATCCTGGGCATGATTGCAGGCAGATTAGATTGCTGTCTTTTGAATCGCTGCTCCAGAATTTCTGCTGGAATTCTGAAGCAGTGATTCAAAAATCTTTATTGTTAAGTTGAATTATATTATAATTGGATTGAATTTTAATTTTGTTATTACTAACATAGTTTTTAAGTAAATAATGTTACTAACCCTATGAGTCTTGGTTACTTGACACAAATAAATAATAATAATAATAATAGCACAAGCTATGCTTAGTTTGGGACTAGATGGTGTTGTGTAAAAATGTCCCAAAGATATTTATTTATTCTACTTATTTTGCAATAAGAAGATTATAAAGAGGTATGGTAAAAGACGAGAATATTATATTTCTTACCTTCAATCATACCTCTTATTAATCTTCCACAATAATGTCATCTAAACCAGCATCAGGCAGAGAAATATCGCCTTCTAGATTTCTAGTCTTTTTAGGGTTCCGTACCCGAAGGGTTCCAAACGGGACCCTATTACTCTCGCTACGCTGTCCGTCCGTCCGTCCGTCTGTCTGTCACAGGGCTGTATCTTTTGAACTGTAATACGTAACCGGTTGAAATTTTCTCAGAATATGTGTTGCTATGAGGTGTATCGCGACAAATACTAAAAACAAAAAAAAGTCTAAAATCAAAGGGGGTCCCCATAGAAACCTCAAAAAACATGCATTTTTTTCAACGTTTTTGTTCCTGCTCTATCTTCAAAACGGTAATACATACCAGCGTCAAACTTGGTCAGATTATAGTGCATATTATGTAGTTTTGCAACAAATACTAAAAATAAGACAAACAGACATATTGAGAGGTACGGAACCCTTACTGCGCGAGTCCGACTCGCACTTGGCCGTTTTTTTTTGTTTTCAAGGGGGAAACCTTCAAAAGGCTACCAGCCGGATGGGGGATAGGTTGGGGTGTGTGGGATTTTTACCGCACTAAAACCTCGCTGGTGGCCATCTTCAGCACAATGGAGGATGGACTCCGGGAATGGGTTATGCTTGGTATGTCTCCCTGAATACCTTTCCGATGCAGAAGCGACATGGGAGATGGGAGTACAGCGTGCCATTGTCATCCCTGAGGTCACCCAATGGACGCCCAAAGCACCCACTCTGGACGACTGTGACCTCAAAGGCCCACTGCTCTGTCCATAGGACACTTCTAGCCCACCCTAGGTACCAGACCACGCTCATTACGTGAGCGCAGGATCCCTATGTACGTTTACCACTCAGGCAAATGACGCTGATTGGTCTATTAAGTGGAGACTAGGGAACAGATAGAATGGTGAGATTACAGTATTTTTATATCAAAACTCATAAAACTCCAAACATATTTATTGCAAACTAACTTAACAATAAAAAATATTTTAAATATATGTTTGTTTTATAGTTTAATGTTATAATGATAATTATGGAATAATACATTGAATAGGGATCATGCCAGATTAAAAAAAAATATGAACAATAAAAAAAAAGGGAACGATTGTATATTTTTAGTTTTTGGTATATAACTTTTTTCCAAAATACAATTTCTACCTAAGTTCGTGTGCGTCATCCCAGCGAAAAAGTGTCGAATTTCTTAATTCGAGATAAGTAAATCGTTAGTGTATGACGTCGTGTAATTGTGTATGAACATTTCAGATTTGTGTGTCCAACCCTTTTTGGGATATTCATCAAAAACGTTTTCCGCTGGAACGACGTCTTCCCCGTAAGTAAAATAAAATAGTTACATGGATTAGAGTATAACGAAAGGTAAATGTGTATGCATAAATGAGATTTGTGTGTCTAAAGACTCCGAAGATATTCAAGTTTCCGCTGCGGTGACGTTTGGCTGATTGCTGGATATCATAAACGGTTAGGCGAATAGTTGTGACTTTTTTTACACATGTTGCGATTCTTTTGTGTGTAATGTTTGTGAAAACAGACTTCGAAAAAAAATTACCGCTAGGAAGCTATAAATTTTAAAATGAAATCAGGTTATTAGGTCCTAGTACTGCGAATATGAGCTCCGAAGCCTAAATGTTAAAGTTTATTGGTACCTTATAAATGCTCACAATGTCATGTTAAGTCTCATCGATGTACTGTAAGTAAATAATGAATTATGAACAAAATTGCTAGGTCTGGGCCACGATGTTGTTCGCCATTCGATTGGACGAGTTTACTATGGGTTGGCAAATTAAAAGGTATCCCATTCGTTAGTGTATTAGTTCAATTATCCATCTGTAAAATTGTAGCCCAATACACTTAATAATTAAAGAAATATAATCAAAAAACCAATGAGAAGCGCAATACAGAGATAAACCAACCAAGTTTGAATGTGTACTAAAAAGCGGCCGCGCGATACATGGTGCTTACCTTCCCAAATTGTTAGTATAGTACCGTTTTTATTTTGGTACATGTGCGTACACAATTCTTTAGTTTTTATTTTCTCATTTTACTTTACACAGTCATCAGTTCAATTATTTCAAAATAAGTAGGTACTATTCAGTTATTGACATGGGGTCACTAAGAACAAATTATAATATTGTAAAGAGACCACGACTGTGGTGCTAAAGTTTTACGTATTATGTGAGATTTCCATGTAGGTAATTAACATTTTTGGTTTAGAACTTACAAAGTTCTGACAGACAAATGGATTTGAATTTCTTTTTTTACAGGTTCCGTCCGTGTGTCCATCCGTTTAACTTGAAGAAGTAAAAACAAAAAAATCATACAGTTAGTGATTTGTATGATTATTTTGTTTTTGTTTTGTAACGGACACTCAAGCATAGTGAATTTTTGTGTTTTATTGCGAAAAAAGTTATTAAAAACTTAAGTTTAATTTTTTTCTTACTTCCTTTGTTCTTCATATCGGATTCAACATAAAACTACCTCGTGTTGTGTTTCCTAGCGTTTTTATTTATGCTATCTGTGTCGATCTAGTATAAACGTATGTTTGGCAACATACATCCAAAGTCGATGGGACCCCGTACGTTGACAGTGGGCTAAAATAAAGAGGTAAACAATGAACAAGGGTTCACTGTAGCTGCTAATGTTCTCGTCTATTCACATTTACAATTAATTTCACTGCACTTGTGGCATAGTCGTTAAGGTGGTCACCTCTCTATTGACACCACGCCAAATGTTGTCGGTTCGATCCCCACATGCAGTTAATTTATTATCTACGTAGAGCTGGTTACGAATAATATACATAATCTTTAATTTTAATAAACATAACAACCTACATTAATGTAGATACCTACTAAGCTTATGAATGCGTCAATTATTGTAACTGATCTGTGATTTTAAACATTAAGTAATTTAATTAAAATAATAGCTATACTTATTTTTTGTAAAATACCTTTTCTATATCTTTTATGTTGATTTTAGTATGTAGATTTTTATTATTTTGTTGTTGTTGATTTTTTTGCACGAGCTTTTAAGTACCTATACATACACATATCTACAATTGATAATCATAAGTAAATTGATACTTTTGAAAATAAAACTAATTAAACTGCAGTTGTTTTTCATTTTTACTAATTATTGTGTACGCACCTGTACCAAAGTACCACACCAATAACAATAAGTATGCTAACAATTTGGGAAGGTAAGCACCATGTATCGCGCGGCCGCTTTTTAGTACACATTCAAACTTGGTTGGTTTATCTCTGTATTGCGCTTCTCATTGGTTTTTTGATTATATTTCTTTAATTATTAAGTGTATTGGGCTACAATTTTACAGATGGATAATTGAACTAATACACTAACGAATGGGATACCTTTTAATTTGCCAACCCATAGTAAACTCGTCCAATCGAATGGCGAACAACATCGTGGCCCAGACCTAGCAATTTTGTTCATAATTCATTATTTACTTACAGTACATCGATGAGACTTAACATGACATTGTGAGCATTTATAAGGTACCAATAAACTTTAACATTTAGGCTTCGGAGCTCATATTCGCAGTACTAGGACCTAATAACCTGATTTCATTTTAAAATTTATAGCTTCCTAGCGGTAATTTTTTTTCGAAGTCTGTTTTCACAAACATTACACACAAAAGAATCGCAACATGTGTAAAAAAAGTCACAACTATTCGCCTAACCGTTTATGATATCCAGCAATCAGCCAAACGTCACCGCAGCGGAAACTTGAATATCTTCGGAGTCTTTAGACACACAAATCTCATTTATGCATACACATTTACCTTTCGTTATACTCTAATCCATGTAACTATTTTATTTTACTTACGGGGAAGACGTCGTTCCAGCGGAAAACGTTTTTGATGAATATCCCAAAAAGGGTTGGACACACAAATCTGAAATGTTCATACACAATTACACGACGTCATACACTAACGATTTACTTATCTCGAATTAAGAAATTCGACACTTTTTCGCTGGGATGACGCACACCCTAAGTTCTTAACAAAAGTTACTTAATATTAACAGCTCTTTCATATGGCATAAACATCATTAATGGCCGCTGATAGACCAGAACGCCCGTTCTCCTTTATCTACCTCATTGGTTCGGATAAGTCAGTTCAAACTGATCAGACTTTAGTTATATTCATGTAGAGCAGTCATCTTTAACCTGGAAACTGCCAGAATGTAGACCAACGCGAGATTTAATGTAATTTAATTGTTTCTGGAACTGTGGCATTAAAGAGATCAAAAAAAAAAAAGAAAAAAAAAAGAGGTTAAACCATAAAAGTTTCACGTACTGTTTCAGTGCACAAGTTTAAAGAAGTAGATGTTTCCCATATTTGCAGGATTTCCGCAGCGACGTCAGCTCAGCCTCTAGACTCTTGGAGTCTAGCCCTAAATATATGTATTTACATTTATTACCATATCTATCCTGTGTTGGGCGATGGTTGCAAGTTTCTCCACGAGGGTCTTCAGTCTTTCTTGTACTGCATGGCTCATGATGTTGGCTACCTCCGGCGCAGATTCTTCCAAGCCATGCCTCGACGTTATTGCCCTGACGCGGGATTGCATCATGCTTGTTGGGACCAAGTATTCCTCCTTACATGATCTGGAAATAGATAAGAGTTAAAAGGAATTTGGTAAGAATACTATCTTAAAATACTGCTATGAAATGCATTGTGCAGTTCAAATGCGATCTGAATGCACCCGTAAATGAAAATAAAAGTATTACCTGATCTGTGTTCCAATCATTTCAGTGGAGCCGAGGATCCTCTGCGATTCCTCAGCCAAGTTGACGCCACCCATAGCGGCCACGTCGTTTATATCATCGTCACCTGCCATTTTGTCATCAACAAACGGTTGCGAGAACTGTCCTGAGGACTTCTTTTCCTTGTCCTTGAGTAAGGACTTGCCAGGGGTGAGGACGGTTGAGAGGCCGCTGGTGCTAGCCGATGAACGCGGGAAGTTAGCCTTGCTGTTGACTGTCATGGCCTTACCACTGCTCACTTTGTTCACGTTGATCTTGGTATGAAGTGGAATGTTCTGAAGCACGGCTATGGTGCTACCACTCTTTTGGGCCGGTTTCTAATAAAAGCAATGAGATCATCCAACGGTATTTAGTTTAAGAGGAACCGTTCAGATACGTACTGCCAACTATCAAAGTTTAAGAGGTGATTAAAAATTGAATTAATTTAAAAGATAAGTTGTGTATGTTCGTATCTAAACAGAAGTGTATACAGCAGGGGTCAATTCAAATTCAAGGTCTCCGAACTGGATACAAGACACATCTTAAAGTAGGAAAGTGCTGGCTAGTGGAGGATTAGTTTTGAATTCAAATAAATTTACAGACATCAAGAGAGAAGTCGACACGAAAAAACAAGAACATGAAGAACTAGACGTGAGAACAAGATGTCTTTGCAAGAAGACATGGCCTTCGCGTTTCTTTGAGTGCAAGTAAACCTCTTTTTACGGAACTATACCCGCGGCACGCTATGATGGCGTTTTTGACCTTTTCCAATAGTGTTGTGACACATTTCAAATTATTAACGATTGGGATCAGGTTTATTACTTTGACCAACTCCAACTAGCTATTGATTTAATTTTACGAGAGTTCATCAAAAGACATCAACGCACCGTGCGTGAAATATGCATTTTTGCATTTATTTATTACGCAGGTACCACTAAATATGTCTATGTTTGCCCTATTTTTAGTATTTGCTGCTAAACTACATAGTATGCACTATAATCAGACCAAGTTTGACGCTGGTAAGCATTACCGCTTTGAAGATAGAACAGGAACAAAAACGTTGAAAAAAATGCATGTTTTTAGAGGTTTATTGTGTATTATAAAGGCGAAACGAGATTATGAATAATATCTACATAAAGTAAATATATTATCAAATTATTCAATAAACATAACGTCTAGCCATTCTGTTTAATCGCTATTTAATCAAGTTTTCTGTGACATACATAAAAAAAAGTAGAAATTAATAGAATTTGAATAATAGATTCGAAATTCGAAAAATGATATTGCTGTAACAGTGCATCACTATTGACAATAAAGTATGGCAATTGTTCCTTCATAGGTAGCTGTCAATATTTACGGATCTTCGTGAGGCAGACAAACGTCAAAAACGCCATCATAGCGTGCCTCACCTATAGATTCACCGGCTTTAACTTTGAATCCCAATTACATTCTTTACGGGGTAACATTTTGAAAAACCCTTCCATCGTGCTAGCCTACGTTAAGTAAAGGTGTGATTCGAATTCCGGCGGCAGACTGCAGGCTGCAGACTAAAACCGCAGGCGGCTCTACTGGTTTGTATGAATCTATACCAAATTAATTCCAAACGCGGCGACACTATCGCTAACAAAAATACAATCCAAATTTTTTAGTGCCGCCTGCGGTCTTTGCTTGCAGTCTGCGGTCTGCCGCCAAGCTTCGGATCATACCTTAGGCAACCTCTTTTTAAATTACTAGTTTTTAAGAACTAGTGGTTTGGGCTGTGCTAACTTGTGAGTTTAAGGTCTTTTCTTGCAAAGACATTTTTCTCGTATTATGTACGAGTTAATCTTTTCTTTTAATTAATATATTCGACGTTAGCTACGTCGTACGATGTTAGCTCTGCTTAGTTTGGGACTAGATGTAATGTGTAAAATGTCTCAAAAATATTTATTACTATTTTATTTATCGTATTATTTCTGTTATTTCGTGTCATACTTTCATAAACAGCCATGCAATAAGAATAGTTTAAGCCGCGTCTCCTGCGACCATATTTTTGTTATTTCTAACATCTAACATGTTTTCCTAACAAAATAGGGGCGTAGCCTAGCTGTTTGGCTACATTTGATTGGCCTAAGCAAAATGTTAACATGTTTTGTTAGATTTTGGTCGCAGGAGACACGGCTTTACATTCATGCACTGATTAATACACATAGAAGTACATAGATTAGTTTGATGGAAGTAACCTGCTTCGATAGGGTTTTATTGCAAGTGTGTAGTTGCAAAGCGATAGCGAATAGTTAAGGGCCTTCTACACGTCTCGACCTAGATAACTTAACCGACTATCTCATGACTTTTATTTATCGGCCATTGACATTTATACTATTAGGAACCGTGCAACTAGAGCCTAACGTTTCACAAGTGCCTGTAATTAGGTCTATTTCAAATAAAATCAATTTGAATTGGAGTACGATGACGCCGATAATTTGAAATGTTGATTTTCAAAATGGTTTGTTATGAGTACTTTATAATTTAATAATTATATTTCATGTCAGAGCCTCCGCTTAAGTATCGATTAGATATCGCTTGATTTTACAAACTAAAAACATAAATGTGTATGAAATTCAGATAATGTTGCCATTTCGTCAGTTCCTCTTGGTATGTTGGGGTCAGACCGCAGCGTTCAGGGGGGTTTATTAATGAGGGCCTTAATATTGAACAACAGTCGAAAGCCCCTCTTAAATAGTTCTAATTAAGAATTACCAAATCACTGTAAGAATTATGTTGATGGTTAAATAATTTCAGTATTATATAAATATAAGGCATTGGGTTTTATGAAAATATATTTTTACAGCTCTTATGCTCAGTTTTATTCTCATTAATACATAATTTTATCATGTATTAAAGTATTTGAAGGTCAAATCGGCTTTTCCGAGATGTGTAGAAGGATCTTAAATCTCATTCCAGTGAGGCAATTCTCGTTTCCTTCGAGATAATCTCGAAATAGAGATTGCGATTTGAACTATATCATCTATAAAATTTCGAAATCGAAGTAATTTTTTCGAATATTGTGTTCTCGGCACTTTTAAACTATTTTAAATTATTATTATTATAAAAAATATATATCTATTAAAACATATTTTTATTTAATTTTTAATTATTAATTAATGTATATAAATAATATAATATTATTAATATTATACTTAATAACTTTTCTCCAGTGTAACTCAAGATGAGCTATTCTGCAAATGTCATACCCGAGATATCTCGAAGGATGCCGCTCGAGTTGCTTCGACTGGTCGGGAAAGTTCGAGAGGTACATCTCGAATTCGAACCACACCAAAACGCATATTTGCTGTCATCCTGCGAGACCGATTTCTTTTTTATATTAGTATATAGTTTCGCCATTTCTAAAAAAGATGTTTAATGACATAGCAACTAATATAAACATTATAAAAGATTTTTTGGGAAAAGTAAGCACATAGAACTTCTCTTTTAGTGTTTGATTTAAGTACTTTGATTGTAATTTTCACTTAATTAATATTGATTTTTATTTATTTCATATTGATCGGGATTTTAATTTAATTTATTTTGAAAGCCATTTTAATTTAATTTATTTTAACTTAAATTTAATTTATTTTTTATTGTACCAATTTGTATCGGCCACTAATTATATGTATTTAATACGACTGTATTTAAAATTGCACTATATAAGTACTGAATCGCGCAACATAAATATGTTTAAAACAGCAACATTTATTTATTTATAGTAGAGAGCGTTCGAAACGCAATCTCTATTTTGAGATTATCTCGAAGGAAACGAGAATTGCCACCCTGTTTATAAGTAAAACAGTTTTTTAACCACAATAAAATTCTTGTTAGAAAGGACTTTTCTATCTGACTTTTAAAAGTAAAATCACCATGTTATGTTAGTCGCTGACAAATAAATTGCCTAAAATAGTTGCCTGACAATGCATAATAAATACACATATATCTTAAAAGCTATAGAAAAAAATATTCCATCAATGGATTAAGCTGGGAACGACTGATGTGAATCTAACGCACTATAGGTACGAAGACACGAAGCAAGGGACACATAACTAGTGAGGACTGCCATCTTTACTTAGTATGAAAGTCTTTTCGTCTTTTATGACGAAGGAAGACTTATAAAAGCATCTAAATCATGCTACGCAGGTAGATTGTACTCTCAACGGTTAATTTAGACACCTAAGAAATACATATTCAGGTTTTTGAATCGGTGACACGAAGGACACAGTAAAATTGCCAATTACAAAATCCGTATTCAATATTCAGGTTTTGAGTCCAATCTGTAGAAATGAGGACGGTGGTAGATGGCAGCCCCTAGCCAAGAGAAACAAACCTGCGCAGACGTGGCGGTAGACGGCAAAGTTACAACGTTATTTGAATTTGTGCCGGACATGAGGGGGCTCGCCAGTGTTACGAGAGGTAACACCGGCGGCAGGAGAGGCGTCAGAGTGGGGCTTGAGCTCTCCTCATCGCGCGGCTGAGCCAACACCACCCAAACAACCGATTAGTTTCCACAGACTGACACAAGACAAAACATAACACCAACACCACCAAGTTACGAACATCATTTTTTCTGCCCTACCAGGTAGGGACGCTGCACGGAAATTTGAAACAGTAAATTTAGCTCATTATTCCGAGAAAATATACAAAAAACTTGTGCGGTCAGGGGACCCAAGCACACACCCAGACACACTAGAAAAAGAGAGGGCGCCGTGTGCGTATATACCTGCTCATAACGCAATAATCTTTCGTGACGTTACATTTTCTCGCGAATCGCACCTACCACAAGCCGCGTTAAGGAACTTCGTTCCAAAAATCTACGGGCCGAATTCTCTATTTCGGTTTTCGGTACACCACCCTTACATCTGGTATTTCAAATTGGTGTAGTTTCGAAATGTTAGTGCATCTGCGATCCTAGTCTTGCGGGAACACCAAAGCTCTAGTAACTCGTTATCCAGTAACGTTTATCTTATAAAATAAAATAATAATCTCATGTCAAGTTGCTTTATAAACAATTTATGATGCACATTTCTCATGTTCATTAATCAATCAATTTATGTGTTACTAGCTTTTTCCCGCGGCTTCGCTCCCGTGGTGTTTTATCCCGGAGGAACCGTTCATTAGTATATACCGGATGTCGATCTGTTGCCCCGTTACTGCGTGAAAGAGAAACAAAGCAACAAATACACTTTCACAATACCGTTGTACCAATGTACCGCCGTTTTACCAATGTACCGTAGTACTAATGTACCGCGGTTGTACCAATGCACCGCGGTTGTTCCAACGTACCGTTGTACCAATATACTGTTGTACCAATGTACCGTTGTACCAATGTACCGTTGTATCAGTGTACCTTTGTACCAATATACCGTTGTATCAATGTACTATTGCACCTATGTACCATTCTATCCAAGCTTGCAGATGCGTAGAAAGAAGCTTCGTCGTAGCTGTCGGGCATTATCCGACGCACGCCACGAATTTAATATTTCTTTTCTTTCTTTCTTTCTTAAAACCTTTTTCAGTTTTAAAATCTAATCATCAGCTTTCAAACACAAAAAGTTTCATCAAAATCGGTCCAGTAGTTTATGCGTGATGCTCGAACAAACGATTTTATACAATTTTGTAATAGATAAGATAAAAAGTAGCCTATATGTCAATCCGGGTTATGTTCTATCTGTACGCCAAATTTAACTAAAATCCATACAGTAGATTTTGCGTGAAAAAGTAACAAACATCCACACATCCATACACCTATCCTCACAAACTTTCACGTTTATAATATTAGTAAGAAGTAGGATAAAAGAAATAAATAAAAATGTATCATTGATAATAGAAATGTATCATTGATAATAAAAATGTATCATTGATAATAAAAATGTATCATTGATAATAAAAATGTATCATTATAATAAAAATGTATCATTGATAATAAAAATTTATCATTGATGATAAAAATGTATCATTGATAATAAAAATGTATCATTGATAATAAAAATGTATCATTGATAATAAAAATGTATCATTGATAATAAAAAAATGTGATCATGGTTTAGTTCTACATACAGGGGCCGTATTATGAAGTGTTAGAATCATCATTGTTTCGTTGCGAAAGAGAGACAGAGCTATACAGGACTAATAGCGCCATCCCTCTTAACACCGGAACAATGATGGCTTTACCACTTCATAATACGGCCCCTGCATGACTGGGAGAACGAGGGACATAATAATATTCAAGAATACGGTAGAATGTGTGAAAGAAAGAAAGAAAAGAAAAAAATATATTTATTTGCTTCAAAAGTGACGCACAAAATTACCAAAAAGTTTAAGAACACAGAATAAATACAGGTATATAAAAAAAATACAAATTGCGCTACAACACACGTTCTTCTGCCTTCAGCATCTAGTCCCCCCCCCCCGCTACTTTCATCAGGTCATCGGTCCATCTGGCTGGGGGGCGCCCTACACTGCGTTTGCCGATCCGCAGCCTCCACTCAAGGACTCGTCTGCTCCAGCGGCCATCGATCCTTCGACAGACATGGCCAGCCCACTGCCACTTCAGCTTACTGATCCTACAAGCTACGTCGTTTACTCCGGTTCTTCTCCGGATAATCTCGTTACGGATTTTATCCTTCAAAGAAACTTCATGCATAGCTAGTTGAGCGACTTTGAATTTGTGGAATAGCCCAACTGTCAGTGTCCACGTCTCGGCACCGTAAGTGATGACAGACAGGACGCACTGGTTGAAGACCTTTGTGTTCAAACTTTGCGGTATAGGCGACGAGAAGACACAGCTAAGTTGGCCAAATGCTGCCCAGCCCAACTGAATCCTTCTGTCGGCTCCATCAAAATCACGCGTACAGGAGAAAAAATGCTCGCGCAAGCTCTGACTGCAAAAGGCGAAATAGCGACCGATGGACACGATGGATGGATAGGAGCATCACCGTACTGCATGCAATTTCGATTTGTAAGTGCGGAATACTGTCCACAGTTATTGATTAAATCGATTGGAAAAATATTTCCAAAATTAAGGTGCCTTTTTTACACAATTTGGAAAGAGAATCAAGTACTGAACATCCGCCTTCACTTACGGCCAAAATTAATAACCAATCTAACCAAGATTTGCCCTATATGCCTCCTAGATTAGCAGGGTAAATCGTTGATAGATTGGATATTAATTTTGGCCGTAAAAGTCCTTCGTTCAATCAGTCAACCTGTATACTGGGTGTCAGGGAAACGCTTCCGAAAACGAAGATAGGTGATAGTGCTGGTGATTACTGATACGAAACCACAAAAAAAATGCGATTCTTTTTTAGATTTTTTCATTCACAACCAGCTTTCAGTCAGTTAAATAAAACTGATTTGCAAAAAAAAAACATTTATTTACCTAATTTTTTAAAGTTCACAATGTAAAATATCAGCTGGCGCTAGGGGTGAACTACATCCGCTCGCATACGCAGTCCGTGTCGTAGCGAGCGTAGGTATGTTAGGTACGCGCGGCATTGATTCCGAGTTTTGTACGCTTTACATTGCGGGTTTGCAAAATACCAAATCACTAAAACAATGAGTATAAGGCTATTGGTTATTGGTATTCGATTGTGTTTAAGTAGTAAAATAAACATCAGTTCAGCCTTTCAGTTTTGCCTTTCAGTTTCGGGAGCGTTTCCCTGACACCCAGTATGTTTATTTAAATGAACAAATGGTGTTATTATTAGTGGAGTTCAAATTATCTAAGTTAAATTAAACCACCAATATTTACATTGTGTATACGCGTGGCGCAACTTAGGAGAGGCCTATGTCCAGCTCTGGACTGCGATAGGCTGAGTTGATGATGATGAATAAATAACGAGGGGCAATCGGGCAAGTAGGTCACCTCATGGTAAGCGATCCCCGCCGCCCATGGACATTTGAGACACCAGTCACTGATGCGTTGCTAACCTTGTGTTATAAATTATATTCGCTGAATGATATGTATCGACATACTTGAAATACTGAAGACCTAAATTTTTCAGTCTAATCAAAGTGACAGCTATATGTCATGAAGGATTGATATTCGAGAATGTAACGAAAATTATTAGTTGACTTGCTGTGCAATATTATTTAGCAAGAAAAATAATGTTCCTCTAGTTGCAATATAACTTTTAAATTCAAATAAAAGCTATAGACTGGCATTTGGTGGACAATAAACAAAAGGAAGTGTCTAAAAAGCCGCCAGTAGCTGTTTAGACACAAATAAAAAGGAATATCCTGCCACTATACTATTTTTTGCGTGCCACTTATGGTAAAATATGTAGAAACTAATTGTAACTCTTTATCCATCTGTCTGGACCCGTATTTTTTGCGAAATAAATTATTCTTATTTTATTATTATACCCGCGGCACGCTATGATGGCGTTTTTGACATTTTCCAATAGTGTTGGGACACATTTCAAATTATTAGCGATTGGGACCAGGTTTATTACTGTGACCAACTCCAACTAGCTATTATGAATAATATCTACGTAAAGTAAATAATTTATCTAATTATTCAATAAACATAACGTGTAGCCATTTTGTTTAATCGCTATTTAATCAATGATAAAAAAACAGTAGAAAGAAAGAAATAGAATTTGGATTTGAATAATAGATTCGAAATTCTTAAAATTATATTGCTGTAGCAGTGCATCACTATTGACAATAAAGTACGGCAATTGTTCCTTCATAAGAAGGTGTCAATATTTACGGATCTTCATGAGCAGGCAAACGTCAAAAAGGCCATCATAGCGTGCCGCACCTATAATGTCAAGCTAAGAAATAATGCAATTTTAAGATTACTTTTCATCTTTCCGCCATGTTATTTATCACACTGTAACTTGTTCACACAGCATTTACAACAATACATTATTTACAATTCTGTTTCGGAAGCTGCTTAATTCCACAAGACTGAAGCATGGCACAGACTATTGCAACCAAGTTACCATAGTGTGATAGATTTGTTAAAAAGAACATAAAGTTAATGGGCATGGAGCTATTCATTTCTAGTTGAACCATGTCAAAGACCTTTCTAATGCCACAGCCCCACAGCACACACATAATACAGATTGTAATACGTACCATCTGGATGTTGGGTGTCGCTAATACGGGTTGAGCGGGCGCGGGGATGTTGGAGAACGCGATGTGAGGCGCAGGAGGGTTGATGCCTTCGATGATCAGCTCCTTAGTCACTAGAGACTGGCGGAGTAGCGGCAGACTTTTCTGTACGGGATAAACAAGAAAATATTAAATTATTTTACCTATATAACACATAACTCTAAGACTCCTCTCCACCCATGGACGTCGTGGAAAATAAATGGCTTAAGACAAGAGGATGGGTCTTTCTCTAATCCCTAATTTATCAGCAAAGTATTACACCTAATCATGGTAATTAACTTTGTTCATTGCAATATTAGTCATTTGGAGCCCCGTATTCTCCAGCGGACAACTACATGCTGTTGTGGTCTTCAAAATTCAGGGACTACAGATTCACTCAAATAAAGAATTAAGAAATATATGTACGGTCGCGATCCTTCCCGGTGGTACATTTTGACGACAAAATCCCTTGAACGAATCCTGCTACGTTAGAAGTATTTACGGCTGCCATCGAACATTGAGTGCACAAGATTTTAGCCCTAGTAGTAACTTGGTCTACTGTACGTGTTGGGCAACTGTAAGTACAGTAGGCAGCTGTTAAAACAAATAAATTAATCGACCTGGTACTTTTTGTAAAGGCCACTACAGGCATTGCCCTGCATTGTCCTCACGCAAATTCTTAATACAAGATGACAGGACTTTAAAATACTTTGATCCCTGAGTTTGTTCCGGCATTTCTTCTCAGAGGTAGACACTAGAAAATACCGCTAATGTCATTTAGTTAAAAAAATCTGAAATGAAATGATTTATTCTGCATATTGGATGTTAAAATCTTTTTTACCAATCAGTTCTTTTAAAAACTAGATGGCATTGGTATTTCCTATGTGACTCTTGTAAAAATTATTTTAATATCGCATCTGTAGAATACATAATTTCATTTCATACAGAACCATTAAAGGCCGTATTTCCAGTATTGCCTCTCCGCTATACATTAGAAACATTCTTTTTTTTTTTATCACTTAGTATCAATATTTCTCGACCGGCAATTGCTCCATTTCAGGCCTAAACAGTAATGTACTATAAACACACCTTTAGGAAGCCAATGAGACATGGTTGTGGGCTAGCATTGAGTAGTCGTTCCAGCCGGTCGCAGAACTCTTCAGGCTCGACCAGCGCGTCGATCAGCTCCTGAATGAGGTTCCGCACATTCATCTCCACGGATGGTGGCTCCTTGCTCGACAAATCCAGTAGGTTCGCTAAGAAGTTCCGGCATTTTTCTTTGGTATTATCAGAAGGCTTCTGTCAGGGAAATAAGCATGGTTAATCATTCAGAAAATCTACATTGTTCCATACGTTTTATATTATAAGCAGAGATGTACCAGTAGAATGCCAAAGATGGAGAAGGACATATTTTCATCTAGCATGGGAGTCTCAGAAGTCATTGTAGTTTATTTTATTACACTATGTTAACTTTTCTTTTTCTCGTTTTCACTCAATACGAGGCGATTTCTAATTTAAGCACTTCACGCAATCACTCATTTCGCAACCTCAGTTGAAGCCCTCCTAATAAGAGTTTCCTATTTTTAAACAGCATTCACAAACTTCAAACAAGACTCTTAAATCGCATGTACTCCGTTCGTTAAGTCTCATCAGTTATTACGACCGACAACACATACAAAAACGCCCTTGTTTTGTTTTAATTTAGGTACGTTCCAATAAACATTGATTGAGTTGATTCATTCAACGCAGACCATAAATGTAAATCAAAAAATGATTGATGGTAACTAAACTGCATCATAACTCATAAATGCAAAAACGATTGTTGACTGTTATTAACTACCTATGCACTAAAACTAAAAATACATACGTAGTTTATAATAAAGTATATATGAAGAGCTGTTATGGTAAGTTTTAAACATACTTAAGTGTAGCTTATTTTGTACACAAATTGCACTAATTGGAACGCCGCCGCCTTCCATCAGAAAAGACGGAGACGCATGCGCGTCGCGGATTGTTTCGTAGTCAAGAAAAGGCATCAATCTATTTTTAAACACTATTGATAATAATGATAAGAGATTAGAGACATTACTTGATGAAAAACCTTTGAATAAATGACGATCATTTGAGTTATCGACCTGTCACATCGTTAAATTATTAGCAACACGTTGAATGGAAGACTAACGTCGGTATTATTTTGCTGCCCATGATAATAATGAGATGATAAAAGTAATTTGTAACTCTACGATTCAATCAATCAACTCAGCCTATCGCAGTCCACTGCTGGACATAGGCCTCTCCCAAGTTGCGCCACAACGCTAGGTCCTCTGCCTTCTGCATCCAGTCCCCCCCAGCCACGTTCTTTAGGTCGTCGGTCCACCTGGCAGGGGGGCGCCCTACGATTGTTGAGATTAAAGGGGAATGCCCATGGATGGTTGCGCATTTATTTTAACGAGTATGGGCATCATATAATATTCATAATTCATGGCATATTTTTATAATTCGTCTTAGATCGGTTGAAAGAAATCTTTTGTGGGATTCATATTTTCATTTTATTTAGAAAACGAACGACTTTTATTTCATTCCGGATCATTTCGGATTCTGTATCTCTGTTTTTTCTTACTTGTCATAATTATTAAACAATCTTGGCATGTCTTTTTAATTCAATTCGTCATTAATAATTAATAAAAGACATTATGTTAACAATTTAACACACTAAATACCATTTTTTAACATCATTACATGTGCAGACCTAGTAATTATATTTTATCAGTAGTTATTTGAATAAAGAGACCTGTCAAGATTGTTTTCTAAATAAGACAAGGGGTGCGTTCAGTATGATTGTCCGACGATGCCCGAAGCGTACTTTGGTTGTTCAGTCACTCAAAGCGATATAATAATAATCCTCTTTATTGCAAAACAAGATTACATACATTTCTTAAAAAACTACTTATGTGTTGTGAGTGATGATCATACAAATGAACTCCCAAGGAATGCTTCAAGCGTCTTCCGACGACATAAACGAACACGATATAACTGAACGCGGTCCAGAGAGAAAAAAACAGAATTTTAGATCTACGTATAGGGTGTAACTTAGCGGTAAAAAAATCGATTTATTAATAATCAATTCTGTTAAGTTCCATTAAAATCGATTTTTTTATAATAATCGATTGTTCCTACACATTATTATTATTATTTCGATATTTTCAATACATTAAATCACTTGTTACATTTTAGATCTGTGTTAATCTTAGTATATTATTATTTCATACAATAACAATCAATCGTTTTTAATTGTCATTAGAACCACTAGTCTTGTTTCTGTCATCTCATTGTTATTAAAATTCATTTTAAACGTTATTTTTGCCATATCATTCGAGATTAAACCATATTATATTTATGTGTTCCTTGTTAGTACTTTTTTCTTGCAAACTAACCTCCAAACTGAACATGGAATTTTCTAGGAAACCCTACAAAATAAAAAGATTATTTTTGTTTATTTTGAAAGTATGATATCTCTCCTCTATTGTGCGTAATTTTGGCTATCATACAAAACTATTTGCAGCACAACCGAGCTCCATACAAAGATGGGCTTTGAATTTAAACTAAACTTTGGGGTAGTTATTCGTTGTTGTCATGTTTATGTACAATCAACAAGTGACACCCCACACACACAGTGACACATTACACACCCCCTGGGCGGTCAACGACTTCGCGCCAGACAGATAAGTGAGTTAGGGGCGTGCTCTTTAATTACCTGTAACACACACATGAGCAATATTTATGGATAGGTACTTCGTATGAACAATCTTTCTACCAGAACTATTGAAAAATTGATCAAGAAAATGTTAAAGAAAATGATCAAAGACAGACTTCTATTAATTAATACCTAAACATATACAGGGTTACTAGTAACTCTGACATATTCCTTGATTAAACTTCTCAGTGTAATCATTTCTGCCGAAAGATATCCACTGCTGGACATAGGCCTCCCCCAAAATGGGGGAAATACCATAATCGCCACGCTTGGCAGGCGGCTTGGCGATCTTAGTTGGTTTTATAAATACTCGGAGAACGCTGCTGCCCATCCTCTGATGAACCCCTTAGTCGCCTTTTACGACACCCACGAGAAGAGATGTGGTGGTGCTATATTCTTTGCGTCTGGCACCACAAAGAACAATGTAATAAATAGCAGTATTTAAAAAATAGAGAACTCTGTTATAATCAATCTGTTATCATTATGGTGACAATATTTCTCTTCCTCAAAACAAATCGTTGATCTCTCTTTTTTTAATAAAGTTCAAGAAATGTTGAATAAAAAACAGTCCAACAAGCAGGTGACTGCTTGAAGTCTAGTTAATCAAACGGGTGGCCCCATGTTATCGTGTGCACGGTGATTACCGTGCTTACACTGTGTAGTCGCTGTGCAGATACCGTGCATTTCTAGTGCAACTTAGTCCAACTGCATCATGCAATTGGCTTGCAGACGAAAAGCATTCCTAATAATAATATAAATATCTAGTGAATTTGTTTGACCATCTTCATTGCCTTTAAGGGAGTGTTCAAGTATTACGTAACAAATAGGGGGTGCGGGGGGGGCCTTCGGAAGCGTTACGATGCGTTACAGGGGCGGGTGTTTGAACTACGCGTTACGTAACATTGTTTTAACCCTTAAGATTTAAATTTATACATACCAGGCCCCTCAGAAAGTATTGCGAAAAAAAGTTTTTATATATGGGAGACTGGCCAGTTATAATGTTTTTCGAAAATATGATTATTTATAAGTAAAAATAAGTAAGTTCCAATTTCAAAATTTCCCTCCACATTTTTTGCGAGTTAATTCAAAGTATTGTGTCTCACTGAAATATGGATCTGCGCCGGGAACATTTTAGAGCTATGATTTTATACGATTTCAAGTGTCGCCTGAAACCGGATGAATCGTACGATAGACTTCAAATGGCATTCATGGATGAAGGCCCTTCCAAGGCAACCGTGTATCGTTGGTATAACGAATTCAAGCGCGGTCGACCAACTTTGGGGGATGACGAAAGAAGCGGTCGCCCTTTGACGGCTGTTACCGAAGAAAACGTGCTAGCAGTGAAAAATTTAATCCAAGACAATAGGCGAATTACATATCAGGAGATTCAACACATATTGAAGATTGGATCGGGAAGCGTTCACGAGATTCTACACAGCCATCTTCGCGTGAGGAGGAAAGTATCACGCTGGGTGCCGCACAACCTCACCGATGCTCAGAAGCAGGCCCGGGTGGAATGGTGCCGTGATATGCTTAACAAATTTGAAGCAGGCTCGTCTCGGCGTGTTTACGACATCGTTACAGGTGATGAGTCCTGGATTTATCAATACGACCCAGAAACCAAGCGCCAGTCGACTGTTTGGGTGTTTCAAAATGAGCCAACGCCTACCAAAGTGAAGCGATCTAGAAGCGGGGGTAAGATTTTGATCGCTAGCTTTTTTAATTTGACTGGCCACTTGGTATCAATTCCCTTACGGGATCAAAGAAGCATTAATGCCGAATGGTATACTACCAAATGTTTGCCAGAAGTTTTCTCTGTTATAAGCAACAAGCGACCAAACACAGGGCTCCGCGGGCTACTGCTCCACCACGACAATGCACCTGCGCACACCGCACTCAAAACGAGGGACTTCCTGGACAGCACGCCAGTCAAACTCCTGGGTCACCCTCCTTACAGCCCTGATCTAGCACCGTGTGACTTCTTTTTATTCCCAAAAATAAAAAATCAGCTCAAAGGGATACAATTTTCGTCGCCGGAAGATGCGCTGGCTGCGTTCGAGCAGGCTGTAAACGAGGTGTCTGCGGCGGACTGGAAAAAGTGTTTTGAAAACTGGTTTAGGCGCATGAATCTTTGTATAGAGGCTGGTGGAAAGTACTTTGAAAAGATTTGATAAAAATATATGTACGTATAGAACAATTTTTTTTAGTTTCGCAAAACTTTCTGAGTGTCCCACGTACATACATATTATCACGCCTGTTTCCCATTGGGGTAGGCAGAGACTATAGATTTCCACCTGCTACGATCCTGACACACCTCTTTCGCTTCATCTACGTCCATTAACCTCTTCATGCATGCTCGTCGGTTTAGAGAACTCTTAACCTGGCATTTTTTGAGAACATCCGCGATTTGATCGCGATACGTTCGCCGAGGTCGTCCTCTTCCAACTCTTCCATCAACACTCGCTTCGTATACTTGTTTCGTCAATCTCCTCTCGTCCATCCTCTCTTTATGTCCAAACCATCTTAACATACCTTTCTCAATCTTTGTCACTACATCTTCTTTCACTCCACAACGCTCCTGTAATGTGTGGCGTATGGGTGACAAGTCAAGGAGACGTGTTTTACGTTCAAGTCACTTTATTGTACTAACTTAACCTAAGCTTACATTCTAATACAGTACATATACGGGGTAAGGCTAGCTAACACTACACATCCCCCGTTTTTAGAAAAGAAAAAAAATACATAAGTTTTTTTTTTTCTTTAAATTACTGAACCACTGTGATTACAAAAATAATATGAAACTAGTAAAAAATAATGCATTGAAACTCATTTAGATATTTAACAAAAACGGAAAAAACAGAGTTTTAACAAAATGTTGATAAATGAATTTAAAGTTTTAAGTTATTTTGACAAAAGGATTAATTTAAAGACTCTTTGTACCAACATCGGTAATTATACAATTTATAAATTATATGTCAAAAAAATAGCGTCGGTACGAAAATAATGTTCTAAAATATTATATCTTGTATTTATCAAACAT
Organism: Asteroscopus sphinx; assembly: GCA_949699075.1. NCBI lineage: Eukaryota > Metazoa > Arthropoda > Insecta > Lepidoptera > Noctuidae > Asteroscopus > Asteroscopus sphinx. The sequence goes on along the minus strand of OX453002.1, from coordinate 1,140,761 downwards.
TTTTATTTTATTTAGAAACCTTGTGTAACAAACGTCTCTATTTTTCTATAATCATGTATTTTATTTTACATAACACTACATACTATATCTTATATGATTAGTATTTTATATCACTAAAGTAAACAGATCTGTTTTACTTCTACCTGAAAATGCACTGTTGACAATAAATTATCTAGTAGGTATCTAACAATTTCATATTCAATAAAAAAAAAAAATCCACATAACTCTTCTATTTAAAGGTCCTTTAAAAAAAACATCATTTCATATTCGTTATGTACTCTCAAAATAAAGTTATAAACGCATTAGGTATGTTATTTTTCTTTACTTCATTAACATTTCATATTGTTATCATAAATTCTCATTTCTAAAATCTTCAATAATAGGTAAGTAATCATTTAGCTATCCACATACATAACAGAACTCTTCTTACATCTCATGTAAAAAATACTCAAAACTTCAATATCCCCTTCTCAAAAATAAAACTGCTTATAGTATCATCATCCTTTAACTTATGGCAGGTAGGTACACATTTTGTCATTATGGACCGGCCGGTCATTTCATCATTATTTAATTATTATGAGGTACACTTTTTTCATTTCATTTTTAGGGTTCCGAAGTCCTACAAGGAACCCTTATAGTTTCGTCATGTCCGTCCGTCTGTCCGTCTGTCCTAATCCTTTACAGCTTAATAACTTCTACAGTTATAAACATAAGTAAATGAAATTTTGTTAAAAAATAGTCTACATATAGATCTCAATTTTAAAAGAATAAAAGAATCGTTTTTCCGTATTTTAGGGGTGGCGTCCATACATGTGAAATGGAGAAAAAAAAATTTTTTTCGCTGCACCCCCTCGTGTGGGATATCATTGAATAGGTCTACTAAAATGAAGGTATTGTTTGATACACCACTTTTTTATCAGGTGTACCATCTGCGAAATATAGCCCGCCAAAGTGGCTTGCAATGTGTCCCCCCCCCTGCCATTTCTAAACTATGCAATGTAGAAACTTATAATCTTCCACATTGATAGACCTTTGTGAAAACTCTCTTTTAAAATTATTTCGAGTATAATGTGATTATAATTTTTTGAGTTATAGAGAGAAAACTGAAAAATACTTAAAACGTCCTAGTTCAAAGGTCATTGACCTTAGAGAAAAATTATCATAGCAAATAATGCTCCTTTAGCTACTTTCTATTTGAAAAAATCACAAAAAGTAACTTTGAAATGACAAACGTCTTAAATTTGGCTTCTTGAATTTAACCCTAGATGGCGCTACTAACAACACGCTCTGAGTCGCGAATGCTGCCGATTATTGCAAAAACTAAAATAGCCATGATTAATATTCGATTTGATTCGTTTGTAATTACACCTACTTAAGGAACCCTATAATACTGAGCATGGCCCGACATGCTCTTGGCCGGTTTTTTATTATAAGGACCAAGATTTAAGACATCTCTCGGTCTCCAACAGTTCTCACGGAGGAAAGCTCGTTCGCACTATGATCGATCTGAAGGAGCTGGCCTTATTGTACCTCTTTATTTGTGTACCATATTAAATTATACTTGCCATACCAAAACACAACCAATAAACATCACACAAAATTAATAATTTGGTGTATAAGTTCTCCATCGCTCTCGGGTGATCAGTCCGGTGACGTGTCAGAGCCTTATATACCAAACAATTCCCTGCTGCTATTCTAAACTAAACCTTATGCAAACCATAACCTTCTTTCCAAATAACACATATTCATTATCCTTACATCTTTGTAAATAGGAAAAGTAGCTAATGGCGCTCCAAAAGTGACAAAAGAAATGTAATACTATTCCCATTTCATCTAATCGAAAGCCTTCAGCTTGTAACCACTTCTTTTTATTTGTAACATACCTATCATGTCATATTATAATCATCATATATAATTTCAAAGCAATACCATATTGAATAATCTTATTATAAACAAACGACACCATCCGATTCTGATTTCAACACACCGTGAGAATGCAACGCATGCATAACCGGAATATGCACACGGCACACCTGACTATTTGCTGACTTGACAATCGGAATGAAACATTACCAACATTTTATTTAAAAATATATGAAATGATATAATTCTCATGAATTTTCCTGTCTTTGATCTGATAAAACGAAAGAATTCTACTATCTACTGAATAAGATACTCTCAAATTCATTAATCAGAAATTTGTAAATTTAATTTTTTTTAAATAGGTTTTTTTTTTTTTTGTTAGAATTTCTTGTAGAAAACTCTGTGAAGAGAAGATAAAATGAATTCAAAAACTACTTGTCGAGATATTGAAATACTGAAAAAAAAAAATGATTTCTAGAAAACTTAAACCTTATACAAAACATAACAAATAATTGACAAGTAAATTCACGATTTAATTTAACTGAAACAAATGCACGGTTAACAATACCGCGCAGCGAAATTTGAGCTCATACGTACCTACATCAGACGGGTCGATTTCAAACGAAGCGTAAAAAGTGTTTTCATGAAATAATTTCTACAATTTTGCTGAAATTTACATAGTTCTCATTTGATGTGATACTTATGTTATGCCTTTATATGGTACAGTTACAAATATTACACTATTACATTTCATATTTAAGATAATCAAAAAAAACTGTCAAATTTTTCATTCGTGGCACCTGGTTTTTTGTTGCTTATTCAACAAAAAGTGAATTTAAAAAAATATGATCTGGTGAAATTGTACTTTAATTTCATTCGGTTACACATTAATAAACATAAAGTCGAGTGACACCTATAGGTACTAACTACCACAAAGCAGAACATGATTTCTCTGCGATTCATTATACGAAATTTTTTTTCAATCATTAGTGTAGATCAATAAAAAAAATCTATTAAAATAAACCTGTGAATTTCTGCCCATGCCTTACTCCTGCAATACGCAGAGGAGCCCCAAGGGCACCTGAACATTTGGTGAAAGCAGACGCACGCTTTGTTATTCCGGTGAGAAATCTATATATGATTGGGTTTCAATGCTCAAGACAAAAATACAATCATTCGTGTTTATAGAAGTATAACAACGAGTTTTTTTAACAATAAATTCACTATAATGCGCGTATGGTAGTATCTAAAACACGGATATTTTGTTTCCTTCAAATGGCGTCTAGGATGTTCTATGATGTTTTAAATCAGATTTTTCGCTCAAAATTTGATTTGTGCCACTTCATTCGTGTCGTTTTTAGCATAACACTAATGAAATTGAATTTTACACAAATGACGTGGTCTTTAAAATGACTGATTAGAATATTAAAAAAAAGTAACGAAGTTGAAAAATGTTAAAAGGGTATAATGTAAGGGTACCATATGGCACTTGCGGCTTGACCTTCAGATTACCAGTCCAGTATGAGTATTAAATGACGTCTAACTACACAACTTTTGTTTTACAACTTTACACAAAAGTACGTTAAAAACGTGCCATACATAGCGCCTAGCGCAATAAAGTATCCTCATGTAGATCACCATGAAAATCACTCAAACCATCTTTTTAATTGTATAAACTGATTGCAAATACAACAAAAAAAAATTGATTGACAAAATTATATATTTTATTATTTTTATCGCATTTATGCATGCGAAGCGAAATCTAACGATTTATTTAGTATTTATTTATTTATTCATACATGTATAAATTCTGCAATATCACTATGCCTCACAAAACCGTGTTATCGGTATTTAAATAGTGGAAAAAAAAAGAAGAATCACTGTTTCTTAATAAGATATCGCTGACGTCACCCCAAAGACTGGCGTACTGAGCCAGGAGTCTCAGGTTCGAATCCTGCTCGTGAGCGATTTTTTCTTTCCACTATTTAAATCATTAAAAATATATATTATAAGAAATAAGTAGAAATACCTACTTATACAAATATAAAATCTTATTCTTTCATTCTTCCTGGTTTCAGGGTTGTTCCCATAGTAAAAGTTGTTCATTATGATGAGTACAATGACCCCTTAAGAGGTTTAGTATAAGCTAAGAATTAGGTTGTATATAGAAATATAATAAAAAGTATGTTACATTCTGTTCATAAAAAAAATTTACCTAATGTTATTTTTTTTATTAATTAAAGTATTCAATACATTTTTGCTGAAATAATGCTACGTAATATTTGGAATTTTTGGATTATGATATATCAAGATTGCAGTTAACTATTGTCATAAAAACTTATTGGATACAAATTGAATAAAAAAAAACGAAACGAACGTTTTCCACTTGTCCGTTGCGATTCGTTTTTCCACTTGTCCGTTGAAGTTTCACTTCTACTATGTGTCCCATCACACATTTCGTTTTTTTTTCGCAGGTTTACTGCAAATTATGTTTTGGTTAGGTTAGGTACATTTTTAATTGATTTTAATGAATGCATTTTTTATTTAAACATATTTTATTTTTTATATAATAACTATCGTGAGTTAAATTCATAATGATTAATATAAACGGTTTCACTCACGTTATATCATCGGGTGTGCCCGACCGGTTTCGAGCTCGAACGGAGCCCTTAATCATGAGCTGGTTACGCGGCGGCGTCGCGCACCAAACTGTGGATTTAAGGGCTCCGTTCGAGCTCGAAACCGGTCGGGCACACCCGATGATATAACGTGAGTGAAACCGTTTATATTAATCATTATATTTTATTTTATCAAAAAAAAAAACTGAATTAAATCCGGAACCAAAAAAACCATAAATTTTTCTTTCTCTCCCTCCGCCGCTATATATCGTCTACCCCCTCCACGCGGCCGTAACGCTTTTTCGTGAGAGAAAAATCCTAATATATAGAAGAAGATATATACAACGTGTCCCAGAAATCAACGTCAAGCCGAAAACGGGCATTAGGCCAAGTCGTGACAGTCATTAAAAAAAAAAAAAAAAAAATCTTGGTCATGTAGTTCAATAATTATATCTATATTTTGATACACATTTCACTTCAGATAAGTAAATCTACGTAATAATCTAAAAGATAGGTACATAAAACCTATACAACTTAGGTTTAAAACCTATATAAAAAAATGTCCACGGCATTTAAAAGTTTAGGTGGATATCCACACTTTCATCACAAAGCACTCAGGAAGAGCGGTTCCTAACGCTGCTCCACCGTAACTCAACTATGGTTCATCAGCCATGTTAAACGAATATTTACTGGTTTTGGTGTTACCTATTCTTGATCCTGCATAGTAGGCTGGATAACAGTGGGACGGCTATCTGGCAAGGCAACGGAGAGTCTCTCACGCTGTTCCCTTGACGCCAACATCTCCCTGCTGCAAATGTCTCCACACATCGTTCACGTACAACACCCAGCACCCCGCAATACAGCCTCGCAGACCATCCATAGCTTCTCCGATTTCAGATGCCCAGGGCTGCCAACGCGGCAGCCCTGGCAGGGTCGCCATGTAATGTGTGGCGTATGGGTGACAAGTCAAGGAGACGTGTTTTACGTTCAAGTCACTTTATTGTACTCACTTAACCTAAGCTTACATTCTAATACAGTACATATACGGGGTAAGGCTAGCTACACACTACACTCCCTTATCACATTATTCCTTACTTTATCTCTCAAAGTTACACCACACATACTTCTCAAAGCTCTCATTTCTACTGCATTTATTCTGCTTTCATGTTTTTTCTGCCATTCCCAACTTTCACTACCATAGATACAAAAAAAGAAAAAAAATCTCTTGCTTTTAAAAACAAGACAAGTCAAATGTTAATAAATAATATTAACGCGATTAAAACAATAACATAGGTAACTTACTTATTAGCGACTTTCCGGTACTTTACGCCACATAATTGTGACTTTCAGGTAAAAATGGTCTCTTGGTGGTTATGTAAAGTTTTACTAGGGGGCGAGGGAGGGGGGTAAAGAAAATCGTTGCGGCGCGTTACATGAGGGGGGGAGGGGGGATCAAAAATCTCCAAAAATTGTGTTACGTATTACTTGAACGCTCCCTAATGAAGACACCTGTCATTGCAAAATATCCATAATATAATGATTCATTAATTTCAGCCGAAAGACGTCCACTGCTGGACAAAGGCCTCCCCCAAAGGGGGGAGGGGGGATATGCAAATAATATAATGATTGCCAGACAAAAAAAGTGCCACTAATAGACTCACAATATGCGTGGTAGGATTTGGCTGTTGTAGTGGAGGCGTGACAACTGCGACACTTGGAGCCGACGCGACGACGGGTGCCGACACCTGCGGCGCGGCCATGTGCCCGGCCATGGGGGCCGGCGCCGCCACGCTCGTCGACACCGTAGCCACGCCAGGGTGCTGCGTAGATAGAGGCTTCACACTTAATACGTCACTACTACACACGACTAAGCATGCTGGCTGAGCAGGCTGTCACGATTGCGCTAAGCAGCATTTCAGCTCATTCTCAAGCAGGGTAAGGATAAATTGAGGATGTTTTAATGTTTGGCGCAAAACATTTTTAAAAATACGCAAACTTGTTTTACTATTAGATAGCTATAGACTGATATTAAGGGGCGGCATTGGGAAAAATAGGGATTTTAGAATCAAAATATTTTCATTTGTGGATACGACGTTGATCTAATTTTCATATTTAAGATTTTTCATTATATTTACTGGATTTTGGTATAGGGAAAACACGATTTAATTAAATTTGCTGGTTAGGTTTATTTTCCAAAGTAAGGTCTGTTTTTGCACTATTTCACATTGCATTTAGAAATTCCAATAGTTTTTACTATTGTTTTTTGTGAATAAGATATATCTTGTACATATCTAAATTTTGGTGTAACAGATTTTTATTTAAATGTTTATTCGCATGTATATTAGAAAAAATGAAAAAAAACATCAAAACAGCGCGCTTCCGCTCTGTTCTCACACGCGCATTTGCCGTATGTTAGAAAGGGACGGTTGTAAATTCAATGCAGCACCTTAATATAAAACGCTTATGATATTAAGTATATGACTTATGGTCAATGTAGCAAAGTTGTAGCACTCGGAACTAAATTCGTAATAAAGCATTAAGTATATGAGTAGTGGCCGCAGCAAGTAACGCAAGCGAGCGAAAATCAACTGTGAGTGTCTGTGTGTCAGTCGCCGACCGGCTGCTATGTTTGCGCCTAACACTACAACTAAAGTTGTTTATAGGTGATTAGTATTAGATTATACACAATCATGAGAGTCTCCAATTAGATTCTTACCTTGTTAAAAACCTTAGAGCATGCACCTCCACCATATGTTACATGCATGATTGAGACTGAAATTGGACAAACAAATGATACACAGCTCCTCTATCAGGAGACAAAGTGAGTGATGAACATTGTCCAATTTCTGTAAGAGCGCAGGGTGAGTAGCGGAGTGGCTGTGCCTACTTACTGCCGGCACGGTCGACAGCCGGATGGTCTGAGCCTGCGGCGCCGTGAGATTGCTGGCCGTGGGCGCAGGGCCCACCCTCAGCAGCTGGTATTGACCATTCTCAGTCTTTAACAACAAATGACCCTGCTGTCCCGGTTGAAGACTCTGCAGAGTTTGCAGCGTTATCTAAAAATGATAGCCTAGATTCAATTTTAATGAACTTATCTAATACAGTTCAAAAATCTTTGATTAAAGACAAAAATGAGCTTTCCGTTCCAATAAAGAAAAAAATCGAGAATACGATTCTAAAGCAGGTCATTTGTTAGATTAACACATTTAGTGGAATTAGTTGTAAACATTAATTTCTTTGTGAAACATAAACATGTAAAACACATAAGATCATATTGAGTGTGGGAATCACTGGAATTATAGGGTTAGCATGGTGGAAGCTTGTGTTTACCATGGTAATTACATCATTATAGTTAAGCCCATTTAGCATAGATCAGGGATGGCGAACCAATGGAATGGCACGCGTGCTATGGCATGCAACAAGAAATTGCATCAAATGTGTTAGATGTCAAAAGTGTTTTAAAATTATTCTCATTATATTTTTCACATAATTTTCTAATCCGAGACTATTTTTGGTACATTATGTCCATATTAACCATTTTGTTGAGAAAATTGGCATGTTGATGTATAAAGGTTCGCCACCCCTGGCATAGATAATTTGTATTGACATTGCACACTTTCTGTGACATACAAGGAGTTCCTTTTGTAGGAACAAGCAATACAACACATTCCATTGCTCTTTTATTACAATTAGAATATAGTAATGATTTACAGGGCTAATGGAAATGTGAGGATTTCACATCAATGCAACAGTATATTTAATATCATGACAATCAAACATACTCGCTTGAGTTTTCTTATGTACGGTTGACTGCACTTCGGTGGTAACACTTTGACATTGACATCATCTTTATTATGTAGGCAGTAAGGGCAATTTTCGAATTAAAGTGTTACCACTGTCATGCAGTCGACTGTACTAAATATAGGCTTATACTTGAAGCACCTCAGTCTTCAACTGATGAGATTTTAGTTAGAGCCAATGATTGTATTTACACCTGAATTTGAAAGAGATTATTAATTAATTAATCCCAAGCTTAGAGATATATTTGCCCACACTGCAACAACATTTATTTGGTCTCTGCAAATGTACTTGAAATACTAAAATACAATTTTACTACAGTGGATTCAGCTTATAACAACTATCAAGAGACTAAAATATTTACTTATATGACACAATAGAGTCGGTAAATACTTGGATAAATTAAAATGTAGGGAGTATGTCTAAATAATGGAATTATGTATGAAATTAAGCAATGTAGGTAAAGTCTGTTTTTTCTCTCTTGTCTTATTTAGTAAACAATATTGGCATGTCTCTTTAGTCAAATAACTACTGATAAAATATTATTACTAGTTCCGCACATGTAATTAGGTTAAATAATCCTATTTAGTGGAGTGGGTGAAATTGTTAACATAATGTCTTTTAATAATTATTACTGACGAAAAGGATTAAAAAGACATGCCGAGATTGTTTACTGAATAAGACAAGTGAGAAAAAACAGAGTGTAAGTAATACAATCACTATTTTTATACAATAATAATTCAATAAATGCAAGAATTTTATGTTGTGTGCATATAGAGCACATAAATTCATTCATTTTTTAGATAAACATTAGTTATGTATACTGAAAGTTACCCTCAGTTTTACATTTTATATTTGCTCTATCACTCAAAGGTTTGCTGGTCGAAAACTCAATTATGAGTTAAGCTCGCCTTTGTACATGTAATTTCAAAACTATTATGTATTGTTGTTTTTTTTTTGTGTGCAATAAAGAATAAGAATAAGAATAAATTAAGAATTCCAATTAGTTCAAAACTAGTTGGGCAACTTGAATATTTACTACAGATTGATCAAAAATTAACATGATAAATGTAGGGTTCGAGGATAAAACGATGATGTTTTAGATGAAAAAGAAATTTAATACTGAACACGGATCACAATTTTAAAATAATAAATCTTATAGAGCAACGTCTTTTCTATGCCACGGCCATTCGTCTTTTTTTTTCTCTTCCGGAAACCTTTCACTCGTCACTTCCGTTCATTCGTCAATCTGTTCGGATACATTCACACAATTCCACACTCGGCCGTCCTGCCTTACCGTCTGTCCTCAGACATCACCATTTATTCATCTTATTCATACTACAATCTTAGGATAATACTAAACTATTTGCAATCTACAAAAATAGTTAGATATTGCTAGGGTAGTACCCAACAATCTTAAAATTTTACATAAAACAACATAGTTAAACATCTTTAGTTCAACTTACAATTACATTTTGAAAAGTTAATTTTAATTAGATTAATATCAATGAGTACACATTACAATAGATACACAGTACACATAGAGAAACAATATTAGGGCAGAAACAAATAGGTAACAATACAAATAGTAATTCATACATCATCTACTATTATCCATCAACAAATAAAATGCACACTTACCTATCACTCTTCACTCTGAGTCGCTGGCATAATCTGGCCAAGGTTTCATGTAGTCAGATGAGGTAGTGGTTTTATTTGGTCCTTCAGCCTGTGAATCTGCTTTCTCCACATTATACCGGTTGTTTCTTTTGACCTTGGTGACCTTATAGGGACCCAAAAACTTTGCTTTTAGTTTCAAACAAGTACCGAACTGGGTTCTCTTAATACAAATAAGATCTCCTTCTTTATAGACTCTACTCTTCTTTCTTTTCTTGTTAAAATTCCTTTTGTTCTCTTCTTGAACATCTAATATTTGCTTCTTAGCATTAACTCTAAGTTCTTCTCTACTTTCCATGAAAATATTTCTCTCTTCTTGTTGTAGCAATTCCAGAATTTCAATATCTTCTTTTTTCTTCATTTTTATGCCAATCAATAGCTCAAATGGTGTTGTATCTATACTCCTCTGATGAGTACTATTGAGTGCTCGTTGAACTTGACTCACCAACTTATACCAATGAGTAGGTTGCTCGATTGACAGTTTAGTCAGTACTGAAATTAACGTTCTGTGTATTCTTTCCACTTGTCCATTTCCTCTGGGAACACCTGTGGTGATTTTAACGTGTTCTATTCCTTCTTCCTGACAGTATTGTGCAAAATTGTTGCTTGTGAATGCAGTTCCTCTGTCGGAAATTATCCTCTTTGGATTTCCGAATGTTTGCTGGTGTATACCAAGCTTGTTCAATACTTCTTGAGTAGATGTACTCTTCGTTGGAAACAGCCACACGAACTTAGTAAAACCATCAACAATGGTTAAAATATAGTTATATTGCTTACGTGTTTCACTCAGCGGTCCAACATGGTCAATATGTAGTGTGTGAAGTGGTGTTTCCCCCTTTTCAATAGGGTGCAAGAATCCCTCTTGCTTGCCTTGCTTTCTGGATGCTAATAAACATGGTATGCAAGTAGCAATGAAGTCCTCAACCTTCTTTCCCAACTTTGAAATATAATAATCTTTACTAATTGAATCCATGGTTTTCTTTTTAGCAAAATGACCATTTCCGTGTGCTCTTTTGATGATTTCCATTTCCATCTTCTGTGGTACAACCAAACATCGTTCTGGTCCTTTGCACAGTATGCCATCATGCAGATAAAAATCATTGTATGGCTTTTCCTCAGACAAAATCTTCATAATTGCCTTTAGACCATCATCACTTTCTTGAGCGCGTCTCAAGTCACTATGCAAATCTGAAAAGATCATACCCACATACGGGTTCCTACTTAAAGCATCGGCATGTCTCATCTTCGAGCCCTCACGGTGTTCAATGGTGAAATCATAATCTTGAAGGAACAATACCCATCTAGCTACTTTTGTAGACATTGCCAAGTCTTTCTTCATCAAAGTTAATTGGAATGCTTTACAGTCAGTAACTATCTTGAACCTTTTTCCATAAAGGTAATGTCTGAATTTCTTTATGCCTTCTATGATGGCTAAAGCTTCTAACTCGTAGCTACTGTATCGGCTCTCAGCATCCGTTGTCTTTCTACTCATGTAGTGTATGGGATGAAGTTCACCGTTACCATCTTTCTGCAGTAGTATCGCTGCATATGCTACACTGGAAGCATCGGTGTGTAATTCAGTTTCAGCATTTGGTTCATAAATCTTCAGTACAGGCTTACTTCCAAGCTTCTCTTTTAGTATGTTGAATACTGATCTATGTTCAGCATTGAACATAAACTTGTTATCTTTCCTTAGCAGATCGGTCAAAGGTCGTGCTATCAGTGCATAATTCTCAATGAACTTCCTAAAATATGAGCAGAGACCTAGGAAACTATGCAGTTGCTTCTCATTCTTGGGCTCAGGGAATTTCATGACTGCGTCAGTCTTCCCTGGCGATGGTGTAACTGCACCTCCCTCGATGACATAACCTAAGTATTCCACTCTGTGCACTAACAGTTGTGTCTTTTTCCAATTGATCTGCAATCCATACTCAGACGCTGTTTTCAACACTTCTTGTAATCTTTCTAAAGCCTGTAGCTCATCTAAAGCTGGAATCAACAAGTCATCGATAAACACAAGGACTATTCCCCTTGTTATTAAATCTCTGAAAATTATTGAAATATACCTGGTAAAAACCTTAGGACAGGTGGCTAAACCGAATGGCGCCCTCAATAACTCATACTGTCCTGTCATAGTAACAAAGGATGTATATTTAATAGAATCTTGATGTACATTTAAATGAAAGAAACCATTTTTTAAATCAAGCGCACTAAAAACTCTAGCATTCGCCAGTTTATCTATGTGCTCATCTATGATGGGTAGAGGGTACTCATCCCTCACCATCTTTTTGTTGATAAGGCGATAGTCAACACATAATCTTAATGATCCATCTTTTTTTCTGACTAACACAAGTGGGCTGCTATACTCAGAAAAACTTACCCGAATGATGCCTTGTTCTAGCCATTCCTGTATTTGTTTATCTACTTCCTGTTGTTCCTTGGGTGACACTCGTCGTGGACGTTGAGCAACTGGTATATCATCTTTCAGTGTAATCTTTAATTCAATAGGCGCCTGCTTCGTTTGGCGTGGCTGGTAACTCTCCACCATGCGCACCACCTCATCTTTGACATCTTCATCTTTAATGCAACCTATGGAATCAGACACACACGTAAAACAATCAATCTTACTCACCCAGTCATTCGGTTTCATCCACACTGATCCATCTTTCATAACCGTAACAACATTTTGTAGAAAATCATGCCCCAATATTATTCTATAGGGTATACTATCTTCAGGAATGACATAAAACTTCACATCATTATACTGGTACCCATCGATTTCTATACTGGACACAAATTGACTTATAGAATTTACCTTAGCTCGACCTAAGCCAGTAAGCACAATATTCTTCGTAATATCGCAATTCTGCGGACCTAACTGAACAAAATAGTCATATGTTACAAGATTTACTTCACTACCGGAATCTACAAGAGCACTAGTGAAATTTCCGCAGTTTATTTTCACTGATTTTAGCGGTTTCGAACATAGTTTTCCGCATAACCCATTGTTTATGTCCAAAACGTCAAAGTTGCCGCACTGACATTTACACTGCCGACGTACGTCATCGCTGTCATCGCCTTGTCGTTCCTTCTCGAACGCTCCATTGTTGTCGATCGCAGCGCCCTCTGCAGCCGTGACCAACATCTGCTTCCGTCGACCGAAGTTTTGACGTTTTGCACCAACTGTTCCGGTTCCGCTCGTACTCGGTTTTGGTTCATCTTGCCATGACGTAGCCGTTTTTGGTTGAGTTTGTGCTTCCGTTGTGCCCGCCATCTTGGACACAGGTGTCTTTGTTGGACAATCGGGTGCGATGTGACCAAACTCGTTGCAACGAAAGCACTTTGATTTTTTTCCCTGCATCTTTTTAGGACACTCATCACTGACATGGCTCCTCTCACCGCAGTTGAAGCATAGTACTCTTGATGCACTTGAGTTGGTGGGAATGCTTCGATTCGACTGCTTAATCTGCTTACTTCTCACAGATTGCGTTTGCTGACACATCTTTTCTTTGACCGCCTCGTAGATTTTTAGCTTGTCTTTTAAATCACCATACGTAGTGACACCATACAGCATAACTTTATTGATCTCACTATCCTTTATGCCATCGACTATGTATTTGATGGCCACATAGTCTGGCATCTTGCCGCGCTTACCCATCTCCTTCATTGTGAGCATGTAATCCAAACATGACTCGGTGGGTTTCATGCTGCGTGCGCTCATCATCTCATGGACCGTTTTGATGTCCACGGTATCGGGGAATTCTTTCACAATGGCAGCTTTTAGGTCTTCCCACGACTTGAATGGTCTCTCCGACTTCAACCAAAGTGCAGCTGTACCTTGCAGGGACCGTCGCGCTACCAACAACTGCTGCAGTGGTGACCAACCGAAAATTGCTCCATTGTCTTCAATGTCACTTACCCATTGTGACACCGAATACGTCTTGTCACGACCGTTGAATTTCGGTACCAAATCCGCCGTCATATGCAGGATGTCGGGTGCAAGACCTCGCTTTGCCCCCATAGCACCGTCATCAACTTCGGAGAAATCGTCTTGCCGGCTTCTTGTAGATTCCTTACCGTTGTTAGGCATCTTCTAAAACGGTAAAAATGGCGAGACGAAAATTCTTCTTTTGTTTGGCCCGTGCGTCACGTCGTTCTGCGAAATCCTTTTTCGCTAATCGCGGTGTTTTTATCCCGATCCCGGACGTGCCCCCACTTTGTAGGGTTCGAGGATAAAACGATGATGTTTTAGATGAAAAAGAAATTTAATACTGAACACGGATCACAATTTTAAAATAATAAATCTTATAGAGCAACATCTTTTCTATGCCACGGCCATTCGTCTTTTTTTTTCTCTTCCGGAAACCTTTCACTCGTCACTTCCGTTCATTCGTCAATCTGTTCGGATACATTCACACAATTCCACACTATATTCATTTTATAAATAACTCATTTGACTAAAATAAAAAAGTACCATAACTAACACATGACGATTTTCTATTGATGACGTCTGTGGTCTAGTGGTTTGAATGTCAGACTGCTGATCATTAAGTTGTGGGTTGGATTCCCACAGGACACAAACATTTATGTGATGAACATAAGTGTTTGTGTTGGTCTGGGTGTTTTGTTTTTTTCTTATGTATTTTAAGCATATATTTACAATAAAAAAGTATATATATAAGTATTATATATATTGTCTAGTACCATTAGTACCAGCTCTGCTTAGTTTGGGACTAGATGGTACTGTGTAAAAATGTCCCAAATATATATCATTTATTTATTATTATAAAATAACCAAACTAAAGCAAGCCCAAAGAATGCTTAGTTATTTTTAATAATTATTATAGCAGCCCCTACATAGCTTTAAAAAATACAAAGTCATAAATGGATTCCACTGTATATCATGACTGGACGCACTTAGCACAGTTGCAGAGATATTGCTTCATAAGTTGCAGAGCAAACAAATACATGGTAACAACTTGCAAACATATTTTTGACCGTACATGCAACATGAAATGAGTAGAGTAATGTGTATTATTCAATGATATTAATATTGTGTGTACTAGCTCAACTTTAGAGTGGAGTGTTCAATGGTAGTGATGATGATAAAATGACCAGCAAAGCAGTTTCAACAGGCTTCAGATAGTATTTGAGGTTGCTGATCATTTAGAATTATGTCTACAGAAACATATGCAATGATCATAGCCCAGAGTGACTTTAATATTGCTGCTTTATAGCCATTTTGTATACAAAGCATGTGTTTTTACAGAATGGTGACAGTTAATAGTGCAAGTTGAGACTGACAGAACATTGCAACAGACATATAAACAAACCTGGTATTGCAGACGTGTCTATACTCTGTGACACATTGTAGAGAACAACATTGAACAGCTAATCATACTTACGGAATGAAAGGTTATAAAAACTTAAGAATCAGAAGAGAGAGATCATAAGGGGTGAAGTCAGATTCACATCCCACATTCACAAGTGTGTTCCGTCAGCCTCAAAATGTCTGTACAAGAGTTACTGAACGAGCTTTGTTAAATAAATGTGAAGATACTGAGCAAAATGTCTGTACAGTTTTGACAGACTCAAACTTACTGGAGCAGTTGCTCTCGTACCAACAACTTGAGGCGTACCAATCACCACTCTGGGTGATACTGTAGCTACTGACTTCTGAGCAGCCACTGCGGGCGCTCCGGGTCTCATGTTTAATATTTGGACATTAGGGATGATAGCGGGCTGCGCGGAGCCTAAATTCTGTGTGGTCACTACAACGTTCTGCCCTCCAGGCTTGTTCAGTGTCATCACATTAGGTATTGAAGCAGGCATGCTAGAGTTCACAGTCATTGGGACAGTCACCATTCCAGGCTGCATACCCACTTGGCCAGTATTTGTGCCCTGCTTAATGACGAGTGGTGGCTGCATGGTGATAGTTTTGTTCCCCTGTTGTGGCAATACGCCACCGGCGGACACCGCGTGTAAGATCTGGCTCTGCGACGGCTGTGCGATGCAACCGTTCGCCAACGATTGAACAGGTAACGTGACACCGCCGTGGGGGTTACCCAGATGTTGCGCCTGAGTGTAGATCACCTTCAATGTCTCATTGGAAAGAGGAACACCACTATTTAAAGACAATGACGTGAATGTTGGTTGTGTGGACGCTTGCACATTATTAAACGATGCACTCGAGTTCGAAACAATATTTGAATGGAGACTGTTCACTATACCACCATGATTAATTTGGTCTCTGATGTATTTCTGTCCACTTATAATAGAACCCGCGTTTGAAGTTAAATTGCAATTTTGTGACGGGATAACATTCACGTAATTATTATGAGCAGATGCCGACGGAACGGACGTGACTAACTGATTTTCTAATGAGCCCACGATCGCGTTCACGGCATTCTCATCAACGTTTGTAGACAAAGCTTGCTCTAAAAACTCGGCTGACGCCATTTTATACAAATCATCGGATATGGCTAGCGCTGGAAATAAACCGGTGTAAGCGGAAAAAATCGGTTTTATCGATTACTAAAAAATTATTATGGTAACATTGGTATGGTAACATATTGCCTCAGTTTATTCAATATGTAATTTTATGATTTTATATCATACCGGTACCCTAACAGAACCCTAAACGAAAAAAAATATCCGTACGCAGCGGCAGCATCATCATTTCAGCCAATAGACGTCCACTGCCGGACAAAGGCCTCCCCCATACGGGGGGGATATGCCATAATCGCCAGCATAATACACATAAACTGCATAAACTATTACAAAACATAGTGATTATTTTCTCTGTGGTCAAGGGCGGATCCAGCCTTTGTGTCAGGGGGGGGGTCACGTACTTATATCCAACCGCGGAACTACATTTTTAAAAGGAGGGTGCAGAGCCCAATTTGCCGCCCGCTAGGAAAAAAACTTTCAACCAATAAAATTCGAGGATTTTCGTAATTTTTGCCAAAACATGAATTTTAGAGCTTTAGAATTCCTCTTTGTAGAATATTAATGTAACGGAATAGTAACTTGCAATACTTAATTACCTATATCTACGCCAAAAAAGAAGAAATGTTAATTTATAACGGCGCGAGCGAAGCGAGCGCGAAATACTTCTCAGTTTCGGTTTTGTTTCTATTAACGTACTTAACAGAATAGTTGTTTACAACTTACGTCTAGTACGTAGAAGAAAAAAAGACAGACAGAAAAGCGCGAGCGACGCGAGCGCGAAATTTTTTGGACTGTCCATGAACAAACTGATTAGCTCTTCACCAAAGCATAGATATTCTATCTTCTTCTTTGTGTCGACATGAGCTACATAATGATAATAGCTCATGTCGTGGGGAAAATATTAGCCAGTCAGCAGGTTGATAGCGGGGCTGACTGCCCAGGGTGCGCCGGACTATCAATTAAATATCGTCACTCGTGGAGGCTCTTTTAATGCACCCCAGATATTCTATGACAATAGAGTACGTATTTATTTCAGCGCAACCTGCGCAACCCGCTCTTACGGCGCCTATAGCGGCTGATAGTAGACGCTATAGCGTAAATAACTAAATATAAATTTACGTTATGGCAGTCCTACACTTGTATAGGTAAAGAAATTTCGATATTGTTTTTGGTATTTTTTCAAACCCAGATTATATTTACGTGCTTGAGTTTTAAGAACTTTTTTAATTGGGATGTTATTTTTCCATTCCGATTTTCAAAAAACTAATTACTTATAATCTAATATCGACGTTTAAAGGTTCTTGAATAATTTTACTTGGCCTAGGTATTATAAGGCTAACATGGTAGTTAAGTAGTTATTTCTGTTGTTGATGGTTAGCTAAGTATTCAATCGACGGTGTCGCAACGGGGAGATTGGAGAAGAACCTCGCGGCGGCGTAGGCGGAGCTGCAAAATCAAATTTTAAACCACGCGAATATTATTTACAATGAACGAACGGGTTCGGGTGTGAGTTCAATTTAGTAATTTCATGTGTATCTTGTTTCAGTAGTATGTTACACGTACATACATTCATTTATTCATTGTATGTATATACATTTGGTAAAATATGTAAACAGGAAAACAACTATGGTTGACCTAGGCCCAGGGGGGGGGTCATGACCCCCATGACCCCCCCCCTGGATCCACCCTTGTCTGTGGTACAAAATAAGTTAGTTTTTTAAATTACTTTCGCGTCATAATTGCTATACATTATGTCAGACAGGACGGCATTTTAGTTATTTTTGTCACCCGTCACGCTCGGTGCCACTTGACGCAAAAATCAATGCTTGACATGGACTAATAGAAAAACGTCCCATTTAGGACGTTTTCGAGTCTTCAGATTGCGCGTGCCTGTAACATATCTGCACTGAACAACAGAAACGCTGAAACATATACCGAAGTAGATGGACATCTTTGATAAAAAATAAGTCATTTAGGCTTACATAAACGTAGTGATTTATCTTTGGGCTTACATTCAGAGACTAATCCTTTGACTATGGAACTATTCCATTATCAAAGGACGAATCTAACCGTGAAAACATGCTTCCAATGTTCTAACCATAGAGTTACTTTACGTCAGTATAGAAATGTCTTTGGTACCACTTTGGTTGCACTTTGGTACCAACCCTTCCAACTGTCAAAAATAGCACTGCATTTTGACAGTTGGAACTTGGAAGCATGAGTTCACATTTAAATTCGTCTCGAGCCTTAAGGCTACGCATTATCATTGCATTATCATGTCAAACAAATTGAAATGGAAAATTATTCTTACTAACCTTTGTTTCAGGCAGATCGAGCAGAACTGATTCCTGATGGGGCAGGCTTGTCCCCATATCAGGCAAACCTGACTCTAGAAAGGGCATGCTTGGCTGCAGATGGGGTAGACGAGTCTTCAGATAGGACAATCCTGACCCCAGGGGTGACAAACCTGGCCCTAGGGTGGGCCGAATCGACTCCAGATGAGGTAGACTTGACTCCAGCCGGTGCTCGAATGAGTCCCTGTGGCTCCAGGATGACTCCCAACGAGTTCGTGATGGCTCACAGTGAGTTCTTGAAGACTTCTGGTGGTTCCGAGATGACTCCCTGTGAGCCTGAGAGGATTTCTGAGTAATTTGTGCCTGTGTATGTTTTGCTTTATCTTTTTTTTTCCAGTCTGGCCTACGAAACATAATCTGCAAGTAAATTCATAATTTTAAAGTTAGAACTATAACTTGGAAAGTAATTGTAGTTTCAACTCTAAGCACTCATGATGTATTAATTAATGGTAAAAACAAATAAAATTCTCGATTTACCAATACTTTTAAAAATAATTTCACTCAACCGTGCAGTTTAGCTGGATGCGGGAAGCGCAGGGGGCCTAGTACGAGTTTGACACTTTATAATACTTTCATAGTTTTCGTCGATTTTCATTCATAAACTACTAGTTCCTCCTCGTATCCGCCAGGGGCGCTACTGATTAATGAATGAAAGTCGTCGAATTCGATGGAAGTATCGGTAAGTGTCAAACTCGTACTAGGCCTACAGGACTAGTCGTTGCGGCGATGCTTGGGGGAGGCCTATGTCCAGCAGTATACGTCGTTCGACTCAAATGAAGTTGGGCAACTGCTTGTACCTATATCTATACCTACTGTTTTCAGTAGTATAATCGAAAAGGCTTCAGCATCGAAGAGTGAAGACCACAACCATGCCACAACCATATAGTTCGGCAGATTATACAGAGGACTGAAGAGAACAATCAGCGGCTGTGTATGGCATTTGTGGTCTACGAAAAGGCCTTCGACTCCATCGAAACTTGAGTGGAATGATTGCTCTTCAACGATGTCACATCAACGAAAGGTATATATACAGGATAATTTTGAATTCATTAGCAATTCTTTGTGGGATGATTGTACTCATTTGTACAACTTTCACTATGGGACCTCTCTCTGGGAGGTGATGGATTGGGGAGTCTATCGTCCGCATTGCATAGCTCTCGAGTTCCAATGGTCCCAAGTGTGCCCGGACATCACCGAATAAATGACTAAGATACGGAAAGAGGAAGACCCCAAAATCTTAAATTAACAATAGTACTCCCAAAATGGACCACGCTGGATGGCTCGGGAGTGTCTTGTATTGCAGTTCTTGCGGCTCATCCACCCAAGACGAGAATAGGCACACGGCAGAGTTTTTACTGGGTGTGAGTCCCATATAACCACGCCGCGTTCCCCGGGTGGTGTGGCAATATGCGGTTAACATTTTCTCCGTCTAGGGCCTAGCAGGCACTGCGGTTGTGGTTGTGGCGGTCGGAAAATTTAATCAATAGGGTTTCGCAACTCAGCTGCAATTTTTTCCCGCAGCTGAATTGAGAAACCCTTTTGGCTACATTTTTTTCTTTACAATTTGAAAAACCGCAACAACAAACGCAGTGCGTGCGGGCTCTAATAAAAAGGTGATTCAGCTTGGTACAAACAACTTCGAGAAAGAAGCAGACAGATGGATCCTGTTGGGTTGGAAAGCACTTGGAAAACTTGACTGAGTCTTCTGCTCACCTATATCGCAAAGTTTTTAGATGAAGGGTTTCAAGGGTCCTGCCTGTCATGACCTATGGTGCCACCGAGACGTAGGTCAGAAACTGATAGATGGGATAGTTCACAAATTCAAGGTTGCTCAGCAAACTATGGAGTAAGCTATGCTTGGATTTTTTTGAAGGATATGATCCGTAACTAGTTTCGTAGAAGAACCGATGAGCAGACAAGTCCTTGAGTTAAGACCGCGAATTGATAAACGCAGTGTAGTTGGGGCTAGCCCAGCACATTCCAGCCAGGTGGACGGATGACCTGAAGAAGGTAGCTGAGGGGGGACTTGATGCAGAAGGTGGACGTTTACGTAGTATTACATCCTTTTAGGACGGAGGATTGAGTGTTGTGGTGGCGCAACTTGGGAGAGGTATATACCCAGCAGTGGACTGCAATAGTCTGAGGTGATTAAAAGTGATAAAATCAGTTTTTGTTTCATTTTTTTTTTACCATTTTTGTATATTGAAAGTGACTATCGTGTAATTATGAAATAATTTAAATTTGTATAACATATGTGGGCAAACGAGCAAGTGGGTCACCTGATGGCAAGAAATTTCCGCCACCCATGGACATTCACAACACCAAGGGAGTCACCGATGCGTTGCTAATCTTTTAAAAAGACGTAGGTATGCTCTTTTCTAATTTCAGGCATCCATCCGGTGGACTGACAACCTAAAGAACGTGGCTGGGGGGGACTGCATGCGGAAGGCAGAGGACCGAGCGTTGTGGCGCAACTTGGGAGAGGCCTATGTCCAGCAGTGGACTGCGATAGGCTGAGTTGATGATCCGGTGGTTTATTTACTGGCAGGCCTGTTTTTGTATGGGTTTGACCCTTCATCAAGGGAGACGTCGTGCTTCCGACGGACGACACAGGACGACACACGGACAAAGATAATAATTAAAATCATTACATTTTACACAGAGCGTTCTTTGGGCGTAAAGGTCGATCGTGTAACGTAGTGATTATTTTCTCTGTGGTCGATCGCTCTGAGCATGGTATAATAAATAAGAGCCATCTTATTATACCATGGCTCTGAGTAACTGTTCTGCCCAAAGACTTTGTATACTGACGTGTTCTGCCGTTCTGCCGTATATAGGTACTCAAAGGTTCTGCCAAAGTACGCTCCGCGCTCCGTTGTCGTCGAGCGACAAAACTGAACGTAGTCCAGAACAATTTTTACCATATAAAATAAAATAAATAAATATCTTTGGGACATTTTTACACAGCACCATCTAGTCCCAAACTAAGCAGAGCTTGTGCTATGGGTACTAGACAATGGATATAATACTTAAATACTTTTTTTTTTTTTGTAAATACATACTTATAATACATAAGCAACACCCAGACCAACACAAACACTTATGTTCATCACACAAATATTTGTGTCCTGTGGGAATCGAACCCACAACCTCGTTATCAGCAGTCCGATACTCGAACCACTAGACCACAGAGGTCGACAAAATATATATATAGATCTGTGATTTTGACCTTTTTGTAGTTTGATAGTTTGCACCACAGAGGTTGTTCATCTGTGGTAATGTGGTTTGCACCATGAAGTTAGAGTAAGTATTCTAACTGCATGAAAAAGACAAAGCCAATGATATTTAAAACTATAGATATGTTATACCCTAATAAAACAAACGATAAAAATGTGCCGAACGCAGCAGCAGCACATTCACATAAACTAGTAAAAAGTAAGTAAGTTACTTACTTTAGTTTACTTTCGCGTCATAATTGGTAAACTTCCTGTACACATACACACACGTTGGCATTTTGTTTTTTTTGTCACCGGTCACGGTTGGTGCCTTGCTTGAAGCGGACTAATAGCAAAACGTTCCAATTAGGACGTTTTCGAGTCTTCAGATTTCGCGCAATAGTGCGCACATGGCTGTACTTTTAAATATCATTGGACAAATCAGAAAACTCCTTTTAAAATGGGGTAATGTTTTTGCAAACGCCATAAAATTCTTGCACTCGCAATACTTTGTGAATTTCTCTCGTATTTCCAAAGCACAGAAACGTGCTTTCTTCAAAATTTACTAAATAATACTCAACACATATCTGTCAACTAAAAAATCTTCTAATACCTAACAGTAGTGATTATTTTCTCTGTGATACCTAACTGCTGCAAAAATATAATAAAACCTTAGATTATAGATATAAAACAATAAAAGGTTACAATTATGAAAAAAAAAAACCTTTTATCAACGACCAAAGTTAGTAGCTTCTTAAATCGTTGTGGTTATATACTCTTTGAATCGTTGGACCAAAGTCAAACATAATTATAATTCAATGAGATTCAATGCCTTTTCTCTTTTTAACCGACTTCAAAAAAAGGAGGAGGTTATGTATTCCGCGGGTTTTTTTTTTTTTTTTTTTTTTTTCATGTATGTACACCGATTACTCCGAGATTTGTGGGCCGATTTACGTGGTTGTTTTTTTATTTGGTAGAGAAAGTCCGCGCGGTGGTCCCATATAAATTTTATTGACTTGGGTTGAGCAGTTTTTTAACCAGCTTCAATAAATCAGATTATTTTAGCCTCGCCTATCTAGATGATCTGCTCATTGGTTCGTTTTTCTGAGAATTCTTGGCCGATATGCGTGTTTTTTTTTCACGATAGTGATTGGACGTTTGGAAGAACATGAGCGAGACCTTTGCCCAGCAGTGGGATAGCAAATGTTAATAAAAAAAATATCACAAATTGGATATATAAACATTTATGAATCAACTCTCGCAATTTTCAACTAAAAAGTATGAAATAAAAACTTTTTAACAAAAAAATAAAACCGACTTCAAAAACCATAACTAAAAAATAAAAAATTATCATTGTATGTATTTTAAAATCTTAACATAAACCAAAATTTTGAAGGCGGCTCGTGATTTTCATGTACGTTCACATAAACCTGTTTTTACTATAGATATTGCGCTCGACTGTACATTACATTACGCAAAGGGTCAATCACGCGCCGCCTTCAAAATTTTGGTTTATGTTAAGATTTTAAAATACATACAATGATTATTTTTTACTTTTTAGTTAAGGTTTTTGAAGTCGGTTTTATTTTTTTGTTAAAAAGTTTTTTAAATATTAGATTTTGAAACTCTCAGGTTACTTTTGACTTTTTGACCAGAGCGCGCTTGGACTGGCAACACTAGTGTCAAGTGTCACAAGTGTGTGGTTGGCGGGAAAATTCGGAAAGATCGTGTTGTGGATTTTGTATTATTTTCCTAAATTTGTGTTTCTTCGAGTGTTAATGTGTAATAATGGTGGATTATTAAATGTTAAGTGCTCGTTAACGTGTACAAGTGTGGGTAAATGGTACAAAGTTGAAAAACGTGACTTTCGTATTTTCTCATCATCCGCTCAAAAACCTGGTAAAGTTTCCATCACTTTACTAGGGTGAGTAAACTAAAGACTTGGCTGGAGGGTCTAAGCAACCAGGCCATAAAACTACTCACATATAACAAATAAAAGACTTGGCTTAAAGGTCTTAGCAACCAGGCCATAATAATTTATTAAAAAAAAAAAAAAAATCACAAGTGTGTATGTGTTTGCGAATGTATATCCTGTCTCCTTTTCATCGAAGAAAATTAAGAAAATCTTGTTTTGTAAACTAATTTTCAGTATTGGTGCATTTAAAATTATAAAGTGTCACTTATGGATAATTGTTAGAATATCTTGCTACCCAAGGATCATACTATACTTTTCTGTTAGGTTAGTCTGAGCACTTTCGTTTCATAAATTGGCTATTACTAACATACGGCTATTGGTGTTGTAACGATTCCTTCATAGATTCAGTTGGAGCTATTCATATATTTGCTGTTTGAACAGAATATACTTGAAGGTACGGAGCATTGTTTACATAATAAAGCTAGAGTGGACTACCATTTCAGTGGTCAGTGCGGTGCGTGTTTGAACAGTATGTTATTGTAACTGGGGGCTGGGGGGCGTTTGATACTAACTATTCCACGTTTATGTTTCATCATTAATCAACAAACTTTTATAATTACACACCCTGTTATTCTGTTGGGGTAAGTACATTTTTCTCTATAAAATTTGTTATTATTATTCTCTAAAATTAAACTTCACTACATTCATGGTTTTACTGAAAATTTTAATATAATAGCAGTAGACCACTTTCTGACCTTCGTTAATTGATTTTAATCTTTAATACATGGTAATAATATAGCATGCTTTAGGTAATTATTTTAGTCGAGCAGCAATGTAAAAGTCCTTCAATATATTAATGATCATGACATTTTACTTATTGAACTTTAAATTACCATCTTTTGAATACAAAGTAATTTGGATATTAGGATTGCACAATATGCTAATCTATTTAATTAGGTACACTCTGTTTTTTGTTACTTGTCTTATTCAGTAAACAATCTTGGCATGTCTTTTTAATGCAATTCGTCTATAACAATGTTAACAATTTCACACTCTAAATATCATTTTTAACCTAATTGCATGTACAGAACTAGTAATTATATTTTATCAATAGTTATTTGAACAAAGAGACATGCCAAGATTGTTTACTAAATAAGATAAGAGACAAACAGACTTTAAATTATGTTTCTGTGTTATATATTTGAACATAAGCAAGCCAATATTAAACTGGAGGAAAACATTGAGATTCTGTCACTGGTAGGCAATGGTAAAGTACCTATGGGTAAAGTTAGGGGATGTGTAATCAAAAATACCTTTTTCCTCAGGGATAAATAAATTCAATTGTTTATGTTGGATATGGAATGTTAATTTAGGATCTCAGGTGACAATATAGGCCATTCTTTGGCAAACTCATAACCAGAAGGCCAATTCTCGTCCTTAAAAACATTCAAAATATAGTTCTCATCTCAATGTTTTCAATATCAATCTCCTGGCAGTAGAGGTTTCTGTTTGTGGCTTATTTGTGACACTTGGGGTCATTAATGTCAATCAATCAATCATTTGATTATATCTTATCTCTTCTCATGGGTGTCGTAAAAGGCGACTAAGGGATTCACCAGAGGATGGGCAGCAGCGTTCTCTGAGTATTTAACCAACCAACTGCGATCGCCAACCCGCCAAGCGTGGCGATTATGGCATATCCCATAATTGGGGGAGGCCTATGTCCAGTAGTGGACGTCTTTCGGCTGAAATGAATGATGAATCAATCATTTGTCATTTCATCGACTGCCTTGTTGGTCTAGTGGTTGCAAGCGCGACTGCTGAGTGTGAGGTCCTGGGTTCGATTCCCGGGTCGGGCAAAGTGTTATTGGATTTTTTCATTAGGAAATTCTCAGTAGCAGCCCGGAGTGGATTTGTACCCGGTCAATGGCAATAGGCTCGCCCCCTATTACATGGGACTATAACATAACTGGCGAAATGTGGGTGTACTATTACACCTCTGCCTACCCCTTCGGGGAAATACAGGCGTGATGTCATGTTATGTTGTTATGTTAATCAATCATTTATTTGCTTGAATACGGGTGTACATGGGGTGATAGGTTAAAACAAGGTTCTTTTACCATATCCTACCTTAACAGGTGTGCAAATATATACTTGTGATAATTCACATGCAATTATACTAAACTAAATATTAAATTAGGCATACAGTTATCTATTACAAATATTAAAATTATAAATACCATTATTATGAAGTTTATTAATTATTATATAATTTTATTGTGACTTAACTAATTAATTAACACAGAGAGACTACCTATAATGTACCTAACACCAAAATTACCTGTGTACACAAATCAATATTTTGATTGATTGATTGATTAATTTAATTACATTTATCATTTAAATAATCCTTAATTGAGTAATAAGCTTTATTAATCAAATCAATCTTTAATTTATTTTTAAAGGAATTAAAATTGTCATTTATTGTCACAAATAAACATTATTCAGAAACATCTATTATATCAGGAGATTGAGATTTAAAACGTTGAGATTAGTTTGGAACCATGTTTTGAACATTTTCAATTATGATAATTGGCCTTCAGGTGATAGGTTTGAAAGGCCTGTTTCAGCCATCAAATGGCTGATGATGATATTCTCAAATGCTTTTAATTGTTCATAACTATAGCTTTTGCTTTTCAAGGCTTATATTCAGAGACAAATCTAAGTGTGAACTCACACTTCCAACTGTCAAAATGCAGTGCTATTTATATTTAACAGTTGGAAGCATGAGTTCACGCTGAGATTTTTCTCTGGATGTAAGCCTAAATTCTCCTAACTATACATGGTGAATTTTCGTTGGATTTGGATACGAAAAGGGAAAATCAAATCAGCTGTTCCCTATATTTTGTCGATTTATGGGAACACAAATCTAAGGATCAGTTGGTATGTTTTTCGCGATTTCAGGGTTGGTCCCATAGCAAAAGTTGTTCATAATGATGAGTACAATGACCCCTTTTTGTCTCCAAAACCAACGAAAATTCACTGTGTATTAATAAACGTGACTGTTGAAAAAAAAAACACCCTCTTCAGAACTAACCCAAATTATTTCATCATAATCGCTGTATACTAACAAAGAAATGCAGTCATCATCAAAAATACATTAAGCAGTAATAATTAGGAATACCTTTAATGGCACAAACCTAATTGAAAACAAATTCTTTAGGCACAGTCACAGCACAGGTTAGGGACAGTCAACTGCATGTCAGTGTTAACAGTTTGACCTTCACAGCATCTTTATTTCGTAAGCAGTAAGGGCGGTTTTCAAATTCAAGTGTTATCAGTGACGTACCATCAACTATACTACTTGTATTTAGAGAAATAAGACATTTTTAAAGAGGTAGACTGTAGATGTAGAGATGGAGGTAGATCATGCTTTCAGAACAAACGAGTTTCTATTCCATACCAATGTGTATCCGCCTATTCCCTGAAGCTGGTCAGTGGTGTATCACTCCTGCACTACACTGACAACGGCACAATGTTCAGTATTGTATAGTATTATATTATCTGTGGTATTGTCAATATGAACAGATGTAGGTGTCTTGACTCAACCAATCAAGCAGGATGTGCATAGTTTATTCAGATTCACTTCTGAGATCTGGGGAGGGGTACTAAATCAAATTTAAGTGGGAAATGCTTTGTTGCAATAACCTTTGGAAGGTTAAGTTAATGACCAAAATGAACATTGGTATTTCTACCCATTCGCAAAAGCTAACAATAGACCAAAGAAAAGATGGATTGTGTATGGATAAAAACAAAGTGAACACGGAGATGACGGATGATAGAGATTATGGAAGAAAAAGACATGCTGCACCGACCCCAAATAAATTGGGATAAGGGCAGGAGGATGATGATGATGGCAAAAGCTAACATTAATGAAACCTTGAATTTACAATTAGTTCAAGAATATCCATTATGATGTAACATGATTGTCCACTCATATTTAAGCCCTAGTTCAATTTGTTAGTTTTTAAGTTTGACTATTACTTTGGTCATATTTATATTTCAGTCACTCTTCTAGGGCATGCTTCCAGTCAAACATTAGTAATTATTATACTAGAATATGAACAGCTTATCATTTGGAAAGACATATACTTTTTAAGAAGAATGAATTTGCTGCTTTTTTTTAAAGAACTCTAAAAAAGCTTTAATATTCATTCAGTCATTTTTGCTAACAAATAATTTTCGAAGGGGTCTTGTGGCATCCAGAGTTCTTTTTTTTTCTAAACAAAACATTGTTTAATAGTACTAATAAATCCTAAAAGCAACCTAATACTGGCCAAAAAGCTGAAAAATATCTAACTCTCCTTATATCGCCTGTAGGTATAGGCTGCTTGATACTTGTGTCCTTTCGCTGTATGACCAGTTACAAAGTAGCAATACACGTATTGGTATTGGTATAACGGGCCATTTTCCGCAACTCCACGCTCGGCGTGTTTTTTGCGTGTGGGTGGGAATAACTTGTTTACTCGAGCCACCCCAGCTCCTCGAGGAAGGCCAGCAGACGCTTGATGTTGCTGACTGTCTCTCGGAGAGTACCCGGATCTCCGAAGTACTTAGCCCTGTATGAGGCGACCTCCGGGCAGTTGAGAAGCACGTGGGCCGCTGTTTCTTCTGTCTCCATGCAGGCTCTGCACAGAGGACTGTCAGTCACACCTATGACAAAGAGGTGTTTGTTAAATGAACTGTGTCCGGTGTAGGCGGCTGTCACCGTACGTAGGTGTTGTTTTGACAGCCGGAGGAGCTGTTTGGTGATCTTACCGTCGATGACGGGGAGTGCTTCCTTAGCCTGTCTGCATACCTCGTGGTTTATCCAGGAGTAGTTGTGTTTGTCTCTAGTGCGTTTCCTTACCAGAGTACGTAAATGACCGAAAGGGAGAGGTATTATGGGTTCAGGTCCTACCACGTCTGTACTCGATCCCCTCCTAGCGAGTTCATCCGCTGCGTCATTGCCTCTAGAACCACTATGACCTTTAATCCATTGTAGGGTTATATTGTTGGAGCTGCCTACCTGATTTAATTTCTGGTGGCATTCGTAGATGAGCCCAGAGTTGACAGTACAACTGTTGAGAGCCAGTAGAACCGCCATGCTGTCGGAGAGTATTCTAATAGAGTGATCTTTTACCTCCCGTGCCATGACTGCTGCAGTTGCCAGTAAGATGCCCATACACTCAGCTTGAAATACCGTGTTGTAGACACCCAGCGGCCTAGAGATGAATATGTTTAGGTCTTCTGAAAAGACCCCACATCCTGTACCTGATTCGTCAGCAATACACGTAATACTTTGTCAGGTAAAAAGTGGCTGCCAAATAGCATCACAACAAAACGTCATGCACACGCCCCAGTCTGTACAGGTGACCGGGACCCGAAGAAAAACTAGCAAAGTCAAAAACTTAATATACGATGATATGATGTGGGTCTGGTTGACGTGCTGGACGGCAACCCAGTCATAGTGATCAAACAAGTCCAGTGATTTGTCTTCGTCATAATTTTCTCAGAGTCCTCAGCCCGTATTTTATGTTCCCTGTGAATTAGAATATTAATTTAGTAGTAGTATAGAGAACAGCTCATAGCGTGGTGAAAGGATAGTTTCTCGGCAAGGATGCTAGTAAGGCTGACAGCACAGGGAGCGCTGGACGTAGGTACTAAAATATTATCACTCAAGTCATCATCATCATTTCAGCCGAAAGACATCCACTGCTGGACATAGGCCTCCCCCAAGCATCTCCACAACGACCGGTCCTACGCCTTCCGCATCCAGCGGATTCCCGCGACCTTCACCAGGTCGTCGGTCCACGTTGTGGGGGGCCTACCCACGCTGCGCCTTCCAGTACGCGGTCGCCACTCCAGAACTTTACTGCCCCATCGGCCATCCGTTCTGCGAGCAATGTCACTTAAGTTTGGCAATTCTTCGGGCTATGTCGGTTACTTTCGTTCTCCTGCGAATCTCCTCATTTCTGATTCGATCACGCAGGGACATCACTCAAGTAGGCTCCATTAATGCACCCCATTTCACAAGGCAGCCTCTAGCTGCTCTCCCAATAAACTAAAACCCCAAACTTCAGCTTCAAAATTCAATTTTAAAATTATATTAAAAAGCGCACACCATTGGTATGTAATGGCCACTTGGTCCCGTAACGTGAATAGGTGAGTCATCCGCCTCATACAATAGTGCCAATCAACTCTGGGATAGGGCCGCGGCCGTTAGCTGGGGTTAAATTATATGCAACTATACAATAATAGTGAAATTATTCTTGTGTGGAGCAGTTTCTATCTACCTTTCGTGCTTCTCTTTTTGGGGGAACCTTACATCTAATTCTGAAAAAGAAAGTCACACAAACCATTACAGGACCTTATGAAAGGACCTTATGTAGGTGCACGATTCCAGTTTGTCAAAGAAAAAGTGTCAAGAAATTATATACTCTTTATTATCTCTTTATTTTATTTATTTATTTATGTACACACATATATTATCTTCTCCAAAGGGCAAGAACGATTCCATACAACGTATATTATGTTGTGGCGATGCTTTGCGGAGGCCTATGTCTATGGCCTATGTCTATGTGACGTCTTTAGGCTAAAATGATCATGATGATGATGATATTATGCAACTTTTAAAATAGCCTCAACGAGTGGCGATACTTAAATGTATAGTACAGTCACAGATAATATAATACTATCGGTCAACTGCATCACAGTGGTAACACTTCAATTCGAAAATCGCCCTTCATCATCATCATCATTACAGCCGAAAGACGTCCACTACTGGACAAAGGCCTCCCCCAATTAAGGGGGGGATATGCCATAATCGCCACGCTTGGCAGGCGGGTTGGCGATCGCAGTTGGTTGGATAAATACTCAGAGAATGCTGCTGCCCATCCTCTGGTGAATCCCTTAGTCGCCTTTTACGACACCCATGAGAAGAGATAAGGGTGATGCTATTCTTTAAGTCCGGCACCACACGGACAGTCCTTAAAAAAAAATCGAAAATCGCCCTTACTGCTTACGAAATAAAAATGCTGTCAATGTCAATGTGTTACCACTGACGTGCGGTCGACCGTACGTTCGGCGCGCCCTATCAGTCAGCTCCACTTCCACCACTCTTTATACCATAATTTTGTACATGCCAGTAGGAGAAGATTGTTAAAAGCAATTATTTTACAGATGTTGCCATGGAACGTTTTCCCCTGAAGTCCACCATCCCTAAAATGGGCACGACCTACCAGTCGGTCTACAAAAAGGTATGTATAGTCTGTTTTTTTTCTCTTGTCTTATTTAGTAAACAATCGCACATTCGATTCGAGTACGCAGTGTCGCCACTTACCAACAGCTCGCCACAAGCTGCCCTGCGGTTTGTATGCTTTTCAATAGACCTCCTGATACATGTTTTTGTTTATATCAGGTTTGTATAAATAAAGCTGGTGTAATCCCTCCGGTTAAACATTAATCTCATAACATAGACCAGTAAGCCTCTAGACGCCGGTTAGCTGGACACCCCCGGTCACAACGCATATGCTCTACCACTGCATATCATATGTCCCTCCGCCAATCGGAACGTCACTCAGTCAGCGAGCGGCACCAATCATAAGGAATCATACCACCGAACTTTTGAGCCGGCCAATCATAACGCGCCGTCCGCCCCCCTGACCCCACCAACGTTTTACGACTGCGTTCGAATACAAAACTTTGTTTATGCGGAGTCTTGAAGCTTACTGGTCTGTGTCTCATAATGAGGTAACGCCTTTCCCAGAGGGGGTTTATACATATATAGGTTTATTATTTCCATAATTTATCTATATTACATTTTTAAATAATTCTAAAAAAAAAAACATTTAAAAATACAAAAAATAGTAGCCCACCGGCTATAGCAATTGGGAACAGGATCCAAACTACCGGCGGTCAAGGCCTCAGAGAGAGGAACCTCCTGACGATGCGCGCCGTTTCCAGTAGTACCGCTTTCTGTATCAAGCCCTTGACCCAGCTGCCCAACGCGAGCCTCCTCAGATGTAGATCGAGGCTCTTGGCTATTAAATCATTGGCCGTAACGACAATCGGCACAATGACTGCTGAATCAACATCCCACATGTCGAAAACCTCGTGTGCCAAGTCTGTGTCGGTGTCTGATTTCTTTATCCTTCTCAGCCTTCACGAGATTCCCGTCATGCGGGACGATGACATCAACAATCATTGTGCGGCGCTCTGATCGATCTATTACCACTATATCAGGCTTGTTGTGAGCAATAGTCCTGTCGGTGATGATAGATCGGTCCCAGTACAATGTGACATAGTCATTCTCGAGAACTGGGTCAGGTACATAATTGTAGTATGGCGTTCACAAGGCTGTGTCTCAGGGAAAGTTGCTGGTGAATAATCCTGGCCACTAGGTTGTGCCTGTACAAATACTCGCTGTTAGCAAGACGAGAAAAACCAGAAATAATATGTTGGATGAATTCCCCGGTACAGTGGCATGCCAGAGATAGAAATATACAGTTGAAAAACTGTGCCGTCCTTTGCAACATATTTCCGGTAGTTGTTCGTTGTGACAACTTCGTCCATAATCGCCAGACAAAACCTTCAGTTTCTACTAAGAGATCACCGAAGCGCAGCCAGGATACGGACGCTAAAAAGTCTACATCAGGCCCATGAAGCTCCTTGCTCTGCCATACCTCCTTCCGGTCATTAGTATCAAGTACTACAGGTTTGCGCCAGTTCTCTTTAGTCAAAGAGAGCGGGGTCAGTCGTTTGTCCACTGCAACTACATCTCGATGCATCCCCACGTCGGCTTGGGAAAAATATTTCCTGAGATTGCACACCTCACGGTTGTGAAGGGTCTTGGCATTAAGAAAGCCTCGGCCCCCACACATCCGCGGGATGTACAGCCTCATCACCGATGAGCGTGGGTGATGCATTCGATAAGGGGGCGTCCATAAAGTACGTAAGGTGTTTTTTTTAAATTCCTGTCCCTCCCTCCCCCCCTGGTGAGATGTCGTGAGATTTTATTCAACCCCCTCCCCCATCCCCCAATCTCACGTGAGATTTTTCAAAATGTGGGTTTCTTACGTAAACGCGTTGGATTGTTATTGTAAAAAGAAAAAAAAAATTGCTTCGTGCTTTTATTTACGACTAGTTAGTAAGATAATTATTTTCTTTCGAACGAATTAGTGAATGTTCTTAATCGTACTACGATTACGCTTAAGATTAAATCTTAAGCATGTATGATCTGGATTAAATGGACCAAAATAGTTTTTTTTTTGTTTCAATCAGAAAAAAAATTGCGTGATATTTGCCCAGACCCCCCCTCTCTCCAACGTAAGATTAGATGAGATTTGACTCGACCCCTCCCCCCCTTAAACATCTCACGTATTTTATGAACGCCCCCTAAGCAGTCAGCAGTGTTTGAACCCTCCTATCCAGGGCGTCAATTTCGGTCTAAGTCCATTTGAGTATACCGAAGGTGTACATCAAGACCGGAATGACCCAACCATTAAAGGCGCGCACCTTATTTCCGCCCGACAAAAGACTTTTCAGTAATTTTGTCAGGCGGCCATAAAAGCGCTCCCTCAGTGATTGCTTCATGTCAGCCTCATTGATGCTTAACGCCTCCGCTACACCCAAATATTTGTAGGTTTTGGTTGAAGAAAGGGATCTGAGATTTATGGAATCTGAAAGTTGGGTTCCAACAGATTC
The DNA here is from genome assembly GCA_949699075.1 of Asteroscopus sphinx. Lineage (NCBI taxonomy): Eukaryota > Metazoa > Arthropoda > Insecta > Lepidoptera > Noctuidae > Asteroscopus > Asteroscopus sphinx. Next base: position 1,107,127 of record OX453002.1, on the reverse strand, counting down.
CACAATTCCCCCCCGCTTCACATGTATGACTGCACATTTGTCCACACCAAATTCCATCCTAATGGAATTACTGAAATTTTCAGTTACTTTCAGTAACTCAACCAGATGAGAATTGCTGGGTACAAGCAGTTTTAAGTCATCCATAAGGTGGGATATTTGATAGGAGGCTCTATTAGTTATAATTGAAGTTTGGCAGAACTAGCCCCTTGTCTTGAGCTGCGCCCGGTGCAGGTGTGTCGAGGCTTCTAGCTTGTCAGATATGTTCTCTATTGCCTGCAAAATTAGGTACAGTTTTAATGTACTTCTCCACTTGCTGACTTTAACCCGTCTGAAATGCGTTTACATGCAGGTAGGGGTGGCATGCGCGGCTCGCCCGGCGCACAAAAGTCGGCCACGTTATCTATGGTAGGACGTCGTGGTCGGCACCCTTAGCCGAGTTATCGATTTTCATTTGCCCCCGCATATTTCTGTCGCGTTTGACTGTGCCGTGACTTTGTAAACCATCCAAGTACCGCTGTTTCAGTCTTTCGGGGAAAAATTGTGTTAGGGTTCTTTAATTAGGTAAAGCCGCGAAATAAGTGCGTAATCATTGATCGGATTATCCACTATACACCATATGTAAGTATGACTTTTATTTATTTTTCGTCATATGATAGTCGCCCATAAGTGATCGTTATAAAAAGATAGGCAGTGTTGTATAATTTAATGATATAGAATACATAACGAAGCGTTTTTTATGTAATAGATCTATAATTATTATTGTTTAAAGATCTAAAAGGATACCCAGTCTGTATATAATAATTGACTGACATTATCGAAATGTGGAGCTGGCAAACAAAACGATCTATTTACATAAAATTAAATTTTACAGGAAAAGCAAAAAAAAAAACTGACTGACATCCTTAACATTTTGTTCGAAATAACAAACTTCCTTTGACTATTTTAGTATTCAGTAATCAATGCAAACTTCTGACTCAATTTTGACAAAAGGTTTAAATTAATAAAAACTGGCCAAGTGTGAGTCGGACTCACGCAGTTAGGGTTCCGTACCACCCATCGACCTGATACCCCATAGAAACTGATTTAATTTAGTGAGTTTATCAAAAGACATCAACGACGGTCGCGAAATGTGAATTTTTGCATCTCATTCTTACGTAGGTTCCACCACATATGTCTATGTTTGCCCTATTTTTAGTATTTGTTGCTAAACTAAATAGTATGCACTATAATCAATCCAAGTTTGACGTTGGTATGTATTACCGTTTTGAAGATAGAGCAGGAACAAAAACTATGAAAAAAATGCATGTTTTTCGAGGTTTCTTGTATGGGGACCCCCATTGGTTTTAGACTTTTTTTGTTTTTAGTATTTGCCGTGATACACCTCATAGCAACACATATTCTGAGAAAATTTCAACTGGTTACCTATTACCGTCCAAAAGATACAGCTCTGTGACAGACAGACGGACGGACGGACAGCGTAGCGAGAGTAATAGGGTCCCGTTTGGCACCCTTCGGGTACGGAACCCTAAAAACCGGCCAAGTGCGAGTCGGACTCGCGCAGTAAGGGTTCCGTACCTCTCAATATGTCTATGTTTGTCTTATTTTTAGTATTTGTTGCGAAACTACATAATATACACTATAATCTGACCAAGTTTGACGCTGGTATATAATACTGTTTTGAAGATAGAGCAGGAACAAAAACGTTGAAAAAAATGCATGTTTTTTGAGGTTTCTTGTATGGGGACCCCCTTTGGTTTTAGACTTTTTTTGTTTTTAGTATTTGTCGTGATACACCTCATAGCAACACATATTCTGAGTAAATTTCAACCGGTTACGGTTACCTATTACCGTTCAAAAGATACAGCCCTGTGACAGACAGACGGACGGACGGACAGCGTAGCGAGAGTAATAGGGTTCCGTTTGGAACCCTTCGGGTACGGAACCCTAAAAATGAGTACAGAATTAGATTCATGTTCCATAAACAGATTAAATTAATCCACTTTTACTCAAAAAACCAATATTTACGGTAGTGAACAGGAAAAAGCGGAAAAAGTAATAAAATGAAAGTGAGCAATTTTCGTTTCAGTAGGAAGGTGGAATGTTCTTTACTGTTTGACAATACAATGTGTAACTTTTCAGAGAATTGTATCAAAAGATGAACATTGTATTGTGTGAAATCAAAGCCTATTTATTGATAAGAAGATTAATGTCATCAAAAGGCACAAACACGAAAATAATAATATTTAGCTACTATAAGTACTTCTTCTTCTTAGCGAGTCGATGGCAAATTTTGTCAAATTTTGTTGGCCCAATGTTCCGCAACGCGCACTGCATTGTGGTTGGCGGTCATTAGCTCCTCACGCGTGCAGGTGACTGGGCACGCGGTACAAGATAGAAGGTGAGCCATTGTTTGCGGAGTGATGCCGCACTCACTCTGGACATCCAAACCGTCCGTGAACCCCCATTTTTAGAGGTTATCTTTGCTTCTGCCAACTTGAGTCCGAAGTCTATTTAACGATTTCCAAGTTGACCACGGGAGTACATGCCCAGGTGGTAGGGTATCCGATGGTTTTACAAAGAAAGCACCCGTTCAGACGTTTGTCGCCAGAGATCGCACCTTTTTTTTGAAGCATTGGTATCAGCCGGAACCACGCACCAAAAATTTTTTTTTTTACTTTTAAGCCTTTGAGGCACTGTGCTGTAGTTGTGCATTGGGTGGCGTGGCTCGTTGTCTATTTTTGCTCTCTCAATGCGACTTGCTACTGTCCTTCGAACATCAGGAGGAGCAATGCCAGTTAGAGGATACAGCATTCGTACCGGGGTCGGTTTGAGGCAACCAGTAATAATCCGGCACGTTTCATATAAGTACAAGTATATAAGTACTTATAAGGAAGTAAAACGTTGGTTAATTTTTACACCATAACTCGTCTTTATGCAAAGAAAATCGTGTAATTTAAATAATCCAAATAAATTTGTGCATAGGTCATAAAGCCTACTTCTTGTAGGTCATGCATTCGTGACCTATGCTAATAGGTCATCGATGGCCGCAGCCTGACTGACCCCAAGTTCCTGGAAGGCTGATCAATTTAATCTGTTGTCAAATCTATGTCAGCTCCTGTGATTGGCCGGCAAAAAAGTTAACAACGAATCATATTGCTTGACCTGAGATTTGACAGCTGATTAGTTAATTTTTGCGTTGATCAGCCTTTCGGAAACTGGGTTTGACACTCGGTCAAACATTTGCAGGTCATCATCCAACAGAATAGCCGGCATCCGCCATTGAAATTCACTAATCATGGAATATATGGGTCTATATGAGGAGTTTAAAAAGCTTTGAAACTAGTGTTTCATTTTGAGTGACATCCAGGTGTCAGGATATAAAAAAAAGTTCTCCCAGCCGAATTTCGGTCACGGCGGCCAATCTCAATTCAACAAGTGTGTGTGCAAACACAGGTTCATTCAATATTCCCTCACTCTCATAATCCGATAGGACGGCAATTCAACACGATCGGAGAGAGATAAGGCGCAGGACCGACTGTTTTACGTGCTCTCGGAGGCACGGGGGTGTAGCACCGCCAACTCCTTGACTCCGGGCTGATACTGTGAAATTTTCTTAACATCAGAAAAATCCCAATAACAGTGCTCGACCCGGGATTAGAACCCAGGACATCACGATCTACGGCTGAACATGTTACCGCTAGACACAAACCAGTAAGCCTCAAGACGCACAAGAAGACAAACAAAGTTGGCGGGGAATAGGGGGCGAAGGGCGCGTTATGATTGGTCGGCTCAAAAGTTCGGTGGTATGATGGTGCCGCTCGCTAACGCAGTGATGTTCCGATTGGCGGTGGAGCGTAAGATATGCAGTGCTACTGCATATGCTTTGTGACCGGGGGTATCCTGCTAATCGGCGTCTAGAGCCTTTTTTTTGCCGTGGGGTAATCTTCATGGACGCACTCCGCCTGGGGTAGGCGGAGCCAGTGTCGGACTCTTACCGACTAAAACCACCAAGGTGTTCCTTCAACTACCTTAGGTATTCACACAACCACCCCCGACAGGTCCGGCCCGCCACAAGCAGGCGAGCCCCTTCTACCCGTGCAGCCTAACGTTGGCCGCACCCTCCTCTGTGGCGCAAACGGAACACTGCACGCCACCTCACCTCATGGGCCTTTACCAGCTGCGCCAACTACGCCAGCTATGCAAGCCTCGGCAGCAGACTACCCCGAGTCTGTTGCTCGCAGGCCCTACCTCCCGTAATTTTTTATAGAGGTTTTCTTCCTCGCGGTCCGGGCGGTGAAGCCAAGACCCTCGGTCCCAAGAGGCGCGAAAACACTACTCAGCGGGCACTCCTGGGGTTACGAGATCGACGAGGGCAGGGAAGGACAGTCCCCCGCTGCCTGCCCGGTGGCAGGGTGAGTGCACACCGGGCCCGCCCCTGCTCCTCCACTGTGCCCTCTGTTGGAAACAGAGAGACACGTGGAGCAACTCCTCACTGGCCCAGAACGGGCCCCTCCCGCGCCAGAATATTCGCCACAGGCTATAAAATCCCCCGAAGGTTAATCCCTCGAAAGGATTTTATTGCCCGTACCCAGGATGCACCGGCCAAACAACTGCCGTTCCCTCCAGACGTATCCAGAAGGACAAGCAGCCTTCAGGCACACGTGGAGGTTTTCTGGCCAGCACCCCCGGCGTCTAGAGCCTTGCCGCTAGACCACCTAGGGTAATATGATTAACCTTCACATTACACGCCCCTTATTTTTTTTAAATAAGGAAGTACATACATATCTATAAATAAACAAGTCATTACAATGCGAATTACAATAAGTAGATACATTCTGTAATGCAAAACAATTCTCGTAATCGAGTTGGTATCATATAACATTTCCATTCCCAGGGCTCCGTTCCCATGCCTGGTACCTAATGATAACGCTTAGTGCGATATTTATGTAATGTTACATGTTTATTGTTAATTTCTATAATTACATTTGGTGTTAAGTCTTGAATAACACGATAAGGGCCTGTATACACTGAGTCTAACTTACGTGCTACTTCATTTTACTATTTTTATCATATTTTAGGTTTCGTAGATTTTTGCTACGAATCAAATTATCTCGAGCATCTGAGCATGCCTATCTACTGACACGGGGACGTATCTTATTACTTCGCATCGTGGTGGTATGAATATAACATGGTCGACGAATAGAGGCATTAGAATATCTTTGCCATTACTAAACAAACTTAAACTTTTATTATCATAGTCTAACTTAGCTCTAAATTATAAAAAATAACTTATCCCACAATTCCGTCTGTATATCAGGGTTTTTTTTTGAAAACCATAAATTTATTAAATAACACTACATTTTCGCTCAATAATTTCAAATAAACATAACCAACACAAGTTAAATTTCCTCCTATCCCTTAATAGTAATATTTGATACTGAAATTTCATATGTCATTATAATAATGATAATTTTATAGTTCACATTGATGCACCTGATTCAATCAAATTATGAATTTTTGTACCGTGTAATACAAATGTTGCGTGATTAACGCCTTCTAAAGTGAACACCTGCATAGGCACAAAGAAAAAATAATCTTGCTCTGGTTCATTTGCTGAAATAATTTGAACGGCCTCTATTGAATCCTCGATTTTGCGACCTAATTAGTAGGTATACACACCTAATTAAATGGTCGACGTCGATTTGAAAACCTACCTACACACCACACACTACACACCTACACCCTACAGCGTCGTTGATGCGGAAGTCGAGCTGTTGTCGCGTCCACCGCATATTGTAGTCACACAATGTCCAGATATGTTCCAATCAGTTCAAATTGCCACTATTGCAATTATTGCGTGCATCGCGCAGATACGCGTTCTACCTCGAACCGAGGGGTCGTACACTTCTAGCTGACTTTCATCATGAAACTAGGTGGAAGAAACACATACGAGCTGCTCCGTGTAGTCGAGAGCCAAACGGGACCCGTTAGTATAAACATTATGTTTTAAACTCATGCATGGATTATAAAATTAATGTGATTTGATGTCAGTGCTTTGAATCTATTTTATAAGTCAATTCTAACTAATTTGAATGAATCCTAATTCCTAAAGTATTTAAATCCGGATGTCCAGAATTATGGGGACTGTCTTCGGGTAGTCTTGTTAATAGTTTTAACCGCGCAGAACGATTTCCGGGCGAAGTTCACGCCCCCGTTGGTTTTTGACTACTCTCTGCCTAAATCTTGCCATACACCTGTGAAGGTAACAGTTGATGGAATATTATAAAACCACCGAAGCGAATATCTACTTGCTGACTCCATAGTTAATATTATTATACCTAATTCGTTTTCGTCACCTTTCCTTGCTTTCTTAAGGTTCTTGCCGTGTGGGATAGAGACACCTGATACTTTGAAAAGAAAACTTGTCGTCTATACTGAAACTCTTGACATTACTGTTTACTTACAACTAAAGCTGTGTCTCCTGCGAGCAAAATCTAACAAAACATTCTAACAAAACAAGTTGCCAATCAAATGTAGCCAAACAGCTAGGCCACGCCGCCATTTTGTTAGAAAAACATGTTAGATGTTAGAAATAACAAACATATGGTCGCAGGAGACGCGGGTTAAGCTTGAACGTTTTGTGAACTGCATTCCGCGGTTTGATTGACTCACGAGTACTTATGATGCAGCCTGCATGTGCCTGCATGCTTTGTTGAACAAATAACAACGGGCTTACAGTAGTTTTTCCAAATTATCTGTTTTGTCTAGCCACAAATATCTCGTACCATATCCATAAGAATCTTATCTTATCTGTCACTTCAAATTATCCTATTGTTTGGGTTGATACAGATGACGCATAGCATAGCTAGGTCGTACAGATCATCTCTAGTCAGAAAAGCCTAACAAAGCAAAGGGGCCGAGGCTTTTGCAGCCAGGTAAGAAGACAAAAATAAAAAAAACCGGCCAAGAGCATGTCGGGCCATGCTCAGTATTATATAGGGTTCCTAATTACAAACGAAACAAATCGAATATTAATCATTGCTATTTTAGTTTTTGCAAACAGCGCCACCTAGCGCTGAATTTAAGAAGCTAAATTTAAGATGTGTGTCATATCAATGTAACACAAAGTTACTTTTTGTGATTTTTTTAAATAGGTAGTAACTAAAGGAGCATTATTTGCTAAGATAATTTTTCTCTAAGGTCAATGACCTATGAACTAGGACGTCTTAAGTATTTTGCAGTTTTCTCACTATAACTCAAACATTTATAATCACATTATACTCGAAATAATTTTAAAAGAGAGTTTTTATAAAGGTCTATCAATGTGGAAGTTTATAAGTTTCTACGTTGCATAGCTTAGAAATGGCAGGGGGGGGGACACATTGCAAGCCACTTTGGCGGGCTGTATTTCGCAGATGGTATACCTGATAAAAAAGTTGTGTATGAAACATTATCTTCATTTTAGTAGACCTATTCAATGATACCCCACACGAGGGGGTGCAGCGAAAAAAATTTTTTCATCCACATTTCACATGTGCCCATACATTAAAGTTAGTGCCACCCCTAAAATACGTAATCAAGATTTTTTTATTCTTTTTGAATTGAGATCTATATCCAGACCATATTTGAACAAAATTTCATTTACTTATGTTTATAACTGTAGAAGTTTTTAAGCTGTAAAGGATTAGGACAGACGGACAGACGGACGGACATGACGAAACTATAAGGGTTCCTTGTTGAAACTACGGAACCCTAAAAAGACAGAAGCTAAAATATCAGTACGGGGGCTATTACTCCAGCATATAATCGTTCCAATACATTCTTACCATGCCATACCGGAGGCCCATCGGGAGGTCTGAAATCTCTAACACTAGGGCTAGCCATTCGGTCTTCATCAACTCAGCCTACCGCAGTCCACTGCTGGACAAAGGCCTCTCCCAAGTTGCGCCACAACACTCGGTCCTCTGCCTTCCGCATCCAGTCCTCCCCAGCCACGTTCTTCAGATCGTCGGTCCACCTGGCGGGGGGACGCCCCACGCTGCGTTTGCCGATTCGCGGTCTCCACTCAAGGACTCGTCTGCTCCAGCGGCTATCAGTCCTTCGAGAGACATGACCAGCCCACTGCCACTTCAGCTTACTGATCCTACAAGCTATGTCGGTCACTCCCGTTCTGCTTCGGATAATCTCGTTACGGATTTTATCTTTCATAGTCATAGTCATTTTATTGGTATCAAAAAGATTACACGTCAAATAAATGAATGATTAAAAACTGAGTTAAAAACATATTAAAAAATTCAGAAATGTCAACATAAAAACTTGTAGATGCATATAACCAGATATACATAAAAAAACGAGAAATATAGAATAAGTATATAGCAGAAGCTAATTAATTATTAAAAATTCTCAAAACTGGAAAACGCTTGCTAGATCAACCAGCGTTTCAATCGTGCTTTGAAGCTATCTAGACTGGGTGCCGTGGTGAAGTGTTCCGGTACCCACGACATGTGTAGTCTAAAAGAAAGAAAAAACTATCGAAGAACCTCCAAACATAGCTTGCTCCATAGTTCGCTGAGCGACTTTGAATTTGTGGACTAGCCCAACTGTCAGTGTCCACGTCTCGGCACCGTAAGTCATGACAGGCACCCATTCGGTCTACTTGACAAAAAAAGAAGAATAACTTAGTGCGAGATGTGAGTTATGTTGAGTGAGTCCAATAATTAACGTTTATGATTTCTAAATTATCAGCGTCAAAAGTAAATAAACTTTATATTTAGTTTAGGGTTTAGGAGATTTATGTGTCCCAGGCTCTCAATCCCAGCGGACAGAAGAAGGTTATTCGACAGCAGCAAAAGCTCTGAGTACATCCCTTGTCGCCCCAGCGTTTGTCGGCTGCGAGCGTTTAAATTGCCCGCAGCCGGCAAATGCCTCCCTCAGAGCTATGCGACGAGCAGCAGCCTTGAATGGACTGGAACCGGTCAACAACCGAGCATGGTGACCACAGCGATATAAGGACCAATCAACCTTTGTGAAATCCTCTACCCATAACCTAACTGTCTGTTTGTTTGGTCAGGGTGCCAACGCCAGCAATGGGCGGGGCGTGCACTCTGCGAGCGAGGATGATATGGTCGACATAACGCCGGGGTTGCACCAAACCGCCGGCTCCAGCGTCACAACGCCCACCAGTCACGGTACCTTCCAGCTCTACGAGCACAGTGGAAGGAATTCCACTTCCAGTGCTAACTGTAAATATACCCTTCTTTTTCTTTCTTTTAGGCTTAGCACGCAACAGCACAGGAGTGCGGTAGCATGACAAGAATTTCATAGAGATGAAGGTAGTCTGTAAAGTCGAGCAGGTGTGACAACAAAGTCTTAACCACAATCCTGAGCTGTCACGTGGCTTGTTGTTCCAAAGTTATCGAATTCGTTCATTCGTTGTAAAGCTTTTGTTTCAATTATTTGAGAGGTTTCTTCCCCTATAGACAAAGTTATTAAAAAAGTTTCTTTTTATCCCAAATTTTGTGTTGACCAAGGTACCAATTTGTAAATAAAGTAACGGTTTTATAGTTGCGGACAATTAATCAGCGATTTATAAAGCAAGCTTCGAAAATCTACCTTTGCTTCTCACTATCGGTCCATTTTTATCGGTTTTAAGATGGCGTGAATAGTTTACAAATACCTTTCGCGGTAAACAAGCAATCGATGTTCGTTCATTCTCTTATTGATCGGAGCTAACCACGCGGAGCAATAACGGCCAAAATTAATATCCAATCTATCCACGATTTGCCCTGCTAGAGATAGGAATATGACATAATCCTTATGTCAAATTTCTATCTCCAGTAGGGTTAATCGTGGACAGATTGTATATTAATTTTGGCCGTTAATATGTTCTGTTCAAAGAACCTTGGTTTAATTGGAAAAATATTAAGAATTAATTGCGTATTTCCATCTAACAGTTCATTACGTCTTGTTTAATATTAGTGTTCATTCTCAATGGAAATAGGTATCGTGATTTCACAAGTGAGCGCATAGCCTGGTAGAGTTAATTAAAATGTAATTAATAATATTTTTTATTTTCAAGCCTACATCGCTCAATACTTCAGCTCTTCTGCGGGTAAGCAAATAGTACTTGCGTATAAAAAATAGTTTTAGATTAGTCCTAAGGTAATTAATAGGTACATCATGGGCGTAGCCTGGGCAGGCTTAGGGTTTTAATTAAAACCTTATTTCAAAGCAAAATTTTAGCTTTTTTAAAAATCAAAATTCTTAAAAATAATGTCATACGTAGGGTTCAGGAGAAGGGCCATCCTGCTTCTCCCATAATTCGGATCCTTACCGGCAGTTATCATGTTTGCTACTCCTACTCCCATGTGGTACATGCATTGACATCGTAGTCCCAGTGACTAAAACATCGCTCTAACTGTGGGTTTGCACCAAAAAACATTTAACATGTAATGTCTCGAAACTTGTCATATGAAACTAATGTCACAACTTGTTTTGTTGATTGTTATGTTTGCAGAAAACTGGGTAAATTCTTTGACAGATTTCAAGATTTGTTGTTGGCTGTGTTTGCACTGACTAAAAACTTATACATTGACATGTTTGTCTATAGATTTGTCACGGCTGATGTTCGCACTGATGCTTAACATGTCTCACAACTTGTATAAATCTCGTTTTTTGTGTTTTCCAATGAGGTCGGTACACATGTATGGGCTCTATGGCCGAAAGCAGATACTTTGAAGTGTATCGAAATTTATTGTGAAACATGTCAATAGACAAATAAAAATGTCAAAGAAGTTTCGTTTCAACAAGTTGTGTGATAATGCGAACGCGATACATTGACAGAAAACTGACATTTCAACATGTTTTTATGTTATTCTCGAAGAATTGCTCTTGGTCTTTGTCATAGGTAACTTTGTCTGGCTCTCTGCTTTGTCATAAAGGACTTAACCGCGTGAGAATTCATTATTTCGTCTGTTACGTTAAACATCACCGCTAGTGGGATATACTTTTAAAAACTGTTTATCTTTGAAATTTTGTGATAATCTGTCTATAGATCTTATCATTTAAACTCTAATATCTAAGTATTGAATATGCTCACGGCTCTACTAGTTCCTCCCTATGTTACGAATATATCGCCTTTATCTTTATTTGTACCTACTTTCAAACTCCTCACAAGAATATTTTTTTGCAAAAAAAAACTTTTTTTTTTGCCCTGGGGAAATCCTCATGGACGGACTCCGCCCGGGGTAGGCGGAGCCAGTGTTGGACTCTTACCGACTAAAACCACCACGGTGTTCCTTGAACTACCTTAGCCGGGGGCGTGGGAACCCGTGAGTATTCACACAACCACCCCCGACAGGTACCGGCCCGCCACAAGCAGGCGAGCCCCTTCTCCCCGTGTGGCCTTACGTTGGCCGCACCCGCCTAGGTGGCGCACACGGAACACTGCACGCCACCTCACCTCACTGGCCTTTACCAGCTGCGCCAACTATGCCAGCTGTGTCAGCGACGCCAGCTACGCCAACTGCGCCAGCTACGCCAGCATACCAGCTACGCCAACTGTGTCAGCTACGCCAGCTGTGCCAGCTACGCCAGCTGCTGGTCGGGCAGCAGAATACCCCGAGTCTGCTGCTCGCAGGCCCCATCCTCCCGTAATTTTTTATAGAGGCTTTCTTCCTCGCGGTCCGGGCGGTAAAGCCAAGACCATCGGTCCCAAGAGGCGCGAGAACACTACTCAGCGGGCGTTCCTAGGGTTACGAGATCGACGGGGGCAGGGAAGGACAGTCCCCCCGCTGCCTGCCCAGTGGCAGGGTGGGTGCACACCAGGCCCGCCCCTGCTCCTCCACTGTACCCTCTGCTGGCATCAGAGGGACACGTGGAGCAACTCCCTACTGGCCCACATGGGGCCCCTCCTGTACCAGAATATTCGCCACAGGCAATAAGATCCACCGAAGGTTAATCCCTCGAAAGGATTCTATTGCCCGTACCCAGGATGCACCGGCCTAACAACTGCAAAAAATAACTTGAAATATCTTGAATTGTTTGCATATTATGTCAAGGCAAGGCAATAGATAGGTGTTACATAGGTTAACAACCTTGCATATTAATTTTTCAAATAAATGAACACAACCTTTTGTATATAATATCGAATAGTAAATAAAAAGCGATCGGAATACATAATAACAATGCCAAATGTGTCATACACTCGATAAGAAGTTTATCAATGCGTTGTTCTATATAATATAACAGATAGATTAGATAAGGTCAGTCATGTCCAGTACAGTGCTAAGTCTCGATGCGGGCAGTGATCTTTGTTCAGACGAGATGGAACCGGTAGACTTAGACCAGGACCAGGGGGATACCGAGCCCCTCGTCGCCGTCGATCATGTAGGTAAAACTATGTTGTTACGTATTAGTTGTAATCGCCACAGAGAACTCCTTTCTTGTAGTTATCGCGAGTTATAAGCTATTAACAATCTCTAGAACGTGCCGCGCGCAAAATTGGATGAACAATTTAACTATAATATCTTGATTCGATACACTAAACTTGCCACGTTGCTCTGATATTTGTAACTCTAAATCTTACCTTAATATATTCTGTCAACTATTCGTTATGGTCCTATTGAATTAAATCTAATGTTTGATTAAAACCCGCTGGCCTTGAAAGTGAGAAGCATTTCATAAAATTTTGGAAGTGAAATGGTCAGCTAACAGGCACGTGATCGCCGTTGCTGTCGTCACCAACCGTTTCATTAACATCTCAAGGCTGTGTCAGAGTCTGAGAAAAAAACCGGCCAAGAGTATGTCGGGCCATGCTCAGTATTATAAGGTTCCGTATATATGTGTAATTCCAAACTAATCAAATCGAATATTAATCATGGTTTTTTAGTTTTTTCCGTTTTTGCAATAGACGGCAGCATTGGCGACTCAGAGCGTGTTGTTATAAAGCGCCATCTAGCGGGCCAAATTTAAGAAGTGTGTCATGTCATCATAACACATAGATACTTTTTATGATTTCTTCAAATAGAAAGTAACTAAAGGAGTATTCTTTTCAAAAATCATTTTTCTCTAAGGTTAATGAATGACCTTTAAACTAGGACGTCTTAAGTATTTTTAAATTTCCTCTATAACTCGAAAATGTATAATTACATTATACTCAAAATAATTTAAAAGAGAGTTTTTACAAAGGTTTATCAACGTGGTAGATTATAAGTTTCTACGTTGCATAGTTTAGAAATGGCAGCGGGGGGGGGACACACTGCAAGCCACTTTGGCGGGCTATATTTCGCAGAGTGATGTATGAAACATCACCTTCATTTTAGTAGACCTATTTAATTATACCCCACACGAGGGGGTTGCAGCAAAAAATTTTTTTTATCCCTATTTCACATGTATGGGCGCCACCCCTTAAATACATAATCTTAATCACGATATTTTTATTCTTTTAAAATTGAAATCTATATCTAGACAATTTTTTAATAAAACTACATGTACTTATAAAGTTATTAAGCTGTAAAGGATTAGGACAGATGGACGGACTTGACGAAGCTATAAGGGTTCCTTGTGAAGGAACTACGGAACCCTAAAAAAATAAATTATTCTAAGTATGTTTTTCTCAAGTGTTTTCTACTACCACTGCCAGCATTGAAAACATTGTGTGCTTTAGTACTTTTTAAAGATAATATAGATAAAGATAAATCAAAATAAACTTTACTGTGCAATGATGATCTAAGTACCTAAGACTTTTCTGTATTATTATAAATCAAAAAAGGCGAACGAAGGAAAATTCCCTTGAAAAATATATTTTTCAACATTGCACAGAAATTGCACATATTCACATTAGGGTTGATTCACACTAGCACAGTTTCTTGAAGCATCTTCATGTTATTATTGTTATTTTCGCCGAAAAAATAAACACAGAAAATTTTATCTTTGAGATACTACTAAATAAAGTGGTTATACCTACTAAAAAGTCATCAATATATTCATCGTTGGTAGTTTCCGAAGGTCATCACTATGGCAACACTTATATTTGACATTTTGACGCTTCATTCAGTGATTATTTTCTCTGTGCTTCATTCTGCGTCATCCAATTTTTCACACTTGCAGAGTTATTTTTGTTTTCCTTTCATTCACGTATCAATGTTTAATTCAATAAAAAAAGCAATAATCACTGTGATAGTAGTATTAATATAGTTGTAGCTAGGACGTTACCAATGTACCTTGTCAGAAACGTAGAATTCTAATGTATATTTGATAGGAATTAGTTGTAAATTAGTGCAATATTGTTGCAGGGGACGCAGTGCTATTTTCCGGAATGTCAGGTGTGTAAAACATTCTTTATTTAAAAAGCTAATTTATCAAAAGTCTTCCTTCTTATGTTTTCCTTCAAGTGATTATTTTCTCTGTGTTTTCCTTAGAATAGGCAACTAACAATGGTTTTTATGTGTCAACCTATCTGCAATTATTTTTTAGTAAGTAAATGGTATGAATGGCGAATAGAAATTACAGGAAACATGATTTATCATGGTGAACTGTGATTTGTTGTAAAGAACTACTATTTTTCATAGCATAAAAACAGAACATGTTAAATATTGTTCAATTGTTTTATCTCTGTTACTATAATAAAATTATCTAGTGAATACAAGTGGAGTACCTACCTACAGTGTGTGTTGTTGTGTGTCACCTGTAGTAGAGTTAATATTAGCTGTGTGGTATACTTTCACTGTTATATTCATTGCAATTATATACTAAGTTTTAGATAGCATGTTGAAATTTATTGTTACAACTTACAGTACAAAGCTTGATAAAAAAATTACTCAATCTTACATACTGTATACTGTGTGTGTACTGTATCTTCTAAATAGTTTAATGTGATGTCATAAATGTTGATAAACTTGAGATGTGTGTTGTGAGCGCTAACAAAAAACTTCAATAAGTATGAAAAACAAAAAATGTTCCCTAGCAAGTCAGCTCCACTTCTATGTTGCTTCTGACCTATTTATGCACGATGGTGTGATCTATTCTCATATACATAGATTTTGCTGACACATAGTAAAAATGAGGTGTGTAATTAAAATGCTGGCATCATCACAATGCTAGTTACTGTATTGCAATTCTGTGGA
The DNA here is from genome assembly GCA_949699075.1 of Asteroscopus sphinx. NCBI lineage: Eukaryota > Metazoa > Arthropoda > Insecta > Lepidoptera > Noctuidae > Asteroscopus > Asteroscopus sphinx. The sequence continues at coordinate 1,092,002 of OX453002.1, read as the reverse complement.
GCAGTGTTACTGAAATATTATCCATGATTCCTATCTTTAGTTAATGGTTTTGGTAAAAATGAAGATTGGGACCGACCAGTCATGAATTAATCTTTATGCTGTAGTATAAAAGAATTACATCCAGGGTCTGTTTTACTCTGTAATCCACATAGGTTAAGGCTAGAAGAGCATGGTCCAGGCGAAGAGTGCCAAATGTTATAAACTTTGACACTGGCGGAGGCTATCCGTGAGGGGTCCTAGCTTATATTAGTCCTAAAGAAGCTCAAATACTTAATCGGTGTGTACTGATATTTACTAAAAACATTGCTAAATTGGTGCTGCTAAATAATAATAATTATAAATCCAAAAAATCCATTTTGGTTAATACATATAATAGTATTCATATCCTGGAACATCATTATCTTTTTATCAAAAAAAATCTAAATATGAGGATAATGGTGTCATGGTTAGATAAGTTTTTTTCTTATAGTATAGGATGGCGAAGCGAGCTAAAGGCCCACCTGATGTTAAGCGGTTACCTTTGCTCATGACAACTTCAATACCACCTAGGCTGTTGCTTAAATGGTACCACAAGTTGGTTCGCCAAACTGGTATGATAAGTATTGTTTTATGTGATTTATGTACAGTCGACTGCATGACAGTGGTAACACTTCAATTCAAAAACAGCCCTAACTGCTTATAAAATAAAGTTACTGCTAATGTCAAAGTGTTACCACCGAAGTGCGGTCGACCGTACCTACATAAATAAGGATAAATAATAGTATTTTTGCTTTTGTTATTTTATACTATGCCAAGGCATAGTAAAAAATAACAAAAGCAAAAATTTACACAAATGGATTTAATTTAACTAATTTTTCTGGCTACATAAATCAAATGAAATTTAATAGTAGACTGTTGTTTGAATTCAAAATCATAATAAATATTTTGTCATATCATCATATGGTTGGTTTCCAAAGTTTTCTTGGATGTACAACCTAGTGAGAATAACAAAGAAATAAAGTCTAGTCATGGTGATATCTTCTATTGTTGTGAGAGTTTTTTTTTTTTTTTTATGTATGACCACGCATAACTTTTTACAGAGTGGTCCGATTTTGATGATTCTTTTTTTAATGGATAGGGTATATCTCGAAGTTGGTCCCATTTAAATTTCAAAACCAAAATCGATCCCTAAGGGTAGTAAAACAGGGGATGAGTGTTTGTTCACCCACTGAATTCTTACCTGTTACCCGATTCTGTTGAAACTTGACACACATAAATATAGTTCTAGACACTACGACATGATGGAGACCTGGAGTTAGATTTTAACCACAAAAAAATGAAAAATAAAACTTTTTAACAAAAAATTGAACCGACGAAAACAGAAACTGAAAAGCGAAAAATAAATAATTATGAGTCGGCGCCAAACAACCAATCAACGAAGATCATTAAATTACTTTAAATAAATAATAAAAACAACGTCACATCAAATACAACGTGAAATTTTCAACGATAAACAATAACTTTCCAAAAATGCGTTCTCCGCTCGGCCACTTGCAACTTGCACGCACTTTGAAACAGTTAGTTAGACTTTTAAAAAGTTTTTACATAACAATAATGTAATTAAACATAGAAATTTTGACGAAATTCTCATTAGGTACATGTGGAAAATTAATATATTTCTTCTAGCTTTAATGTACGATTTTCCTTGTTTTTCTTTTTTGTTTAATTGAAATAAGATGACTACTAACTAAGAGCTTCATTATAAAATGTATGACAATTTAGCAAGTAACATATACCATAACATAGGTACACACACCAACACCAAAGCAACATCTACTAGACCAAACTAGTTGAACAAGTTAAAGGATACACCACACAGGTGTGTAAATAACGGCCGCTATAATAGCTTGCGTTATCGCGATATTTTTTTATGTTCTTAGTACATTTTGCATAGGGAGGGACGCATTATCGTAGCAGTGTGTAGGATTACAAAAGTTAACAAGTTACAAAATAAAAAACAGATAATGCAGCAATGCATTCAACCAGCAATAAAAGTAAGTGATGATTGTTTAAAGTTTTAAAAGTACATTATGTTAAATATTACACTTGGTTTAATCACAATTATTTTCAACACTAAAAGACTTGTCTCTGAGCATACCTTAAATATGTATCTTTTTATAAAATAGTAAAATTAAGTCAATAGGTTTTATCTTTGCTGCGCCAATAACAGATCACATTTTTTATTGTTTCACTAAATCACTACACGACCTTTGGATACATTGGTACTTTTCTAAATTCGTTGTGTTGATGACACTCACTATATACTCAAATTATCACAGCAAATAGATATTGTCCAAAAAAATAACTCTTTGCCTATCTTGTTCGAAACTTATTAGAATTGACTCCTCAACTATTGTTTCAAAAGTGTTCTAAAACATGCAGAATACCGCTGAAGTTAATTACAAAAGCATGATTCGAAAGAGGAATAATATTTCTTTACTACTTTTTAAAAAAGCGCGAGAATGCATCATCTTCATCGACATCTTGCGTAGTTATTTACATTCATCATCATCGTTTTAGACGAAAAACGTCCACTGCTGGACATAGGCCTCCCCCAAGCATCGCCACAACGACCGGTCCTGCGCTTTCCGCATCCATCGGACACCAGCCACCTTCACCAGGTCGTCGGTCCACCTTGTGGGGGGCCTACCTACGCTGCGCCTTCCAGATTTACATTCACAAGTATCTATTTCACTAAAATTTAATAACTGAGTTGTAACAAAACAATTAGTTTGAGATTTGACGTCACTTGATGATCTACAATAGCCGTCAAAATAGTCGTACGTTCGCCTTACACCTGCTTTCATATTATGGTGCGGCATTCCTGTAAATGTGACGCACACCAGCAGCACCCTAATAATTAATCCATATCAGCTGGCTGTATAGCATTACATAGAACATTCTCGATGTCATGTTTTTACGATAACGAGTTGTCTATGTCTATGGGAGTCTCGTGTCTATGAATCATGAACTGCATGAATGGCACTAGTTTTTCGCTGCAGTTAGCGCGCGCAATTTAAATTTTAGCAGGGCAAGCCGGGCTTTCAGTCTTGTGTGTAGGAATCGTCATTATATCCCTATTTTTATATTGACTGCCTCGTTGGTCTAGTGGTTGCTAGCGCGACTGCTGAGCGTGGGGTCCTGGGTTCGATTTCCGGGTCGGGCAAAGTGTTATTTTCATTAGGAAATTCTCAGTAGCAGCCCGGAGTCTGGATTTGTGCCCGGTCAATGGCAATAGGCTCACCGCCTATTACATGGGACTATAACATAACTGGCGAAATGTGGGTGTACTATTACACCTCTGCCTACCCCTTCGGGGAAATACAGGCGTGATGTTATGTAATGTTATGTTATTTATATTGTGAAGGAACAAACTGGGTTTCATTCTGGATTTTTTCATTTTTTTTGCTTTGCTTGGAGTTTCTTTGAAGGATAAAATTTGTAACGAGATTATCCGGAGAAGTACCGGAGTGACCGACATAGCTTGTAGGATCAGTAAGCTGAAGTGGCAGTGGGCTGGCCATGTCTGTCGAAGGACCGATGGCCGCTGGAGCAGACAAGTCCTTGAGTGGAGACCGCGAATCGGCAAACGCAGCATAGGGCGCCCCCCTGCCAGGTGGACCGACGACCTAAAGAACATGGCTGGGGGGGAATGGATGCGCAAGGCAGAGGACCGAGCGTTGTGGCGCAACTTGGGAGAGGCCTATGTCCAGTCCAGCAGTGGACTGCGATCGGCTGAGTTGATTGAAACTGGATTTCTGGTTTTGAAATGCAGTTATGGTTGTTTGGAATAGATTGCCTTGTGCGATAAGACCGCCCATTGTACTTACATTATCTTTCTGTAAACTACTGTCTTTGTTTCGTTTGGTGTATGTACAATAAAGAGTATAATCATTAAATGAATAAGTGTAAGTTAAGTCCTAAGTCGGGAATCCGCTGGATGCGGAAAGCGCAGGACCGGTAGTTGTGGCGATGCCTGGGGGAGGCCTATGTCCAACAATGGACGTCTTTTGGCTAAAATTATGATGATGAAGTCCTACAATTAAAATGGGCATTTTCGCAGCTTTCATATCTGTGGAATATTTCATCCTTAAAAATGGGGACTTCCTGAGCTTTTTGTGACCTCAGAAACCTAGTTCGTTATACTAAAAGGAGTACCTTAATTAATGAAAATTCACTGACAAACTAATGAAGCCTTTTTTTCATATTTTTTTTGTTTTCGGGTGGAAATCCTCATGGATACCCTCCGACTGGGGACGGCGGAGGGGTATGTCGGACTCTTACCGACTAAAACCACACGGTGGCCATCCTCTGCACAAAATAGAGGAGCTCCGGGAACTCCATTGGACCGCGACGGTGCTCCTCTAGTGCTATGCCTTTGGCACGTCCCGGGAAACAATATTGTTTACCCCACAGTAGCACGCGACCACCACGTACTGCTGTCCTCCCCAGGGTCGCCTAAAAGACGCCTCGAGTCCCCCCACTCTTAGCGTCCACGATCCCGAAGGTGCCAGACGTGGCGGCAGGAGATGCGGCCTGTCGCCCTATCTGGGCCTTGCACCAGTGCGGTTGCCTCCCCGGCGCGCGCCCTCTCCCGATCTCGCTCTGCGGCCTCCTTCTGAAGCATAAACTAATGAAGCCTGCCCCAAAATTGGCCTAACAATCTAAATCTACTCGGTAAAAAAGTAAAAACAATAAGAACGATAAGTTTTCTGTGAATTAGATAAAACCCCAGCTAACACCTCTCGACATGCAACAATACACACTTTTTAGTGTTTTTAGATTGAGAGTTGGGTAAGGACCAAAATTTTTTGCGGTGTCACACAATGGCTAATCTTTCTCAACTTTTCCGTTGTGATACTTTACGCTGACTGAAAAGTGTAATTTTCATTGTGCGACAGCTCCAAAACTTTGGTCCTTACCCAGTTGCCTTCCTAAATTAAAAGTTGCATGTGATACTTTATACTTACATTGTATTGAAGGTGACGATGACATCCCGGGGATCGGGCAATATGATGACTTCCACACGATCGACTGGCAGCGCGACATCGCTCGCGACCGCATGCGACACAGATACATCGTCAAGAAGAGGCAGGACTCTATATGGGATCTTATAAAGGCGGGTATTGTATTATAAACAAATAAACATACTTCACTCGGTGCAGATACATGAATAAGTGTTTGTTCTGTATGTTATCTATAATAAAATGTGTTGTGTGTACATAAATAAATAAGTTTGGTGTGGGGTACTTTTTGTAAACAGTAGATGTGTTTATGATGATTCCCAAATTTCCCACTAGTTATATAATAATAAATAAATAAATATTTTTGGCACATTTCTACACAGCACCATCTAGTCCGTTAGCTATGGGTATATCTAGTGATGTTCCGGATATCAGTATCCGTATCCGCGGATATCCGAGGTAAAATTAAGATCTGTATCCGTATCCGGCTTATTTTTGGCGGATCTTGAACGGATCTTTTACATTAATAAATTTCATTACGTATATGAAATTGTAATTTGTCATTGTATTGTATTTTATTAATTTAATAATATTATGATTAGTGACCAAGAATACCATTTGACATTTTATTTTATAACATCATTACATTTCATTATTTTGTGACATTTCGAGTTGTATAATGAAATATTTTTTTATCACATTTGTACGCCTGCTGGCATAACATAGCGGACTCTTTATTGTATTTAAGAACTTTATATTATTTTTTGTACCTATGTTACACAAATGAATAAATGACTTATGACTTAAAGAAAGTTAGCAATGAAATACTACTAACTTCAAATCAAATTACTTTTAATTTCTTAAAATCACATCCGTATCCGCGGATTTTGACACTAATTATCCGTATCCGTATCCGCGGATATACATTTTTAACGATCCGGCACATCACTAGTTATATCTAAAGTACTTTGATAATTGCACCCCTTCCCACTCATCTTGTCGTTCACATTAGCATTTCTTTCATTGTAAATTAAGATAAGATAAAGACGTAAAAGAATATTATTTTAATTTCTAGTTCTCGTGCAATATTTTCATTTACATGTATTACTTATTAATCAGTAAATGCTCTCGTAATGATGGTATTGTTCCAAGCAGGGTGCTCACGACGCGTGGTCAGGATGGGTGTGCGTGCTGCTGGTCGGCGTGTGTACGGGCATCGTGGCCGGCGTCATCGACATCGGAGCCTCCTGGATGACCGACCTCAAGTTCGGAATCTGCCCACAAGCCTTCTGGCTCAATAGAGAACAATGCTGCTGGTCTGATACTGACACAACGTTCGACACTGGGAACTGTTCGCAGGTAAGGATGCAATGACCAGGCAGAGTTTTTTTTTTTATAACATAGGGGGGCAAACGAGCGGGTCACCTGATGGTAAGCAATCTCCGCCGCCCATGGACATCCGCAACACCAGGGGAGTCCTCGATGCGTTGCCGACCTTTTAAAAAGATGTATGCTCGTTTCTTGAAGGCTCCCATGTCGAAATATTTCGGGAAAACCGCTGACGGGAGTTGGTTCCACAGTTTTGCTGTACGAGGCAAAAAATGACGTGTGAAACGTACAGTAGTTGATCGCCAATCATCAAGATGGTGAGGATGGAATTTAGATATAAGGCGAGTGGTACGATGGTGGAAGTCAGCGGCTGGTATTAGGTCGAACAATTCCTCAGAGCATTCCCCATTGTAAATGCATTGTATACATACAGATGCAACGTCTCTACGCAAGGCTAGAGGGTCAAGCCGATTGGGAACGATATAGTCGCCGACGATTCGAGCCGCTCTACGCTGAATGCGGTCAAGTGGAAGGAGGAGGTACTCGGGTGCTCCAGCCCAGAGATGAGAGCAATATTCCATGTTTGGCCGGATTTGTGCCTTATATAGTTTAAGGCGATGATCCGGCCTGAAATATTGTCTCGCTCTATTGAGCACTCCGAGTTTTTTGGAAGCTAATTTGGCTTTACCCTCCAAGTGACCGCGAAACTGCACGTCATTCGATACGTCGACGCCAAGGATTCCCAATTTAGGCGTAGCTAAGAGGGGAGTGCCCTCTAGGCGAGGTGCCTCGACAAATGGGGTTTTCTTAGCGGTAAACGCGCAGAGTTGTGTCTTAATGGGGTTGAAGTGGACTATGTTTAGTCGGCCCCATTCCGAGATTCGCTCCAGAGAAGTCTCAATTTCAGACAGAGATGTTTTTGTTAAGTATCAGTAGTACAATGGTTTTTATTATTACAAGCCTGTGTTGTCCCACTCCTGGGCAAAGGCCCTCCTCCATTTCTTCCTTTTTTCCCGATCCCGTGCCTCTTCCTTCCAGTTTTCAAGGAATTCATCCATTTCGTTCCGCCATCTCCTTCGCGACCTGCCGCGACCTCGTGTAACTGCTTTGGGGTTCCACAATGGTTTACCTGCTGAAAATAAAATTTACTAACTCTGCTACGGCTCAGTTATCCAAAGTAAGTGTTGGCCAAAACTACAACTTTATTTTTGCACTATCTCCCGCCAGTTGATAGCTCGGAGCACATGCAAATCAGACTCCACAATATGATTGCAGCGATATTTGAGACGACCCACCTGTCGACGTCTGGCTCGACTAAGTAGCTTAAGGCCCAGAACGCCGCGGAATGAGAGTGAGCGCGAAGCAAGATACGAGGCTTGGCGGGAAGGAGTAGTGCGGCATGAAGTTGACGCCACTCCGAATGAAAGTGCATATAAGCGAAAAAAAAATACTCAGAAAATATGTGTATTTTCGATAAAATGGCTTAGTAAAATTATTTCAAAATAATAAAACAATATTTAGGAAAAATATCATACCAAAATACCAATAAATGTAGGATATATTTAGGGAACTGTTTGAAAATTCCGTGTTTCCGAGGTATGTTTGTTTTTTTTTTTATGATCGAGCCAAATAAGTGCATTCATGTTTGGGATTCAATAATATTGTCAGATTGTCGTCTATCCTTGAATAACATGTATTTTAATTTCAGTACCATAGAGTGAGTCTGAGTAGTTTTTGAGCGGGATTTGCTTTAGTTTGTTGACTTACGGGTTTCGGCCCTTAACAAAAATATTATATAAATATTAATAAGCACTTATGATTTATATATATCACAATTTAAAAATGTCATTTAATCTGTATCTTCTTCAGTGGCTGACCTGGCCTCAAGTGCTGGGCGGTCAGGGCGTGGGTCCGGGCGCGTACATCATCAGCTACCTGTTCTACATCGTGTGGGCGCTGGTCTTCGCCGCACTCTCCGCGTCGCTCGTCAGGATGTTTGCGCCCTATGCGTGTGGATCAGGTGAGTGACGCACACATTCACAGTTCCGAAGTAGGTTTCATGCAGTAAACGGGAATGAACGTACACGATTATAATAAAACAAGTTAAACTGGACTACATCGCGTTTATACGAATAAAATTAATCACATGATTAAAATTGGTTTTCCTGAAGTTTCGAAAGCTTTGCATCATTCGTTGTCGCAGGAACACTAAGATGACAAGCGTTTTTACAGATATTAAAAAAAAAACTACTGTACAATTTTTTTATTAATTAAAATCGTATCGATGTACGGTCGACCGCACGTCGGTGGAAACACTTTGACATTAGCAGCATCTTTATTTCGTAAGCAGTAAGGGTGGCTTTCGAATTTAAGTGTTACCAGTGTGGTGTGCGGTTTAGGACTTGATTATTTTTAGAACTCTTTTCCAAACAGGTGGTAGCTGCCAACCAACTTCTCTATTAAAATTAGGATGTTTTTTTAATTTCAATGGCCTCACAGACAGTGGCGTGCATTCCATATAGGCAAATAAGCAATGCCTACCTCGTTAGAATTTAATATTAACTATTACTAAATCAATTAATTAGCGTATTAAAAAAAAACAATTAACATATGTACTCAATAATAATGTATGAATTCAATGCAAAACGTACCTCAATGTGCAATGTGCGTTCGCACGATTGCCTGTCACGTTCACACACACAATCAAACCTTTTTGGTAACCATATACACTATTATACACACCCACTACTTTAGGCTAATACCCGAAGTCATACGACAAAAAAATTAATCACGATATGGCTATGCGTAAATAACTAACATTTGACATTTCGCAATTTAGCCGTCTTATCAAGCGTCACCTGCTTCTGAAAACGTCGCAGGTGACATAACTGAACGTAGCCCTAGTGGCAATAGTCGTGGGATGTCCGTAACGTTTTTTACACGTAACTGTTATGCGTTAGTAGTTTTGAATCCTATTATTTTGTAACTAGATATTTCCATACAAAGTGATCGATATAATAAAACTAAACCCAACATTTGAAAAATAGCGGTGAAATAAAGATAATTATTGTTTTATTGAAATTACTGCATTTAAGTGTTCACATTTATAATTTGTTAATGGTATTCGAAGGGTCGAATAAAAAGATTACAATATTTATTATTATTTGATGATTGTTTGTACATTGCTACACATTCATCGTAAAATAATGAAGCTAAATATACGCTCATAACAAAATAACGATAAATAGAATTATAACGTTATTTAACTAATGTAATAACGAATGGTGTATAATAATTGTAGAAAATCTATTGTTTTCGTGCTCCAAAAATCTATTGTGTAACTTTGTACGTAAAATAATCGTTACATTACTATGCCAACGTACTACGTATTCGATTATCACCCTCGTAAATATTTTCTCAAACCGACGTTAAATAACGCCCAACTCATAGGTTTACTATGGCCCAACTCTAATTGGCTGTTGACACTTGACAGAACTTGACATATGCGTGACGAGTTGCATAAATCGTGTAATAATTAGTTCGTTTTATTGTGAATTGTGAAGTTTTTTATAAAAATATTGATGTAAACATGGATAAATTAGAGTGCTCGGTTTGTGGGGAAGACTATGCTTAGGGAAATTACGAGAAACCCATTCAATCAGTTTTGTTTGTTGACAAAACAAAAAAGTGCATTTCAGTAGACAAACACATCAAAATCTGTATTTGACTCAAGAAAAGGTAAAATGTTATGACTATTACATAACACGTTAATACAACCGTAACTGGGTGTCGTCATTCAAATTTAATAGTCTTTTGCTAGTGTCTCTTACTTTTAAACGTCGTTGTTGAAACATCATGTTTTCGTGTCTGTTTTGTATGAAATGTGTGTAGGTATCAGATTTTTTAATAATTTTACACTATAGTAACTTGCTCCGTCTGCTTAGTGACTGCCTACCTAGGCCAAAAACCAATGCACGCCACTGCTCACAGAGCATTCTAGGTACATATCGGTTTTCCTGCGCAGGGACTTGTGATTTATCAAGTCGTCAACGTCAGAATAACCAATTTCAATAATTTACGCGATGTTATCCGGTTAAACTTGATTTATCAAAATGTGTAGTGATCGCAAAAATCTAAGAAATTATGTGTACGTAAACGAAATTTCATAGGGAAAATATAATATTCAGATAGAGAAAGAGAGTTTATACTCTACTTGAGCCATAATTTTGATACCTGCAACCCCCGTACAATACGCTCTGAATTTAATTAGCTTTTTGAAGAGCAAGGAGTTTTTTTATGAGTTGGGTAGTGAGAGTGACATAGGCTACCTTTTAAACCGAAAAAATGCATGGTTCTTTCTATGGGATAAAGAACCACAGAGGCGAAGCTGCGGGTAAAAGCTAGTAAGAAATATTTCTGTGTTCTAGTCTCCTAAGTTCTATACTAAAATTTCAGGTATACCGGAGATCAAGACGATACTGAGCGGGTTCATCATCCGAGGGTACCTGGGCAAGTGGACACTCATTATCAAGGTAGTCGGCCTGATCTTGTCCGTGTCCTCAGGCCTCTCGCTCGGCAAGGAAGGACCCATGGTGCACATTGCTAGCTGCCTCGGTAAGTCGATACACCTTTTCCTTACAAACTTCGGCCATTTGAATCAATATATTATGGTTGATACTATGATCGTTTCTGTAGGCAATATTCTGTCGTACTTGTTCCCGAAGTACGGTCGTAACGAGGCCAAGAAGCGTGAGATCCTGTCGGCGGCCGCGGCTGCCGGCGTATCGGTCGCCTTCGGAGCGCCCATCGGTGGAGTACTCTTCAGTTTAGAAGAGGTATGTAATGCTTTCTTCAAAGCAATAGTAATTTTCTCGCCTTTTAAAGTTAAATAAAATGTTATACATAAACATGGTCCATACACCTCATAGACACCTCATAACAGTCGACCGATGTCTGTCAACATTTACCCCCACTTTCTGGAAGGCTGATCAATTTGATCCGTTGTCAAATCTCATTTCAGCTCCTGTGGTTGGCCGGCAAAAATGTCAACAACCAATTACAACGCTTGACCTGAGATTTGACAGCTGATTAGTTAATTTTTGCGTTGATCAGCCTTTCGGAAACTGGGGGTTAGTGTAATAGGACTGATTTAAGTCGCCACTTGAAAACTTCAAATCAGCTTCGACCACTTGTGTGAGCTGTCAAAACTTCCGCGTTAGTAGTTATCCAATAGCCGCCTTGGTAGGACCAATCGGATTGCAGTACCCCGCCTCCGCTAGTTGGCAGAATTTATTGTATGCATTATATTCAACATTAGGTGTATTGGGCTGTATTGTTGGTGTCCATAATAGTAAAAAAAAATGTCAGTGTTGCGCCTAAGAGAGAAAGCGAGATGGGCATATGCTGCAATGTATGTAGACTCTTACAAACGTGTTCACGTCCAGGTGTCGTACTACTTCCCGCTGAAGACTCTCTGGCGCTCGTTCTTCTGCGCGCTGATCGCGGCCTTCATCCTGCGCTCCATTAATCCCTTCGGCAACGAGCATTCCGTGCTGTTCTTCGTGGAGTACAATAAGCCCTGGATCTTCTTCGAGCTCATACCCTTCGTCGGACTCGGTATTATAGGGGTAAGTTACTATGTGAATAAGTATATATATCTATAATACATACAACATATAGTATGTACACTCAACCAAACGGAATCATGACCCACCATAAACTTATACCATATGCTTACATTCTAATACAATTAGGTCGAATTTCACATGAATATATTTCTCTGGCAACAAACTTGTTATCAATTTTATTGGGCAGTGACAGTTAGTTTACCAATTTCTTTTAATTTGATTAATATTCTTCTGCAATTGAAAGAGTAGAGGTTTTTGAAAAAAAAAAAATTACTTCTTTTTTATAGGTTAACTATGCGGAATGACAATTAATGTTAATTAGAAATTCAAAACATAATTCTAGCTTTATCAAAACTGTAACTTTTTATCCAATTATTAATCTATTGCATTTAATAACAAAGGCCAAAATTGTATAGACCTCTGACCCGTATTAACGCAGTTTCCTTAATATTCAAAATGTCCTAAGTGCAGCACGATGCTAATAAGAAGAAAATTTTACTGTTTTGACAATTTCATACGAATTATCGGCTGAGTGGGTCATGGTTCCGATTTGTTGACTGTACAATATCATTGTCCATTTGTATCCCAGGGTTGCATAGCCACGATCTTCATAAAGGCCAACATCTTCTGGTGCCGCTACCGCAAGTTCTCGAAGCTGGGCCAGTACCCGGTGACGGAGGTGCTGGTGGTGACGCTGGTGACGGCCGTCATCGCCTACCCCAACCCCTACACGCGCATGAACACCAGCGAGCTCATCTACCTGCTGTTCAACCAGTGCGGCATCTCCAATTCTGATCCTGTCTGGTATGTTACACCTTTAGAGGTTCTACTAGCAGTCTTACTAGCAGTTTCCTAGTTGTAGCTTGACTAGGGAAGGTGACTATTTTTATTTATTAGTCTTTATTAGAAATATTGAAACTTTCAAGAAAAATAAGCATCAGTGAAAAAACCAATAAAATATTTAATAAAATGTCCAAGTTATAAGCGATTTAAATGTGTTCACTAGACAGAGACAGCACTATTAAAGAATGACGTCATTGTTCAAAACCTTCATAGTAACTTGACATCTCTCTGTACAATGTCTGTTTCGCACGACAAAGACACTAAATGCTCCCTCCAAAAACTGTAAAAGCGTGTATCTCTTAAATTTTTTCATGGATTTTATTATTTTATTCAACAATGTTGTCATTTATGTACCTTAATATATTTTTTTGGTATTTTTTAGGGTTCCGTAGTCCGACAAGGAACCCTTATAGTTTCGTCATGTCCGTCCATCTGTCCGTCTGTCCTAATCCTTTACAGCTTAATAACTTCTACAGTTATAAACATAAGTTAATGAAATTTTGTTAAAAAATAGTATAGATATAGGTCTCAATTTCAAAAGAATAAAAAAATCATGATTACGTATTTTAGGGGTGGCGCCCATACATGTGAAATGGGGATGAAAACATTTTTTTCACTGCACCCCCTCCTGTGGGGTATCATTGAATAGGTCTACTAAAATGAAGGTAATGTTTCATACATCACTTTTTTATCAGATGTACCATCTGCGAAATATAGCCTGCCAAAGTGGCTTGTAATGTGTCCCCCCCTGCCATTTCTAAACTATGCAACGTAGAAACTTAATATCTTCCACATTGATAGACCTTTGTAAAAACTCTCTTTTAAAATTATTTCGAGCATATTGTGATTATAAATTTTTGAGTTATAGAGAGAAAACTGAAAAATACTTAAAACGTCCTAGTTTAAAGGTCATTGACCTTAGATAAAAATGATCATAGCAAATAATGCTCCTTTAGCTACTTTCTATTAGAAAAAATCACAAAAAGTAACTTTGTGTTATGTTGACGACACACTTCTTAAATTTGGCGCCATCTAGCGGCGTCAAACAACACTCTCTGGGTCGCCAATGCTGCCGTCAAGTGCCGTCTATTACATTTGTTTAACCGTAGTCAACTACCGGATTAATATATTAAGCTTCATGTCATTTTATCAAAGAGCTACTCTCTGCAAGCTCTCTTGTTCAATGTGGAACGCTCCTCGGTACAGTGACTACAACCGCAACTTCACGGACGTGAACTCTGCCATCGAGAAGGCGGCGGCGGGGCCGGGCGTGTACCGCGCCATCTGGCTGCTGGTGCTAGCGCTGATCCTCAAGCTGGTCATGACCATCTTCACCTTCGGCATCAAGGTGCCCTGCGGACTCTTCATACCCAGCCTCGCGCTGGGAGCTATTGCCGGCAGGATTGTGGGCATCGGTAAGTAATACTGTCGACTGCTGGATATTGAAATATTATTTACCAGTGGCGAAGGGTCCATATAACACGAATACACGATTCCCACCGGCTTTCCTTTAGGAATTGCTTGAATACAGATCAACGACATTTCTATGTTAATTTATTGTTTTGAAGCACAAAAAAATTATGTAAAATTTAAAAAGTAAAAAAAAAAAATAACAATTAAAAAGTTGTTAAGGTGAATGCTTCAGGGTAGCCCGCGAAATTCAAAATTTCTTGCGTTTTTTGCTAATTGTAGCTTTGTTTCGCGTTGTACATCAATCAAAATATGATTCGCGGCAGTAATAACAATGTACCTACTGAATAATACTCATATATCCTAGCTCTACAAGCTGGAAAATCGATAATTTAATCGTAAATTAATATTATCGAGTTTGTACAGCTTAAAGAGCTAGGATAATATTTTTTATGAATATTATTCAGTAGATATATTGTTATTTCTGCCGCGAATCATATTTTGATCTATATACAACACGAAACACAGCTAAAATTTGCAAAAAACGCAAGAAATTTTAAATTTCCCGGGCTACCCTGTAGCATTCACCTTAATTTTTTTATTATTATTATAGTGAGATCTTAGCTATTTGAGGATTTTTGGTACCTACGGCTTCCCTTCTGAAAATATTTACCCTTCGCCACTGTTATTTACACTGTTACCCAGTATTTCAATATAAATTATTATAATTATTGTTATGCAACAGGCGTGGAGCAGCTGGCGTACAACTATCCGAAGGTGTGGCTGTTCTCGGGCGAGTGTTCGACGGGTGATGACTGCATCACTCCGGGACTGTACGCCATGGTTGGCGCAGCCGCTGTGCTCGGAGGAGTCACTCGGATGACCGGTAACCACCCCACTCATCACATAGAATCGATCCACTCAAACTATCAATATATGAACATAGGACGGAAATATTCGAACATGGACTTTTCTTACAAGCAGGAACATTAAAGCCGGAACTCTTGCGAAAAAAAAGCAACAGAACATGCAAACAAAGCATGTTGAAATCTTGTTTAGTCCAAACAGCAAGGCAACACCCACTTTTTGTTTAAAAAACGTGTTAGGTCTTGGAAAAAAATGAAAAAATTGTCGCAAGAGACACGGCTTAAGACGTTTAAATGAGTACGAAGAACCACTGTGCAATGAACTATATTTACGGTACTTGTCGCGCACAATAACTTGGCCGAAACGTCGAGGTTAGTCAAATTTTTTGTTATGTTTTGATTTTATTGTGCGCGACAAGTCCCGTAAATATATTTCAATATGAGTGAAATTCACACAAATTAACACAAATGCACAGGACCGGTCGTTGTGGCGATGCTTGGGGGAGGCCTATGTCCAGCAGTGGACGTCTTTCGGCTGAAATAATGATGATGATGATGATGAGTGAAATTCGCGAAAGTTTAAAAGCTTCCACTGTGCAATGCATGTAGAAATTAGTCAGCGGTGTTATAGCCTCGTGATCCTCAAGGAAATGTTTTGCTTTGACAATCAATAAATTAGTAACCTTGAGCACGAAAGTAACCGACATAGCCCGAAGAATTGCCAAACTTAAGTGGCAGTGGGCGGGGCACATTGCTCGCAGAACGGATGGCCGATGGGGCAGTAAAGTTCTGGAGTGGCGACCGCGTACCGGAAGGCGCAGCGTGGGTAGACCCCCACAAGGTGGAGCGCGACCTGGTGAAGGTCGCGGGAATCCGCTGGATGCGGAAGGCACAGGACCGGTCGTTGTGGCGATGCTTTGGGGAGGCCTATGTCCAGCAGTGGACGTCTTTCGGCTGAAATGATGATGATGAGCACTTGTTGGGCAGTGTCGCTGGTGGTGATAATGTTCGAGCTGACGGGCGGCGTGCGCTACATCGTGCCGCTGATGGCGGCCGCCATGGCGTCCAAGTGGGTGGGCGACGCGCTGGGCCGCCAGGGCATCTACGACGCGCACATCGCGCTCAACGGGTACCCCTTCCTCGACAGCAAGGACGAGTTCCAGCACACCTCGCTGGCGGCCGACGTCATGCAACCCAAGTGAGTCACTGCTAACAATCACGGATGTTATGGATATCACATTCCGGATCTGGATACGGATACGGATATAGGAATAATATTATACCGGTTTCAGATACGGTTACGGATATGGAATTATTTCGGATTATCCGTTAGTTTCGGTTATGGATATTAGATTTTTAAGGAATTGTAACAGTAAAAGAAAAAAGCAATAGAAATACCAAATAATGCAAGGGACGCGCGCGGCTAGTGTGTCGGCTCAGCCGGGCAAAAACTAAAACATGTCATAACATGCCTCATTTAGACTCCTCTCCTATCAAAATTATTTGAAACTTATATCGGATTCGGTTACGGTTTCGGATAGATTTTTATTTCGGATATCATCTTTTCGGTTACGGTTACGGATCTCCATAACATGCCTGCTTACAATTACAATTATCATTCAAGTTTCAGGAGAACAAATAGTTTGTAAGATCATCTTAATTATTTTTGGGAATTTATATGTTAATAAATGTTGTAAAATTAATCTAAGGATGAAAAAAAATGTCAATCCAATTTAAATAATTGATATAATTGCCAGTTACACAAATTTCAACTTTACCTCCATGAAAACTAAGTTGAATTCAGAATGACAAAAACAGTTAAAAAAGGGCTTGAAAATATTTACGTCGCAAAGGAAACTTATGTTTGTGTCTGGTTCTGTAGGGTTTCTATTCCGAAATCATATAAATTGTAAATTGGATTGACATAAACTTTTATGGTGGCTCGTTCTGCTCAATATCAATTAAAAAAATTGGAATATTTGCCATATTCCAAATTTTTAATTGCATTTATTTTTTCAGATTTTCTAACAATGATATTTGCATACCTGGAAAAGGCGAAAACTGCCAATATTACAGCGTATACTGCATACCATTGCTGCAATACTGCTTTCTAGATATTACCATAATGATACAGGATACTACTGCCCAATTTATGAACGTAAATGTTAATCTACTATTTAAGATCACATTGCTGCCCTCTTGTGTATAGCTCAAACAAGTTAGAATAAGTATGCAGGAAATTAAAGGGCTTCTATGCACTTTTGTTGTTTCACAAGATTCGCTCACACGAGCGATGACAACCATATTGGTTCAACTGCAGAATTTCTGTTAAAACGTAGATATCGTTAGTTTCCTACATACTTATGATGATTATGTTTCTTTGTTTATTTTCTCGAGCAACTTGCGAAATTAGTTGGGTTCATCTTTTTATTTCATAACCAACTTACACTGAAGCTGTAGGAAGAAATATGCGTATTTACAATGCGATTGTTTCCTGTAACTAATACCATAACGGTTTACACCACCGTATTTTCAGCCGCTGACTATACGCTGTAGCGTACGTAAGGTTGAAACATATGAAAATTTGCAAACAACGTAAAGCTAACTCACATTTTGGCGGATTGTGAGCGAGCACTTCGTTTGGTGTAAACTGTCCCTAAAAATTAGATGAGTTTGTCTGTAGGAATAGCTTTCACTAGTGATGATATTCCAGTGCGATTGGCACCCCTTGGCGATCAGCCCCGTCAACTATCATCTTTATATGCTATTCCTGTATAACTTGCACTTGCTGGCATAAGAGCGACTTAATAATATATTAAAGCTGTGCTCTTAGACACAGTAAACATAATATACACGTACGGAAACTACGTCCTAACGCTCCGGATTGAATCAGACACAGACGCACGCCTCAACAAAAACCTATGTGGACGTCGCAGTGCTGTCAGTGCAAATACCCGCTTAGGGGCCTTGTTGACGCGTGCGTCTGTGTGAGTGCGTCGTTTCGAAAGTTTGGACGTAGTTTCCGTACTCTATGGTAAGTATACTGTGTCTTAGATATAAGGCAATATCACTATAAATCTTAGCGATCCACCCGGTTACATATAAATAATCTTAGCGAGAGTATGCAATGATTCACGATGTGCACGCCGCGTTTTAAGGAGTGATTCGATAACTACAAAGGCCTAGGAAATAACTTTAAATGTAAAATTACGGAGAGACTTGTTTTTTTTATTATTACTAAGCTACAATTCTTGTCGAAAGGAAAGCAGCTTTCAAATATTATACTTGCTTATATCTTGCGATTTTACTTAAACCTATGCGATCTGTATAAAAATATGTTTGTGCTGTGACAAGGTTGCTCGCGGGTGCCATGTATGATAAAAATTGAGAACATTGCACAAACTCTCTGTTACTCAGTATTTGCACCAAAATACTAAGTATCCCTGTCTCTTCTCCTGGGTGTCGTAAAAGGCGACTGAACGGTTCACCAGAGGATGGGCAGCAGCAATCTCCGAGTATTTATTCAACCAACTGCGATCGTCAACCCGCCTGCTAAGCTTGGCGATTATGGCATATCACCCCCTTTTGGGGGAGGCTTATGTTCAGTAGTGGACGTCTTTCGGCTGAAATGATGATGATGAATAAGTAACTGGAGAGTATGTCTTCAATATATGAAATATATATAATAAAAATTTGGTATTTGCTCTTTGGAACCTCAATGCTTGCCTTGCCGCGAATTGTATATCTTGTATAGCAGACACCAGTCGCTTCACTCGTGTGGTATGTCGAGAAAAAGTATCCTATATGTTCTCCCGGTTTCAAGCTGTCTGTACCAATTTCTATCAAATCGGTTCCGAAGTTTAGTTGTGAAAGTGACAGGCATACAAGCCCACTGTCAATTCGTTACTTCGCAAATGTATTAAAAATGGCTTGCGTGCGTCAATTCGCGATATTATACAAGTTCTAATTAGTAAATGATGTAATGAGAACGTGTCTATTATTTAGCGATGGTATTTAAAAGCATTGTGCTGATAGCAAAGTGAGTTTCAAAAATGTGCTTTATAGAGAGCGAGTGTCACGCGCCCTTTGTCGAGTCATCATATCCGCTCATATACGTCAAGCGTGTTTATAAGTGCTGGCCATGGCCCTCCCGATAATATAATCGGTCAAAAGGACAATGCCATAAAATAAGACTTTCTCTTTCATGAGTTACTGTTAGCCTGTAACATCTCACTGCTGGTCAAAGGCCTCTCGCTTTGATTTCTATTTGGCACGGTATTGCGCTAATGTTGGCCAATAGATACAATGTTTGTCTGGCTCGTCTTGCCATTGCTTTCGTGATCTGCCTCGACACCGCTTCGCCCCTTTTTAGGGTTCCATACCCGAAGAGGTCCAACAGGACTCTATTATCCGTGTCTGTATTAATCTGGCAAGAAAGTTGTTAAATAAAATCCAATACGATCCCCTGCGAGTCCTCTAGAGTCTAGTTTGTGTTAGTCAACACTGTCAACTGGTAGTGTTTAGGCACTGCTTTAATACTTGCGCCTGGCAAAAAAATATGTATGTGCAAACGGCATTGTTCCATATCGTCTAGAGAGGTTCCCAAACTTATTTTGTCTACTCGAAAGTCGAGAGTTCAGTCGGTGTCTAAGAGTCCTCCTAGCTAGATGAAATTACAAATCGCCCCCCAAGCCTTTACACAACGCCCCCATTTTTTTTCTGGGTCTCTTACCGCCCCCCCTTTAGGCCTGCAGCGGCCACAGGGGGGCGTTATCGCCCTCTTTGGGAATGGCTGGACTCTAGACTCTAGACAAGCGCAATTATTAAAGCAGTGTCTAAACATACGGGATCAGTCAGTTATTTCACAAGCATGTGTGGTGGTTGGTACGGTACTCTAGTGCGCGAATCCGACTCACACTTGCCGGTTTTATGAGTGCCATCCCTAAATAATCCCGTATTGTTTTATCATATTAACTGTTTGGTTTAACTTGTCAGACGCAACGAGACGCTGGCAGTGATCACGCAGGACTCGATGACCGTTGACGACGTGGAGACGCTGCTGAAGGAGACGGAGCACAACGGCTACCCTGTAGTCGTGTCCAAGGAGTCACAGTACCTGGTCGGCTTCGTGCTGCGCAGGGACCTAAACCTGGCCATAGGTACAGTACACGTATCACCGTTATATTAGCTGGCACACGTCTACTAAGCAAAGTATCATCGTGGATTACTTTCTTTCTCAATCAAACAGGAAATAATATGACAGACCAGCACTATAGATTTCAACTTTCTTTTATAAAAGGTCTTTCAATAGGGATGCTCAAACTTTGTAAGGTTATCGCAGCCATGTTGTTAAAGTAACATCATTCTGCCAAATTTGTTGGGAATTGTTGGCAAACCACCATGGAAGGTTGAATGTAAGAACGTTACGTTCGTTCGTTGGGGTTGAACGTGTGCAAATCATCAAATTTTACTATCAATATCAGTGCTTCGTTCGAGGAACGTTCCGCGTATTACGTGATTTTTATCCTCGTCAAACCACCCACCCACTACCACCGCTTGAATTTTTTCGCGATTTGCGGACGCAAACGTTCTAAAAAAATGCCAGGTTAAGAGTAATTTAAACCGACAAGCATGCATGACGAGGTTAATGAACGTTGATGAAGTGAAAGAGGTGTGTCTGGATCGTAGCAGGTGGAAATCAATATCCTCTGCCTACCTCAATGGGAAACAGGTGTGACAATAATGTGTGTATGTATGTTAAATTTTTTAATTTAAATAATCATTATATATGGTGTTTTCATGACAGCTAACGCGCGGCGCACTATGGATGGCATAACAGCGCAAACGGTTGTAATATTCGCGGGCACTGGCAACCAGCCACTGGCGCCGCCACCCTGCCTCATGCTGAACCGCATCCTGGACATGGCGCCCATCACCGTGACCGACCAGACGCCCATGGAGACCGTCGTGGACATGTTCCGCAAACTCGGCCTCAGGCAGACGCTTGTCACACATAACGGGTGAGGACTGACATACTTGCTATAAACTTCGAGGATCGATCCTCCAGCCAGGCTGGGTCTTATTGGCTGGCGGGTCGCGGCCCTACGGTTGATATCAGGTGTCCGCATACAGGACGTCCCATCGCTATGCTTCATCGAAAGCATTTTGAATATTTGAAATAAGAACTTTTACTTAATGGAGACATCATTTTATTTTTTTAAACAAGACCTGAGCTGAGAATCGAATTAACACAATCGCTGTATTTCATTGGCTTCTGTTGATAGATCTTGATAGGGATGTTTTGGCTTTGCCGTAGTCGGGTGAAAATTAAAGGATGTCCAAAATATATGGACAAACCACAAATAAAATTGTGTTTTTTTTGTAGAAGTTGCTTTGTTATAATTTTATTGAAATGTTACATTTCGTGGTCTTTCTTCAATCTAGAGTGATTTAATCTTTACTATAGACTATTGTTGGAGTGATTTAATCGTTATTATTGACTATTGTTAAGAGTGATTTAATCGTTATTATCGACTTTACTGTTGATGTAATTTAATCCTTATTATCGACTCTATTGTTGCAGTGATTTAATCCTTACTAGCGACTCTATCGATTCTAGGCTCAGGCAAACACATTAAACTAATCCTTGAATGTTTGTATTACATGCTCAAGTCCTTTTATAGTAAAGTTTCCTAGTTTCAATATTTAAAGTACTTTCCTTCCATGTACTATAGTGATGGGACAACCTGTAGACGCTAAATGCGCGTCAAATATTGTGACGTCAGTACGTACGTCAGTTGTAGTTTGCTTGTAGCGCGATAGAGGTCGCTACAAGCTGTATGTACGGCAAGACCAATAAGTGTTTCTATGCAGGCGTCTCCTGGGCGTGATCACCAAGAAGGACGTGTTGCGCCACGTGAAGCAGATGGATAACGAGGACCCCAGCTCCGTGCTGTTCAACTGAGGGCGCCTCCCCCGCGCCCCCGCGCCCCGCGCCGCACCGGACATGGACTGATACAGTACCGAGTGACGTGCACCCCGCGTGCCCAGTACCTCTATACTATGTAATGCGCGCAGTTACTATGGCAATTTATGAAGTATGTGTCATCACTAACGCGTCGCTTCGTATTCACGAAATGTATTCGTCTATAGACTAATAAGAGATATTAAGTAAATGTATGACTGTCGTATAGACTGGCAACTCATTTGTATATTTTGCTGTAACTCAGTAGCATTCATTTGAGAATATCGTAAGTAGACATCTAAAAACGTCTCGGTAACTAGCGGTTCTTAATACGGTTATGTTTATTCCCTGATATTTAGTACATATATATAGCTTGAGTATGTAAAATTTGCAACAAACGCAAAAATCATTTCAAATGTTTATTTTTTTACACAGAGTTTTAAATGAACGGACATAACTATTTTGTAATGTAAACGTCAATAGTTCAGTTTCCGTGGGAGTGCTGCGTCACCGCATTCAACATTGAACATTGATTCAAGGCAAGTTGGCGACATTTGCTATTTTTATTTTTAAGTAAAAAATATAAGTAATTCAAATGTAATATTATATATCAATTATTTTTTGTATTATCATTGTTAATCAAGAATTTTAACAGTAAAATATTCATATGTGTGTAATGAACAAAGATGTTAGATTTTAATATATACTAATTTATTTTATTGTTTTCGCATAATCTGATCTTTTACACTATGTTTTTATGTAAATAATGTATCGTATATAGAGCATAATGTTTTACCAACATCTCATTTTAAGTAGGGTTTTAGTATCTGGTGTATAGTTTTATCGTATGCTTAAATGATATGTTTTAAGAGCACGCATATAACATACCTAATAATCATAGTAGAAGGTACTTGTGAAGTATTGGTGAGCGTACCGTCAGGAACGGTGACGTCACCGCATTACAGAATACTTGTGACGTCTGGTACTAATTGAAAACATTTTTAAATCAGTGTTCTGTCGTGTTGTCCATGTAAGTGTAGTCCTGTTGTAGGTCAGCATGTTGTATATATTGTAAATATGACCCTGTCTCAACTCTAAATACAATGAATTTATTAAAACCGCTTGTTATGCCTGTCCCTGTATCAGTTATGTTATAAATAGCCACAGACCAGTAAGCCTCTAGACGCCCCCGGTCACAACGCATATGCAGTAGCATTGCATATCATACGCCCCGCCGCCAATCAGGACGTCAGTCCATCAGCAAACGGCACCAAACATACGGTATCACACCACCGAACTTTTGAGCCGACATTTTACGACTGCGTTCGAAACTTTATTTATGCGGCGTCTTGAGGCTTTCTGGTCTGTGTAAATAGCATACAATCAGTTATAGTATAGTCATAATTGAGTATGTACTGCAACCGCATGTGGCTTCGCGAAAAAAATGCGAGTAAACAGAACCCGACACAAGATTGAGACTGTCGACTCATATGATTTAACTTTGACATTGATACAGGGACTTGATTAATCTTATAATAATAATAATTATAATGCAGCTGATTTATTTATTTCAATGTATAATTTAACTACGCTATAATAAAATAATGATACACATAATTATAAAATTAATCTTTTTATGGAATCTTCTAAGTAACCTGTTGTGAGCGATTTAAATTACTAACCGAGCTGTGTGATGATAGAGAGTGATAAGCAACGTTCTCGTGCTCCTTCAATGTTCCAATATTATACTGTTTATATGTATTTTTATACAAAAGGACTGAGAATTTAAAAATTGTAAACGACTTAGTATTTGTAAATATTGCATAACGAACTTTACATGAGTGTGCACATTTTTATAATAGATTTTACAAATATTATGTATTTATTACACGTCGTCGTTATATTGACGTGTAATACTGGAATCACAAGTAATTTGCACGTTGGGTCTAGCTAAAACTAAGATTTACTTATTTTAAACTATCAATGGAATAAAATCGGATTTTTTAATGTTATCACTTGCGAGACACCAAGATGTCACACGAGTGATGTCGTCAAAGTATAATTAAATATATTTAAACATGAATTGTTATTATCAATAATGAATTTAAATTAAATTGTATTTTATTATTAATAATGAATCTTGAGATAGATCCGAGTGAGGTACATAACAGATCGACTTTATATTTAAAATGTAATTTTAATCTGAATTAAGAGCTGTCCGTCTGGTTTGAATATAATGTTTGCAAGTATTATTTATCGTCGATGTTGTTTTTAAATTACTGCAATCTGAGTGTATTTAGTTGTAGCAGTTGTAAACCAGACTACGTGCGTATTGGTCAAGCTGGTAGCACGGTGTGGCTGTAGATTGGGAGATTGTCTAAAAATTACAATAAATAAGATGATTGATTGACCAAATGATTATTTCTCATGTTTAACAAGATGACTACTGTTACAATATTGTCTCATTTTATTTTCATTCTATATCAACAGGGAAAATACTACTTTTAGAATTGCAGCCTGAGCTGCAATTCTGCCTAGCTAGCTCACGCGTTTCATACGACGTTTTTCAACACACTTGCGAGGAAAAAAATATCGTAAAAAAGTTTAGACAAATAATAAATTTGTGAATATTGGCGCGTGGATTTCTGTAACCGCACGCCGTGCCTGTGGTTGAGTGACGTATTAATTAGCTATGCGCACGCAGGTGGTGGAAGGCAGCCGCCAAATAGCCTAATATTAAAAATATAATAAATTGTTTTTTTTATTTATAACACAAATGAATGTTAATTTGTTGACAAAAATAAATAATTTGATGAAATGAAATTTTTATCCTAATATACATAATTATTCTGTACATGTGTTTGTCACCTAACTCCTCCTAAACGGCTAGACCGATTTAGATGAAATTTTGTGTGTATATTTCAATGATTTCCTGGATGGTTTGAAAACACAATTAGATCCGGTAGGTGGCGCTGTTGCCGGTATGTCACTGGTCTTCTAAACGGCAGGGACGATTTTAATTATATGTGGCGCTGCTTTTCCGGCAGGACGACGTCTGCCGGGTCCGCTAGTTTATCATATATTTATTCACAAAAATGTTTAACTTTGTGTAGACATAAAAACTCTTTGATGAGATTTAAAAATAAATTGTGTAGTAAAAAGCTCTAGTGCGATATGTAAACTAAAAAGCACGCGTGCGTTACATGCTGCATTATGAACCTAAAAGCGGTGCAATAAGAGCCATTTTACGAGCAGGTGTGTTGAAAATGAAGTAACTGCGTCTAGTAACAGTTTGATTTCGCGAATATTCTCGTCGTTATAATTGTAATGGCAAAGTTTACAACACTAGAATAGTGCCGTAGATGTTCGTGTGAACGTAGCCTAACTACTTCAGTGGGAACTCTGTATTTCGAATTTCACCAATGTGAATGTTATACATTATGTATTGATTCAAGATTTATACGTGTTGTCCTTACTCGACTATACAGGTTGAAATCAAATACATTCGACGATTTTTAAACTTGATTTATAAAAAAAACCGTTTGTTTTTTTTTTACTTCGCATACAAAATAACTAATACAAAAAACCGGCCAAGAGCATGTCGGGCCATGCTCAGTATTATAGGGTTCCTTAAGTAGGTGTAATCACAAACGAATCGAATCGAATATTAATCATGGCTATTTTAGTTTTTGCAATAATCGGCAGCATTCGCGACTCAGAGCGTGTTGTTAGTAGCGCCATCTAGCGATAAATTCAAGAAGCCAAATTTAAGAAGTGTTTAATGTCAAAGTTACTTTTTGTGATTTTTTCAAATAGAAAGTAGTTAAAGGAGCATTATTTGCTATGATAATTTTTCTCTAAGTTCAATGACCTTTGAACTAGGACGTTTTAAGTATTTTTCAGTTTTATCTCTATAACTCAAAAAATAATAATCACATTATACTCGAAATAATTTTAAAAGAGAGTTTTCACAAAGGTCTATCAATGTGGAAGATTATAACTTTCTACGTTGCATAGTTTAGAAATGGCAGGGGGGGGGGGACACATTGCAAGCCACTTTGGCGGGCTATATTTCGCAGATGGTACACCTGATAAAAAAGTGGTGTATAAAACATTACCTTCATTTTAGTAGACCTATTCAATGATCCCACACGCGGGATCCCACATCACATCACAGGATTTTTTTTTTTATCCCCATTTCACATGTATGGACGCCACCCCTAAAATACGTAAAAATGATTTATTTATTCTTTTAAAATTGAGATCTATATGTAGACTATTTTTAAACAAAATTTCATTTACTTATGTTTATAAAAGTAGAAGTTATTAAGCTGTAAAGGATTAGGACAGACGGACGGACATGACGAAACTATAAGGGTTCCTTGTAGGACTTCGGAACCCTAAAAACCTTACCGCAATATTTAAATTAGATCGTTAGTCATACGCAGGGGCGGCAGGGGCAGCTCATTGTGCTTGTGCACCTGCGTGTATCGTCACGAAGCTTGGCGCAATGAGACGATCCTCGTAGATGTAGCTATGATCGGCTATCACAGAAATAGAATGGTTGTAATTACAATTTTACTCACGTTTCATGCGTGGCAACTTTCCGAACAAACTACGCCTTACATTTTGACGTCATTATTTAAAAAAAATTAATTTTAATCAAATGTACTTTACTGTGTTCGACCTTATACCAGCCGCTGACTTCCACCATCGTACCACCCGCTATAAATCTAAATTCCATCCTCACCATCTTGATGGTTGGTGGTCAACTACAGTACGTTTCACACGCCACTTTTTGCCTCGTACAGCAAAACTGAAACCAACTTCCGTCAGCGGTTTTCCCGAATAAATTCGACATGGGAGCGTTCAAGAAAAGACCATACGTCTTTTTAAAAGGTCGGCGACGCATCGGCGACTCCCCTGGTGTTGCGGATGTCCGTGGGCGGCGGAGATTGCTGACCATCAGGTGACCCGCATGCTCGTTTGCCCTCCTATGTTATATAAAAAAAAAACAGCTTTTGTTTCTACAGTTAGAAACAGCACAATAACGCATTTTTGCGGGTTTTTGTTAGTATTTATAGAAACAAGCCATAAGGCGTGCTGAGAAAGGCTTTGAAATATCCTGCACTATGGTGCCAAGTGCTGCCACGCGCGCCCTGCCCCCTTGACCAATCTATCTATTTCTGTTCTGTGTCGGCTATCGTGGCGAAAGTTACTGGACTGCGTCACAGTTATCGCTCGGGTGGCGATAAATCAGAGCTAGCTTTGTTTTTTCGACTGTTCCTTTTAGCTTTATTTATTTACACTTTATATAAATATACACTGCCGGACTTATGCCTTAGGGACTTAGGTATTCTCTACCGGTCAACCATAGGGTGGTGAAGATATGGTGTGGCAGGTGCAATAACAACAATAGACGCAGGTGCGGCCGTAGCATTAGGGAGTTAAATTAATAGGTATCAAGAACCCAATTAAAACTGTTCGAATGTCTTCGATTTTGTTCTGTATTAACATTATCTTGTATTCGAGTTCAAATAAATATTTGAAAACACAGTTTTTTACGTATATTATTATTAACTTGGGATACTAAAACTTGTAACACTAGCAATAAA
This sequence comes from Asteroscopus sphinx, assembly GCA_949699075.1. Lineage (NCBI taxonomy): Eukaryota > Metazoa > Arthropoda > Insecta > Lepidoptera > Noctuidae > Asteroscopus > Asteroscopus sphinx. The sequence goes on along the minus strand of OX453002.1, from coordinate 1,064,345 downwards.
CATTGACTGGTGTACATTTTTGGTGGTTATTTTTGTAGGTGCTTTCTGCAAACAATAAAGTATACCTCACAGAAATAGATAGAATGGAAAAGTGGGCAGGGCGCGCGTGCCAACACTGCACCATAGTGCAGGGCATTTCAAATCCTTTCTCAGTACGCCTTATGACTTGTTTCAGTAAATACTGTAACAAAAACCCGCAAGAAAGCCTTATTGTGCTGTTTCTAACTGCAGAAACAAAAGCTGTAAAGTACAATTGATTAAAGTTAATTTATAAAAATTAATAATGTCAATATGGGGGGCGTAGTTTGTTCGGAAAGTTGCCACGCATGAATCGCAAGTAAAATTGTGATTACAACCATTCTATCTATTTCTATGGTATACCTACTTTATCGTTATCTTAACACCAGGTGAGCCTCAAGCTGGTTTTGCAATCTTATTATATAATAAAAATCATCTTCAAGCTAAAGACGAAAGTAATGCTGTTAAAGCTAGAACTACATTAGGCACACGTGGGCCACGTACAGACTGGTCGGAGCCCATACATTTTACATTGCGACTAAGCCTTTAGAGATACATTAGATCCACGCCATGCAACGCGACGCCGATCCAGCGATCCCAGGTTTACGTCTGATAGTGGAGGGGCCAATCAAGATTTTGATGGAGTGTACTTGGTGTAGCTCTACCTTCGCCAGAAGTGTTCTGTCTCAGACGTCGGTCGCGTCATTCTGTCTGTGACGCCGACTGGCGACGCGAATTGATTATTTTATTACCTACGAAGATGAGTGATGGAGAGTTATTGAACTGGTTCGGCAGTATCCTGTCACATAAATTGAGAGAAGACATAAAGAGAGTATGGTATTCACCACATAAATAGGAGAGTAATCAATTTCTGTGGTATTCATTACGTTCCTCTGTTGTTTATGTTGTGAACCCAGTGTCTACTTCTTTTCCATTTTTTTTTCTTAATACTCTGAAGCGATTAAAAACATAACATCACGCCTGTATTTCCCCGAAGGAGTAGGTAGAGGTTTTATAGTACATCCACATTTGGCCAGTTATGTTATAGTTCCATTTAATAGGGGGCGAGCCTATTGCCATTCAAATTCAGCGATTCAAAGCCCTCAAGAAAAGTAAATTTTCTTCAAATATATATTTGATATATGTATATAATATATATACATTCGGTACATTTTTTAATGGAATCCTTGTCTTGATCGACCGGGGGAGATTGGATGCGGCAAACAGAGGACTGAATGTTCTGGCGCAACTTGGGAGAGGCCTTGTAACGAGGTTAAACTCGTTATGCTGCTCACCCTATTTGATTTTCCTGGCCACTTTATTATACTTACATCAATCCAAATTCAAAATTAAAAATTATTTTCAAAAATGGCTAATCTTCTACTTTTTTAGCTCGGTTCTAAACGTAGTGGTTATATTCTCTTTGCTCAGTTCTATATTGTACGCTGAAAGACACTCATGTGTCTGAGACTGTGTCTTGTAATCATTATATTATTTTATTAACAAATAGTCAATGTATCAATTTACCAGTTGAGTGAGATACAGTATTCCAAAACGTTCCTGCTTGTGTTTTATTGTGTTTGTGCCGACCCATCTATCTACCTAACTATCAACCTGGTTCCTGCCTCCAGCCAGAGCTCGCTGCATTGCCGTAGCAGCAGCTCAATCGTCGTATAATCGGAGCTTTACCTACCACTCCTCCGACCCTCTGTACCTCAGAGTACCGTACCTCCGTACTTCTGACCCTCTGTACCTCCATACCTCTGAGTTCCGTTCCTGCAGTTACTGTACCACTAGTTCCTGTTCTCCCAAGTTCCCGTGTGTCACCGTGTCTCAAGCCTCCGAACCTTTGACCTTCCGTCTCTGCTTGCCTCCGCTGTCTCCGGGTTGCTACTACTCGCCTGAGCAACCCTCACCAGAAGACACGACGTGACAGCCTATGTCGAGTAGTGGAGTACGATAGGCTGAGTTGATGATGATGATAATTTAGTGTTGAATCCCTCCAGTACTTGTAACATTTCTATACACGCTGCTTCTCTATTTTGTCGATGTTTCGTTTCTTCGTTCGATTCACACCGACAGGGCCGGATTAACCATGTCGGGGCCCTTAGGCAATGCAATTCTCGGGGCCCCTTTTCAGTCTTTTGAAGATTATCAGCTCTTTTCAAGTTGATGAAGGGATCACGGTCGCAAAACTCACAAGTCGCGATTACAGATCAAGCATTTCAAAACTTTTATATATCATACAATACGCTACGTAACGTAACGCATCCATATTATTAGTTCTACTACTCGATAATATTATGTAGTTCAGTTCTGTAAGTATGAATTATTTCATCAACTGATAGCATGCATCGAAAACAAACAATAATACCTATTGTCGTTGAGGATACAAATTTTCCAATTAAATTTTCACTGTATGAAACATTTTCAATAACTTTTGTGCGCACGCGGGGCACCGAGGCAGTTGTCTACTCTGCCTAATGGTTAATCCGGCCCTGCACACCGAGATGATAACGGCCGGTAGTGGAAGATGAGACTAGGGTAGCCAGGCGCGGATCCAGGGGGGGCATTTGCCCCCCCTGGATCCGCGCCGAGCCTAGACATAAGTACTTCCGAACTCGTCATAATTACATCACTACCAGTATTAGTAGAGGAAGCTAAGAGAATATAACCACTACGTTTAGTAGCAAGGACGGTCAATGGACAGCATTCACAGCATACCATCATTTTTTCTGAATAAGAACGGGGCGCACACAAAAAAGCATTTATCTGGGGAATGCCTGTGTATTGCTTGTTAAACTTTATAATATAATGTGATTTTTAACAGAAAGTCGGCAATAAGTATTTAATTACCACAGACATAGTAAAAAAATATAGACTAAGTGCTGCGAACAACCATAGTGAAGCCAACAAAAACCGTGCTCCTTCATGTATGTACAACCAGTGCTCACATACACACCATGCACCTGAAGGATATTTGTTTTCGCGATGCTTACTGGTAATGCCGCGACGTGTGAACTGAGAGGGGTGAGCACGGTTTAAGTGTGTGGTGTGTGTGCGCACGTGCGTAAGCACTGGTTGTACATGAAGGAGCACGGTTTTTGTTGGCTTCACTATGGTTGTTCGCAGCATTTAGTCTATATTTTTTACTGTCTGTGTTAATTACTTAGTAAATTAGATTAGACTAAAGTACAATTTTTTTTTTTATTATAGCGATGAATCGCTTATAATGATTAGTTTAATAGAAAAACCTCGACGATTTCCGTTTATTATCATTCCACATGTGCTTCTTGTCTTAGTGTGCGTCCAAGATAATAATATGAAATCAATGAAGTATTTTTTTAATGTTACAATTTTTGTAAAGATCTATCTTACTCAGTATATTTATGCACAGTGAAAAAAAGTCTCGTTCTCTTCACTGACGCCTGGTGTTCAACCTTCATTATGCTTTACTTGTTTGGTGTATACTGTAAGCAATTATTATTGTTACATTGAAATTCCGAAACAGCCAAAAACTTAAACAAAAAATTTTCGCGCTCGTTTCGCTCGCGCTCGTCTTATTTCTTCGTTTCCTTTGTGCCGACGTAAACTTACGTCATGTTTTTGCAAAACATCCCAAAAATATCCAGCTCGCTGCTTTCGCGCAATTTTTGTAAAAAAATTGGTATGAGGCTGTAGGGCCACATCCGTAATTAATAAGTAGGTCGGCAAAAAAGAAGTCGTGAGCTGAATTTTGGATAGCAAAGATATACGTTTTTTATTTTCGTAAAGCAACTGGCTTAACCATTGGCTTAGTCCATGTAATTTGTAAAATGATGTCAAAAACTAGTCTAGTTTGTTGTGCTCGGTTTTTCTTGACAATTAATATACGAAGTAGTTTAATATATGGGCATTTTAACGTTCTTCTATTTGGGCTTTACTATTAAACGCAAATAATTGCGATTAATTAAGTAATTTCTTATTGAAATAGAATTTATTTTGTATTTATTTATTTGTTTCAATTAAATACATTTACAATTAGTTACGAATATTGGTACATAATATTACTATAATTCATAAAGACCCTGTTTATGTTAGATAGACATGAGACCGTTTAAAATCATTTCCTTGTACCACATTGGCTTAGAGATATTATAAATACAAAATATAATTTTTGAATAAATTTCATACAGTCATTGTTGGTCTATCTCTAAGATCTAACACAAACAAAGTCCATCGTAGCTAAAATATAAAACTAAGAAATAAATATTGTCATCAACATTATTACAAAAAAAAGTCAAACATATCACAAAACAATGACAAAGAGAACATAATAAATATCTGTTGATAATGAACAATAGTGAACTAAAGTTAAACAAATATGACTGTCGCGGTAACACGGACAGGCGTCGAGACAAGCGAGGGAGGAGCGCTCTATGAGATTAGTCAACACTACATTGTGCTTAGAAACAATACAGACATACGTAAGTGGAATTAGCGTCGACATGGGTGCAGTAATAAAGTTCGCAATGAAGTCTGCAGCTCCAAGAGGCATAGCCGTTACAATTAAATATTTGGTTGAAGGTGCAGCCACAGAGGAACCAGAGAATAAGCTTCATACAACCGCGCTATGATAGGTACACTACTACAAGCTAGAGACGCGTGTGTGCGTCAGTACTGGCGGCCTCGACGCGTACGCAGAGAAACCGGTTTATACCGGCCAGCCTGGCGCAACTCCCTAAGAAAAAAGTGAGACTTGAAAATGTATGAAACGTGTACTAATTTTAATGGCGGCTATCGCTGACATCTATTCGACTCTATCGCACGCATCTACTTGTATCTCTATGTAGTCTGTGACTTGTACAGTGACTGCCGCTATTCTTGTTTGTTTTTGTTATCAAAAGTTAAATATTTTTGTTTTATGCCGTCGTTTTTTTGCTTTTATCGTGTTTTTCGTGGATTAGTCACGTTAATTCGTGTTGTGAATATGTGTAACGTAAACTTTGTTGAATTGCATTGTAAAATATATGGTTTATAATCAAGCCGGTCAGATAGCCAAAAGCGTATCTTCATGGCTATTCTTCCCTTAGAATGAATTTAGGTAAGCATAAATTAGCAATTGTAAGGCTATTACTGAAAAGGAATAACGTGTTATACAGTTTTCGGTTAAAAATCTAAGTCTAGAATTTATAAAATAATCTATCAGTAGATTCATTAGTGTTTGTCATTTTTATATCGACTATCGTTAGTTAGTTACAAAAAACGCAATTATAGACTGGCTAAAATGCATATTATTATTATTATTTATTTATTGAATAAGTAACAATGACTCACTGTGTTAGTAACAATATTACTTAATAACTATGTTAGTATTCCTATCCTATGCACTTAACCTAAACCGCACTGATATGCAAATCCCTGCTACAAGCTCACAGCACCGAGGTTGAAAGCTTGCAGCAGCGATTTACACACAAGCAGTCAAGCCTGCTGGCTATACAGCGCAGTATAACGTTGGGGCTGGCCCGCACCCGGCGCACCAGGGACATACAGATTATACTCAGTATTTTTTTCAATTGTCAGTATTGTATTAATCTGTGTTTTATCATGCGATTGTGGGGCCCCCATTCAGTCCATGGCCCATTTGCTTACTTGTCCCTTGTGCCCTGTCAACTGTACAAGAGCCGACCTAAATAAAGCCACGAGCACCGCCATAGAAGTGCCCAACTATTATTTAAAAAAAGCGTGAACCATTGACACGCAAGAAGAAGAAGATCATGCAAATGTGCCTGTAAACATATGAATAAATATAAATGAATGAGACCATCTACAGCTTTGCCAGAAAAGCTAATTTTTGTAATGTAAGACAAGTGGCGCCCACATTTTATGTACTTTTATGCCAAATTGTACTTTTCTATGCTTAGTGTTTTTTTTATTTTTATTATAGGATGGCGAAAAGAGCCAAAGGCCCACATGATGTTAAGCGGTTACCTCTGCTCATAACAACGTGTAACGCACTGCTAATATAATAATGCAATAAATGTTTTTTTCTAGATGTAAACAATGGTTAATGGAAAGGAGGATTTGGAAAACTACACCAATTAAAACATTTGTGGCAGTCATTTTCTAACAAAGGATTTCAAGAAAAAGAAGATCCAACTAAGAAAAATGCTGTTCCATCTGTAGGACTTACTACAGAATCGTTGGCAGATGAGCTATTCATTGGATTTCCACTACACACCGCTAAAACTAAACGAACCGGTAAGATTTAATTTTAGGCCTAATTCCTAGAATGCGACTTGCACTTTTCTGGTTTCTTTAGTAAGTAACTCAAGTTTTATTATATTTACAGGGTTGTCTTCTGTTATATCTATGACACCCACTCCACAGAATACCTAATAGTATTATCGTACCTACTCCTGGACTAGTAAATCTTGTAAGTTTTAATATTTTTTTTGGGTTACCTTCACATGTTAGAATTTAGTGAACTTATTGAATGACAATTTTTTTAAATTGCAGATCCTTCTACGTTTACTTCCGAACCGAATCACCAATAAGACGTAGAAAAATCCCAAGACGCCGTTGATAATGAATATGAATATACAATTTTGGACAATGTCGCTCTTCCAGCTATACATATTCCAGAGGAGGCACAAATTTTCCACGAAAATATAGATAACTTTTTGGAATCGTTTTACGAATAAGCAACAGTTTACGTAAGCGGCTTCAGTGCTCTTAAATAATGTAATTTGTGAACAGCGCATCAATTGTATAAAAGTTTAAAACCTGTTTCTGCAGATTTTGCGAAGAAAGCGCAGCAGCTGAGAGTAGGAAAATAAAGCCCAATGTTTTGTTTTATTTTAAAATCGTAATAGTAAATCTCATTGTATATTCAGATTTAATTAAACTAGATTTTGACTATACAATGGAATATCTTTTATTCCTACTTTCGCCAACGTGAACTTGGTGTCTTTTACCGAGTTAACGTTGGTGTAAGTGGGCCTACCCTAAAATTTAACAAGAAATAAAAATTGGGAGTCCAATAAGCATTTCTTTTGTAGCAATTTATCGATGAAAAAATGTGCGTGAGTAGTACATCCCTATTTGGTTATTATGTTGGCAGCTCCACCGTTACGTCATGTTACTAGTGTCAGTTTCATTTTTGTTTTGTTGGTATTCGTTTCTTGTACACGTTTCATACCTATCTTTTTCTATGAAAGTCCGGTCTCTTAAACGTAGTGGTTATATACTCTTTGATACCGGCTCAGCCAGTGCTCAAGCTAAAGGGTGTACATCTAGCGAATCGTATTTGTTTTCGTTTCACGTTTTGATTTCATGAGTAAAGAATAATAGTGTTTTAATATAAAAAAGTGTAAATATGGTTTACTGTACTGTGTGTATGAACGAATAGTACGAATAAAAACATATCATAACTATCCCAAAGACTCCATTAAGTAAGTAGTAACTTGATTATAATTTATTATTTTTAATGTGGTAGATAGATACCTCTTACATACATATACCTACCTCAACGGTGGTGAAAAAAACGTTTTGATATTGAACGTAAATGGTTTAGTATTTTTTTTTTTTGCAAGTTGCACCTACTATGTATAATTACCTATCTCGTAAATGGTGCGATCAAGACCAAAATTAACGACTATTCGAGTATTTTTTTTACTATTAATACCAGATGATTGGTGTTTATGATTTGAATTACGTAGGTAATACCTAGGTACCTACCTATTAGTGATTGAATAATTATATGTATTATGTTTATGCACTCAATGTTCGCTGGCAGGAGTAGCTACGTGTAATGTAGCAGGATTTTGTCGACAAAATGTACCACCGCGAAGGATCGTGACGGGACCGTACATAATAAACGTTTTGTTAATTTAATTGTATCCACGTATGCCAACCCTACCAAAATAGGTATAAATTTTGCACGGTGTTTAGAAGCTTATCGTCTGGTTGCTCTGTGGTGCAGCAGTTGGCGGCATCCGCGCGACGGTCCCTACGAGTACGTGCAGGACGCGCGGGTGGCACCCGTGCACCCGTCGTATTCTTTCTAGAGCACATTTATTTATACACTATTTGAGATCAGTTATCTTGAAAACTTAGTACGTTAATTATTAGTATACTGATTTTCATTAAAATTATTAGAGTGATTTTAGTACATTAATCCGCTTCGCCGCCACAAGTTTGACAACATTATTTATATAACGTGATATGGCGAACTATTTCTAATTATAGACTTAACAGCAAAACATATGTGTTACAATAAGCTCTTGATACTCGTGCGTACAAATTGACCTGTATTTTAGTTGAACAAAGTGTCGGCTTTGCCCCACTCTGTTTAATGATTAAATTCGTTATTCTAATCTACACTACATTGATTACATGCTCATAATATTACTATTAGATTGACATTATTGGAATATTTTGCCAGGTTTGTTTTAAATATTCTCTTCGCAGATAACCTCTGACAATAAAAAACCTTATTTACAATATAATCTCTGTGCAAATATTAGTTCTATTAGAATATACGAATAGCAATGGAGGTTCAAGATAGATTACACAGTCCACATTATCATAGCAGCATGTTATCAGAACTCATACGTGTCTGCCTACCCTAATGGGAAATAAGCGTATAGTTATCAGAACAACAGATAATAATGTCACACTCAAGGACAATACTTCGATACTGACATCAACACACTGCTCCATGGCTGAATGCATGATGGTAACAATAATTATAATAACATTTTGTAAAACACACAAATAGTTAATTATGATAACATTGACATTGTGAGAGGGTCCGAGTTGTGTTGGTAGTTGCGCAGAAGTGTTCGTCAGTGAGCGGGCGCGGAGGGTGGGGGGGGGGGGGGGTGGCTCCTCAGCCGTACTCCTGCCGCTGCAGCGCCACCGACACCTTGTACAGGCTCTCCATCATAAACGATAGGTTTTGCGACAGCTCGTGCACTGGGCGCGTGATTGCCACCATGTCTGTCAAACAACCAAGTAAGCAAATGTTAACACACAGGATTGTCGTCGAGGCGACTAAGGTATACGGGCAAGTGATGAACAGCAGCATTTAAATTAAATTACACATCTGTATTCTTACAAAAAGAGTCAGAATTCAAAGAAAGTTCTAACATAAATATTATGTATGATTACCTGGCTGCGCCTGGGCAAGACTCTTGCAGTAGACGTGCAGCAGAGTGGTGACTTCATCTTCGGGCAGTTCGCCTCTCTCCAAGATACGTTCGGCGTTGCGCTCGCGCACCGACGCCAGCGCCGCGCTCCATCTGCGTTAAAAGATGTAAAATTATAAACCTGTGTCGCTGAAGTCGGTCGCGCGTACGAATACACGTTGTTCTAAACAGCACCACACCGACGTTGACATCAGCGGCGCGCGAGTTGCTACGCGCTTCGAACATGGTGTGCTTGTGTCGGTCTCGCTCGTCAGCTTCGCGTACGTCGGTGACTGACGCGCTATAGCACGCTATGAGCATCCTACTCATCACTCTGTTCCCGACCGTCGGCTGAATGGTACACACGCGCGTATTGGCTATGTGCACGACAGGGGCACCGCCTAGCGGCCACAATAACAAACTTCATTTCGGGACCCGTGAATTATTTCTACAATTAATTATCAAGCCATGTTTTTATAATATCTACTAAAATCAAGTTAAAATCTTAACGAAATGTGACGACATTAAAGAGCATTATTTGTGTAGTTCATAACACAACTAATCTTATTTTGTACGTGTATTTCATATTCGTGTTGTAAATATTGTACATTTTTTAGATAGATTATTCAATTATTGTAATCGCACTGTTCTATAATTTTAAATAAAAACTAATCTTATGATACATTTCCTTCTTTAGCTCATAAACATCAAAAAGACAGAGAATTTAGCGTGGAAATACAAAACACAGTCCTAATAAGTTTAACATTTTCACACAGCGTGCGCTGCGATCGATTTGACAGTCCCCTTGCACATAGCCAATAGTCTTCATGATTCATGATACAGAACATGTGATTGCCGAGGTAGGTGTACTGTGGAGCGGTCGGTATCATACTACGGATGTTTTCATTGGCCCTGATGGCTGATGCTACGCGACGATGGTACGCGACCGACGTCAGCGACAAACGAATTCATGCCTAAGTGCGCGGCCACACCTGCCGAAAATATGTTGCCGAACGTTCGGCTCAATACGTTATCCTTTAAGTATATATTTTTTCACGTCTGGCTACACAGTTAAAAAAAATGTCAAAAAATCTGCCATAGATAACAGAGTGTACTCTAGCCTACGATGAAAGAAATACTTACACAAATAGGTTCTTTCATCGTAGACTAGCTGAGACCGATGTATGTCAAAAAATCTACCATAGATAACAGAGTGTACTCTAGCCTACGATGAAAGAACTTTTGTACTAATAGGTTCTTTCATCGTAGACTCTAGCTGAGACCAACGTAAGTTTGACACGAAGTTTGTTTCTAAATACGAAATATGAAGATCTGCTTAGCCGACACTCGGCTAAGAGTAGTCTTTGACTGGCTTACGTCCATGTCTCTGAATATAAGCCTAAATCTAGGAATCTAAGTTCAGAAGGTAGATAATATGTAACAGTTTGGCATCAATAACTCATTTTTGTTAAAATGTTTGCGAGTTTTCGCTGCACAGCGAAAATATATTATTATTATGACACCATGCTTATTATTATTGTTCTGTCGATTACCTACGTTATAGGGGCAGTCACTATCCCCTTTGTGAACAAGTGTGTTGTTTCTGTATGAGCGGTGAGTGACTAGGCAGTGTGTACTCCTGGCTGTGTCAGCGGTGAGTGACTGGGAGTGTGCACTCACTTCTGTTTCTGTATTAGAAGTTAACGAGTGTTAACCTGGGAGCGTGGTGGACTTAAGGCCTTAGCCTTCTCGTACTGAGAAGAAGCCCGTGTCCAGCAGTGAGACAGTAATGGGCTGGTTATGTTATGTGTTATGAGTGACTGGGAGTGTTTACTCAATTGTACATTATGTATCTGTGTATGTGGTAAGTGACTGCGTGTGTACGCACTTTTGTCTCTGTATGAGCTGCAGCAGACGAGCGTCATCGTGCGGTGTGGGCGAGTGCTCGCTCCAGGAGTCCGACGCAGTCGTCGCCAGCTGATTCCGCACGGCGCACACGGCGCCGCTCATTTCCACGCCCTGGACAACAACCACAGTTAATACACAATAGTAGCCAACATTAAATAGAAAAGAACTAAACGTTGTGACGCAACTTCGGAAAGCCCCATATCCACCAGAGGACTGAGAATTGGACTCAGTCTGAGTCATCGAAAATCAAACCCTATAGAGATGTAATCACATCTGAGTGCCTAGTGCGAGTTTGAAACTTACGCATACGCGATCGAAAACGAAATAAATAAATAATTGGGGCAAATAGAAATAATGGTTGCTTAAAGTACGATTCACACATTCACACCTAGCGGAGTGCGCCGGCGCGTAACGAAGCGTAGTGAAGAGGATGCGCATTCGCAACATAACATAACATCACGCCTGTATTTCCCCGAAGGGGTAGGCAGAGGTGTACAATACACCCACATTTCGCCAGCTATGTTATAAGTCCCATGTAATAGGGGGCGAGCCTATTGCCATTAACCGGGCACAAATCCAGACTCCGGGCTGCTACTGAGAATTTCCTGATGAAAAAACCCAATAACACTTTGCCCGACCCGGGAATCGGACCCGGGAATCGAACCCAGGACCACGCTCAGCAGTCGCGCTTGCGACCACTAGACCAACGAGGCAGTCATCGAATCAGAATCGAATTCAGAGACAAATATTGTAATTTTTTACGTCATAGGCAATGTTCGGAGTGAATGAGTCAAAAACAAAAGAAATACTGCCAACGACATTTACAATTAAGAGTTACGTAGTAACTATAATGTAATCTGTGCTAAGACTAGGGTTACGAGTTACGACCGAAAATTTTAGATTAGTATCGTTCGTTGCTTCGTAATTATAAACGATAGTTAAATCGACATTACTTCCGTACCTACCCACGATCGGTTCCCATTCTTCTAGTCCATCCAAAGGTTGACAAAGAAAGTTGAGAATGTTAGTGAGAAGCTCAAGGTGGTCTATAATCGGTACGAGAGCGTCATGAAAGTTGGAGTCAGTTCGCATAAACTTTTTAGCAGAAATTAGACACGCCTGGGTTTTAGAAGCATTGAACTTGACCAAGTAAGCATCGTCCTACTCGGAGACAGCTTAAAGGGATATATTCAAGCGATCAACCATGGCCTCTCTTATAGACCGGATTTGCAGTCCATTAGACCGTGCATTGGATGTGGTGCTGTCGTCAACGTACCCAAAGGTAAGGCTTTAGCAGATCGGAGATTACTGATAACCACGCCAAACGTGGCTGACTATAATTATTATGTGGTTCTATCTGCTAAATCTTAAGGCTAAATGTACCGTTAAATGTGAGGTTTGATATTTAAACGAGCAGTTCACTTCAATATCACTACAATTGCTTAGGGACGTAGGTATGTATATCCAATGTTAAGATATTACCTGGTAGATCTTTGAGTAATAAGGCAAGCGCAAAATACGATGTTAAAGTAAATAAATAATGCAATTTTAGATGTAGTTCGGTAACCAACTAACTAAGCCCAGGTGTGAAAGACAGACGAAGCGGGAGTGATCCCTTGCACGGGCAGCTCGGCGGTCGCGTGGAGGCCGGTGGTGGCGAGGTGTTGCAGAGGCTGCAGCCTCGTCACCTGCCTCCCGCCGGTGCAACACGCATGCGATCTAATATTGATCGTCACTTCCGAGAAAACTCTGACGGTGCAACAGGGTGCCAGGGTCGCCGCGTCACAACACACGTGTCATCGCAGCAGAGTGCACGCTTACCTTGTTCTCGAGGGCGGCCGTGTACACTGCTATTATCATTTTGTTGTTTGTTTCGAGGAGCAACAACAACTGGAATATTAGTCTGAATAGACTTCTCAATACTTCTTCGGTACACCCACGTTCAAGTACCTATAAACATAAACATTCACTGTTTAGAAGTTAGATACTTACAACAAAAATAATGCTTTTCAATTTATTTTTAGTGATTTTGGTGATTTGTATGATTTATGTAAGCTATTGTTGTTATATTTTATTCTTCCGACAAAATAACGTTCTGGTCGTGTGCTTGTTAACACAAATATTTTTTTGGGCTCTATGTGTGTTCTTAATTGCAACTGATCATTAGGACAGCAATTAAATAAGTAATAGTGTGATGTGTTGGTTGGCGTGGTGCGTGTTCGTGGTGCACGAGGAGGGCGCGGGGTGTGCGGGGGGCGTGGTGTGTGTGGGGTGCGAGTCCTCACCTCGAGTGCGTGCTCGCGGCGGTCGAAGTACGTGTCCAGGTGTTCGTGAATCTCCAGCGCAGCGTATCGGACGGCGTCTCGCACGCGCGGGCAGTCCGCCGCGGCCGGGCCCGCCCACAGCAGCGGCGGCTCCTCCGCGCCCGCACGCTCCAGCACGGCCGCCAGCTCGCCCGCAGAGCCCGCCGCTGCCGGCCCCGCCGCCGCCGCCACCCCCGCCGCAGAGTCGGCGCACAGAGATATTGTTTTCAGTGTAACTTCCTGTGGGTAAAACCTTTGAGGTAATTTTGTACTACACACTAGAGAAGACACCTCGAATCGATTGTTTGTAGCACGTTTTAGAGCTCCTGCACTTAGACCCGCTCGCCGCGCGCGTGCTCCGCGGCCAGCAAGTTGCGAGATATTTTATGTTAATAATGTTTGTTTTATTTTTTGTTCATAATGTCTACTCTAGTACGTAGTACAAATAACCTCAGTGGGGTAAAACACACAATGTTGTCCCGAAATTGTTAACTACCCCTTTGTTAAACAGGAGTTTACTTAATTTTGAAGTTAGTTATTTTTTTTAGTTCACACAGCAAGTGATCGTGGGGCTCGTAGCGAAGCAACGATTGCACGATCTGCAAGGTTAAGCTTCACTTGCCGCGGTCAGTCTGTGGATGGGTGACCGTTTCGTTACACATCGAGACCCCTCCGTGCCTCGGAGAGCACGTTAAGCTTTCGGTCCCGGTTGTCATACGAATATCTATGACAGTCGTTACGGGTAGTCAGAAGCCTGAAAGTCTGACAACTGGTCTAACCTCCGAATGTCAGTGTTACCCAGTAACTGGGTTGCGGGGGTCTGATGACAGTCGCTCCGTGTAAAATAATGATGTTCAGCCGCATCTGGCTAGACTGGAAGCCGACCCCAATATAATTGGGAAAGAGGCTCGGAGGATGATGACACAGCAAGTGATCACTCAAATAAAAACTTTATAGTAGATGGTCCCTTTATATTACATATTGATTATTATGAGTTGAGTGTTATTATAATAGGTATGTGTGTATGTACTAATTTAGCTACTGTTCTATTAGACAATTTTGAAATTTTTTAGACTTATGTAATTTTTGGAACTAAATTTATTTCAGTTCCAGTAGGAACATATTGGAGTATTCCCAGCTGTCCCAAAGTTTGATCTGACCTCGTTTTTTTTTAAAATTCAAATTTTATTTGGAAACTGAGTACTATTTTCGGGGGCAGATAACATTTTTAATTCCCAACTGCCCCATTTATAATTTCGGGGACAGATGACACGGATATTCCCATCTGCCCCCATTCGGAGACAGACAACTTTATAAAAAAATATTTCAGAGGCAGATAAAACTTTTAATTCCCATGTCCCCATTTTACGTAAGATAAGATTGATGAAAATATTTTTGCATGCTTACGTAAGGATAAGATAGTATAGATATGTATGAGCGCATCTCGCCGTTAAACTTGATAGTTTGGCGAGTTTTCTAATAAAGTAAAACTAAAGAAATTGTACCTGTGATTAAATTTAAAAAAATATATAGCTTCGTGGACAGATAACACGAAAATTGGGAATACTCCAATATATTATATAATTTTAATTTAATTGTACATTTATAGTTATTATATTCATCATGCTGTTTATAAAATAATGTGTTAAAACAAAAAAAAAAACATTCATTCATTCAGTGAACTTTTGCGATGCGCGTGCACACTGACACACGAGATCAACATTATGAAGTTAGATATGTTGTGGGAAAAATGCGATGAAGTTTCAGAATGCGCGCGCGCAAACCGTCATTAAATTAGGCAAATAAAACTATATAGATATCCCAGGTAGTATGGTCCTATTTAATGTACGATCCTGTCCTAGATGTTATAATGGTGTTTGTAGCAATTGTTGTTTAAAATATTATATTGTGTACGAGGATTGGTTTTTTCCCTTTCTTTTTTGGAGGTATAGTGTCGTTTAGCCATTTGAAGTTTATTATAAAGTAAAACAAAATATTTATTATAGCCAGCCTTTGTTTTAATTTCATTATGTATGTATAGTACAAAGTTTTAAATTGAATTAAATGTTGTTGTTGTAAATGTTGTTTTATTTACCCTACACAATGTTCCTTGTCGGTGTTTGTATTTTCGCACAGTTATTACTACTTGGAAATATTTAAACCGAGAGTGAATGGATTTTTTTGGAGACGATCGCAGATTATATGGCAATGTAGGGATCGAAGTTAAACGAGTTTACAACAAATAAAATAAAATCCTTTAGTATTTTGTAATATTAAAATATTGTGTTAATTTTTACATTGGTATTGGTGATAGTGATAACTGATTAATCGAATTCTAATTCTTTAATTTCAATTGAGTTTCTTAGCAAAAAAAATCTAACTTTATGGATTTTAGGGTTTTAATGTGACATGTAGGTGTATATTATGAAGCAGTCGACTTAATATTTATGTACCGGGTAAAACGGGGTGAATAGGAACAAAAGTGGGCAAGGATTTTAACATTGAAATAAGATAGTTTGTTGTCCACAAAGATTTTAGAATGTTTATCAAATTATGGCAGAACATTTTGGAAGTATTTGTGGGCAACAAACTATCTTATTTCAATGTTAAAAACCTTGCCCACTTTTGCTCTTATTCATTCCTGCATCCCTATTCACCCCGTGTTACGGTAATTATTGTTATTGTAAAGGCATTAGTAACATCAGGAGCATGTCCCTGTGTTCGTAACACAGACCAGTAAGCCTCAAAGACGCCGCATAAACAAAGTTTTGCATGAGAACACAGTCGTAAAATGTTGGCGGGGACCGGGGGGCGGACGGCGCGTTATGATTGGTCGGCTCAAAAGTTGGGTGTTGTGATTCCGTAAGATTGGTGCCGCTCGCTGACGGACTGACGTCCGGCCCTAATTCACGTAATTTCATGGCGCGCCGATCAAGTTGCAGTGATGCTGCAGTTCGTTTCTGACAGCAATCGCCGTAGATAAGAGAATACGAAAAGCATTGTATTGATCGAAACTTAATTGCAACTGCTCTTCTTTGAAGAAGGTACAGAAGGCCAATTCTCGTAACTGAGAATTGGCCTTCTGTACCTTCTTCACAAACTATCGGGGCTGCCTAAACTCGGAGGTAAACCCGGGCGCCGAGGCATCAGGGCTGCATCGGACACGCGGGTCCTCTGAGGGCGGGTGCCGAGATGTTACGAGGGCACTGTGGCTCGAGAAATTATTTTATTGCAACTGCGCTGCAACTGCACTTCTTTAGTTACGTGAATTGGTCTTCTGATTGGCGGCGTATGATATGCAGTGGGTACATAAATGCGTGGTGACCGGGGGTGTCCGGCTAATCGGCGTCAAGAAGCTAGCTTTTGTGAATCATAAAATATGTATGTGTACCTACCTACATTAGAATTAAGATCTTCTGTACCAAAATCACACCAATAAAGATTCTATTCTATTCTAACTGAGGCCGTATTATGAAGTATTAACGCCATCATTGTTTTTTTTCATTTTATTTTTATAGTATAGGATGGCGAAACGAGCTGAAGGCCCACCTGATGTTAAGCGGTTACCTTTGCCCATAACAACTGCAATACCACCTAGGCTGTTGTCGTTGTTCCGTTGTGTGAGAGAGAGACAGACCTATACAGGCCGAATAGCGCCATCCCTCTCTCGCAGTGGAACCATGATGGCTTAAACTCTTGATAAGACGGCCCCTGGTCGGTGTAAGGTGAATGCTTTCGAGGTCCGATTTGTTTCTATAATTATTATAAGAGTTGATATAATTTTTGACATACCTACAATAATAATAATATTATATTCATCCATAATCATTATAATTTGTCTACTATAATATAATTTTGCATGCCTTAATTGGTAGAACATAGTGAACTGCACATTCACTCAACATCTTGCAATGTATATTTATGTACCTACTTTGTTCAGCAATAAAGTTTTGAATTGAATTGAATTGTGTGTGGCGCGTACCTTGAGCACGGTGTGCAGGCGGTGCACCAGCGGCAGCGGCGGCAGCAGCGCGGCGTGGCGCAGCAGCGCCGCCACCGAGGCGCGCCACGCGTCGCGCAGAGCGGGCGCCGCGCCCGGCACCGGCGTCACGTCGCCGCGCTCGCCTGCGCACGCGCACACCCTCAACACCATGCACACCGCACACTCCACACGCGGGATATACAACACGTTGATCTGCCATCATCATCATTTCAGCCGAAAGACGTCCACTGCTGGACATAAGCCTCCTCCAAGCATATGTTGGGGGGATATGCCATAATCGCCACGCTTGGCAGGCGGGTTGGCGATCGAAGTTTGTAGGTTAAATACTCCTGCTGCCCATCCTCTGGTGAGTCCTTGTTGAACTGTATTCGAGCCATATTTAAGTCGTTGACTAATCCCACTGATACTGAACGCGAATCAATAAAAAAAATCAAAACCAAACATTTAAATACCTATTTGTAAACATTAGCAACAAGGCCTCAGCCTTCTCATACTGAGATGAGGCCCGTGCCCAGCAGTGGGACAGTAATAGGCTGGTTATGTTATGTTATTTGTGAACAAACAAATGTCCTCCGTGTGTTGCGCGCGACACAAAAACGATGAGTGCGAAACCACCAAAACAATTTGCAGGTATTTCCACCCTTTGTCAATGCCGCCGATGACTTATTTTCCGAGTCGTTCGGGATTTATTCTCAAACCCTCGCTGTGTTTCTAAGTGAAAATTTGGGTATTCAATAATCGTGAATTTTTTCAAGTATTTTTAGATGACTAAGCACATCATTAATCATTTGCTCTAGAAATATGGCACGGTTACAGATCAACATCTTCTATTATAACATCCTTCGAATGGAGCCATTGGTGTTGATTCTCTTCTCTTGTTCACGAACTAAACTTACTTTAAACTATCACTATCTTTTACAAATTGTAGATGTAAGAAAGGGATGGCAATAATTTTAGAACTGTCAAATTAGTTTACGTTACATTTCTTTGTATTTTAGTGGGCACATTCCGAGATCACGACTAAACTTGTATGGAAATTTTAATTCCGACTAATTTGACAGCACTAAAATTGTTACCATCCCTTTTTTGTCTAGTATTAGTAAAAGACAGAGATAGTTTAAAATACATTTAGTTCGTGAACAAGAGAATCAACACCATTGTCTATTACACTCACTTTTTAGCTATTTGGACAACAGCAATCGACTCAAAATTACTTAACAAGATTTGTAGCAAAAATCAATCATCCAATACACCCACTATACCCACTATTTGATTAAGATTGTTTATAAAAACAAAACTACATTGATGCAGTATTTCCCGAATGATTTACAACGCTTAGGCCCGGACTCCAAAGCGGAGAGGAGAAGAAATGTGTCGGTAAGCCACCAATAGGATTGTGTTAGATATAAAATTGCGTTGAAGCTAGGCGGTGACATGTGAAAATAACGCAATCCTATTAGTTGTTCGACAGATCTCCGCTCTTCTCCGCTTTGGTGTAGTCTGGACCTTACATACAAAATGAATAAAGTATCTCTGTAATTTACAACTTACGCCACGATTCAAAGGACTGCGATAAAATCACTATTCAAAGGATTGCGATCTGGAAGATACAATCTTCGACCATTACATTTTGCCAAACCCTGGTTAAGAAAAGTAAAGTCAACTTCTGCTTTGAACTGTAGCTATTGCATTACCGTCAGGCTCCCCGCTGGAGGCGCTAGAAAAGGAGTGCGTGCGCGGGCGCAGCGCTAGCTCGTGAGCGGCACCCGCGTCCCCCTCCCCCCGCGACCCGCTGGCGCCGTCGTCCCAGCCACCCTCCTCATCCGACGAGTCTTCGTGCGCGTTCTGACAACACACATTACACTTACCATAATCTAATGGGTTCAATTTGATGTTTCCATAGAACCTCAAAATAAATAAGTAAAGAAGTCACACTTTAAAGCACACATACTGCCTCCTAAATATTGCATGCCTCCGGGTTCTAGCTCTCCGCGCGATATCGGAAACTGTTAATCGCAAAAAATATGAACTACTCGTAGGACGAATTTGAAAAGAATTTCATGATTATGTAACATAATGAACGCAAGACTTTAGAATTACACACACCCCAGTTAGAATATTAGGAATACTATCTGGTAACAAACACACTTTTTTTTCACAATCATAAAATTATTTGGTTTTTAGGCATCTGTAGGTTGGTTGCTGGATAGCTGCAGGATGTCGTTTAGGGGTTATCTGACAAACGGAAACCCATTTCGCTTGTCTTCGTGGACCTCAAGGACCTACTCGGGATCCGCTGATATATTTAATTATCCTTAGCACATAATATGAATTTGAAAAAATGCGAGTA
Organism: Asteroscopus sphinx; assembly: GCA_949699075.1. Classification (NCBI taxonomy): domain Eukaryota; kingdom Metazoa; phylum Arthropoda; class Insecta; order Lepidoptera; family Noctuidae; genus Asteroscopus; species Asteroscopus sphinx. The sequence goes on along the minus strand of OX453002.1, from coordinate 1,044,593 downwards.
AAATATGTCATAGTATAAAAACCATAGCAATCGATTTTCCTAGTGATTCTGAACAAAATACTTTCAGGACTTGCTTTTATTCTGTTACATGGTGTATAGATTTAGATTTAAACCTTAATCACTTAATCATTTATTGCTTTCATGGTGTTCAAAAGGTGTTACAGATTTAAAACTTTGATGGCTAGTTGCATGGTTTCAAGTGATGTAGTTGTGATTTCAAAGCATGTATAAGTATTGTAAGTGTTGAGTTTGATGTGATGGTACCACAGCAATAGATAGAGTAGAATGGTTGTAATCACAATTTTACTTGCGATTCATGCGTGGCAGCTTTCGAACAAACTACGCCTTACATATTAACGACATGATTTTTTTTTAAATTACTTTAATCAAATGTACTTTACAGCTTTTGTGTATGCCTTATTGTGCTGTTGAAACAGCACAATAAGGCATATTTGCGGGTTTTTGTTACAGTATTTACAGAAACTAGTCATAAGGCGTACTGAGACTTTGAAATGCCCTGCACTATGGTGCTGAGTTGGCACGCTCGCTCTGCCCACTTTTCCATTCTATCTATTTCTGTGGATCCATCATACCACCGACCATCGTACCATCGACCAAATAGCCCAATAGACGATGCGTATAATAAACTCTGTCAACTAGCTGAGGTAGGACGAAGTGGGGTACTGCAATCTGATTGGCCCTACCAAGGCGGTTATTGGCTGATCACTAAATATTGACGGCTCACATAAGTGGTGGACCGACGACCTGGTGAAGGTCGCGGGAATCCGCTGGATGCAGAAAGCGCAGGACCGGTCGTTGTGGCGATGCTTGGGGTAGGCCTATGTCTAGCAGTAGACGTCTTTCGGCTGAAATGATGATGACATAAGTGGTCGTAACTGATGTGACAAGTGTGTCGGCTGTTACGTGGCGTGTGTTGGGGTGGGGGTGTATGGTGGGTGTGAGCACTGACCGGCTTCCCGGCGGGGTGCGCGTCGGGCGCGCGCGGCAGCAGCGGCGGGGGGCTGCGCTCCGCGCCGGCGCCCTCGTCGCGCTCCTCGCTGGGCAGCCGCCGCCGCACGCCCCAGTTGAAGTTGTCCGAGCTCTCGCCCTCAAACAATAACACGTACACATTATACAATACGTCTTATTTTATTAACCGACGAAAAAAGGAGGAGGTTCTCAATTCGACGCGTATATTTTTTATTATTTTTATGTTTGACCACGCATAACTTTTTACAGAGTGGTCCAATTTTGATGATTCTTTTTTTAATGGATAGGGTATATCTAGAAGTTGGTCCCATTTATCAAAATCCACCCCTAAGGGCAGTAAAACAGGGGATGAGTGTTTGTTCACCCACTGAATTCTTACCTGTTACCCGATTCTGTTGAAACTTGACACACATAAATATAGTTCTAGACACTACGACATAATGGAGACCTGGAGTTAGATTATAACCACAAAAAAATTAAAAATTAAACTTTTTATCAAAAAATTGAACCGACGAAAACAGAAACTGAAAAGCTAAAAATTACTAATTATGAGTCGGCGCCAAACAACCAATCAACGAAAATCATTAAATTACTTTAAATAAATAATAAAAACAACGTCACATCAAATACAACGTGAAATTTTCAACGATAAACAATAACTTTCCAAAAATGCGTTCTCCGCTCGGCCACTTGCAACTTGCACGCACTTTGCTTGTTAAAAGTTCGTTTGGCGCCGACTCATAATTAGTTATTTTTCGCTTTTGAGTTTCCGTTTTCGTCGGTTCAATTTTTTGTTAAAAAGTTTTATTAAAAGATGGCATACTTAGCAAGTAGTACTGCCTATAAATACATAAATATTTTTGGAACATTTTACACATCACCATCTATTCCCTAACCAAGCAGAGCTTGTACGGTCAACAGCACGTCGGTGGTAACATTTTGACATTGACAGCATCTTTATTTCGTAAGCAGTAAGGGCGATTTTCCAATTGAAGTGTTACCACTGTCATGCAGTCGTCTGTACTATGGGTACTAGACAATGGATATAATACTTACATACGTTTTTTTTGTAAATACATACTTATAATACATAAGAAACACCCAGACAAACACAAACACTCGTGTTCATCACACAAATATTTGTGTCCTGTGGGAATCAAACCCATGGCCTCATGATCAGCAGTCCGACCCTCGAACCACTAGACCACAGACGTCGTTATTATCATAACTAGTGGCCTTACTCCCGACTGGTTCGAGCTCTGAACCAAATCAAGCTAATGTCAATCCCTAGACAAATGCAGTAAGATTTGACACTAACTCGATTCAAATTCGATTGATACAGCACTCGATCCAGTCTGGGCTCGCAGTTCAGCTCGCGATTACGCCGCGTGACCAGATCATGAATAAGAGCTCTGATGAAGGGTCCGAAACAAGTCAGGGATTCCCAAGAAAACTGCATGGGTAGAAGTCAATTAATCATTTAATATTTAGTATTCGTCCAAATAGTTAATTTAACAAAAACTTTGGCATTGACATCTTGTGTTAGAATAAAGAGGTTTCAGGTTCTAGCCTACCACACTGATCTAGTACGGGTTGGCAGACTACACAAACAATCGATAACTTTATGGAGATCTCTCAGGCGTGCAGATTTCCTCACGATGTTTTCAGTAATTAAATTGAGAAAGGTTTATATTCTTACCTCGATACTTTCGCTCTCATACTCCAAAAAGTCGAAGTCCTTGAAGACTCCGAAGTGGTCAGTCGGGGGCGCGCCGCCGGAGGGCTCGTTGCCGGGAGTACCCGACACTTCTTCCAGAGAGGACGCCATGGACGACTCACGTTCCAGCAGCTCTGAGCTCTGACTGAATATCACCTGCAATGGACACCGCGGCACACATGTCTTGTATATTTATAATAATCATTTAGCATACGTTACAATAAGCTTAACATCCGAATATAGATGTACTCCATATTCTCAAACGACACTTAACTTTAAGACGGCCTGTCACCAAAATGCAGCATGACACTTACCCCCAGTTTCTGGAAGGCTGATCAATTTGATCTGTTGTCAAATCTCATGTCAGCTCCTGTGATTGGCCGGCAAAAATGTTAACAACCAATCTCAACGCTTGACCTGATTATTTTGACAGCTGATTAGTTAATTTTTGCGTTGATCAGCCTTTCGGAACCTGGGGGTTAATAGCGACTTAAAACTTAGTAGTTGTTTGAGAAATTGACCGATACTCGCTGAACTGGAACGGTATGTAGAGGTTTATCTTACAGCTGCACCAGATCTGTTAATTACTTTTATTTTATGCCATAAACAGTGCGTTTACATACACAGTGCTAACATTTTCATGTTTTGGTCGTATTATAAGACGTGCGTGCATTTGTCTTGTCATAATATGTGACGAAATAGTGTAAGTACATAAATACAACTGAATTATACATAATAAAGGACTATAGTTTACTGTATAGTATTGATGGTGATCACATATGTACATTATGTAATTTTTACGACGTCATATTGAGCCGACGATCCGTATACAGTGTTTATATAATATCCTAGTGCACAGATGTTTTATCCTTCCACATGCTTTTCTAAGTACAATAAAATTATTACATTCACCATAGTTCTCTATCATATTAATTTAAAACATCAGTTAACTAGTTTCTTGCCGCAGCTTTGCATTGCGTGGAATTCAGAAATCTACAACATGGTATTGAGAACATCTAATCATAACTTGTGCTTGTTATAGAAACTTAGCAGGTACAGACGGGTCAAGCTGTATCTCCGGGTCTGCTCTACCGATTGAGACACAACCCTTTGACTATATTTGAAGCTTTTGTCTATGCAAGTCACATTGAAACTGATTCAGTCCTCACGATGAGGTAAGAAACAGAGAGACAGGAAGTGTGTGAAACATAAACCATTCTTGAGAATCAGTCTATCCATTGGTGAAAACTAGAATAAAATCCGTCAAGTACTTTATGAGATTAGCTCATAACGATAGACAAACAGACGTGGCACTTTCTATTTGGAGACTTTCTTTTAAACTATTGATTCTATGAAACTGATGACACGACACCTACAATACAGCGTAGCTCATATGGAAGGAAGGATACGTAGTCGTGATGCTTTAGCAAATGAACATTGACGACGGACACGAGAATGTGGTGAAGACAAGCGAAGCGATCGTGTGCTGTGTCGGTCGACGCGGAGGAGCGCGCCACGTCACGCGACGGTAGGCTACTCGGGCACCTGTAGCGTGTGCTGTTGCGTGGAAGCAGTTGCGACATAATTACAGTATGTATGAGTTACCTTAGAACATAAAGTGGTAATTAAATCGTCCTAAACGCAGCGATGGATGGAAATCATATTCATTAGTAGTGTTGGCTTTATGCAGCCCGCCAAATATGTATAATATATAACAATGCGTCGGTCGGCTTGCACCCGCTGCTTGAATTAGGAAACAATAACCTCTGGAATTAATCTCTGGAAATCACGATTTTTTTACTACGTTAATTCGCCAACTAATTAGTTTAGATGGCCTCAAGCAACCCGGGTGTTTCACCGACCACCACCAATACTAATCACTGTATTTGTATATAGTATGGTCATAAACGGTACACGGAGAATGTGGCAATAGAAAGTGGACCTTACGGCGCGGTTCACAGGGCGCAGTTTACTTACGGACGGGCTCTTGGGCAGGCCGACGCGTTGGCCGCAAGTCGTCAGCAAGTTCACCAGACATTCTCGGACGCGACTCTGTAAATTGATAAATTGATAAAACACGATAATAAAGACCCATTTTCAGATTAATTTTAAGTCGGCTCGACCTTCGAACGATGGTTCTTTCATGTTAAAATCCCCCTAATAAAACTTTCAAGTGGTACTGCGTTACAATAAGAAGGCCGCGGTCCCATTGAGAGCTATTAACTATTATTTAATTGGTTAATAAACTATAAGCCAGTGGCGGTCACATTTCATTCAATGTTCAACGTTCATTGATGCGTTACTAACTATAAAACAGTTAAATATCGTAGTTATGTCCATAGATGTCAAACAGCGAGCGAGTAGATACTACACTGGTCGTAGTAGCTGTAATTTTAGTAGTTAATAATATGACCCGAAAACTAGTAAACCATTATATTGCCATTTCTTGTAGAACCTTGTAGATCAAATTGCAGTTTAGCTCTTCTTGAACTAAAATAGCTCCTAGATACTATTAGTTAATAGCTCTGAATGGAACTGCGCCCTAACGCTTCTGCGTTCAAGCTAATATAGTCTGTCGGAATAATATGCATGAAGGTTGCGTAGGGAATCCTAAACGACCCACAAGGGGAGTCTTGTTACGTCGACAGAGATATAAAAGTTTTATCAAAAATCAGAATGTATTGATCGTACTGATAATAATAGGGGTTAATGTATGAAGTTGCCGTTTATACGTAGTGGCCAATTGAATTAAAATTAAACCTGCATGGTCCAAAATTCGTGATGAAAACTTTTTTTACAGAAATAATTAAGTGGATTCTCTAAGATAAACGAAAGCGAAAAATGCAATCGTTGATCTGAACCCGGATCAGATACATAATATCACCCATATAAAATCAAAATCAAAATAATTTATTTGTAAAACATAGGTAAAAGTTAAAAACTTGGTGGACAATTAACATATTACGTCACACTATGTTTAACCTTGAAAGGCATACAAATTACATAGTACCTATAGAACACATCATAGCATTTTTATTATTAGTAAGCATTAGTTATAATAATATTAGTTATAATACAAAGGTAGTGGTAACTGAGGGTGTAATTCATATTAGCTTTTGAGATCCGGTGTATCAGATGTGTGTGTATCATACAGCAGATGTCTATTGTGAAGAACTTCGAACAATAATGACGAAACTCTCAGAGAAACAACCCCGACTCGTCAATCAATCTTCGCTACTATTGCTGCATGATAACGCAAGATCTCACACTGCTTGACAAACAGTTTTAACATTACAAGACCTGCAGTTAGAAACCCTACACCATTCTCTGTACTCGCCAGACTTAGCTCCAACAAATTACCATTTTTTCCGCAATATGGTCAATTTCTGCAAGGAAAGCAATCTCAGAAAGTGGCACAAAATGCCTTCATAGGTTTTGTAGAGTCCAGATACCCTGAGTTCTATAGCTAAGGCATAAATGGTCTTCCCTCGAGATGACAAAAAAGTTTAGATAATGAGGGTAAATAATTCGATTAAATAAATATATTTTCTCTTAGTAAGAAAGGAGTTTGAATTTCAACATAAAACGGCAACTTCATATTTTGTCGGTGTGGCTATATATAGATTTTAAAATTCCTTATATATTTCCACGTACACGCATATATCTGTATATACTGGAACCATCCCCTAGCGTGTTCGAGGCCGGGTTATATTCGCGACTAACCCCTTGTTTCTGGAAGGCTGAATCTATTGTCAAATCTAATGTCAGCTCCTGTGATTGGTCGGCAAAAATACTAACAACCAATCACATCGCTTGACCTGAGATTTGACAGTCGATTTTTTAATTTTAGTGTTGATCAGCCTTTCGGAAACTGGGGGTAAGCCTATTCAGATCATCTCACCTGTGACATCCAAGGCCTCTTCCAGCCCGAGGCCAGAGCGTCGGCAGGCGACAGGGACAGCGAGCGGCGCGGCGAGGTGGCATTCTGCGGCTGTGTGGCGTTGTTGCCACCGCCACTTTCGGGGCCCACCACTGTCGACGCCGAGCCCGACTGTGATGTTGACGAACCTGGCGGAAACCCTTCGCAAGTCAACATGGTAGTTCTAGCATGTGGGCCATACACGGTGCAACGGTATATCTTACTGTTTTACGTGTGCAGATTACCTGTACAGGTAAAAGGTGGGGATAACTGTACAGTAAAAAAATACGCTCCGGTTTATTAGTATACGTAATCTGCACATGTAAGCATGTGAGGTATACCGTTGCGTGTATGACCACCATTAGTAAGATTTTCGATTTTATCAAAAGCTGATCATTCACCCAATGCCGCAACACCGTGTCTTAAACTAGAGCATTGAAAAATATACATTAACATAAGGTTCATAAAATACATTTTGCAAAACTGATCCGACGATTAAAATTATAGCGTGACTCTCCTTATAATGATTTTGGCGATGAGCTGAAATCTAATTGCTTTGTCTACATTTGGAGCCAACTCGAAAAAGAAAATAAAAGCTGGACTGTTCAAAATAGTTGTTTTCGTAAATTAGCTGTCATTATTAAAACGGTAGTTTCGCATGAAGACTGAGGACTGCTTGCGTGATACTTAGCGTGATTGGTTTCGGAGGTAGGGCAGGTCGACCCGCATAGATTCATAAATATATTCAATTTTTTATAGGAATTATAGTAATTTTCCTGTAGGAATATTATATACATCTGCAACCGAGTTACTGTGAAAAATCGATATCCCAAGATTAGGCCGGGGTTTCCGACTTAAAAGTTTGTAATGCAACTGATGACCGACATATGTATTCTTATAATGATGAAGATGTCCCGGTGTATAAATGGTCACCCATATTAAGCATGTCTGCCTTCACTTTGCAGATTGATCGGCTCATTCGGTTCCTTCACGGTCAAGAGTATTTCCAATGTCAACGTAATGCGACTAATGCTCTAAGGCTAATGATTTCATCAACCATAATTCTCTGGTTAAACGATCGTTTACCCACAATTCCAGTACATTTTTCGAGTAATCGACCGTTTAATCAGAGAATAAACGTATGAGCACCGGCCTAAAACATCTTAAAGCGTATACAAATCGATAGCATCAGACTTAATATATCGTTGAACAACGGAAATAAATGGAATGAATACGGCGATATTTGGGCTTGGCTTGTTTATACTTAGAACCGCAAGTTAATGCTAAAAGGCGGTGTCGTGCGCCCACGCTTTTCCAAGAATTTTAAATTTACTTAAGATAGCGTCTAGGTTTTGAGGGTGCACGTTTGTAGCCAACATTTTAGATGTATTTCTTCAATTATTGACTATTGCATCATAATACTGATGTGCAATATTGTGTAACTGCGTTGCAATTTTTACGGCTGTTGAATTCTCTAGAAGTTATGCTGCAGTATCACGTGATTTTGGCATTGGTCTGCTAGTGACGCAGTTCCTCCCGCGCGCTCTTCACACTTCCCCGCTGTAGCCTAAATTCCACAGTGCGATGTTTGTATAGCCCCATGCACTACGCCTGCGCATTTCCGCGGCCGAAGTGGAGTGAGTCGAGGGAGGCTGTAGGTGAAACTCACCTTTGTCAGGGGTAACGGTGGACGCGTTGGACAGGGAGCTGGGCCCGGTCGCTGGTTGGCTGCCGGCTTTGGGGAGATATTTTCTCCCTATTACCGGGGTTTGTGAAAGGTCGAAGGTGAAGTCCATCGTGCGCCCCGGAAGCTCCTGTTAACACAATATAGATAAAACTTGTGGTATTCGAATGTCTCCAAAGTTTGATATTCGCCATTTTGAACCTTAACACTACGACATAAACGTTATTACATAACATAACATCACTCCTGTATTTCCCCAAAGAGTTAGGCAGAGATGTAATAGTACACCCACATTTCGCCAGTTATAATATAGTCCCATGTAATAGGGGGCGAGCCTATTGCCATTGACCGGGCACAAATCCAGACTCCAGGCTGCTACTGAGAATTTCCTAACGAAAAAACCCAATAACACTTTGCCCGACCCGGGAATCGAACCCAGGACCCCTAGCGGAATAAACGTTATTATACTTCTCTATGACTAATTTACCAATTTTTTTATGAAAGTCGACTGATCACTACTGACAGCAGAAACATGCTTTCTCAAAGCATAACAGCAATTGCCCTGCATGTTAGGTTTACACAAGTTTAGTAACCAACGCCTAGAACTTATCACTTACACTAATATCCAGCGTGTAAATGGCGGAATTCATGATTATATTAGTAAAGGTGAAAGCGAATAGAAGACAATCCTATTTACAACGCGAAGCAAGCTTCGCTGCGCTAATGATACTAAGCTCGTGTAAACCTAGAATTAAGCTTTTCAAGAGCATATCAGTACATAAGTCGGTGTAAGCACCTTCTTGCCATGTAGTTCTGTGTCGAGGATGGAAGATGCGTGGTTGTCCCAGTAGGGCGGCACTACGAGGGTCGAGCATCGCGTCACCACCAGCTTCAGTATCTTCATAGCTTCCTTGTAGTTGTTGCTATCTTGAACCTGCAAACAACACAAATTCAGACCAATCTACAACGACATAAGGATAGAATTTGAATAACTGCGACGTTACACGTGGAAGAGCTTAAAAACATAAACGCTTACACGTGCATAGAGTTATCCAGTAAACAAGAATGCAACCAAGTTAATAGGGAATGGTTTTTTATTCCTATTATATACACACCGGCACAATTAGCGGAACACAAAAAAACAGGATTTTAAAATCTTTTACTTGAGGAACTGGCCAGTTATGATATTTTTTTAATTTATTGTCAAATTTGAAAATAGAAAATTACACATACACTTTTTTCATTCATTTGTTTTATTTTCCCGAACAATACGTTTTGTCAACTTGTTCGAGTAATAACTACGTAATTGTAATTTTTTTGAAAAATTGCACTTAATGGTTTTTTATAAATTTGTTATTCTATAGGCAATTTTGTTTATTAAAAGCTCTTTATTATGCCTGACTTAACATCACTGGAAATCATTAGGGCTGATGAAATGAGAAGAAATGGCCATACCTACAGATCGATTGCCTCAAGGCTTCGTCGACCAGTATCAACGATTTATCGCAGCATCCAGCGGTACAGATCGTGTAATTCTCTTGCGAGGAAGAGGGGTCAAGGTAGAAAAAGATGTACATCGAGGCGAGATGACAGTTTTTTACAACTTGGAGTTCGTAGGAATACGCGATTAACGGCTGTACAAGCTCGAAATGAACTGGAAGACGTTCGAGGAGTACGAGTAAGTGAGCGTACAGTTCGCAGGAGATTTGAAGAAGTTGGTTTAGGGTCGTATATACCTGCCAAAGGCCCAAAACTTGAGAGACGTCACCGCGTAAACCAATTAAGCTATGCGCGAGAACATCGTCATTGGGATTTGAACGAATGGCAGCAGGTTCTCTTTACTGATGAGTGCAGAGTTCTTTTAAAACAGATCGATGGGAGACAGCGAATATGGAGACGAAAAGGAGAACGCCACATACAGTCTAATTTTGAACACACAGTGGCTTATGGTGGCGGCTCGATTATGGTTTGGGGAGGGATATGTTTGGGAGCTCGCACGGAGTTAGTGATAATCACAGGAGGGACCATGACAGCAGATCGATACATCAGAGACATTTTAGAAGAACATGTTGTACCGTTTGCCCCATTTATTGGTGACGACTTTATTCTAATGCAAGATAATGCTCGTGCTCATAGTGCACAATCGGTACAGGCATATCTGAGCCACGTAGGTATACCGGTGATGCAGTGGCCAGCAAATTCCCCCGATATGAATCCGATAGAGCATGTCTGGGACTTGCTAAAAAGAAGGGTTAAATCCAGAATGCCACCCCCCAACAATCTGAATGAACTTGGAAACGCATTACTTGAGGAGTGGGAGCGGTTGCCTCAAGAAATCATCGATAACATAATCTGTAGCATGCCCAGACGAATGGAAACCGTAATCAGAGCAAGAGGGGGAAACACTCGTTATTAATTTTGCTTTAATTTTATTGTTAAATCATTTAATGCTTACTTTTTTTATTTTTTGTGATGGTTCATAATCATCTAAAAATTTCACTTATTTCAAATTTCTTTATTTTTCAATAAAATATAACGAAGACTTTTCAAAGTCGTTGTTAAAAGATGTTAATCAATTTGTTATTTTGTGTCTAATTACATTTTCGTCAAATATATGCGTTATTATCTCATAGTCTCACTTTTTTTTCTGTTCCGCTAATTGTGCCGGTGTGTTTCTTGTCGTTTTCGATACATTGTGAAATACCATAGGGCGTCATAGCATAGGCTGCGACATGTTAATTTGAGCTCATAATTAGGTACATACTGTAATAATGAATTTGTTTGTCACACAATTTGTTTGTTTGTGTTTGGGTGGGTTAAGATAAAAACAATGCAAATTGAGACCTATCTTTATCGAATTAAGGTTGAAATTTGGGTGAATGCACGTTATATGTGTCACGGGCGTGGCTCGACCTTGACAATGTCACAGGCTTGTGGAGTGCATTTCCAGTGCAGGTGCACTGAGCCGGGTAAATTAATTATAGTTGTCATTGAAAAGGAGGCATTACCACTTGCAATGCTGTTCAGACTCGTATTTCGACTTTTTTTGCAATGGTCTTACATTATGGAACGAAAAAGAGAAGATGTCATGAAGCTGGGTATGTCCTTCTGAGCGCTTATAACTACATACTGTGGACACCAAATCATTTGCCAGGAATTGTGATTGAGTGATCGGTGATTATGGGTCTGAAAATCATTAAGAAACATCATATAAATATATATATTGAATGGTGGAGACCTGGTGTCCTGAAATACAGGCCTCGAGCCTAGTTTAGGCACCAGTCTCCCACAATATATGACCTAAATATGTACTTATAAAAGAAATGTTATTTTAAATGTAATATTGTGGCGAGAAAATAAATATTTATCTTATCTTATAAGTGTTTCGCTCTAAAAGGAGACTTCGCGAAAAACGTTTCAATTTATAATGTAAACGTATACAGGCTGATTTGTCATTCATCATCATCATTTCAGCCGAAAGACGTCCACTGCTGGACATAGGGTGATTTGTAATTGGACCAAAATTTTGGTTTGGTTTTATTTTGGTTTGGAGTTATACTAGAGCTCATATTCAACAAAAATGATCTCGTGAATCAGTGATAGCCGGTCATTTGTTTTCGAGTAATACCAGTTTGATATTTTCCGTCTTCGGATGGAAAAATTCTATTGTGAAAAATCTATACTACTCTGGGCACTCGATTGACACTTTTCTGAAAGCTGATGAATGATCAATTCCTACCATACAAAATTCATGGGCAAAATTTTCATAACCTCGGAAATAAATGATCATAAATCACAAGTTATCGACGACGACGTCTGTGGTCTAGTGGTTTGAGTATCGGACTGTTGATCACGAGGTCGTAGGTTCGATCCCCACAGGACACAAATATTTGTGTGATGAACATAAGTGTTTGTGTTTGTCTGGGTGTTTCTTATGTATTATAAGTATGTATTTACAAAAAAAAAAGTATTTAAGTATTATATCCTTGTCTAGTACCCATAGTACAAGCTCTGCTTAGTTTGGGACTAGATGGTGCTGTGTAAGATGTCCCAAAAATATTTATTTATTTAAGTTATAAAACAAAATCATTGAAGTACTGTATACATTACCGACTACAGAGGTATACTCGAAAAAAAAAAGTATAGCATTTGGCGCACAAATTACAGAAATAACATCCTCATTTTGTAAGCTATCCAAAATGGTACAGAAGTGGTTAGTTTCGCAAAGGCTTGGAAAAAATGCAGTAATAGCAGAATTGGGAGCGCTTTGCTTGAAGTCTTTTTTTAAATTGTCTCGTTCGTGGCGAGTTTGGTTACACTGTTGTGTAATTTAGGTTGTACGAATCTCAAAAAGAAGAAAAAATCAGAAAGAACGCAAAACGAAAACAAAGTAATAGCGCGGGCGGGCGATGCGATGCACGTCGGTTGAAACCGTGGGGCACAGCTAGTGTTTTCATATGTGTGATGAAAGAAGGTTCACCGATATTGTTTTTACAGTGGATATGGCTAATTTGATTAATTTGACTAATTTAATTTAATTGCTCGCAATAATGAAAGCAATATTATTAAAATTAACGTTCTCTCCTATCTTTAAGCTCCTTACGAAGCTAGGTCGTGTTTAAACTCAATAGTTATTATGTTGTGTGTGTTGAAATAATGGTACACACTACCTACGAAATAGCGAAATTTTGTAGTTATTTTTAGTTCGAGACTGAAAACTTACAACAAGGTTTCGATGAGACTTTGATGAATCTTAAAACGAAGAATACTTTTAATGCCGTCGATATAATTATTTGCCAACGACATCTTTGTTCCGAACGCTGTGAAATGAACGCGAGATATGAACATAAATGTTTGAAAACGGTTTAAGAGTCAAGCGGGTGGGCTGTGGAAGCGATGACTACAACTTGTCGATAGATGTCTCTTGTTGACATTTGCTATGGGATCAATATAATTAACTCATGCTTTTAACAACATTCGACACAAAATACTGTATATTATACTTTTTGTTTGTAGCGAATTTTTCGCTCAAATATTACTATAAAACATAAATATAAGATGTATTATCTGATATTTATACAAACGTAATATATACGAGAGTTATTGTTTCTATTATTTCGTATCCATGGAAATGTTTTGGCATTATACATTCACATCATAACCACTGTCTATGTTAGGGCTGGTGGGCTGATACATACCGTGACGTCGATGAACTTGGCGACAGCACGCAGCAGGTCAGCGTTGACGGGCTGCGCGGCGGGTGCGTTCAGATCCACGTAGTACAGCATGCAGTGCAGGATCGACAGCACCGGCAGCTGCAGGTTCGCCGAGCCCTGGATCACGTGAGGGCATGTGTTGTACATATTCAGAAGTATAGGAGCAGATATAGCAATCATCATCATTACCAGCCTGAGGAACACCACTGCTTTTGATGTGACTAGACTCCTAAAATGAAGGGTCATGAATTTTCAATTATTCTAGTTCCATTGTAAGTACCTATCTGAAATTAAATATTTCGATAAGTAGAACCAAAGATACAGCTTGATCCCTTCATGGTAAGCGTGCTCATTCAAAGCAAAGATCATGTTTAGTTCTTTCTTGCGAAATAATGTGTATGTCAAAAGGAGGGTGAAAAGCTTACATACATACATATTATCACGCCTGTTTCCCATTGGGGTAGGCAGAGACTATGGATTTCCACCTGCTACGATCCTGACACACCTCTTTCGCTTCATCTACGTCCATTAACCTCGTCATGCATGCTCGTCGGTTTAGAGAACTCTTAACCTGGCATTTTTTGAGAACATCCGCGATTTGATCGCGATACGTTCGCCGAGGTCGTCCCCTTCCAACTCTTCCATCCACACTCGCTTCATATACTTGTTTCGTCAATCTCCTCTCGTCCATCCTCTCTATATGTCCAAACCATCTTAACATACCTTTCTCAATCTTTTTCACAAAGAAAAGCTTACACACATAACATAACATCACGCCTATATTTCCACGTGTGTGAATTGCCTGTATTTTTTTTGTGAAAAGCTGACACTTAAAGCAATTGTAAGCAAAATAATTACTATTTAATCAAATAAATCGTTTTATCTTCCTTGATTGTGGTAAACTTAATAGATGAGGGTATTAAGATTAGTCCAAGACATAAGAAAAATTAGGTAAACGCAGTACAATGACTAACCACGTTTAATTAAAATGTAATTTTAAATCCAATAGCTGCGCAATTCAATAATTTGGCTGCATTTAGCTCGCAGCCGCTCTGTTGCCCGGGCCGATCGATAATGCACCGGTGGGCTTTGAATGTAACTATGCTTACACTTATACATCCAGAGCCCCGGGCAACGCCTACAGCTCCGACGCGACCGTCATCATCATCAGTGGCGGCGCGTATCTCTGATATTTAATTAAAATCTTAAATGGTTTTGGTCAGAGTTGATTGAAATAATCAATAACTATTGGTCGGTTTACTAAGTTAAATTAAGATATTAAATTGGTGCGTCCCATATAAGCTAAAGACTCTTACGTAATACAAAGTTAACTTTACTTTTCAAAATCAATAGGTACTTGAGTGATATCTCTCAAGAGGGATATTGAGAATTTAATAGTTTTAATACGAGCATCTAAGGCCTGTTTTCCAGAACTATGCTCAAGCATAAAGGCTAATTCCACCGGAAAGAGTAACTAGGCGAGACTTGTGCTGCTTTGCTTCTGAAATACGAACCTCGCTCATAAAAGTGTAGTTAAAAATAGACGTTTCAAGGATACTCTAAAGTAAAAATTTTGTTTAATTTGCAGTTGAACAGCTCTTGAAGTTCCTTCAAGGAGTGTATGCAGCACACTTCTTGAAACATGTAGAACAGGTAGAAGAATAACTTTATGGGCATTATCCCTTACTTATTTTTTGTACCTACCTTCTTCTAGCAGCAGCGGTGCCCGCATGAATTCAAAATACGATACGATGCCAGAACAACCAAGTACCAATCATGAACTTTGATTTCTATTGGATCGCGTCCTAACCCCCAGTTTCTGGAAGGCTGATCATCGCAAAAATTAACTAATCAGCTGTCAAATCTCAGGTCAAGCGATGTGATTGGTTGTTGACATTTTCGCCGGCCAATCACAGAAGCTGACATTAGATTTGACAATAGATCAAATTGATCAGCCTTCCAGAAACTGGGGGTATGAGTCCCAGCTATATCTTCTCAATAAACCGAACATTATAAAATCTGTTATTTTTGTTGGTATTTAGTGAATGATGTAAATTATAATAATTACAACTTTTAATAAACCTTATCTATGATGATAAACAAACTCTTTTTATTATATACAAGCTTTTATTTTACATACTGTGTATGTTTAATCGTTTATTATGAAATTGTCAATTAATCAAGTGAACTGAATGCTCAGTATCGGGCCATTTAGGATGATGATTTTTTTACTAAAGAAAAGTCAACATAACCTTATCAACATTACCTTCTCTAAGACCTCGACGAGGAAGGCCAGCATCTGCTGCGAGAGATGCGAGTAGGTGTCCCAGAGGTACTTGACGACGCACTTGGTCCACTGGAAGCTCTCCTTGCTGAAGGTGCGCCGCGAGTACAGCGTCATCACCGTGCCCAGGTTCTCTAGCTTCTTGCTCTTCTCGGCTGTGAACTGGTAGGAAGACAATGATTACATTCAATAGAGTGCAGTCAGCGTAAAAAATAACAGGACTATCAGACTATTTAAAATTATTTGAACTAAGAAAATTTACTTTATCTCAATGGGATAACATTCTTGTTAGAATGTACAGTGAACAGTTGTCGCCTTGTAATGAGTTCATTCTAAAACATCCCTAGTGTTATTGAGATATTTAAACCTAGTTTAATTTTCTTAGTTTTTCAGACCATTTTGAACAGTCTGTTCGGCCGACATTTTTGGCGCTGACTGTAAGCAAATTCACAGAATTAGCTGATACTAATCCGACCAAGTCTGATCATGCAAGTATTCGGCAAGATTCAGATAGGTAGTGGGAATTTGGGAAAAAAGCCATTCAATTCAATTTACTCAGAATTTTTTTTTACATTGTGTTTGAAACATAATCACATTCATCATTCACCATTGAAGCAGATGATGGCAATAGACAGTCTTACTAGACAGTGATGATGAGGATGATCTCTCAACCATTGAATATTACTACCTACCTGTGCGATATGGCAGGCTGCGCGTACGCAGAGCTCGTTCGCGTCTTCATAGTGCAGCAGCATATAAGGCAGTAAGGCCACCACGGTCATAGGGAAGGCCAGCGACAGCGTGGGGTCGATGACCGGCAGCTCCAGCAGTGGGATCATGTCCACCAGTACGCCCACCACCGGCTCGTACGTGTTGGGGTGCGTACAGCCCTAGTAGGATGTGCTCAATATTATTAAAGCTGGCCAACACCAGTTGCACACAACATGCTCGCCACATTTACGTCTAATCGTTTTCTCGATACAAGTGGGCCTTGTACAGTCTAACATCGCAATTAGTATACAGGGTCGCCAGATATAGATGAAGATTTCTCAGGAAATTATTATAGAACGGTTTGATTAGGGTTTTTGTATAACCACAGTTTAACTTTGTCCGTTATTAAAATGATATTTTACTCGAAAAAATCCATAATTTTCTGAGAAAACTTCATTTATATCTAGCGACCCTGGATACTAATTACTTTTTTACACTGTACGCGCACACTGGGCTAGCATATAAGTTAAAATGTGGCGTAGTGATTGTGACGCAACAAATGTGTTACCGGCCTGCTTTAATTATAATATGATAGTCGTTACTATGTGGCCGCCGATTCTTTCTAAATTTGATACAACAAGTTCATTTTTATATCTGATAATATATTTTATTATTAATTTAATATCTATGGTGTTCCACTCCTGAATGTCTGATAAACAAATCAATTTTTCTTTAAGAAAAAGTCGTCAGAGTTGCCAATATCTCACCTTGAGTAGCAGCGCATGTAACGAAGGCGATGTATGCGCCTGCGTCCGATCGAGTCTCTCCCTTGCATCCGGCCTATCAAGTGGTAGCCGCGACATAACGCGTGACAAGAGTCGCACGCCTAAGAGAAACTCGTGCTCATAGTCCGACTCTAACAGTGACGCGCCCACCCAGAATAGGGTCGCCAAGATCGTCAACTTGTCATCCTGCAACAATGCAGTGGGGAGCTTGCACAAAAAGAATATTAGATTAACGTTAATGTATTAGGATTACACATAACACAACATATAACTACAGTTAAAAAGCGGATCTAATGGTAAGTTACTTTGTACAAAGTTTGAATTATAGGTTAGTAACATTTTGAATTACAACAAATAAATATATAACATACTGATAATATTTCTCGTCGTACTTGCATTTATACGTCAACGAATATTCATGAATGAGAATTATGGTTTTAAATTTGTCGAACCAAAATTTGCAACTAAAATTTTTCATACACCTTTCTATGAAAATATTCCGAATAATTAGGAAATTGTATGGAACTTGCTATCATTTTAAATACTTTTACTCGGCAACACAGACCAGTAAGCCTCTAGACGCCTATTAACCGGATACCCCCGGTCACAAAGCATATGCAGTAGCACTGCATATCTTACGCCCAGCCACCAATCGGGACGTCATTCCGTCAGCAAGCGGCACCAATCATATCACCGAACATTTGAGCCGGCAAATCATAACGCGCCGTCCGCCCCCGGACCCCGTCTACATTTTACGACTGTGTTCTCATGCATTACTTTGTTTTTGTGGCGTCTTGAGGCTTACTGGTCTGTGCTCGGCAACAATCAAAGTGAATAGTAGCGGTAGTAGTTGGTTTAATATCTGTACCTGTGTAGCGCTATCGCCAAGCAGTTTAAGGGACTGTGCAGACCGCGATCTGCACAGGTTCGTACATACACCCTTCGCTGCTTCGCTGCACGGCCGGGTCCGCTCAACTGTTTGCAAACACAATCTTATTATCTATCTATATATAAATAGGCAAAGAAATAACGGTTTGGTATCATTTTCTCTTCTGTTTGTCAACCTTTTTTTTTGTTTAGTAGCTGTTTATGAGCTCTAGTATTATCAATTAAAATTTGAAATAATTTGTTTTCGGCGTAGTTCAATTATCATCATCCTCCTCGCCTTTTCCCAATTATGTTGGGGTCAGCTTCCAGTCCAACCAGATGCGGCTGAACATCAGTATTTTACACGAAGCGACGCCATTAGACTACCGCAACCCAGTTAGGTACTGTGAGTAATACCGACATTCGGAGGTTAGATCAGATGTCACACTTTCTGGCTTCTGACCACTTAGTACAGTTCAATCTTAAAAATGTAATGAATTATGGTAGATTTTCGACCATTGGGCGACCTCTCGTTATCATAAATGTAGTACAATTCACAGTGTATCATCTTTAATTTACAGGTGAAACACGTTTGTGAATTTAAAAGTCAGCATCGTCTCATTGAGACAAGAATACAGGAGAGATTCAGAATGTAAATATATTGATTCTATGGCCTCCATCTTATTTTAGTTTATAGTCAAAATGACGGGCTTCGGATCTAAGTCAGCCTTTCTTTAACGGATCTTTAGGAAATCAACATTTTTCTTTATCTTTGGATATAATTGCCGACCTCGGCTTGGAAAATCTTGGTCTAAGTTATAACTTTTTTTGTGGAAAGATAACTCGGCCGCCGTCACCCTGAGATGGATTTGAAATTCAACACTGTTAATAGAGATCGCGGTAGCTTGGTTGGTGTAGTTTCAGATCTGATATTGATCAAATTTCTCTTTATACGAAAAAATATATATAAGTAAGTTTTCGCATGCGTAAATTCGTTAAAATAATGGTATAATATAAGTAATACATTCATAATCATGATCCTTTATTTGTGAAACAGGTAAATTTATAAAAGATACATCATACGACGACCTCTGTGGTCTAGTGGTTCGAGTGTCGGACTGCTGATAACGAGGTCGTGGGTTCGATTCCCACAGGACACAAATATTTGTGTGATGAACATAAGTGTTTGTGTTGGTCTGGGTGTGTTGCTTATGTATTATAAGTATGTATTTACAAAAAAAAAGTATATACGTATTATATCCATTGTCTAGTACCCATACCACAAGCTATGCTTAGTTTGGGACTAGATGGTGCTGTGTAAAAATGTCCCAAAGATATTATTTATATTTATTTATTATTTATATTGAATTTTATTCTTACCATGTTGTTGTTTGTCATTGTTGGGGGGCGGTGCGTTGTTCTTCCGGAGGCAGTAGGATACGGAGTAGCTGGTGCTTCTCGTGTGGTTGGTCACGCAGCCCACGCACACGCCCGGGGAACGCTTGCCTGAACAAACATACTCCTTATAAGCTGTCGGGTACTTCGCTTAAATATAAGTTTAACGCACCATCTGTAGTTTCTAAGATAGCTGACACCAAATGCTTCCATCGTACCATCCTATATGACGTTGGATAAAAAAATAATGGCATGTGTGCATTGAAATAATAAACCTATGGAGGCGGCCTATTCTTCTATATCCACCTAGTTTATACAAATATCTATTAAATCGTTATTGTATTATGAATCTATTCTTTGTCTCTTGTTAACCAACGTGTTATGTCGTCTGGTGAAAGAGATCGCATGTTATTTGTATATTCTCTGCTTGGCAACATCTTTACGGGATGTCAAAATACCTACTCCGCGTGGCAACCCGCAGTCACCGCCATTGCCATCATTCGTGTGGCCCATAGTTCATGAGCTGTTAAGTAAACAAACTAGGGCTGTTGATATTTCTTTAAATATCTGATTTTCGATATATCGATAGTTTTAAATATACATTATCGGAGTTAGATATATTGAAAAAAATATCGATATTTCGATATATCGGCCAAATTTCATGATTCTAGGTCAACACGAAGTACCCTATAGGTTATTTAAGTGAGTTTGCGAGTATCAAAATATGTGACATAGCCGTATGATTGCCTGGACTTTTTTTGTGTCCTAGGGACAGCCGAACTTAGTATTTGATATAATTGCATTATTTATTACTACTTGAAAATGATTTTATTCAGCACACAAAGCAAAAAAAGTCCAAAGAATAATATCATCATTCCAGCCGAAAGACGTCCACTACTGGACATAGGCCTAATAATAATAATATCATACATTGAACAAAATATTACCAGCAGTATACGGGCTTCCATTGGTGGGCTGTCCACCATCCTTGTTGTTGAGATTTGGCGTAGACTTGAAGATATCCCTCATGTAGTCGAGCGGCCTGAAGTTGGACTCGAGCGAGTCCACGGCAGCCTCCAGGGTGAGCAGCAGTTCAGTCACATAGCCTTGCATGTCCTCGCCCTGCTCCGCCACGGTCTCCACCAGGCGGGACAGGATGTCCGAGACCATGCGACCGGTCATGGCCACGCCTATGAAACGGAACACCTGGAATTGGGAACATGGTGTGATTATGAAATGCTGGACACATAGACCAGTAAGCCTCTAGACGCCGCTTAGCTGGACACCCCCGGTCACAACGCATATGCTCTGCCACTGCATATAATACGTCCCTCCGCCAATCGGAACGTCACTCAGTCAGCGAGCGGCACCAATCATAAGGAATCATACCACCGAACTTTTGAGCCGGCCAATCATAACGCGCCGTCCGCCCCCCTGACCCCACCAACGTTTTACGACTGCGTTCGAATACAAAACTTTGTTTATGCGGAGTCTTGTAGCTTACTGGTCTGTGGCTGGACAAGACTCTTGGCGTTAAATTGTTATTTGTCAAGAGCATTAAATTTGTTAAGACCGAAAATGATTAAGAATATCTAATTTAGATTTTGAGGATTCTCATGAATTATAACAGCAGCAACAAGTGATTTACATGATGTAGGTCAGACCATGGTATAATAAGATGTTTCACTAGGTATTCTGCTGCCCCCATGTCCCCCCCCCCATGGCGACGGTCTTGGTGCGAGCTTTCCAGCAGCTATCAAAATTTCTAGGGGTCTGTGCAATAAAACAACTTTGTTCATAGTTACCTGCAGTGACCTTCCAGCGTAATGCCTGGAAGGGCAGGACAAGCCCAGCTGCAGCGCGGTCTGCGCCCAGCGCTCGGAGATGAGCGCGAGCGGCAGCGACTCGCGGAACACGCGCAGCACGTGCTGCAGCAGCGTCGCCATCTGCTGGCAGCTGCGCAGCGTCCACACTGGGTACAGTAAAGGCATGTTAGGAGTACTGAGTAAAAGCACACATAATGAAGATCATCAACTTAGCCTATCGCAGTCCACTGCTGGACATAGTTTCTCTCAAATTGCGCCACAAAACTCGGTCCTCTGCCTTCCGCATCCAGTCCCCCCAGCCAGCTAAGGAAGTCGTCGGTCCACCTGGCTGGGGGCGCCTTACGCTTCGTTTGCGTTTATATAATGAAGATACAATATGTCAAATTTGACTTTTCACATCCCTTAATTCCCAGATGATCTTAAATGTGACCATGGTATAATAACACCAGGTAGTCTCTTCCCGTGACAGCTAGGTCACGTGATTGCCTCCGTACTACGTCATCGGCCGTGGAGCCAATAGCGGGCTGTTAGCGTGACACTTGTCAGTTTGATGTGCTGCCACTTTGTGAAAATAAATTACCCGAGCAAAATGCATTTTTTCATTTACTTTCTTCTATAAAGAATCACTTTTTAACTAGTAATTTAATATAGTTTCCTTTATTAACGAATTAGATGAATAAAACGAGATAACAAATCGTTAGGCTAGTTAGGAATTTATTTTATATTCATTATGAACAAAAATCTCCTTAAGTATATTGAAGATATCAATCAATGGCAGCACTGATCGTGACGTAGCTTGGAGGCATCGCGCTGTCATTGCGGGAAGAGAATACCTGGTGAAACATCTTATTATACCATGAATGTGACAACGTAAGACCTTTCATCTTCATGTATCAGTCGGGCGAACGAGACTTGCAGTACCATTTAGGCAATAGTCTAGGCGTTATTGCAGTTGTTATGGGCAAAGGTAATCACTTAACATCAGGTGGGCCTCGTTTTGCCACACTATAATAAAAAAACCGGCCAAGAGCATGTCGGGCCATGCTCAGTATTATAGGGTTCCTTAAGTAGGTGTAATTACAAACGAATCAAATCGAATATTAATCATGGCTATTTTAGTTTTTGCAATAATCGGCAGCATTCACGACTCAGAGCGTGTTGTTAGTAGCGCCATCTAGCGATAAATTCAAGAAGCCAAATTTAAGAAGTTTCTCATGTCAAAGTTACTTTTTTGTGATTTTTTCAAATATAAAGTAGCTAAAGGAGCATTATTTGCTATGATCATTTTTCTCTAAGATCAATGACCTTTGAACTGGGACGTTTTAAGTATTTTTCAGTTTTCTCTCTATAACTCAAAAAATTATAATCACATTATACTCGAAATTATTTTAAAAGAGAGTTTTCACAAAGGTCTATCAATGTGGAAGATTATAACTTTCTACGTTGCATAGTTTAGAAATGGCAGGGGGGGGGACACATTGCAAGCCACTTTGGCAGGCTATATTTCGCAGATGGTACACCTGATAAAAAAGTGGTGTATCAAACATTACCTTCATTTTAGTAGACCTATTCAATCATACCGCACACGAGGGGGTGCAGCGAAAAAAAATTTTACATCCCCATTTCACATGTATGGACGCCACCCCTAAAATACGTAAAAACGATTTTTTTATTCTTTTAAAATTGAGATCTATATGTAGACTATTTTTCAACTAAATTTCATTTACTTATGTTTATAACTGTAGAAGTTATTAAGCTGTAAAGGATTAGGACAGACGGACAGACGGACGGACATGACGAAACTATAAGGGTTCCTTGTAGGACTTCGGAACCCTAAAAAGTCGTTATATCTTTACAAAGCACCATAATGGGACTTAAAATTGAGTTCGACGTGAGAGTTCGACGTTATTGGACCAAGAATTTGGAACCGTGCAAAAGTTTCGAAAGTGCCTGTAATTTGATTTATTAGTAATAAAAAACATTTGAAATTTTGAATTTATCATAAGTAGTTCTTGGATAAAAAAACATACTCTTTGAGTAAAATTTAAGTACCTTTAGCAGTAATGTCTTCGTACTGCCACAGCGGCATGTGCATGGGCCGGTTGGCGAGGAAGTGCACCAGGGACTTAATGACGTCTGCCACAGGCAACTCGGTCGCCTCGGCCTCCGCGATCGGCTCCGGTGCCGGCGCCTCGGCCTCGGCCTCGCCCGTCACTATGACTGGTAAAGACGGGTAGTTGTCACATTCACCTGGGGACAATCATTTACATCGTAGAATAAAATTGCACACATTCACCTGAGGACAATTAATTTCAATTGCGGGAATAGTTTCCAAGTTGCGATGACGTGACTTTTATGGCACTAAGATAAGGTCAATTTGTAATTATTTTCACGATTTCGTAGAATGTATTGTTTATGACTTTTTCCCAAAGACATTTGTATACTGATGCTTTTTCCTCGATTTGTTCTTCTCTAATTCTATTTCTTGTACCCTTCCTGTTGTACGTGGGACACTCAGAAAGTTTTGCGAAACTAAAAAAAATTGTTCTATACGTACATATATTTTTATCAAATCTTTTCAAAGTACTTTCCACCAGCCTCTATACAAAGATTCATGCGCCTAAACCAGTTTTCTTTTCCAGTCCGCCGCAGACACCTCGTTTACAGCCTGCTCGAACGCAGCCAGCGCATCTTCCGGCGACGAAAATTGTATCCCTTTGAGCTGATTTTTTATTTTTGGGAATAAAAAGAAGTCACACGGTGCTAGATCAGGGCTGTAAGGAGGGTGACCCAGGAGTTTGACTGGCGTGCTGTCCAGGAAGTCCCTCGTTTTGAGTGCGGTGTGCGCAGGTGCATTGTCGTGGTGGAGCAGTAGCCCGCGGAGCCCTGTGTTTGGTCGCTTGTTGCTTATAACAGAGAAAACTTCTGGCAAACATTTGGTAGTATACCATTCGGCATTAATGCTTCTTTGATCCCGTAAGGGAATTGATACCAAGTGGCCAGTCAAATTAAAAAAGCTAGCGATCAAAATCTTACCCCCGCTTCTAGATCGCTTCACTTTGGTAGGCGTTGGCTCATTTTGAAACACCCAAACAGTCGACTGGCGCTTGGTTTCTGGGTCGTATTGATAAATCCAGGACTCATCACCTGTAACGATGTCGTAAACACGCCGAGACGAGCCTGCTTCAAATTTGTTAAGCATATCACGGCACCATTCCACCCGGGCCTGCTTCTGAGCATCGGTGAGGTTGTGCGGCACCCAGCGTGATACTATCCTCCTCACGCGAAGATGGCTGTGTAGAATCTCGTGAACGCTTCCCGATCCAATCTTCAATATGTGTTGAATCTCCTGATATGTAATTCGCCTATTGTCTTGGATTAAATTTTTCACTGCTAGCACGTTTTCTTCGGTAACAGCCGTCAAAGGGCGACCGCTTCTTTCGTCATCCCCCAAAGTTGGTCGACCGCGCTTGAATTCGTTATACCAACGATACACGGTTGCCTTGGAAGGGCCTTCATCCATGAATGCCATTTGAAGTCTATCGTACGATTCATCCGGTTTCAGGCGACACTTGAAATCGTATAAAATCATAGCTCTAAAATGTTCCCGGCGCAGATCCATATTTCAGTGAGACACAAATCTTTGAATTAACTCGCAAAAAATGTGGAGGGAAATTTTGAAATTGGAACTTACTTATTTTTACTTATAAATAATCATATTTTCGAAAAACATTATAACTGGCCAGTCTCCCATATATAAAAACTTTTTTTCGCAATACTTTCTGAGGGGCCTGGTATGTGTCTCAGTTATGCCAAATAAGTATTTTTCATTCTTTCTTTCTTTTATATTTACGTTCGAATGGTCCTACAAAGTTATAATGATTGCGTATCACATATACACTTACCCTCCGGCGTTACTTGCGGGTCAGAGCTCAGGGATCGAGCGTGAGATCGCGGCGAGTGTCCACATTGAGGGTAGCTGTCAAACGCCGCGTCTGGCTCTGTGGAAACAAAAATACATCTAATATTGTCAGCTTCGGTGTAATCTACATTAAATTAGCAACATTGTAAGACGATACAGTGTAAAGTCAAACTTGATGTAGATAGAAGCTGAAGCAAGAAAACGTATAATTTTTACAATCGTTTGAACTATATGACCTGTAAGACTTCCAAGCTAGTATTTTGGAGTCCTGATCATAATTGGTTTGATGTCTGATCATGATTAAGGTGAATTCTACCAGGCATCTCGCGAAATTCAAAATTGTAGCACTATTTCACGTTGTATATCGATTAATATATAATTCGCGATAGTAATAATATATCTACTGAATCTTAAATTACCTTAAAAATATTTACCTAGATCTGTAAGCTCTACAAGTTTTCTAAACGATAATTTGATTCAACGAGATATAGAGAGATAATTTTCAAAAAAAAAAAAAATTTTGAATTTCACGGGTTTGGTACCATGTAGAGTTCACTTATGTCACTATTTTAATACTGTGGCCTTTGTTTAACCTTTAACCCAAGTAGTCGGGAAAGCGCTGGCTTTTACTTTCTTCCACAGATGCTGACGTGTATGCAGATGTGATATAAGCACCTTTACATTGGCTCCACAGTGCAGACTTTGGCCCGAACGTTGGCGCCAACGCTATTCGCCAACGTTTGGATCGGGTAAATGCTGTTGGCGCGAACGTTGATGCGAGCATTGGCAGTTGTCCGTCGCGTGTCGGTTTTATCAAAGGAATTATGCGCCAACGTTGGCGATGCGCCCACACGTTGGTGGTTTACTCAGTCTTGCCGCAGCACTCATGCAGTAAGGTGCATCGAATGAGCTTGTTCCTACGGTCACCGCGTCTTGAAAATGTCATCCGCGTGGATGGACGCGATGAAATTTTATAAAAAAATCTTTGTTTATTAACAAATATGTTATTCGCTTGTTTGTCAAAACATTTTTCAAAGACTACGTCCATTGTTTAACTTTTGTGTTATTTCAATTGACAGTTCAGGTCTTAAGCACTCAATAATCTTAAAGTGCGCAGTGCAACATCTATTTCAGACGTCTTTAGATTGGCTCTGACGGAACTAAACTAACATTATCTCCAACGTGTGGACGCTAGGCATAATTACGTGCCAACGCTCGCCCCAACGTTGGCCACGTGTGGAGCCTGCCGTAGACGTTGTTCTCACAATGACGACGAATGTTGTCGAGATGGCCAAGTACTCGTAAATAGGTCAATAATACAACTGAAACCATAGCTACAAAGAAGAGCTGGCACTGACCGGTGAAGTTGTGCGGCACGAGCGGCAGCGCGGGCGGCTGCAGGGCGAGCCCCAGCAGCTGCGAGCGGCTGGCCAGCAGCACGCGCGCCACGGCCAGGTGGTCGTGGTGCGCCGCCACCGCCACCAGCAGGTGCAGCAGCAGCTGCCGGCAGTGCTGGTGCACGATCCATCTGACACACAACGAGGACCCAGTTCAATCAAGCCTTCAGTAGCTCAATTCACGCTTTTCGTATTCTCTTATCTTTGCCGACCGCTGTCAGATACGCTTGCGTCAAGTTCGCGTCACGAGTGCGCAATAATGTAATTTTCTCCCACTTGCTCGGAAATTGGTTCGTTATTCCAAAAAAAAAACAACAATCGGCTCTTTTCCGTACGCAACGAAATAACAGGCCGGTAATATCCAACAGGACAATAATAGAAATTGCTGGACACTTTTTATTTTTTTAAATTATGCTACCGAGGTTTTTAAGTACACACTTATATCAATTAGGTATTTTTAGGTACAAAATATTATACATTATTATACAGGCTGAATGTATTTTTTTTTCAAAACTTTGAAAATAGAATAAGAACCGCGCGCGGACGAACTGGCGTGAATGAAAATGAGATACTGTTGAATTAATTTGTGTTGTGTTTCCTCGC
Organism: Asteroscopus sphinx; assembly: GCA_949699075.1. Taxonomy (NCBI): domain Eukaryota; kingdom Metazoa; phylum Arthropoda; class Insecta; order Lepidoptera; family Noctuidae; genus Asteroscopus; species Asteroscopus sphinx. The sequence goes on along the minus strand of OX453002.1, from coordinate 1,017,277 downwards.
AAATGAGAGAAAAGTACTATACAAGTCTCGGCCGAAATAGCAATTAACGGCCTCGTTTAGTTAAAAAGGACTCGGTTTGCGCCTCGTCCTTTCAAAATCACTCGGCCGTAAATTGCTTCATTTCAGGCCTCGACAGTAATGTACGATTACTGTTGCGCGTCATTAGTGCGTGATTCCGAACGCAACTTGATCGGTAAGAAAAGTGGTAAGAACTAAAATTATATTATTTTTATCTTCTATTGTGTCGATTCTATTCGATTATTTAGTGAGTAATTTTCATTATTTAATATGGCTACAACGTAGGTAAGTTTGACTGTCCTGCAGTTAGAATACCATTTAGCACTAAAACTTGGACTTAACTGCAGCGTTACTGCAACTTGATCGGCGCGTCATGAAATTACGTGAATTTGGGCCCAGGTTTATGGAAAGTCAACTGTTAAGTTGCTTGAACAATGCACAAGCTATCTAGCATGAGTAATTACCGTAGGGGGCGTCCTTTAATGACTTGGGGTATTTTATTAAAATTTTTGACTTCTCTATACCCCTTACTGGAATTACCGCGCCGCCCTCATTTGTCGTCATCAATGGACGGACGGAATGGATGGTTCGTATGGACGTCCACGTGCTGTCAGATTTGATCGATTTGTAACGATTCATAAAGTTGTCGAGAAACGAGCGTAGATTTCTTCACCCCCTTGCTGAGATTTGGCCAAATCACTAAATGAGTGTCGTCATTAATGACGTAACTATAACGACCATTTCAATTCAGACGTCATTAATAGACGCCTTAGATTCAAGTTTTTATTTTAAAAAGGTACAGTATATATGCTCCGATGAAATGTCGAGAATTTAGTGGCAAGTTTCCAAAACGAAGGTACAAATGAAAAGAACCGGCAAGGAACAACATAAAAACCCTTTTAAAATAATATTATATGTAGATTGATAGATTATATGTAGATACTCTTTTAAATAATAATAATAAGCGTATAATAATAAACGTATAGGAAGGCGAAACGAGCTATAGTCCCACCTGATGTTTAACGGTTACCTTTGCTCATAACAACTGCAATCTGATATTGCTACAATCTTTCCAGTTCAACAATAAACGTCAAGTCACGTCAGCGGCAGTCAAGTGTTACCTGGTGTGGTCCATGCCGAGGAACACGATGTGCAGCATGAGCGGCACGTGGATGGACCAGTCCAGATCCACGCCGTCCAGCACCACGTCACAGAGTAGCATCACCGCCACGTTGCAGCTGAACACACAACAAATTGTCTTGAAGATCACAGCAATTGAAACTACAGAAAGTATTTCTATCTTTTCTTTTATTAACCTGTACTGACCAACTAGCTATTTATCAACTGACATATTTTTTCTATTCGCTCTGGGTCAAAAACGCCCATTCTCCTTTTCTGGAAATGGCACGTGAATTTGTAAGGTAGCGGCAATAATTGGTTTCTTTGAGAGCAGTTGAGCGTAAAAACGTTTTTTTAAAACACCGAAGCTACACTAAATGAATACATTGTTAGCTACCAAATCCAACCATTTCGTTATCATTATCGTTAAAACTTACTGAAACAATTTAAAATAGACTGAGAATTAGAGAAATGTTTAAATATCAAGTGACAAACATTGCGCAAGCATCGACTATACAGCCCAATAGACGCCTAATGTTGAATATAATGCGTACAATAAATTCTGCCACTAACTGAGGCGGGGTGCTGCCAATTGGCCCTGCCAAGGCGACTATTGGCTAATCAGTACTCACTAACGCAGCAGTTTTGACGGCTCATATTAGTCGTCGAAACTGAACAGTGGGGTTACTCTTGAAAATAATTCCAATCTAAATCCAATACCAATGTCCAAAAGTGGCAAGAATTCTTGATTAAAAATATACATAATTTTAATTCTAATAATAAGGTTTGATTAATTCTAAAAACACTAAATTTTAAACCAATTTATTGCTAATTTTGAAAATACGATTTGACATTAGTCCAATGATGATCGCTCGGAATTATTTTTAAGAGTAAGGCAACTGATTTCAAGTGGCGAAGCAGAAGTAATGGCGACCTACGTTAGTGACAAGCAAGTTACCGATGAAAGCCGGATATGGGCTGGCTGGTGTCGGGCAGGTACTCGGTGAGCAGCGCGAAGAAGCCGCCGTACTCGGGCATGGGCAGCGGGCGCGGCTGCGGCACGTCCAGGCGCGCATCCTGCGGGAGCGGAGCGCCGCCCGCCAGCGGCGACAGCCCCCCGTCGGGGCACAGCCCCGTCTGCACCGAACACCCACGTCATAGTGTTGATCAGGTCGCAAGTGTGCATTATACCGGGTGTCAGGGAAACGCTTCCGAAAACGAAGAGAGGTGATAGTGCAGGTGATTAATGATACGAAACCACAAATAAAAAAACGGATCTTTTTATAGTTTTTTTTTGCATTTTTAATAAAACTGATTTGCAAAAAAAAAAAAACATTTATTTACTTAATTTTTATGGTTCGCAATGTACGACATCCGCTCACATACGCAGTCCGTGTCGTAGCGAGCGTAGGTAGGTTAGGTACGCGCGGCTTTGATGCCGAGTTTTGTACGATTTACATTGCGGGTTCGCAAAATACCAAATCACTAAAACAATGAGTATAAGGCTAATGGTTATTGGTATTCGATTGTGTTTAGGTAGTGTAATAATAGCCTTTCAGTTTCGGGAGCGTTTCCCTGACACCCAGTACATGTTCAAATTTGAATCGCTTATTTCCCGAAAAGGGGTAGTTGTTCTCATCATTAAGAACAACTTTTACCATGGGACCAACACTGAAATCGCGAAAAAAAAATACTACAATTATCAATTTAAGAGAACACAAATGTAGGGACCAACTGATTTTTTTTTTTGCGATTTCAGTGTTGGTCCTATAGTAAAAGTTGTTCATAATGATGAGTACAATTACCCCTTTTCGGGAAATAAGCAATTCAAATTTCAGCATGTATAAATACCTAAGTATAATACTAACCCAGGAAGTCACCAGTGGGTCTAACATGCACTGGACGACTTAATTTTCTACAGAGTATCTATTAAGCATGGGTGACTCCGGACACATAATTTATATCTTCGGATATATATCCCAAAGCAGATATGTATCACTCCTTCACTTTAAAATAAACAAACATATCCTATATCCGAGTAACTCCGACGCCCGACATTCGACACTGACGACAGCGATATGGAACGAAAAACTGAATTTCAATAACCATTGTACATAAAATTGTATAATTATTTAAAAAAAAAAAAAAACTTTATTTCATATAAGTTATCATCCATAACCTGCCAGGTGGACCGACGACCTAAAGAATGTGGCTGGGGGGGACTGGATGCGGAAAGCAGAGGACTGAGCGTTGTGGCGCAACTTGGGAGAGGCCTATGTCCAGCAGTGGACTGCGATAGGCTGAGTTGATTGATCATCCATAATAGGTTAGTAAAACAAAGAAAGACCTTATAACTATGGTTAGTAAAGCTTAATACTACTAATATTTTGTAACCAGATCATTGCCCGTAATGCATCGCTGGATTACAGCATTTATTAAAGGAGACTCGTACCTCCCTGCTATGGTTTATTTTAAATACGACTTTAATTTTTTCATTTGATAGACATTACTTACAAAGCCTCCAAATTTTGAAAGGAAATCAATTAATATATCCAGCCTCACTCCGGTGGATTTATTTACAAGCCGGAGTTATCAATCTGGGACATAGCATGCAACGTAAAGTTACTTAACTCCGGACATATTAACCGCCAAAATGAATATCCAATCTATCCGATTTACCCTACTAGAGATCGAAATTTGACATATTTTGTATGGATCTTATGTCAGATTCCTATCTCTAGTAGGGCAAATCGTGGATAGATTGGATATTAATTTTGGCCGTATGCGGATATGGATATGCTAATCGGACACATATCTTTACTTGGAATGATATATTACATATCCAATCTTTTACCGGAGCTAGTTAGCCCATGTCTAGTATCTATCGCTTCGATACATGATAATTCACGACAAAATTAAGTCGCGCTGTGCAAGTTAGAGCAGTTAAGCGATTTTCAGAAGTGACTTGTTAAAAAAAACAATAACAAGCTCATAATTTAGATTCAGGATTACCAACTGCAATAAGCCTGCTTTTTAGCAACACATTGTACATAAATCAATTTGCTTTATTTGATTAGGCGACATTATAATAATAATTACCAAAGGTAAAACGTAAGAGTCAATTCAACATTCGATACAACGCGACTTGCAATGTCTATAGTTTATTTCAAACCCTGCAGAAAATACCATTTTATAAAGGACATAATAATGCAGGTGCTTGGTTTAACTTACCGGTGTGGCATCACCGTCGGAGGGTGGAGCAGGTTCCTCATCAGCCGGTGGCGTAGAGCACGGAGGCGCGGACGATCGCTTGTCCTGCGCTCGCGCACTCGGCGTGTCCGGCGCTTTGCCCCCGCTGATAAAGAAAAACTTTAAGGTTCAGATAAATAAAACTAAAAAACATAAAAAACTAGCCTCCTGATAAACAGACATAATAACCGAAATCAACATATTGGCGAACAAGCTTCGAGCTTAGTCAAATTAAACTAATACATAAAAAATGGTTCTGTGAACGCGAGTTCCTTTTGATCTCTTTTATATTCAAGTAGTGAATTTGCCAGTCCATCTACTACGTATCAAGCTCTTAACAGTCTCAAAACAAACAAATATGTTTTCTATGATCGACACTGCCACGCTCTTTATAATCATCGCACTTTTATTTTCATTTTAATTTAACTAAATTTCAAATATAAATTAAAAGCTTTTATTTCGAATAAGCATTTGAGTGAATTTTCAAAAAATCTTACCAACAATTTATAAAGTCATTAATCTCTTGAGTTGTTTAACACGACAATAGTTCCAATTGTTTTTATTCTTGTGATCTTGTCTAATGGTGAATGTCTTATGATAACTAGTCTAGAGTAGTGCACCGCACGGCACCGAAGAATTCCGAGATTGACCGATCGTTGACGAAATGCACTCGAAGCGAGCGATCGAAGGGTAGTGGGGCATTGCATGCCCTCTCATTGTCGTAGTTCCCGCGTTTACATTTTGTTTATCTATACAATATAATTGCTTGTCCTGACTGATTCATCAACGCAAAGCCTAAACGGCTGAGGGCTAGAAACATGAAATTTACACAGTCCTCAGACCTTTTATAGTGAGTGTTTTCCTATGAACGTGGTGTTTGAATCTGTGAAATTTTGTAGTCATCATACTCGTTGATACTATAAGTAATTTCAAGAAAAAAGAAAACATTGTATGGGAAGTTGTTAACCACGACGCAAATTAAGTTACAATGTCGAATTTGGTTTGATTGTACAGCGCGGCAGCCTGGTAAACAACAAGAAGCTTGCGTCTAGTAATATAAAAGACTGCAATGGGCCAAGTAAGACAAGCTTCGGAAGCACCACTCAGGGGTTTAAAATAAAGGTACCAAGTCAGAAGCATCTAAGGCCGCGCGCTACTAATCACTTACCGCGAAGGGCGAGTTGGTGTGATGTATCACCGGCCCAGATATCGCTGATATTATTAGATGATCTTTACTCATTGATATACTTATAACTTTATCTACAGAGTACATACAGAATAATCCTCGTAATATTATAATAATGTCAAATTTTGTGAAGATGTTTGGATGTGATGTTACTCAATTAAGAGATAACCGTTAAACGGATTTGAATGAAATTTGGCACACAGATAGACCATGAACCCGGAATAACATACAGGCTACAGTTCCCGAGGGATGAACAGTAACATCTTTCTGTGTTAAACTGAATTAAACGCGGACGAAGCCGCGGGCATCGGCTAGTTATATTATATAAAAGAAAATATTATGTTTTACCATTACCGTCTGCGACCGTGACCTGCATTTCGTAGAAAATCTGACAAATATTGTCATTTTTAAGTAGTAGTAGTAGTCAAAGGTAATCGAGCTGTCATTGGTGCGGTGGAAGTAGATTATATGAACCATGGATAAGAGGAAATTCATCAAGCGATTTTGGAAAATTCATAAAGGCTAAATAATACAACAGTATTCTGTTATAGATTCTGGATCTCCAAATAAACCTCATCATCATCAACATTTCAGCCGAAAGACGTCCACTGCTGGACATATGCCTCCCCAAGCAGTTTGGGGGGATATGCCATAATCGCCACGCTTGGCAGGCGGGTTGGCGATCGCAGTTGGTTGGTTAAATACTCAGAGAACACCGAAGCCCATCCTCTGGTGAATCCCTTAGTCGCCTTTTTCAACATCCATGAGAAAATAGGGTGGATTAATTATTTACGTCCGGCACCACACGGAAAAAAACAAATAAACCTATGTAGGTAGCTATAGTCCTTCTATCGCACAGTACATGGAGTGCACGCAATATTTTTCACCTGAGAAACACAAACCTTCAAACAAGTGTTTGCAGTTATCTTTCTGTTCGCTAAGCTCTTAGGTTAGCGAATAACAAGCATAATATTCATTTTAGTCCTGTCTGTGGAGGCAGTGGCGGGTGGGGCAAAGAGGGTCGTTACCACCCCCTCCTAATACGAGATATGCTGCATAAAGAGCAAATTATTTTTGTCACTAAAGGCTTGGTTTAAAACACAAATCCGCTTATTGTGCTTACGTTGCTCGAAATATGACTGACGGCTGTCCCTGCACGTTACGAGGTCAAACTTTTGACCTTTTGATATTTGGATTTTGCCATTTTCCCAAAAAGCGCACATAAAAGCAAAAGCATAAGCGTACATAAAAGGTACGTATAAAGAACTTTGTGGTAGAGCGTACTATTTATAAGTGCGTTCGTATACTAATGATAGAACAAAGTACCAAATAGTTAGTTTGCGCATGTAAGGCTCTCATAACATGCGGATTTATTCATATTGATGGTGAAATCATAGGTGACATTTGTTTATGTCTCGTTTTGAAATACTGGATATATCTCGATAGTCCGACGCATGTTTAAAGCTCGACCAGACGGAAGGATTGTAATTACCGGGACGTCTTCCCAGGCTTTCAAGTAACGTCTCATCCTTTGAAATATTCTGCAGTTTGTAAAGTAAAAATATGCAGCTTAATAAGCAGTTGTAGAAAGAACAATGAGTTTTCAAGAAAATAATCAGCTTCTAGAATATAAAACACGTGTTGTTCCGCAAGTATACTGAATAGCTAAATACCTGGCTTTAGCAGGGTCTTCGCCGCTGTGTCTCTTCGTGTGAATGGTTCCTTTCTCGACGGGAGCCAGCTCTCCAGTTCTGCCAGTTTCCTACAGAATATTTTTCTTGTTAAAATTATATTATATTTAATTCTAAATTGAATGTACCTATATGTTGGCTGGAAATCAATTAGAGTCACAAAAGAAAATACCTTGGAGGTTAATTTCAGATTTCACATGTCGTCTCAGTTTGGGTGTTTATTTGCTTAAATCGTAATGGCTGTTCAAACATAACATAACATCACGCTTGTATTTCTCCGAAGGGGTAGGCAGAGGTATATAATACACCCACATTTCGCCAGTTATGTTATAGTCCCATTTAATAGGGGGCGAGCCTATTGCCACTAACCGGGCATAAATCCAGACTCCGGGCTGCTACTGAGAATTTTCCTAAAGAAAAAACCCAATAACACTCAAATATGTTGGCTGTTCAAATCTTATGAAAAATTAATTGCAATAACCCAGCTTACATTATTCTCGCTATTATAAAAAAATTAAACATACAACATACCTATAGCTGTAAAACTATATGGTTGAATTTTTTCCATTAAAAATAATATTAGATAGGTCGTGAAGAGCGCTGAACTGGTAGTAAGTTGCATATTTTTCGTTACACCTATGATCTGTTAGCGGAAGCGAGTTATTCATCTGTCGAGTGAGTTCATAGAGGTTCTGACTACCTATGCCCAGTGAAGTTATAATGTAGCTCGAATGCGAGTATTAAACAAAAGTTAGCGCACAAAGTTTTAAATTGTTCGTGAGTGTGTTGTTTAAAAACTGCGACATAGCGCAAATAAAATCAAACGATTTGAAAATTCAGTTCGTTCTGACTTTTCAGTTAGGACCCTGTTTTATTATACTGTTTTCGAGTAGAAATGATTTTCTGTTTGTCGTCATTAATGAAGACCCAGGATGGTATTATGAAGATCCCAGGGATAGGAAAGTCTCAAAAACTTAAAGAATAGGCGTATTTCTACTTATGAAAGGTTTATATTATTGTATGTCACGGGATATTTACTATGTTAATCTTTTTACGAAGGTCGCGGGAATCCGCTGGATGCGGAAGGTGCAGGACCGGTCGTTGTTGCGATGCTTGGGGGAGGCCTATGTCCAGCAGTGGACGTCTTTCGGCTGAAATGATTATGATGATGATGATGATGATGATGATGATGATCATGATGAAATCCTTTCAAGCGCCGAAATACCGGGAACTCAGGAAAAAGGATTGACATGGTAGGTAAATATCACGTGACTTATAATAATATAAGTGTTAGTGACCATGTTTCTGTGAGGTTGCTGGGTTACCTGTGAGCCGGTGCAGGGTCCGTCGCTGTGTCCGGAGGTGGCCTTGCGCATGGAGGTGAGCCGGTAGAAGGGCGGCGTCTCCGTACGCTCGATGAGGCAGTTGAGGGTCTCCACGGTCTGCAGCTCCGTCATCATCTCATCCAGGAGGCGTTCCGGACGCGACCGCGCCAGGTATAGCACCACGCGCTTTGCCTGCGTACGAAGATGTATATTATGTGTGAATTTTAGGAGTAATCATTTAAACTTGTTCGTGTGTTTGTCTGCTTTAGACGCGAAATATCATTTTAAGTTATTATCTCGTACAGTAAAGTACAATGGGTGCTAATAATAGATTTTTGAACAACCACCTAATATTATTCTACTGCCTACGTAATTAGTAATTACGCATTGAATTACAAAAGCTTACAGAAATAAACTTATTTCCAGGGAAACATTCAAGTGTTTTATTTGGAAGGATATTGTCTTATATCGATGTCGTTATATTGTAGTTGACATAATAGATACTGAAACTGTCAGTGTATTTGGCGACTTTGTACTTGCTGTTAATCGTTATATTCTTGTTGCAAAGGGTCATGTTTGTTTTTGTTATGAAAGAAAATGGACACTCTTCCCTTGCGCCTGTAACGTAATATGTAATTACATAGATTTAGTTTCTGTCTCTAAAGTTTCTGTAATGTCCATAAATAAGATGAAAAGTCAATCTGTCTCGTTTACCCGCGGGGTTGAACGGCAGCCTCGGCGGCTGGGGTATGTAGGTTGTCTTTGACTTCGCTGTTATTGCAATATCACCATTGTTTCACTCACATATGGTTCAAACTATAATGTCACACATAGTCGCACCTTTTCAAAAGTGCCTTGTGTTTTTGTTTTTAAATCAAATCTTTGTTGTACATTGACGTGAATGAATACGTGTTGTGGTTGGAAAGCTTTTTCCGGTGGAAATAGTATGTTTAACGTATTATAGTCATTTAGATTTTGATGCAGCGTAAAAACGTAAAAAAGCATATTATTTACAGGCAGTAAGCACAATTCGTCTGTGACGAAATTAGCCTCTGCGTTGTGTTGTATTGTTGGTACTCACATAGGGCAGCAGCTCGTTGGGTGCCATCCCGGACACGATGATGAGGTAGCGGATGATCACCTTCAGGTTGTTGGGCCAGCACGCGCACAGCGTCGACCACAGCTCCTCAATCTCCTTGGGGTGCTTGTCGGAGAACTGAACATATAAATCAAACCTTAGCTGTAACTACAAACATTAGATGAAAATATCGGGTGCTCGATTTCTGGTCAAATCCTTCTAAGGAACCTACAAAAACTACGTGGATATCCAATTTAAAATCAGCAGTAATATTTAGGAGACTGACCCCCAGTTTCTGTAAGGCTGATCAATGCAAAAATTAACTAATCAGCTGTCAAACCTCAGGTCAAGTGATATGATTGGCTGGTAACATTTTTGCCGGCCAATCACAGGAGCTGACATTACATCAAATAGATCAGCCTTCCAGAAACTGGGGGTGATTGTTAAAATGGTCAAATCCATACACCATAAGTAAGCGGAACTATTTGGTTGGGAATAACGCATGTAGAACATATATATTCTGTCAATGGTTATGTGTTGGCTTGTGCTACTTGCCGGTAATCGGTATGAATTAGTTTTCGGCGCGGTGTGTTGTTTGAATACGCTTGTCGGTTACACGCGGCGTTTGCGTAGGCCGGCGGCGGCAAGGTCGCGCCCTCCAGCGTGAGTGATGGCGTAAACACGGGAGCGCCGCCGCAATCTCGCGACAACATTGCACCCCTTTGCTCTAAATAGTGTCAACCTTGCGCTACTAACTCCACGTAGAGTCGAGCTAATACTTTAACACGTCAATCGTCAAGGGGAAACTTACTGGTCACCTAAACACCGCACAAGCTAAAATGTATTAATATAAATATGTGGTACATTTTTGCACAGCACCATCCAGGCCATTTTTTTTTCAACTCGAACACTTATTAAATTAACTTTATTGTTTAGTCCAATTTTACAAATTAGTGTAGCCCTGGCTTCTAAACTAGGGTGACCTGTATGTCCGAAGCCAGAAATATTTGTGTCCTGTGGGAATCGAACCCACGACCTTGTGATCAGCAGTCCGACACTCGAACCACCAGACGACAGACGTCGTCGTCAAACACACTTAGCAGCAGACACAGTTTTGACATTTCCACTGTTTTATTATAAGTACTAGCGGACCCGGCAGACGTCGTGCTGCTGCCGTATTATGAAGTGTTAAAGCCAACATTGTTCCGGTGCAAAGAAGGATGGCGATATACGTCCTGTATAGCTTTGTCTCTCTTTAGCAATGGGACAATGATGTTCCTAACACTTGATAATACGGCCCTTGGTCGTTGTTTTTAAATTAACTTGCTAATTAAATGGCATAACTTGATTCGCAAACATGTTTCATATTTTTTGAAGAACTCTGTAAACTGAAACAATGGGTGTGCGCAGTGCTGAGTAAAAATGCCGCTTTTGGAAAGTTAGCCGTTTGAGCGCGCATCACTGGGCTTAAATGTTTTAAAAGACTGAGGAATGTCGTATGACGCTATTCCCAGTTCAGTTCTGTGTTAAATTCTATCGTAGTTTTCTGTTCAGTAATGTAATAAAAGAAGCGGAATTTAAGGTGAAAATAAAAAGAATCATAGCGAGATCCATACATTGATTTGTACAAAAATCTTCCTTCATTGATCCTTGGTTCCCAAAGAATAATTTTCGGCATTTAAAAAATTTTTTAAACCCCGCAATGAAAAATTAATATAATTTATCATAAGATTTAAATTGTGGAAAGAAAAAATCGCTCACGAGCAGGATTCGATTATTATTAGTATTAGTTTTTTTTTTTTTTTCCACAATTTAAATCTTTAGAATTCGCTTAGCATGCGTAAAATGCGTTAAAATAATAAAATAATAATTTATCATTCCATTGTTATCATTGAGCTTATTTCTGAACATGACTATATTGACAGCTGACTGTATGACGCGTTCAGAAATTATCTCAATTTCTTCCATTATTCTATTATATTTTATTCCGGGGTTCTAAAAATATTTAAACGCCGAAACTTATTCTTTGGGGACCAAGAATCGTATTAAAACTATTGCAACTTCTCTAAAAATCATTATGTTTTGTAAAAAACATGCCATGATTCTTTAATTTGCCTGTTGATGGTGCCTGAACCACACGTTAGATTTTTATGACTCCTATTTTATTCACATTATTTTGTGTTCGATATTCATATTTTTGTCAAGAACACGTCTTATAATACAAGCCATTCATACATGTCGTAGCTTAGAATATAGTAAAACCCGTGTAACTGATTGATGATAAAACTCACCTTAGCAGTGATATAGAAGAGGTTATTGAGCACCATCTCCGTGGCTTCAGCCGAGCCGAGTCCTTCGCGCCTGCCGCTGCGGCCTGCTTCCGCCGCGTAGTACTGCCAATCAAATAATTGGTAAACAATTCTACAGCCATGTAAAGAAGCGAAAATCACTTCCCCGTTAGTTTATCGTCTCCCGCTAATTAGGGGTACGGCTGAAGGTACGCTCTACTGAGTTATCACTTTAACACACACACATAAATGTGTAGGATTAGGATGGCGCTTATGTTTTAGTGTAGGTGAATAAATCTTGAGACTGTCGTAGGCTTGACATTGGTGCACCCCTCGGCTAATGTTAGGTAATCGCCGCGTAACAAACACTTGACACACTCATGGCGGTTCACCTAGTAACTACTGCGCCTGCTCATTTAACTTATATAGTTCGCTAGCTCAACAAACAAATTTTTAGCACCCTATGTAAGAAAGATCAAAATGATTAGTTATTAGCTATGTCTTGCGTCTTCTCAAACTGGACGCTATCAGCGAAGCATTTACATAAAGTTAAAGTGTGCCAGTGTGGTCGTTGTGGCGATACTTGGGGGAGGCCTATGTCCAGCAGTGGACGTATTTCGGCTGAAATGATGATGATGATGAAAGTGTGCCTGAAAGGCATGGAAAGGAGCCCCTTGGGCCTAAAATTAGGTGACAAAGTGAGACATAGCGATATGAGGAATATCACCAAAGCACAGGATGTAGAAAAAAACATTTTGGGCCTGAAATGGAAATGGGCTGGACAAGTTCAAAGTTCGCCAGAAAACAAAAGGTCCAAAATAGTCACTAATTGGTATCCATTGCGCAAGAACAAGATTTCATATAAAATGTTAATATTTTCATTCAGTATTTCGTCACCTTTTAAAATTCAATTTTGTGTAATTTGCTAGTTTCGTACGCCTGTTTCTCAAATTATGATACAGTTTGTCAGGTTTTATAGCACATTGATATTATTGATCAATATCATTGGATAGTTGAGTGAATACCCCAGGATCAGTGCACGTTTCTGACCTGTATGTAGGAGAGCGGGTTGGCGGGCGGCACGTTGGGGTCGACCAGCTCGATGTTGACGAGCCACGGCAGCAGGTACTGCAGCAGCAGCTGCCGCACCTCGGTCCGCGCCGTCTGGAAGCGCGCCGTGATCTCTGTGCAACAAATACACCTGTCAAACCGCTGCTAGACATGTTTTTCAATTCGTATTGTCCAACAATATAATGTACCTAAAACAATCTCTTACGTTCAAACCTAATAACCTATCTATCTACGATTTGCCCTACTAGAGATATGTATTTGACATAAGCTCTTACCAATATAGAAATTTGACATAAAATGTAACTAATTATGGCAGTTAATGGTGTCGATTCTCTTGTTCACGAAGTAAACTTATTTTAAACTATCGCTCTCTTTTACTAATATTAGATACAAGAAAGGGATGGCAACAATTTTAAAACTGTCAAATTAGTCGGAATTTCGATTTACATACAAGTTTAGTCGTGATCTCGGAACGTGCCACTAAAATACAAGGAATTATTAACACGTAAACTTATTTCACAGTTCTAAAATTATTGCCATCCCTTTCTTGTATCTACTATTAGTAAAAGAGAGCGATAGTTTAAAATAAGTTTAGTTCGTGAACAAAAGAATCGACACCAATGTAACATATCTCTGTCTAAAGAATAATCTTAATTATTTCCGTCATCAAGTTGGTTTGATCAATAAAATAATGTAGCTTTTACCCGCGACTCGGCAGGCAGCGTTAACTTTTAACTTCCATTACACTCCTTGCTGGGTTACCTATAATAAACTCTTCCTCTTTGCAGCTATAAAGCCTACGGAAACTGAAAATGAAAATCTATTCCAGAAATTAACGATTTCCATGAAGCGTCACTGCGTCAATTACGTCAATAACTTTGTAAAGAGTTCTGGCGTAAATGGCAAAAAATGGTGTTCCAAAAACAGATTTTCCGGCTGAGTGAAACTGTACGCCAAATATTGGTGGGTAGTGGGTACTCTATTTAATTGAACCGCCGCTGACCTCGGTGTTACCTGACCACACAACGCTTCACATACGGACACAGCGTCATAATAAATCTACTTAGCTACGGAAAGGGGAGCGCAGAATCAATATTTTTAGGACATAACTAACCCTGTTGATACGGTCGACGGATTGAGATTTTCTCGTAATTTCTGCAACATGTAATATAATAAACCAGAAACCAGAAAGGACTAACGGCCAAAATTAATATCCGATCTATCCACGCTCCATACAAAATATGTAAAATTTCTACCTCTAGTAGGGTAAATCGTGGATAGATTTGATATTAATTTTGGCCGTAAATCGATTGCAGCAATTATTAAGTGTTTTTTTTTCTTATAAATGCACTTGCTGAACAATGACCTACATTTTTGCGCACACATGCGACGCGCAAAGATCGCAGCAGTATTCATAATACCTAGCATTATTTTATTATTGTTTTTGTTTTGACTAACTGTAAATCACAGACTAATGTAGAACATGAACCGATGATGTACCGTTAACCACAGATGTATTATGTCAGTACGTCAGTAGATAGCAAAGGTAGGTGGTCAATTTATACCACCGATACCACAGAATCGAGACATTATTAAGTGTTTAGCTCCGATAGACTAGACATTACCCTTATGCCATAGACAATAGTTTGTTTATATTTAGCGTTGTCAGTTGTCAATTTTACTGTAGATGTACTAATTTGTCATAAAATTATAAAGTACTAGCTTTTACCCGTGGCTCCGCTCACGTTAAATTCTGCTAACCCACGTCAGTCCAGTCCAGTCCACTGTCCTACTGTCCCACTGTCCCGCTGTCCCGCTGCACCACTGCGCCACTGCCCCACCGCCCTACTGCCCACTGCCCCACTGTCCCACTGCCCCACTGTCCCACTGCCCCACTGTCCCATGTCCTGTCCCATGTCCCATCTTATGTCTCGTCCCATGTGCCGTCCCACTGTCCTGTCCCATGTCCCGTCCCCTGTCCCGTCGCCAGTCCCATCCCCTGTCCACTCCACTCCACTCCATCGTACATTACTATCCGCTCGTGCAAATGCATAGAAGCTTTGATCTGTCGGGTGAGTACGCAACCCACGAATTAATTTTTTTCTTTCTTTCTTTCCCAAAACCCATACCATTTTTAAGTCAGATCATCAGCTTTCAAACAAAAAAAAACATCAAAATCGGTCAAGTAGTTTAGCGTGATGCTGGAACAAACAAACAAACAAACAGACATTTACAATTTTATAATAGTTAAGATTATGTATAAGTATTGTAGTGTAAGGTTGTCGTGTGCGTCAAATGGAGCGCAAGAATAAAATCGTTTTCTTTCTTTCTTTCACTTATATAAATGTCAGTGAAACAATACAATTTTCCTAAAAAATATTGGATTAAAATAAAGTTAAATGTTAGCTATTGTTTTGTGTTTTCAACGTGTGGAGGAACTGGGTGTAATGCCCCACCAACACAATATTATAATATTCTAGATTCGAGTGTCTGAGGCACAGAAATAGATAGAGTGGTCATGTGGGCAGGGCGCGCGTGGCAGCACCTTGCATCTTAGTGCAGGATATTTCAAAACCTTTCTTAGTACGCCTTATGACTTGTTTCTATAAATACTGTAACAAAAACCCGCAAAAATGCCTTATTGTGTTGTTTCTAACTACAGAAACAAAGCTATAAAGTACATTTGATTAAAATCATTATTTTAAAAATAATGTCGTCAAAATGTAAAGCGTAGTTTGTTCGGAAAGTTGACATGAATTGCAAGTAAAATTGTGATTATAATAAATAATAATAGTAAATATCTTTGGGACATCATTACACAGCACCATCTAGTCCCAAACTAAGCAGAGCTTGTACTATAGGTACTAGACAATGGATATAATACATATATACTTTTTTATTTTTTTTGTAAATTCATGCTTATATTACACAAGAAACACACCAAGACCAACACAAACACTTATGTTCATCACACAAATATTTGTGTTCTGTGGGAATCGAACCCACGACCTCGTCATCAGCAGTCCGACACTCGAACCACTAGACCACAGAGGTCGTCCAATAAGGATACAACCATTCTATCTATTTCTGTGGTCTGAGGTTTGTTTCTTTCTGTCACGTGTTATGTATCTATTACGGACTTTGGAAATCTTTAGAGATTTGCTGATGCCCCTTTAAAAAAATTGCCAAACGTGGCAGTTTTTCGCATTTTTTATATCTACAACTACAGCGAACTATAATTTACAGACTTTGGTAAGGTTAGGTAAGCAGCCAAGTGGCACCCACATCAGTACAAAAAAGATTACTCGCTGAATACACTATTTATCGAAAAATCGTTTTTAACTATTGAATTACAGGTACTGTAGTTTAATCAGAAACTATTAACTCTGTAAATTATCATCATCATTCATCATTTCAGCCAAAAAACGTCCACTACTGGACAGAGGCCTTCCCCAAAAGGGATATGCCATAATCACCACGCTTGGCAGGCGGGTTGGCGATCGCAGTTGGTTGAATAAATACTCAGAGAACGCTGCTGCCCATCCTCTGGTGAACCCCTTAGTCGCCTTTTATGATACCCAGGAGAAGAGATGGGGTGATGCTATATTCTTTGTGTCCGGCACCACACGGAACACTGTAAATTATAGTTCACCGTGGTTGTAGATAGAAAATATGCGAAATTTGGTCTGAGGTCTGTGACCACACTTCGGCATTTAGTCTTAAGATAATGAGAAAAGTGACTTACCTGAGAACATGGGCATGGTGAGCTCCGGGTGCAGTTGTGACAGCTGCCGCGACAGGTACAGCTGCGAGCGGCAGTACGTGGTGCATAGCAACGCGTCCAGTGTGCCGCGACCCTTGTCCGAGCCTGCGACAACAGAAACAATCAATTAAAAATTGTTCCAGACATTGAGTAAAGGCATAGAATATATACTAACGACAAGAAGCGACACTTAAGCATGTGTGCTCGTAAAATAGCTCGCGGCTATGTGTGCGGGTCGGGGCGAGCGCGGGGGCCGTGCGCGGTGCGCGGCGTGTGGAACGGGCAGTCTCTCGGCTGCCCCAGCCAAGGCCTATTGCATTCACGCGCTCGCTCAAGGTCACCGGCGACCGAGCTCACACGTACAAGGAGTGTCACCGCTGTGTTAAAGGCGAGACGCTACCATACACCGAATGGAGAAACGTGGCTTCACGAGATGAATCTAACACGTGTGTTGAAGACATTTCGCGTCACGTCGAGATTAAAAGTAGTTTCTCACACACATTATTTTGACCTTAGATGTAGTATTAAACAATATTTCGACGTTATTGTTTGAATTTAACAACGTACGCTTGATTACTGGATATTTGAATACAGATTGAAATAAAACTAGTTTGTTACAATTTTGTGGTTTATTTATTATATTTAGCATAATTTTCAATCACCGTAATTTCAAATTATTTTGAATGTCCTAGTAAGCTGGATATATATATATATATGCAAATTCAAGTTAGAAGGCCAATTTTCCTCTCTTTTTTTCTGGTGTAGATTGTCTTGGCATTTGTAGGGCAAAGAGAACGGCAATAGATCGTGGCTGTAATCAAACTTTATAAAATCATTTCATATGGTAAGACTAACAATATTTTATACCTAGAGAAATGAGTAGTAAATTCGTAAACTGGATCTTTTTGATATTTTACATACATACTTAACTACGTGTCACAGTTAGGCACTTACATCGTGAAAGGTTGCCTATGTGCCTATGGATCACCGAGAGACAGTTATATTCGCCTCTAGTCTCTCTAACGTAATCTATTTATGTGTAATAAGTGAAATTTTCTTCTTGTTAATGGTACCTTAATGGTACCTAATAATTCTGATTTCGGGAAAATATATTGTATAATTGTTCCAATCGATTGTACTATTGATGACCCATGGTTTTCGTTACCTGAACGACCAACAATTCAGGGTGTATTATAATTTCACTTTAAAGAGCGGAGTGCCAGCGAAAAAATAAGTGAAGTCAATGATTACACTTTTGGACTTATTCTATGTTCGATTTGTATAGCGCGGTTTAATTTTATTAATTTTTCTTTACTCTGTGGTTAGAGTACTACGCATTACAATAGTCATTATAAGCCTATAATACGCCTATCCTAAAATAAAATAAAAAATATAAACATATATATATTTCCTATTATAAATCATACTGCGCCTCTTGATGACAGACACCCAAGTCTTGCTACACCGCCTACGTCGTAGTACGCCTACGTCGTAGTATGACTACGCTGTAGCAGTTAGCAGTTATGTTCGGAGCAAAAACCAAATCTTCAGCTATCGTATGCTAATGATTGAAAATTCCAAGAATTACTCAATTTCAGGTAAAGTGACGTCTGAAAAAAATTAAACCGATTTTGTGACCCTGTCGAGACGCAGACACGAGATTTTAAGATACTTTTCAGCAAGTCTTTAGAACTTATCATACAGAAAACCAGCATTCTACTTTTAATTTCGAGGTTTATCCTTGTTTAATTTGACTGAACTTGTAAACGTTTTAACAATGTACAATTCGTTAACACGATAATTTATGTAACATTTCCCTAATTGTTCGTTCGGTAAGTACATAAACCAGAGTGACCCGACTTATAAATGCGTATGTTCATTTATTTTACAGGAATTTAAAAATACCTGCAAATGGTAATTGTTCATCACTTTGGCAGTAGGGCAAACAGAGGATAATAAGGTTGTTGAAGACGGTCGTCGAGGAGTAGTCATGCTCATCCTTACTTGTTGAATACGATGGGTGGGTCGCAGTAGGGCGGCGAGGGGCGGGGCCAGAGGGAGGATCCGACCGCACGCTCACGATGCACCCCTGCAGGAGCGGGTACAGGCTTGGAGCGCGCCACTGTGCCATTTACGATGAGTTGCGGACATGCCCTTTTATATTTTTTAAGCTACGTCTCCTGCAACCATATTTTTGTTATTTCTAATCTAAAATGTTTTTTAAGCTATTGCATAGCTTCTATCGCGGGCCTTGAGCGTGGAGACCGAATCTAGAAATTCCGTAACGAAAATAACCTAACACCCCCCCACTCCGACCGGCACAGCGGTGATACTTTTTAGTTTTGCCATCTATCGATGAATAGCAGAACTTTTAATGACTTTTTGAAATATCACGCTTGTCTCTTTAGTTCTGCAAATCGCCTCTAGGTGGCATTGGTTGTATCGGCGTTACTGCGCATGCGTAATCCCCCTCTTCGCCCCGCAATCTGGTGACTCATTCCTGCTTAGAGTTTCGGCGTTAGGGCACCTCCTCTTTGTATTTACATAAAAAATGCTATGCAATAGCTTTACCGCGGCAGTCTCCGAGTGCCACACGTCTTTTTTAACAAAATGGGGCCGTGGCCTACCTGTTTGGCTACATTTGATTGGCCTAAACAAAATGTTAGCATGTTTTGTTAGAATGTTTTGTTAGATTTTGGTCGCGGCTTTAGATAGATTGGGTTACTTCAAAGTTCTAAGTAGAATTACGACGAATTTGTTTTGAGTAGTTTTCGAGATATTAAGTTTTTCTGAAAAACCGAGAAGATATAATAGAAACGCTTTCGCGCGCTTAGACATCTATATTTTCTTTATAAAATGTCATATTCCTGTGGAAAAAGTACAGGCATACAATTCTCTTTAAAATAAATGCCAAAAATTTCGTCGTACGTCTTCATAATAGATTTTATTTGTTAAAAAGAAATATTTATTTTCTCGAGAGTTCTGTAATAGTGTGTATTTTCTTGTTTGGTATAGATTATCATCGTACTAAATAATTAATACATAAAGGGAAGGACTTTCTTAATTTTTCATGGTATTTTACATATTCTAATACCAAAAAATAAATGCGAAAGTTGATAGAAAAACTACAAATAATAAAATACTTGAAAATTACACAAACCCTAATAACGCCGTGAGATTTTATTTTACATTGCTAACATATTATTTCTGTATTGTTGATATTTTATTGAGAGGATAGTGACCGTTTACGAAAAAAATTACTTGTAATGTATTCAAAGGAAATTCTTCGGAGTTTTACGTGGAGCTTCTAACTGAGTCAATTTATCTATTAAAAATATAAAAAGGCATGTCCGCAATTCAGTCTAAATTACACACTGTGTGCGGGTACCGTGAGGAGGAACAACGGGGAAAGGGAGGGGAAAGAGCGGGGATTGCGCGGGGCAGAACCTTTCAGCGGGTGGGCCCTCCGCAGCGCCAGTCCCCGCGCAATCGTCGAGCTCGCTGGACGTCGCAATGTCCACGATGTATCACGACAACTCTACTGCATCGCCAGGGTTTGATTCGGATCACTCTACCTTCGACTATGTAATGGAAGTTGTAGCGACGGCTCTCAATGTGTACTACACACCACTCTTAGTGGTCCTGGGATGTGTAGGCAACATACTCTCCATCTTCGTGTTCTACAATAGCAAGCTGCGCATGCAGTCAACGACAGTGTACCTTTCAGCTCTGGCAGTGTCAGACAATATCTTCTTACTTCAACTCATACCGCCATGGCTACATGCCATGCAAATCTCAGACGTGTTCCACCGACCAGGATTTTGCCAAATATTCGTGTACAACACCTACGTGTCATGCAGCTTGAGCGCTTGGCTGGTCTGCGCGTTTACAATAGAACGCTTCGTGGCGGTGTTACATCCGCTGAAACGGAACAGTATGTGCACGATGGCTAGGGCTAAGACCGTGACGTACATTCTCGTAGTAGCGGCCCTGCTTCTGAATTCGCCTGTGTTGATATTTGCGTCGCCCACGGGAAATTATTGCAATATCGACTTCGAGTACATGGAATACGCGGCTCGGTTCAATTACGTGGATACGCTGATGTCGTTCACGGTGCCGCTGGCGATGCTGGTCGTGCTGAACGCGTGGATCATAGTGGCGGTGTGGCGGCTGGCCGTGGCGCGGCGCCTGCTGACGCGGACGGCGCAGGCGGTGGGGCCGCGCCGGGGCCGCCCGCGTGTGGGCCCGCCGCTGCCGCCGCGCTCCCAGCACCGCGTCACACGCATGCTGCTCATCGTGTCGTCGTTCTTCGTTCTCTTCAATGTGCCAGCGTACACCATGCGGATCCTGGCATACGCCTATGACATGGTGAGTGTATATTTTGGTACCATGTTTGTACATTTAGTATAGTATAAAGTATAACGGGCTGGTTTCCGAAACTCCACGTTCAAGCGTGTATATTGCGTAAAAAAATATATTTAATTGCATTCTAGTGGCAAGCAGTGTCGCAGTCGAGTTGCTCGGGTGCCACTTCTTCTCAGCTTAAACACTAGAAAACTGTTGTGTGTTTTAGGGACCTTTTTTATTTGGACTACATACAAAGTTTGTTGAATGATAAGTTTAGAAATAGATTACATGTTGTACTATACTATTTTAATTTTTTTTAATGTTGTATGACATTGCGAACGTGGTTTGATAGAAACTGATGCGAAAGTAAATGGATCGCCGCCACCGCTGTTAACTTCAACCTACGCTTGTTGAATTTATTTTTTTGTCGAATAAATCCCGTTGTCAGTAAGTATTTTTGTTCACACTTCGGAAAGTAAAGATTAGATAGATAAAGATTTTTAAGCCTTCAATTTAAAGTTTGTATCTATGGCAGTTTATGTGCGCGAGTCTAAATTTAGGGTTTGTATTTAAGTATACATATACAGAATGAGGACAGAGTGTTGTGGCGCAATTTGGGGAGAGGCATATTTCCAGCAGTGGAATGAGATAGGCTGTGTTGATGATACAGAATGATTCACTTCAATGGGGCAGTGGGTAGAAATATTAAACTATGAGAGCTAAAGTATTTTTTTATTCTATGAAACCACACAGGTAGCACCAACGCTGTATATGATTTGTCTTATATGTATCTCATAGAGTAATTTAAGGGTAATGTAGCTGCAATTTATAAAGCACATAGTTGGATACAAGCATAAAATACTGATGTTCAGCCGCATCTGGCTAGACTGGAAGCCGGCCCCAATATAATTGGGAAAAAGGCTCGGAGGATGATGATGGATAAAATTGCTGTACAAAGTGTCCCAGAAATCAACGTCAAGCTGCAAACGGGCAATAGGCAAAGTTATGACAGTTATTAGAAAAAAAAAAAACTTGGTCATGTACTTTTCAAATTATAAGGATTCAAAAATAAATCTCTAAAAGTGACATCCTGTGATGATCTTTCAAGTCCTGCGACTACAAATATTAACTTTTAGACAGTTTTTTTTTGTGATGTAACCATGAATAACTCTTCTGTAAATACTTAATTATTGCAGCTGAAGGCAAATATTTAGAACATTTGTTATAAAACTTGGTAAATCTGATTTAATAAAAATCATAACTAAAGAAATCCAACAACTGAATTTTATTTCAAATGCACCTAAAACTAACAAATTCTTTTTTCCTCAATTAAGAAGTAGCATACCATTTTGGAATCCAGACTAAACGCGCCATCTTTTAAAGTTACTTGCCAAAGTAGTGTACTAAATTTTTTTTACAGTACAGTCGGTTTAAGTTGGGTGATGTAATTATTTTGAATTCAATGTTGGGCAAAAATCTAACATTTTATTTAAAACTGAGGCAATTATGTTTTAACTTTTAACTGTACTTTACAGAAGAGTTATTCATGGTTACATCACAGAAAAAAAACTGTCGAAAAGTTAATATTTGTAGTCACAGGACTTGAAAGATCATCACAGGGTGTCACATTTTGAGATTAATTTTTGAATCCTTATAATTTGAAAAGTACATGACCAAGATTTTTTTAAATATTTTTCTAATAACTGTCACGACTTAGTAGCAAAAAGCAGTGATAGCCTAGTGGTTGGACGCTTGCCATCCATGCAGGAGGGTGCGAGTTCGATCCCGGCCCGCACCTCTGACTTTTCGGATTCATGTGCGGATCAAAATTTGATTATCACTTGCTTTAACGGTGAAGGAAAACATCGTGAGGAAACCTGCACACCAGAGAGAGCTCCATACAGTTCTCGATGGTGTGTGTAGTCCACCAACCCGCACTAGGCCAGCATGGTGGACTAAGGCCTTAACCTTCTCATTCCGAGAAGAGGCCCGAACCCAGCAGTGGGACAGTAATGGGCTGGTTATGTTATGTATGTCACGACTTGGCCTATTGCCCGTTTTCGGCTTGACGTTGATTTCTGGGACACGTTGTATAAACGTTTACCCTGCATTTTTAAAATGCTGTCATATAATAGCGTTTTAAATTAGCCATGTAGACTTATGGCTATTTAAGCATTCGTAAAGAAGCTTCTTACAAAGCTATTAATCTGTTTTTTGTTGTATAAATGTGGAGCAATTTGCTTTCATCTATTCCATCCATACCCCTTTTTCGTCAGGGGTTAAAAATAACAAGGCGCATCTTTTGATTTAACTTTTACATGGTTTCATGATACAATATCTTAGCAAGATATATACACGTTTTAAATAGCGATTTTGTGTCGCATTTATGATTTTTTATCGAGCCAATTATTATGATGCACGTTTCTGTCTTCACACAGCACTTGACCGTATGCTTAATTTTGATAACATTATTTAGTTTTTCGCATTATTTACAGAGGTTCATCAAAGTTAAAAAGTCATCACTTTCATTTTCATCATTTAAGCCAAAAACCGTTCACTGCTGGACATAGGCCACCCCTAAAAAGGGGGAGATATGCCACAATCGCCACGCTTGGCAGGCGGGTTGGCGATCGCAGTTGGTTGGTTAAATAATCAGAGAACGCTGCTGCCCATACACAGGTAAATCTCTGAAAGGCTGATCAATTTGATCTACTGTCAAATCTAATGTCAGCTCCTGTGATTGGTCGGCAAAAATACTAACAACCAATCACATCGCTTGACCTAAGATTTGACAGCTGATTAGTAAATTTTCGTGTTGATCGGCCTTTCAGAAACTGGGGGTAAGTCGCCTTTTACGACATCCATGAGAAGATATAAGGTGGTGCAATTCTTTACGTCCGGTACCACACGGAAATAAAAAAAATACTATCTACATGTTAACGTATCATACATATCTAATAAGCGCTCCACACAATTGTAATAAGTAGCAATTGTTTCGGAAAGATCCAGTTGTGACGAAATTAGTCGATGGTACCTCTCGAGTTGTGTTGAATTGTTGTTGTACGGAACCGGTTACAAATACTTAGATTTCTTGGGTTCTTCACAGTATTTTACTCAATTCTTGATTTTGTAGTACTTTCTTGGTTATAAACGCGTGGACGCCGCAGCTACTTTACAAGCGAACGGACAGACGGAACGTAACGGAAACGTTAGCTAACAACGGAGAATACCGAAATAAGCCAATCTTTCATTCTACTGTCTAAGCTGGGAAGGAATATTAATAATACTAGATCTAAATTAAAACACTACTTATTGTGTAAAAGTGAAGTTGCCAACACACACAGGCAAAATAAGGTAGGTTGCAACGATGGAGGGAGTGCTCCACAGCCCGCGGGCGGCGTATTACATGGAGCTGTAATCATTTCAGCGGACTCAAAGGACCGCGCCGCAGTAACACACACAATTTTTAATCAATTTCATATCATGTACCTATACTGTCTAAAAGAGCCGTCTTGATGAATGTAAATATGACATTCCTTTGATTTAATTATGAAGTTTGTACCTTCTTAAGAATATAAATAAAATTAACTCATTTACCTTTTCTTTATCTTATTTATCTTTTTGTTAATCAACCTAAAATAAATAAATATTAACTATGAAATAGGTAAACAATGGAGTGTTTTTTTATTCAGGATGAAGGAAGAAACAGGCACTGGCCGCTTCTGGCACGAGTACGTATACCTAGCAAGGCTCAAAGTATGATGGTATGGTATATTATAATAATATACAGAAAGTTTATAATTTACTATATACCAGCCCTATAAGGAATGACGTAGATTCGTAGACCCTTTTATTTTCTAAACGTCCTATAAACCGCATTTAAAAATCTTTCTATTTTCTCACCATTCTTACTACATAAACGTCAACTGATGAGTGATTATCCATTATCCTAGTAGAACAGCAATTAAACCGAACGCCTGCTAAAAATATACAAGATGTTGATCTGTAACCATGCCATATTTCTAGAGCAAATTATAAATAATGTGCTTAGTCATCTAAAAATACTTTAAAAATTCTACGATTATTTAATACCAAAATTTTCACTTAGAAACTTAGCGAAGGTTTGAGAATAAAACCCGAACGACTCTGAAAATAAGTCATCGGCGGCATTGTCAAAGGGTGGAAATACCTGCAAATTAGTGGTTTCGCACGCATCGTTTTTGTGTCGCACGCGACACACGGAGGGAATTTGTTTGTTTACAATTAGGTATTTACAGAAAATTTCATTTTTTTGTTATTGATTTTTTTATTGATTCGCGTTCAGTATCAGTGGTATAGTCACCTCTTTAAATATGGCACGAATACAGATCAACATGTTGTATGTGTGTATATTAAAACAATGTATACATGTTGCATTGTATTTCTATGTTTTGTATTTTTATTATTATTGTAACGGTAAGTGTAAGAAAGTTGTAGTTAAATAGTATTTTTATATTTGTATTTTGAGTAGTTTGTATCGCATGCTAATTAGTTTTAGAATAAAAACGTCATTATATAGGTAGGTGTATTTACTTATTATATACTATAGGTATATTTGTATTCAGCTAAGCGGATAGCAAATGTTTTGCATTATTTTCACATTTTTCTTTTCGCGTTGGTGGATTACGACTCTCAATAATACGTTTTTTTTTTTAAATCTGTATAAGTTAGAGCGCTAACAACCAGTCCTAGCAAAATCTACCTATAAAACATATAATGAATGAAATGAAGCGACTCCTCCACAAACACCTTAGATCTTATTATTCGGATTCCCGATTGACGGAATATTTGACGCGCACGGTTCGCGAGTCATGCATATAAGCGAACACGGTCTTAGTAGGTAGGTACCTATTTCAATTTATTGCTCAGGAAAACGTCATCTGTTCCTTTTATTTTTATATTCGGAATAATTAAATTGATCATTCACGCGTAGACTCAGGTATAAAACACTGCAAGGGTTTGTCACTCACTTGTGAACATTGGAAACATGTTTTTATAAAACCTGGGGCTTTACTCCCGACTGGTTCGATTTCTGAACCAAATCGAGCTAATGTCAGAGGTTTTACTGTCAGTTCCTATTAGAGGTGGGTAACTAGCTGAAATTTCAATAACTTAGCTAGCCGGCTATTTGTGGTGGAGTAGCCAGCTAGATAACCAGCTATTTCAGCTATTCGGCTATTGGATAAAACTGGATAGCGCTAGCGCCGTCGTAGCTACTAGGTAGGTGGTTGTCTTGAGTATCTCAGCTGCCCCGTTGCTTTTAGTTTGATCCTCGCCGTGATAAGTTTAAATGGTATGATATTGTGATTTCGTTTTTGGTTTACTTATTTTATTTCAAACTTCTTGAAAATAAATGACTTTCCGTCGTATGTATTACTAATTACTTCATATTAAACTGTCAAAAACGTCCTAAATCTCTGTCTTCTTATCTATATAAAAATGAACTAAGAAAACTAAAAACTACACACCCTTCTTATTTTGTTCATCATCAACTCAGCCTCTCGCAGTCCACTGCTGGACATAGGCCTCTCCCAAGTTGCGCCACAGCACTAGGTCCTCTGCCTTCCGCATCCAGTCCCCCTCAGCCACGTTCTTTAGGTCGTCGGTCCACCTGGCAGGGGGGCAGCGCAGCGTTTGCCGATTCGCGGTCTCCACTCAAGGACTCGTCTGCTCCAGCGGCCATCGGTCCTTCGACAGACATGGCCAGCCCGCTGCCACTTCAGCTTACTGATCCTACAAGCTATGTCGGTTACTCCGGTTCTTCTCCAGATAATCTCGTTACGGATTTTATCCTTCAAAGAAACTCCAAGCATAGCTCGCTCCATAGCTCGCTGAGCGACTTTGAACTTGTGGACTAGCCCAACTGTCAGTGTCCACGTCTCGGCACCGTAAGTCATGACTATCTTGTTATTTTGACATGACATGTCTTATTTTGTTGTACCAACAAAATCTTAAATGTTAAACGATTTTAAAACTAATTGAAAACTAGACTAGTTTGTTGTTATGTGTTATGTGAAAACTAAGTTAGGTTTGAAATCGTAAAAATAAAAAAGTCGCTAGTTAGCTACCTATAGCTATTTAACTTGGTCAGCTCAGCAGATCAGCGCGGCAACTGTCCGCTACTCCGTAAACTTATTGGTTATTCGAAGCGGTAGCCATTTAGTAGCCAATAGCAATAGCTAGCTATCGTTTTGACAGATATCATAGCTATGGCTATTTATTGAATAGCCGTTATTCAGCTAGTTATTAAAGTAGCTACCCACCTCTAGTTCCTATAGGCATTGACACTAGCTCGATTTAACTCGAACCAGTCGGGAGTAATGCCCTGTCAGTCAGTTGTTATTACGTACAAAATTCTTCTTACTGCACATCAAAAGCGAAATTATTAACATAACGAAGCATCTTACTATTTCTTTGAAAGCGATGTTTATGTTAAAATGTGGCGTGTGGGTGCTTTTGTAATTCTATTGATACGATACTTTAACGAGCACTTAGGTACCTAAGTATCTGACAGCGGCATTGTGTCGTATAGCAATGAGGAATCATGCACAATATCAAAGAATCCAATAATTGTAAGATTTATATGAAGATGGTTTTGATACACGTATTACTCGATAATTGTGAGCGCTAATTGCAGTTGCGCATTGATTTATTCCTGTTTAAGTCAATGCAGTTGCGTTATTACTTTGTTAAACACAAACACCGTTGTATATTTCACTACCGACTAAAACCTAAATTAGTGCTTCTTATTCAAAATTCGCACTACTTTCAGTATTAAAAAAAAATACCTTTAAAATTTTAAAGGTAATTACAAAAGTTCTGATAATAGTTTTATCCTCGTGACCAACCCCATGGATAACTTAAGAAAGTTAATGAATAAATAAATTAATAAAAACAAAAAACCCGACTGCGTGTAAAATTAACAGAAAAGATATAAACAAGACTTATCAACACGCAGTCGGAGCACAGAGTATACCAGAGAGTAAGCTTCATACAACCGCGCTATGATAGGTACACTACTACAAGCATAAGACGCGTGTGTGCGTGAGCACTGGCGGCCTCGTCGCGTACGCAGTGAAACCGGTTTATACCGGCTCAGCCAGTGCTCAAGCTAAGGGCGTACATCTAGCACGTCGTCTTTGTTTTCGTTTCACGTTTTGATTTAATGAGTAAAGAATAATAGTGTTTTAATTTAAAAAAGTGTAAATATGGTTTACTGTACTGTGTGTATGAACAATAATAGAACGAATAAAAACATATCATTTTTTAATTATCCCAAAGACTCCAATAGGTAAGTAGCAACTTGGTTATAATTTATTATTTTTAATGTGGTAGATAGATACCTCTTACATACATAACCTAATTCCTACCTCAATTTCGAAAGAAAACTTAACACGGTGGTGAATAAAACGTTTTGGTATTGAACGTAAATGGTTGTGTTTTTTTTTAGTAAGTTGCACATACTATGTATGTGCACCTATCTCGTAAATGGTGCGATCAAGACCAAAATTAACGACTATACGAGTATTTTTTTTCTATTAATACCAGATGATATTGGTGTTTATGATTCGAATTACGTAGGTAATACCTAGGTACCTACCTATTAGTGATTGAATAACTATATATATTATTTTTATAACAGACATAGTAAAAAATATAAGCAACGTGCTGCGAACAATCATAGTGAAGCCAAAAAAACTATGCTCCTTCGTGTACAACCACAGATAATATTATACTCCTGATCCTGAAGGATATTTACTTTCGCGATGCTTACTAGACGATGCAGCGACATGTGTACTGAGAGGGGAGAGCACGGTTAAAGGTGTATGTGTGCGTGAGCGCTGATTGTACACGAAGGGCATAGTTTTTTTTAGCTTCACTAGATTGTTCGCAACACTTCGTCTATATTTTTACCCGACTGCGCCAGAAGTAGGGTTATATTTTTAAACGACTTCAAAAGGTTGCAATTCAACCGTTTTTTTTATTTTATTTTTATGTTTTTTACCTCAGAACTCCGTCATTTATAAACCGATTTCAAAAATTATTTTTATTTGAAAGATTGGTCTCATTTTTATGAAAATCTGGTTTCGCATACTCATTTAATTTATCGTTGTACAGGTAGGTACAGTCAGAAATATTTCATAATAAAAAGCTGATAAACGTTTTGTTAATTTCATTTCATCCACGTGTGCCAACCCTACCAAAATAGGTATAAATTTTGCACGTTCTTTAGAAGCTTACTCTCTGGTATACTCTGTGGTCGGAGGCTACGTATGTTTTTGGTCATGAATTACATAATAGTTCATAGGTAGCCTCCGCCTGCGTGTTGATAAGTCTTGTTTATATCTTTTCTGTTAATTTTACACGCAGTCGGGTTTTTTGTTTTTGTTAATTAATTTTTTTAGTTTTGTCATGTTTTATTTATCATACTATTAATGTTTTTTTTGAACAGTCAAATTCATTTTCAACGTTGAATATTTTGTTGTTTTTTAGCATTTTTCATTCCAAATTACATTTAAACATATAAGTTGTATATATTTTTGTAAAGCATTTATAAAACCCTTTATTTTGATACCCCACTCGATAGTTTTAGACGGAAAAAAAAAATTTTGAAGAGGTAATATGGCGCCAAAAAGCGGCCATTTTAATTTTTTAAATTTTGAAGTACCCAGTGTCACTCTCAGAATTAAGACGAATCTAACGACACCTTTCAATCTCAAATCCATCAAGCCGTTTAGGCCACAGAGCGTGTCAAAGAAATATACATACATACATACACTCGAAAAACATAACCCTCCTTCTGGCGCAGTCGGGTAATGAAAGAAGAAAAAGAAAGAAAGAAAAATAGTTTATTGTCACAGTTAACGACGCGCAACATTTAAAACACAGTGATAAAACACAAGCAGGCAACTTATAGGTGGGGTTACATAGAAAGTAAAAACAAAAGACACATAGGTAAAAAATTAAGAAAGGACAGTCGATACAAAATATAAGAAAAGTATAGTTGACCGCATGACAGTGGCAACACCCGAGTCTGAAAAACCGCCCTTACTGCTTACGAAATAAAGGCGCCGCCAGAGCCAAACTGTTACCACTGACGTACCTTCGACCGCACCTAAAATTACATAATAAAAATAAAATATCTTCGTTAGTTCTCAAGACAACCGGCCAATTGCACGCCGTAGCCGCGATGATGATGTTATTATAATAATGTTATTATAATAATATTATTATTATAATGATGTTCCGCCATCTTTTGCGACCACCTGCATCCAGGTTAGCGTCGTGAATCGAGATGGAAAGAGAGATGCAGATCTGTGGCCTGATTCACAAATGTTCAAAAAGTTTCCGTTTTCGAAGTGGAATTTGACCGGCAAACGAAACAAAACGACCACTTCTGGCGACAAAGAACGCTGCAAAGTAATAATACGCGATGTAATCCGGTAAAAATTGTCGTGCGGAATGCATTAGGGTTAAAAAAAAGCTGGTATGATGTATGGTCGGCCATATTTGAATGCTCGATTGGAGCTTTATACTTAGTTTAGTGGTTTGTCAAACTTTGATAAATACCTACATTTATGTACACAGTTTAAGCAATAAATGTCTTTGTCTTTGTCAATGTGCGATCACAGCCGCAGTTCCAATTCTCGGAACGAATAATTGTGTGTTTCAGGTACTACGGGTATATGTTCCATTATTGGGGATTCGGATTGGTATGTTTGACATCTCGACGTGTACCTCCGCACGCAGGCATGAAACAGGAAAAATCTTAGATAGGTGCTAACTACTAGTGGAGTACCTACATCGCTAAAGTCATGTTTTTTATAGTAGTTGCCGCGTAGCCACTATTAAGTAATCTGTGGCGTAGTATAATCAGCCGGATCAGATTGTCATAGGAAATTAAGCAGCACTGATTAAGTTACTATTTTTACAAAATAAAATGCATGTTTGTTCGACATCTAGAACCTTGGTTAACATAACATAACATCACGCCTGTATTTCCCCGAAGGGGTAGGCAGAGGTGTATAGTACACCTACATTTCGCCAGTTATGTTATAGTCCCATGTAATAGGGGGCGCGCCATTGACCTCAACCTTGGTTGTCTGGAAGAAATAGCTTTTAGCAATAAGACCGCCATTAGTACTGTGCTAGTATTTACATTAATTTTATTACGAATTGTTTATTCCTATTGGTGTACTGGACAAAAAGAATACCCTATCTTTATATTGTATATTAAGAATATCTTTCTATTTCGATGACCATAAAAAACAATAAGCCCAGAAGTTTGCTTGAGGTCCTGAAGTGTGTGATGATTTCTGCCATTTCTGAGCAGTCTTGTTTTGACTAAGTTGTGTGTTGTCACAGAGTACAGACGAGTACAGCGGACGCTGGGCGGCGCTGCAGCAGCTAGCGCTCATGTGCTTCAACACAAACTTCGGCATCAACTTCATCCTGTACTGCCTCTCGGGGCAGAACTTCCGGCGCATGCTCTGCACGGTGATCCCGGGTTTCGTGCGCAACCGCGTGCGCCGCAGCATCGCACAACAACTCGCCTCGTGCAACAACGTGATGCGAGCCAGCAGTATTACTAGTAAGCATATTCAATATTCTTACTTAATCTGTGCATCGGTGAACAAAATGCAACTAATCCATTTTAAAAGCTGTGTGTATTATAGTTGGTAGTGGCGGGTTCCACTTGTGGATGTCCTTGTTTTGGTGTACTGTGTATTATGTTTTCACTTGGGATCGTAGTCAAGGTTATTGTCGTTTAGATCGTATTGAATGAAGAACAACATGACCAGCGTCTTAAGAGCCTCTTTATGTCACATGCTTAGTTCTTGTGGGTAACAATAACTTCGTGTAACATCCATAGCCGAGAGATGTTTAGTAAGCCTAGGGTCGGTCTTTCAATAGCCAGTTAACTTTTAACTGAGGAATAAGTTTGACATTTCGACAGTTGTAGTATAGTCAAGACGTTACATTTACTCCTCAGTTAAAAGTTATCAGACTATTGTTATACCGGCCTTTAATCTAAAGTATTAATGTTCTATCGATTTGTACGGCTTTGTGCAATTAATCTCAATGTGATACAATATTATAAGGATTTTTCGCGCAATGTAGCTTTTACATTGAATCAGCTTTCCATTTATTTAATACCGCAGCTGCGGTTTCAATAATGGATATCGATCGGAACAAAATCCTCTTCAAATATTACCTTTACTTTGTACCTCGCTGGGATGTTAACTCACGAGGCTGACAGATAATACAAGTAGGTAATGCAAAACGATTAAAAACGGCCGCAGTTGTTATATAAACTTTCGATCCTACTGATACCTACACAATAAAGATTACATTAAAAAGGCACAATAAAGATAGACTACGGTTCATAGTTGTATGCAACCAACCGGAGATCAGAGATACAAACGTCAACACACGATTATCGCATGCGGTAAAGAAACGATGGCTGAACGGAATAGCAAATCGTGCGATTAATCGAATATCGTCCAATGCGAGGAGACCCCCTAGATCAGTCCCACAACAAACGTATTTCCGATTTTCAATAGTTACGTTGCGCTATAACTTTTTAACAAAAAATTGAACCGACGAAAACAGAAACTGAAAAGCGAAAAATAAAATGAAGCTTTTAGTCTAACTATTATCCTAACTAAACTAATGTAAATAACTAATTATGAGTCGGCGACAAACAAACAAGAAAAGTGCGTGCGAGTTGCAAGTGGTCGAGCGGAGAACGCATTTTTGGAAAGTTATTGTTTATCTTTGAAAATGTCATGTTGTATTTGATGTTATTTTGTTTTTATTGGTAAGTAATTTAATGATCTTCGTTGATTGTTTGTTTGGCGCCGACTTATAATTAGTTATTTACATTATAGTAGTTAGGAGAATAGTTATTAAGACTAAAAGCTTCATTTTATTTTTCTATTTTCAGTTTCTGTTTTCGTCGGTTCAATTTTTTTTTTAGTTATATTATTTTTATTTCTTTTTTTGGCTAAAATCTAACTCCAGGTCTCCATTATGCTGTAGTGTCTAGAACTACATTTTAATGTTTATTAAAATGTAGTTCTTTATGTGTGCCAAGTTTCAACAGAATCAGTTAACAGGTAAGAATTCAGTGGGTGAACAAACACTTATCCCCTGTTTTCCTACCCTTAGGGGTAGATTTTGATTTTCAAATTTAAATGGGACAACTTTGAGATATACCCTATCCATTAAAAAAAGAATCATCAAAATCGGACTACTCTGTAAAAAGTTATGCGTAGTAATACATAAAAAAAATTAAAATATATACGCGTCGAATTGAGAACCTCCTCCTTGTTTTTCGTCGG
Source organism: Asteroscopus sphinx (assembly GCA_949699075.1). Taxonomy (NCBI): domain Eukaryota; kingdom Metazoa; phylum Arthropoda; class Insecta; order Lepidoptera; family Noctuidae; genus Asteroscopus; species Asteroscopus sphinx. Next base: position 983,759 of record OX453002.1, on the reverse strand, counting down.
TTATAAAGGCAATAGTCGATCAGTGTGAAATCGCTGAACCGCAATCCATGTACAACAATGTTCATTCACGTTTGTTTCCGCGTCACAAACTTTTATTAAACGGTGTGTGATAACGCTTCAATTGGTTTACTCACTATATTAATGTTTGAGCACCGAATGGCGTTTTCAGTGGCATGATGACGGGGTGCATTAAAAGAGCCTCCACGAGGGACGCTATTTAATTGATCGTCCGGCGCACCCTGGGCAGTCAGCCCCGCTACCAACCTGCTGACTGGCCAATATTTTCCCCACGGCATGAGCTGTTATCATTATGTAGCTCATGTCGACACGATAGAAGAAGTGGCATGATGGGCCAGCGAGATAGCGATACCGCCAATGCCAATGGTTTATTCTTATCAATCAATTGTACATGCTGTACAGTCAACAAATCGGAATCATGACCCACTCAGCTGATAATTCGTTTGAAATCGTCAAGACAGTAAGGTTTTCTTCTATGCTGCACTTACGACATTTTGAATATTACAGAAACTACATTAAAACGAGTCAGAGGTCTGTGCCGTTTTGAGCTTTGTTATCAATGCAATAGATTTATAATTGGATTGGAAATTGTTTTTTATTAAGCAGGAATTATGTTTTGAATTTCGAATTAGCTGTCGTTTCACGTGGTTTTCCTACAAACAACTATATTTTTTAAGAAACCTATACAAACTTTTTCGATTACAGACCATTAATAAAATAAAAATAAAAATTACAAATATAATGTCATGTATGAAAAGGTGTCAAACAATACTCTTAATATGTGGAACCTTGGACGAATAAAAAAGGCAGACGGAATCTCGCTATTCAATAGGTGAAGCATCCATAGCAAGCCGGATCGCTTAAAAGTATAGTATGCCAAAAAGCCGCGATTACGCAAAAAATCTAGTGTGACGGTAGTCATTGTTGTAGCGTCATAAATAAAATAACAGTATAAAATATCTGGTGTGTTAAAATGCTTTCGAAATTATAGTGGGTTCAGGAAAAAATTAAATGCTTCAGTCTTTGTTTAGCTAGATTCCGTCCGCCTTTTTTATTCGTCCGAGTGTGGAAAATACATTTAATTTATAATATCCTCTGTACCATATTTCACGCAATAAATGATAAATAAATAAATAACAATATTTGGAGTTAAACATCAAGAATAAAATTAGAAAAATAATTTTATTGGTAAACTAGCTGTCACTGTCAATAGCTAACAAAATTGATAACAAGTCAGTTGCCAGGGAAATATCTGTTTAAGCGAAATTCAACCTAATTGTATTAGAATGTCTGTAGAATATTAAGCTTATCGTGGGTCATGATTCCGATTTGTTGACTGTACATGGAATACTCAACAGTCCTATTGATATCCAGATATTTTTCGGAAGTTAATATTAACCGGATTACATCGTATATTTTTTAAAGTGGTTTTCCTGACGTTTCGAAAGCTTTGCAGCGTTCGCGGTCGCAGGAAAACAAAGATGTCAAGCGTCTTTACAGAAGAAGCGTCTTTACGGAAGATAATGCCTTACTTTGTCTGCTATTAAGATCGATATGAGCTGCAAAAGGACAATGCCCACAGATTTTTTTTTTGCGCCATGTCAAAACTGTATGTCATTCAAAAATTATGTCTTATTTTTTCTTGTTTATGTGTTCTTTATCAACATTTCTTTCACCCTAGCATTAAAAACATAATAAATATGTATTAAACTGAATCGTAAGTATATCCTCCATTCAAACCGAACGAAAATGTTGCCAGATATCAGACTATTTCCACAAATAATTGGAATCGATTCTAAATAGCGATACTTCTATGGATTCACTTTTACTGTGTTTCAGATGCTATTATACTAGACTTATCTTGATTGATTGATTTCTTACTTTTTCTTTCCACAATTTATATCTTTAGATTTCGTTTCGCATGCGTAACTCCGTTAAAAATTATAAAAATCACTCATATGACGTCAAATCAAAAGAAATTGCAAAACATATTTTTGAAATCTTTTTGTACAGAAAAATAAGATGATTCTTTGCTGATGATTGTTATAATCATTTTAAATTAACTGAAATATTACTTATAAAATCGATATTAATTAATACACCCAAAAACTTAAAAGCTTTCAGTCTTATTATTTAAAAAACACTACAAAATCGATTTCAAAAATAGATTAACAAAATAATTATATCTTGCAACACCATACATGGTGTCTCTGGAAGTCCTTATGGGTGCGTTCAGTTATATCACCCAACGATACACGGAGCGTACTTATAAATCAGTTAAGGAGTTGGAAAAAATTAGATTTCTCTTAAACCAGGGTGAAAAAATTAAAATCATTTGTAGAATAATAAAAGATAATTCTTGGTCTACAAAATAAGACTAAAACCGCCGTGACATAGCAATATTTTTTGAAGGGCCTAATGCTCCTAAAAGAATGGGCAATGTCCTTTGGTCTTAGTAATCCGTAGTGTACATAGGATGCCGCTGTGAGCCACTTTAGTGCGTATGATTTTATTTCTCGTATATATTGTGTGTTATAAACCTATTAGTTTCCGTGAAAGCCGCACTAACGTTGTATCCCTTTTTTCCATGGAGATGGGTTGTTTTTTTTTTTTCACAAAAACAGAATAAAGAATTGCATCCATCAATCTGAATTGTAGGGCTTTTAAGGAGCTTTAGCTGGGGTAAATTTGTTAGTGCTTCCTACGTCCAGGCACTCTGGATGCTTTTACGCATTTGTAATTGAGTCATCTCATCGCAGAGTTAAAGGATGAAAAGCTCAACAATGACTTACTAGTGCTTTTATTATCAGGCTTAAATGAGTAAAATCAAGCTGAGCACTATTGATTTGATTTTTATGGGGATCGAATACGAAGTACAATAATATTATCAATCAATAATTTATTTATTTTGTGAACACAGGGTATACAGTATAGATGATAGTTACACAATTTAGGTCCTTCCCGCCAGACGGCATACAAAATATTTGTTTACAATATTAAAATAATAATAATAATACTTTATAATACAACGTCAGATCAGTCCTATAGATACCCCAATAAAGAATATTTAATTTAATTAAGATAAAACTTAAAAACAACTATCTACAATCATCATCATCATCATCAACTCAGCCTATCTACAATGATAGCAGATAATTTAAATTAGTCAATATTACACACGATACACTTTAGCACATGTTAAGAAAAAACTAATTCATTCGGTCCGCATACTGTGCTGGTGAAATGACAACCATGTCTTGTTTTGCCAAAGTGACTTACAATGTCATTACATGTCACAGATGTCACAATCAATCAATCAAATCATTTATACACATCATCACAGTGAAAATAAAGCACTTAATGTTGACTAAGTACTATAATGTTTGTGATATACCAGCAGTTCTTTGGCCTATTTACGTTTACTGTAACGTAATGATTATTTTCTCTGTGACGTTTACCGATATTTCTGTCAAGTCATACTACAATCATGTAAGCGCGACGACAAAATGATTCTGATAGCGCGAGCCCGACTCGCTCCTACTTATCTTCTTCTTAACTATTATAAAATTGTAAACGTCTGTTTGTTTGTTTGTTCCAGCATCACGCTAAAACTACTGTACCGATTTTGATGATTTTTTTTTTGTTAGAAAGCTGATGATCTGACTTAAAAACTGGTATGGGTTTTGAGAAAGAAAGAAAGAAATAAAAAAGAAAAAAATTAATTCGTGGGTTGCGTACTCACCCGACAGATCGAAGCTTCTATGCATTTGCACGAGCGGATAGTAATGTACGATGGAGTGGAGTGGAGTGGAGTGGACAGGGGATGGAACTGGGGATGGGACTGGGTCGGGACAGGGGACGGGACAGTGGACGGGACAGGGGACGGAACATGGGACGGGAAATGGGACGGGGCATGAGTCGGGACATGGGACAGGACATGGGACATGGGACGGGACGATAGTGATATAGTGAGATAGTGGGACGGGACGATAGTGATATAGTGAGATAGTGGGACAGTGGGATAATGGGACAGTGGGACAGTAGGACAGTGGCAGTGGGACGGTGGGACAGTGGGGCAGTGGGCCAGTGGGATAGTGGGGCAGCGGGACAGAGGGCCAGTGGGGCAGTGGGATAGTGGGGTAGCGGGGCAGTGGGGCAGTGGGATAGTGGGACAGTGGGACAGTAGGACAGTGGCAGTGGGTCGGTGGGACGGTGGCCCAGTGGGGCTATGGGGCATTGGTGCAGCGGGGCAGTGGGCCAGTGGGGCAGTGGGATAGTGGGGCAGTGGGGTAGCGGGGTAGCGGGGCAGTGGGTCAGTGGGGCAGTGGGGTTGTGGGGCAGCGGGGCAGCGAGGTAACGGGACAGTGGGGCAGCGGGGCAGCGGGACGTGGAAGCGGGGCAGCGGGGCAGCGTGCCAGCGGGGCAGTGGGGTACCGGGGCAGTGGGATAGTGGGGCAGCGGGGTAGTGGGGCAGCGGGGCAGCGGAGCAGAGGGGCAGCGGGACATCTGGGCAGCGGGGCCGCGGGGCAGTGGGGAAGCGGGGCAGCGGGGCAGTAGGGGAGTGGGGCAGCGGGGCAGGCAGTGGGGCAGTGGGAGAGTGGGGCAGCGGGGCAGTGGGGCAGTTGGGTAGCTGGGCAGCGGGGCAGCGGAGCAGTGGGATACCGGGGCAGCGGGGCAGTGGGTCAGCGGGGCAGCGGGGCAGTGGTTTACCGGGGCAGCGGAGCAGTGGGGCAGCGGGGCAGCGGGGTAGTGGGCAGCGGGGCAGCGGGACAGTGGGGCAGCGGGGCAGCGGAGCAGTGGTTAAGCGGGGCCGGCTGTGGGGCAGTGGTATAGTGGGGCAGAGGGGCAGTGGGTTAGCGGGGCCGCGGGGCTGTGTGATAGTGGGGCAGCGGGGCAGTCGGGCAGCGGGTCAGTGGGGTAGTCGGGCAGCGGTGCAGAGGGGTAGCGGGGCATAGCAGCGGGGCAGTGGGTTACCGAGGCAGCGGGGCAGTGGGGCAGTGGGATAGTGGGGCAGCGGAGCAGCGGGGCAGAGTGGCAGTGGGGCAGCGGGGCAGTGGGGAAGCGGGGCATTGGGGCAGCGGGACAGTGGGGAAGCAGGGCAGTGGGGCAGCGGGGCAGGCTATGACGCAGTGGGATAGTGGGGCAGTGGGGCAGCGGGGCAGTGGGGCAACGGGGCAGTGGGGTAGCGGGGCTGCGGGGCAGTGGGTTAGTGGGGCAGTGGGGTAGCGAGGCAGCTGGGCAACGGGGCAGCTGGGTAGCGGGGCAGCGGGGTAGTGGGGCAGCGGGGCAGTGGGGCAGTGGGGTAGCGGGGCAGAGGGGCAGCGGGGCAGCTGGGCTGTCAGGCAGCGTGGCAGAGGGGCAGTGGGGCAGTGGGGCAGTGGGGCTGTGGGGCAGTGGGATAGTGGGACAGCGGGGCAGTGGGCAGGGGCCAGCGGGGCAGTGGGGTAGCGGGGCAGTGGGGCAGCGGGGAAGCGGTTGAGTGGGGCAGTGGGGCAGTGGGGCAGCGGGACAGTGGGACAGTGGACTGGACTGGAATGGACTGGACTGGACTGGACTGACGTGGGTTAGCAGAATTTAACGCGAGCGGAGCCGCGGGTAAAAGCTAGTAATATATAAGAAACACCCAGACCAACACAAACACTTATGTTCATCACACAAATATTTGTGTCCTGTGGGAATCGAACCCACGACCTCGTGATTAGCAGTCCGACACTCGAACCACTAGACCACAGACGTCGTGTTTGTGTTGGTCTGGGTGTTGCTTATGTATTATAAGTATCTAATTACAAAAAAAAAAGGTATATAAGTATTATATCCATTGTCTAGTACCCATAGTACACTTTGGGACTAAATGGTGCTGTGTAAAAATTAAAAATGTCTCAAAATGGCTCAAATTAAGGAAGTCGGTGCCATTTTTTTCTTAAATCAAACCAATTCAAAGGTACCTACTTCCTAAACTAAAATAAATACTAATATACGATGCTGTAAAATACACATAATTTGGTAAAATTAAAATTCGAAGTGAAATTCCAATTTTTTAACCGACTTCAAAAGAAGGAGGAGGTTATGTATTCCGCATGTACACCGATTAATCCGAGATTTGTGGGCCGATTTACGTGGTTGTTTTTTTATTTGGTAGAGAAAGTCCGCGCGGTGGTCCCATATAAATTTTATTGACTTAGGTTGAGTAGTTTTTTAACTAGCTTCAATAAATCAGTTTATTTTAGCTTCGCCTATCTAGATGATCTGCTCATTGGTTCTTGGTTCGTTTTTCTGAGAATTCTTGGCCGATATGCGTGTTTTTTTTTCACGATAGTGATTGGACGTTTGGAAGAACATGAGCGAGACCTTTGCCCAGCAGTGGGATAGCAAAGGTTAATAAAAAATATATTCTCAAATTGGTTATATAAACATTTATGAATCAACCCTCAACTAAAAAGTATGAAATAAAAACTTTTTAACAAAAAATAAAACCGACTTCAAAAACCTTAACTAAAAAGTAAAAAATAATCGTTGTATGTATTTTAAAATCTTAACATAAACAACATTTTGAAGGCAGCGCGTGATTTTCATGTACGTTCACATAAACTGTTTTTACTATAGATATTGCGCTCGACTGTACCAGGCCCCTCAGAAAGTATTGCGAAAAAAAGTTTTTATATGTGGGAGACTGGCCAGTTATAATGTTTTTCGAAAATATGATTATTTATAAGTAAAAATAAGTAAGTTCCAATTTCAAAATTTCCCTCCACATTTTTTGCGAGTTAATTCAAAGTATTGTGTCTCACTGAAATATGGATCTGCGCCGGGAACATTTTAGAGCTATGATTTTATACGATTTCAAGTGTCGCCTGAAACCGGATGAATCGTACGATAGACTTCAAATGGCATTCATGGATGAAGGCCCTTCCAAGGCAACCGTGTATCGTTGGTATAACGAATTCAAGCGCGGTCGACCAACTTTGGGGGATGACGAAAGAAGCGGTCGCCCTTTGACGGCTGTTACCGAAGAAAACGTGCTAGCAGTGAAAAATTTAATCCAAGACAATAGGCGAATTACATATCAGGAGATTCAACACATATTGAAGATTGGATCGGGAAGCGTTCACGAGATTCTACACAGCCATCTTCGCGTGAGGAGGATAGTATCACGCTGGGTGCCGCACAACCTCACCGATGCTCAGAAGCAGGCCCGGGTGGAATGGTGCCGTGATATGCTTAACAAATTTGAAGCAGGCTCGTCTCGGCGTGTTTACGACATCGTTACAGGTGATGAGTCCTGGATTTATCAATACGACCCAGAAACCAAGCGCCAGTCGACTGTTTGGGTGTTTCAAAATGAGCCAACGCCTACCAAAGTGAAGCGATCTAGAAGCGGGGGTAAGATTTTGATCGCTAGCTTTTTTAATTTGACTGGCCACTTGGTATCAATTCCCTTACGGGATCAAAGAAGCATTAATGCCGAATGGTATACTACCAAATGTTTGCCAGAAGTTTTCTCTGTTATAAGCAACAAGCGACCAAACACAGGGCTCCGCGGGCTACTGCTCCACCACGACAATGCACCTGCGCACACCGCACTCAAAACGAGGGACTTCCTGGACAGCACGCCAGTCAAACTCCTGGGTCACCCTCCTTACAGCCCTGATCTAGCACCGTGTGACTTCTTTTTATTCCCAAAAATAAAAAATCAGCTCAAAGGGATACAATTTTCGTCGCCGGAAGATGCGCTGGCTGCGTTCGAGCAGGCTGTAAACGAGGTGTCTGCGGCGGACTGGAAAAAGTGTTTTGAAAACTGGTTTAGGCGCATGAATCTTTGTATAGAGGCTGGTGGAAAGTACTTTGAAAAGATTTGATAAAAATATATGTACGTATAGAACAATTTTTTTTAGTTTCGCAAAACTTTCTGAGTTGTCCCACGTACATTACATGACGCAAAGGGTCAACCACGCGCCGCCTTAAAAATGTTGTTTATGTTAAGATTTTAAAATACATACAACGATTATTTTTTACTTTTTAGTTAAGGTTTTTGAAGTCGGTTTTATTTTTTGTTAAAAAGTTTTTATTGTATTAGGTATTTGATGTCAGATGTCTTCTTTAATTATTTTTTTTCTTGTGCGCGTAAATTTCTCTTTTAAGATATACAGATGGGAGGGACCAGCTGAAAATTAGTGCTGTGCATACCTACATGCATAGCAAATACTGAGCTGGATCCCTTGCCACACATATTATGTTGTATGAATCAAAAGTATTTGTACGCCCCCAGTGGCAAAACATTGTACCTGCTATACCTACTATTTAAACACCTTACATGCATGTGCTTTCGCATTGTATTGTATACTCATGTTTTAAGCAAATAAATTTTTCATTCATTCATATGCATGTTGTGTTCTCATTAATTTGTCCTGTTACCTTTGCATGTTATATGTATATTTTTTGTATATGTGTGGCAAAATAAATGGTTTAAACTGTTTCACATAAATTATTTTATTATTTTTGAAGTCGGTTTTCATAGTGGTCACTTTTGTGGTCTAAGCATATTGCCAAATTCTTGGACCGTCTACCTCCATCATGCATCATGCAGATGGCACACGGCGTCGACAGTCGACCACAAGTGTAATGTGCGTGGCAGTCGTAGATGCGTGAATCACCATATCTCGTTAGTTCTGTTCCATCAAGAGTAAACGCTAATGATTAAACTCCGCCACGTCAACCGATATAGTGCATCACAACTACTGCCTCATTGGTCTAGTGGTTGCAAGCGCGACTGCTGAGCGTGGGGTCCTGGGTTCGATTCCCGGGTCGGGCAGTGTTATTGTGTTTTTCCATTAGGAAATTCTCAGTAGCAGCCCGGAGTCTGGATTTGTGCCCGGTCAATGGCAATAGGCTTGCCCCCTATTACATGGGACTATAACATAACTGGCAAATGTGGGTGTACTATTACACCTCTGCCTACCCTTTCGGGGAAATACAGGCGTGATGTTATGTTATGTTAACTACTGCACGATTCTAGGCCTATTATTCCTTGTATGAAGTCCGAGACGAGCTTGGTCGGGAAATTGATAAGAGTTTTAAGAAAACTTTTACTTGTTTTTCGTCAGCTTGACACCGTTTGGACTTAGCGAGTCCGAGCTTGACAACTGGGTTTAGCTAATATTTACTTTTAAACTTTCGCGTTGTATTATTATTTATTATTATGAAAAGGGAATTAACACACATACCTATTTTAAGGTCTATTGAAACGAAGGTAATGTTTCATACATCACCTGATAAAAAATTATCAGGTGTACCATCTGCGATACATGTATAGCCCGCCAAAGTGACTTGCAATGTTCCCCCCCTGCCATTTCTAAACTATGCTACGTAGAAGCCTATAATCTTCCACGTTGATAGACCTCAGTAAAAACTCTCTTTTAAAATTATTTCGAGCTTTATGTGACAATAAATTTTCGAGTAATAGAGAGAAAACTGCAAAATACTTAAAACGTCCTAGTTCAAAGGTCATTGACTTTTGAGAAAAATGATCTTTACAAACAACGCTGCTTTAGTTACCTTCTATTTGAATAAGTTACAATAATACCTGTGTTATGTTACCATGACAAACCTCTTAAATTTGGCCCGCTAGATGGCGCTGTATAACAACACGCTCTGAGTCGCCAATGCTGTCATCTATTGCAAAAACGGAAAACCTAAAATACCCATGATTAATATTCTATTTGATTCGTTTCACCAACCTACGGAACCCTATAGTAAGCATGGCCCGACATGCTCTTGGCCGGTTTATTAAACAGTTTAAAAGGTAACTGAGATCCAGCACTTTGAAATACCACTTCTGTGCATAGCATGAATAAAACTATCATACTCCACTAACAAAATTTATATTAAACGCTTCTATTATTAAAATATACGATGCCACAAAGTAGCTTAAAACGCAGATTTCTTGCGGTTTTTGTAATACGGCTCTAAATGAGCGATAGAAGCTACACCGTGGTGTCAGTTCTATGTAGTGTCGATGATCTTAGCAATGATAATAGCACACGACGAGGAAAATCGATTCAGTCAGCAAGCCGGTAGCAATGCACTGCGCCGGAAAAATGTCGTTTAATTAATATCGTCTCTTTGAGGCACTTTTAATGCACCCTAATGTCAGTAATAAACAAGTTTAAAAAAACTTCTGAACTCAACTATCATGTTTCTCGTAAATAAAACTCTGTGAAAGCTATGAGGAAACTCGAGGAGTGAATGCTCTGTTGTCAAAGACGTCGCAGTTGAAGAGGCTAGACAATGCTCCGAGCACTTTATTGGTGCTTGTGTTCAACTCTTGGCAGAACTAAGTAGATTAATACTACCCTCCACCACTTTGTTTTTAAAGACGGCTCGCGCAGTCACCGGTATTCGCACCTTCATAATGTAGCTAATTATTATCTGGTATCTACCCACATTGTACTTATTTAATATCCTACCTTGTTAACTATATTTTGGTTAACATGTTTGTATACCTAGTCGATGATACTGATGTACGGTAAAACTCTAATGAGTTTATGTTTACAACTTTAGAATGTTTTTGTTATATAAACCACTGAACAAATAAATAAATAATTCTAAAAGCTCACATGGTGACGTTATATTTTTATTCATCGCAATTTATGTATTATAAGTATGTATTTACAACAACAACAAAAAAGTATTATATCCATTGTCTAGTACCCATAAGTCAAAGATATTACTAATATCCGTTATTTCGACAAACATACATCATTAGTAGTGTCAACTGGCATATATAATTCGGCTGCAGCCCTCGCTGCTCACTGTCACGGCTTGGAAAGCGCTTGGCAAGCATTCATAGTAGTCCCAGTATGTGAAAAGAAATACGTAGCATAGCAAAGCAACCGAGTTGCAGTACCGGTAGCGCGTAGCAAACGATCATTTCGCACTAAGTCGGCTTGTAGTAGTGCGTAGATGGCGCAAAGTAGGACGTAGCAGGTGCGTAATAGGACGTAATGCGTAGCATGACATAGCAAGCGCGTAGCAGGACGTCACAGGCATGTAGGCGCATTGCATCTTCTTTCACTTAGCCCTTTTCTCTTTGTCAGCTTCTAGTATAAATAGATCTGATGTCACTGAATATCAGTATTTTACACAGAGCGAACGCCAGTTAGACTGGTACCTCCAACGACTGTCGTATTATTATACGACAGTCGTTGGTTAATAAACCGGGACCGACATACGTAGCAGGAGCTTTGCACTTGCATTCAATCAAATTAGTGGTTGTTTCACAACTTTACTAATTAAAATGTTCGGACCATGGTATAATAAGATGTTTCACCAGGTATTCTCTTCCCGCGATGACACCGCGATGCCTCCAAGCTACGTCACGATCAGTATTGCCATTCATTGATATCTTGAATATATTTAAGGTGATTTTTGTTCATAATGAATATAAAATAAATTCCTAACTAGCCTAAATAATTGTTATATCGTGTTATTCATCTAATTAGTTATTAAAGGAAACGGTATAAAATTACTGGTTCAAAAGTGATTCTTTATAGAAGTAAGTAAATGAAAAAATGCATTTTGCTCGGGTAATTTATTTTCACAAAGAGGCAGCACATCAAACTGACAAGTGTCACGCTAACAGCCCGCTATTGGCTCAACAGCCGATGACGTAGTACGGAGGCAATCACGTGACCTAGCTGTCACGGGAAGAGACTACCTGGTGAAACATCTTATTATACCATGGTTCGGACTATATTATCCTGTGTATTTGTAAGCGGAGCTGAATGAGAACCCTTTAAACAAAATTATGAAAAAATTGGTTTCGTATATCAATAAAAATAAACGTAAAACGTTAACTTGCTTATATTTAAATTGTTTTCTATAACTGTTTAACTTTTACTATGACGTAGGAACTTGAAATCTCATTTAGGCCACAAGCCACAAGTCGGGCCACAAGTTAGAACATAGGGCTGCATATTTGTATATGAAGCGACATAACAGTTGTTTTTGTCAGCAGCATCGTTTGCGAGCGCCACAGAGGCGTGCCCTAATGTCGTGGCTCCTGCGCTGGTGGCGGGCGAGGGGACGCCCCACACGCGTGCGCGTCGCTTCCTTGCCGAGCCCCGCTTTCCGCGCTGGACCTACGACGCAGAGCGCGTCCAGCCCACGCACGACCCGCCTGCTGAGACCATCGAGCTGGACGACATTGTCCTGGCCGTGCCCGAGCCTAACACCACCATCTGACGGTGCCCCGAGGGACAGCCTGAGGAAGTCCTTGAGTACAGGAGAATCCCATTTGTACTGTTCCCATTCAAAAATTTCATGGTACGGCGCAGTAGCCAAATGAGTGACGACACCGAACCTGGTATGAACCGTTAAATGAAACCGATCACGGGTTGATCACCGGCAACTGACAGGTATACTGACACGGGCCGGTCGTTTGGCAGGCCGCGGCTCCTGCCGTGAGCTTGTCAACTGAATGATATCTGATGTTCCGTGTGTCATCGTTGCCAGTTGGTGAACCTTCCAGTAAAATAATACAAGTATATTTAATAACAAATATTGTCATGTAGGGCGTCTTCAACATCTCTTCATGTAATAGATTATTGATAAATGTTCTTCGTGTAATAGTACAGCGCGCGTCGCGCTTTTATATAGCAGGCTGTAATATTGATGACTAATGACCGACGTCACTACGCCCTTCTGAGAGTTAGAGAGGACTAGAGAGCATCACGTTAGGGGAAACTGGGATTTGCCATTCCGACGCGCATGGGCACAGAGGAGCTAGTACAGGGGCGTGAGGCACAGAGGTGCGGGCCTCTGGCCGCGCTGTCAATTGCGTGTACAAGGCTAGCGTCTATCATAATTCTGTCTAATTCTAGTAATTTTATTCATTCATAAATAATTGTACGCTTTTATCTACATAAATCCTAGTCATAATGTATCGACGGCACCTTTGCTTAACATTAGGTGAGGCGGTGGTCAAACGCAAGCCCATTAGATATATAAAAAAAAACTAAGCTAAGCCTAAGCTGATTTATGACAAGGAGCAATGTCTTGTTGGAATTTGAAAACTAAATAAAAAATTAAAAAAAAATCCTATGTGTCTTTTATAATGAAATAATAAAAATAGAAAAAAATACATTTCAATTAAGCCAGGTATGTAAGCTCGTTTAATAAGTTTAAATTATAAATAAATAATAAGTTAATTAATAATAAGTTTTTAAGATATACTTAAATATAAACCAATGGTAACCAAACCAAACCAAATAATTTTATGTTATGAATAATTATAATATAATAAAGGAAACACCAACTGGCTATGCTTTATGCTATGCATCATTTATATAACTGCCTAGGCCAAAAGTATTAGGCATCCTATAATTTACTTCGTGTTTCTTTTTTAAAATATAAACTTATCGTTGCTAAGCCTAAGCTGATTTATGACAAGGAGTAATGCCTTGTTGGAATTTGAAAACTAAATGAAAAAATATAAAAAAATCCTGTCTTTTATAATGAAATAATAGAAATAGAAAAAAAAATTGCAATTAAGTCAGGTGTGTAAGCTCATCGTTGCTAAGCCTAAGCTGAGTTATGACAAGGAGCAATGTCTTGTTGGAATTTGAAAACTAAATAAAAAAGTAAAAAAAAAATCCTCTGTGTCTTTTATAATGAAATAATAGAAATAGAAAAAAAAATACATTTCAAATTAGTCAGGCGTGTAAGCTCATTTAATCAGTTTAAATTATAAATAAATAATAAGTTAATTAATAATAAGTTTTTAAGATATAATTAAATATAAACCAAAGGTAACCAACCAAACCACAACCAAAGTAACTAAAGGTATAACTACACTTGGAGTTTACTTGAAATAATTTTATGATATGAATAATTATAATACCAGGCCCCTCAGAAAGTATTGCGAAAAAAAGTTTTTATATATGGGAGACTGGCCAGTTATAATGTTTTTCGAAAATATGATTATTTATAAGTAAAAATAAGTAAGTTCCAATTTCAAAATTTCCCTCCACATTTTTTGCGAGTTAATTCAAAGTATTGTGTCTCACTGAAATATGGATCTGCGCCGGGAACATTTTAGAGCTATGATTTTATACGATTTCAAGTGTCGCCTGAAACCGGATGAATCGTACGATAGACTTCAAATGGCATTCATGGATGAAGGCCCTTCCAAGGCAACCGTGTATCGTTGGTATAACGAATTCAAGCGCGGTCGACCAACTTTGGGGGATGACGAAAGAAGCGGTCGCCCTTTGACGGCTGTTACCGAAGAAAACGTGCTAGCAGTGAAAAATTTAATCCAAGACAATAGGCGAATTACATATCAGGAGATTCAACACATATTGAAGATTGGATCGGGAAGCGTTCACGAGATTCTACACAGCCATCTTCGCGTGAGGAGGATAGTATCACGCTGGGTGCCGCACAACCTCACCGATGCTCAGAAGCAGGCCCGGGTGGAATGGTGCCGTGATATGCTTAACAAATTTGAAGCAGGCTCGTCTCGGCGTGTTTACGACATCGTTACAGGTGATGAGTCCTGGATTTATCAATACGACCCAGAAACCAAGCGCCAGTCGACTGTTTGGGTGTTTCAAAATGAGCCAACGCCTACCAAAGTGAAGCGATCTAGAAGCGGGGGTAAGATTTTGATCGCTAGCTTTTTTAATTTGACTGGCCACTTGGTATCAATTCCCTTACGGGATCAAAGAAGCATTAATGCCGAATGGTATACTACCAAATGTTTGCCAGAAGTTTTCTCTGTTATAAGCAACAAGCGACCAAACACAGGGCTCCGCGGGCTACTGCTCCACCACGACAATGCACCTGCGCACACCGCACTCAAAACGAGGGACTTCCTGGACAGCACGCCAGTCAAACTCCTGGGTCACCCTCCTTACAGCCCTGATCTAGCACCGTGTGACTTCTTTTTATTCCCAAAAATAAAAAATCAGCTCAAAGGGATACAATTTTCGTCGCCGGAAGATGCGCTGGCTGCGTTCGAGCAGGCTGTAAACGAGGTGTCTGCGGCGGACTGGAAAAAGTGTTTTGAAAACTGGTTTAGGCGCATGAATCTTTGTATAGAGGCTGGTGGAAAGTACTTTGAAAAGATTTGATAAAAATATATGTACGTATAGAACAATTTTTTTTAGTTTCGCAAAACTTTCTGAGTGTCCCACGTATAATAAAGGAAACACCAATTGGCTATGCTTTATGCTATGCATCATTTATATAACTGCCTAGGCCAAAAGTATTAGGCATCCTATAATTTACTTCGTGTGTCGTTTTTAAAATAAAAACTTATCGTTGCTAAGCCTAAGCTGGTTTATGACGAGGAGTAATGTCTTGTTGGAATTTGAAAACTAAATAAAAAAATAATAAAAATCCTATGTGTATTTTATAATGAAATAATAGAAAGAGAAAAAAAAATTGCAATTAAGTCAGGTGTGTAAGCTCATTTAATCAGTTTAAATTATAAATAAATAATAAGTTAATTAATATTAAGTTTTTAAAATATACTTAAATATAAACCAAGGGTAACCAAACCAAACCAAACCAAACCACAACCAAAGTAACCAAAGGTATAACTAGACTTGGAGTTTACTTGAAATAATTTTATGTTGCAAATGAGCATAATGTTATAAATTCTAATAGTGACTCAACTCGGCCGCCAGACAGAGCAATGATGGGGTGCGGTATGAAGGAGAGCGGGTGTTCCCCCCTGCCCGCGACGCTTGCGGTACTCCGGCCCGACATCGCTTGCGCGCCGGTACTCCCGTTTACAGTGGCGTGCATTGCATATAGGCAAATAAGCAATGCCTACCTCGTTACAATTCAATATTAACTACTACTAAATAAATTAATCAGAGTATTAAATAAAAACAATTAACATAGGTATTCAATAATAATGTATGAATTCAATGCGAAACTTCATGCTAGGTGCAGGCATTAGGCAGGTCAGCCGCACGAATGCCTGTAACTTCACACACAAACAAACCATTTGGCGTAACTATATACACACGCACACTACTTTAGCGAAGTAATACGACAAAAACATAAATCACGATACGGCCATGCGTAACACACTAACATTTGACAATTCGCAATTTATCCGCATTATCAGCTCTACAGGTTTAGCCTTGTCGACTCGTCGCGTCATGGGTCGTTCGTAACGTTTTTCACACGTAACCGTTTCGTGTGTAACTAGTTATTTCCATACAAACTAATAAGTGATCGTTATAATAAAACTATACTCAACATTAGAAAAATATCGGCGACGTAAATATAGTAATTGTTTTATATTATTTAAATTTAAGTGTAAATGGTAAATATATAACATTTTTTTTTGTACAGTCGATTGCATGACAGTGGTAACACTTATAAAACCATCCTTACTGCTTACGAAATAAAGACGCTGTCAATGTCGAAACTGTTACCAGTGACATGCGGTCGACCGTACATTGCTACACATTTATCGTAAAATAACGAAACTTAGTATACGCTTATATAGAATTATCGATGGCGTTATAACGTTATTTATCTAATTTTATAATAAATTGATTATAATAATTGTGTAAAATCTGTTTTCGTGCTCTGTAAATCTATTTTGTAACTTTGTTCGTAAATTAATCGTTACATTACTACATCCACAAAACTACTATTTACACAAAACGATTATCATCACTCTCGTAAGCATTTTCTCTAACCGACGTTAAATAACGCCCAACTCTAATTTATTGGGAGTTGACATTGACACATGACAGTATTTGACATTCTTGTTTCTATTTGCGCGAGTGAATTGCATAAATCGTGTATTAATTAGGTAGTTGGTTTTATTGTGATTTGTGAAGGTTTTTGTTGATGGCAATAGACTCGCCCCCTATTACATGGGACTTACAACATAACTGGCGAAATGTGGGTGTACTATTACACCTCTGCCTAGCCCTTCGGGGAAATACAGGCGAGATGTTATGTTATGTTGTGAAGGTTTTTGTAAAGAAACTTATGTAAACATGGATGAATTACAGTGCTCGGTTTATGGTGAAGATTTAATGTTTAGAGAAATTACGAGAAACCCTTTCAGTCAGTTTTCGTTTGTTGACTAAACAAAAAAAGTGTATATCAGTAGACAAACACGAAATCTGTCTTTGACTCAAGAAAAGGTAAATTGTTATGACTATTACACGTTAATACAACTGTAACTGGACTAACTGGGTGCCGTCATTCAAATGTAATTGTCTTTTACCAGTGTCTCTTACTTTAAAACGTCGTTGTTAAAACGTCTCGTTTTCGTGTTTGTTTTGTATGAAATATGTGTACGAGATTTTTTAATTTTATAATAGTAACTTGCTCTGTCTGTTTAGTGCCTGCCTACCTAGGCCGAAAACCAATTCACGCCACTGCCCGTTTGGTGTGTCAGGTACACGAAATCACTACCACGCGTTTGACTTTTAATTGAATTAAATCTAAGGATGATAATTCATTACCTGTATCATTAGGTTCAATAAAAGACAATTAAAAACATCTAATAATAAATATCCCAAATATTTACCGTTTGCATATCTGTATCGAGGCGGATTAATTAAAAACAGAATTTATATTTTAGTCTCGTTTTATTGTATTCTGTCATTTCTGTCCTACTATCAAATATGCAAAATCTTTGATGAAAAACTTCGTGTTTTTTTGTTACTTACTCACGAAGAATTGGGCGAAGCCGCAGGGCATAGCTTGTAAGTACATTTATAATATAATATGTGAAGAGGAATATACATTTTGATATAGGGAATGTCATATTATTTTGCAAATGATATTTTATTTTGTAATAACCCTTGCATATTTTTAGCTAGTAGGTAGTAAGTAGCACAGCGTAATTAAAACTACCAGTGGTCCAACGCCTTTGAAGTTGCGGGAAATGCCGCTTCTGTCTAGACATTACGTCATACCGCAGGGTTGTCACATTTATTTTCAGTTTATTATTTTACTTTGTTCCGTATTCACCTATTGGTAATAATAATAAATATTAACATAAACATTTTATTTATTATCTTAAATATTATAAAACTGTAAATGTCTGTCTGTTTGTTTGTTCGAGCATCACGCTAAAACTACTGGACCGATTTTGATGAAAACATTTTTGATTGAAATATGATGATTATACTTAAAAACTGGTACCTATGGGTTTTAAGAAAGAAAGAAAAAATAGTGACGTGCGTCGGATAGCGCCCGACAGATACGAAGCTTCTATGCCTTTGCAACTGGACTAAACTGAACTAGACTGAACTGAACTAAACTGAAATGAACTGGACTAAACTGAACTGGAATGAACTGAACTAAAGTTGACTGGACTGGATTGAACTTGACTGAACTTGATTGGACTTGATTGAATTTGACTCAGCTTGACTCATCTCGACTAAACTCGAAACAACTCGACTCAACTGGACTCAACTGGACTCAACTTGACTAATCTCGACTCAACTCGACCACACTCGACTACACTCGACTCAATTAGACTTAACTCGACTCAACTTGACTCATCTTGACTCAACTCGTCTCAACACGACTCACCTCGACTCAGATCGACCCACCTCGACTCAAATCGACCCACCTCGATTCAACTCGACTCCACTCGACTCAACACGACTCACCTCGACTCAAATCGACCCACCTCGACTCAAATCGACCCACCTCGATTCAACTCGACTCCACTCGACTCAACTTGACTCAACACGACTCACCTCGACTCAAATCGACCCACCTCGATTCAACTCGACTCCACTCAACTCAACTTGACTCAACTCGACTCACCTCGACTCAAATCGACCCACCTCGATTCAACTCGACTCCACTCGTCTCAACTGGACTCAACTCGACTCAACACGACTCACCTCGATGTCATATGTCTGATGACCACATGTACTTCGATATAATGTAAGCTGGAAGTTTGGTGGAGTACTTCTTTGTTTTATATACAGGGTTACAGGTTAAGTCGACCTAGATCCTTTAAGAGGTTTTAGTTTTCATCATTCCTAGCTGATTTGACTATGAAACACCCTACCCCAAACCTAACCCATATTGAGATATTGGATTTTGATTATATTTTAAATAAAATGAAGATTTAATGTAAGAGAAGGTACAATGGAGTGACAGTCGTGTTTGAGCTCCTAAAAAAAAGAGTAAAAAAAACTTTGTCATAAAAATACATGTACCCTCTTGTACCGGGGTTGTAACATTTATATGTAGTAGTTACATACATGTACTTCAATATAATGTAAGCTGGAAGTTTGGTGGAGTACTTCTTTGTTTTATATGTAGTAGTTACATACATGGTACTTCAATATAATGTAAGCTGGAAGTTTGGTGGAGTACTTCTTTGTTTTATATGTAGTAGTTACATACATGTACTTCAATATAATGTAAGCTGGAAGTTTGGTGGAGTACTTCTTTGTTTTATATGTAGTAGTTACATACATGGTACTTCAATATAATGTAAGCTGGAAGCTTGGTGGAGTACTTCTTTGTTTTATATGTAGTCGTTACATACATGTACTTCAATATAATGTAAGCTGGAAGCCTGGTGGAGTACTTCTTTGTTTTTTTTTAGACAACATAGTATCCACACCAAGGAGGGAGTATTATGAGCAATGGCTAACAAAGTGCTGAGCGGCCTAGATAATTCAGTGACCTCCCTTCGCTCGGTCAATAATATAATAATTTGTGTGTTGTAGTGGTTTGCTGTGTTGATGCAAAAACATACAAAAAATACGCAAATTGTACAGACCGGCGGGGGCGGTTAAATAAAATAGGTGTATAATATGAATAAGCATTACCGACTAGACTATATTATAAATGTTAGCTAATTTAGGACAAGTAACTTTTACTATATCGGACCTACGAAAAAGATTGAACTCATCAAGGTTCTCCTGCCTCAGCCTGAGAAGGCTTTGCGTCTGTAGAAGGGTATGAAATGCCGGTGAAATCATATGCACATGAGACTTGTAAGTTATAGTTGACTTGGGCGTAAAAAACGTAACGCGTATTTATTGTTGGACAGGATGTTGTATATGAACGTGATGACGCAATTCCTCTCGAGATGCGACTGTTAAGCGACACTCTTCACTATTGTTACAAATTGCTACTGCAGGTTCCACATCCACCGGGACTTCCACCACCAGTTCCAGTGTAATAGGTTTGTATACAAACAAGATGAAATCAAATACAGTCGATTAATTCTAAAGGAGAATTCTACCAATGAAATTGAACAACTTTTTCTTAATTATCGTGAAGTTTATCTGAGATCGCGAAGGGAGTAAAAATGTTTATAACAAAACAAAAAAAAAACCGCCTTCAAAAACCTTAACTAAAAAGTAAAAAATAATCCTTTTATATATTTCAAAATCTTTTCATAAACCAACATTTTGAAGGCGGCGCATGTGTATTTCACGATCAATCGACGTGAGCGTCATGTAAATATGTATAATATAGTCGAGCGAAAAAAACGGTGTAAGTGTACATACATGACAATCACGCGCCGCCTTCAAAATGTTGGTTTATGAAAAGCTGTTGAAATATATAAAAGGATTATTTTTTACTTTTTATTTAAGGTTTTTGAAGGCGGTTTTTTTTTGTTTTAAAAGTTTTTGTTTCATACTTTTTAGTTGATAATTGCGAGGGTTGATTCATAAATGTTTGTAGAACCAATTTGAGAATATTTTTATTATTTTTTATTTTATTTATTTATTTCACAACATACTTATAGTCATTACAGGTTTTTACCCAATTCGACAATGTAGTTACACAGAAGACAAATAACTAAGTGTCACCCTCTCGAATTCCGCCAAAGAGCATATATTTTTTATAAACCTATGCTGTCCCACCTAACCAAAGTCCAATCACTATCGTTAAAAAAACACGCAAATCGCACAAGAAGTCTCAGAAAAACGATACTATCAGCAGATCAGCTAGATAGACTCAGCTAAAATAAACTAATTTATTGAAGCTGGTTAAAACTACTCAACCTAAGTCAATAAAATTGATATGGGACCACCGCACGGAAGCCCGCTACCAAATGAAAAAACAACCACGTAAATTGGCCCAGAAATCTCGGAGTAATCGATATACATACATGAAAAAAAAAACCCCCGCCTAATACATAACCTCCTCCTTTTTTTGAAGTCGGTTAAAAATTTTGTTCAGCTTCATTTGTAGAATCCACATTTAAAAGTAGCGACTGCATTTGATTTCAAACATTAGGTATAATGACGTAAGTATAAACTACGAACTTAAGGGGATTTATAATATCCAATCTATCCACCATTTGCCCTACTAAAGATAGGAATTTGACATAAGCTCCATACAAAATATGTCAAATTTCTATCTCTAGTAGGGTAAATCGTGGATAGATTGGATATTAATTTTGGCCGTTAGGGTTCGACTCTAGAAGTATATCACGGATTTTAGAAAGCCGACGAAATATAGAAGCAGATATTTGATTTTCTTTTCGAGGTGTGCTTTAAGTTACGACTCCGATTAATAAACCAACCAGTATGCCCAAATTCTACATAAAGATGCCTGAAGATTAGAACAAAACCCTTGCCTTGAGTATGATATACTTACATTAGGTATTGCGCTAGATGGCGTTGCCTTGCCTGTCTGCTCTGACTTCGGTACCTCGGTTCACTTTTGCAAATCGATGGCGATATAGACCGAACCGTCAAGCACAGAATTAACACAGGATGTATGCAATGGGGCAGGTCACAGGAACTGTCTGTGACCCCCGAATTCCCCTTAAACTAAAGGGGAAAATATACAAGACCAAGATTAGACCTGCTGTCTTGTATGGATCGGAATGTTGGGCTACGAAAGGGAAGAATGAAAGGCAATTACACGCAGCTGAGATGAGAATGTTAAGAGGAATGTGTGGTGTAACGAGTATGGATAGGATAAGAATTGAGTATGTGAGAGGGAGTTTGAAAGTAGGGCCAGTGACGGAAAAGTTGAGATGCAGTAGATTGTCATGGTATGGACATGTGATGCAGAGAAATGAGGAGCATGTTACGAAAAAAAAATTTTGTATGAATGTGGATGGCTTTAAGAAAAGAGGTAGACCAAAGAAAAGATGGATGGATTGTGTGAAAGATGATATGGATGAAAAGAAAGTGAACACGGAGATGACGGCTGATAGAGATGTATGGTAGAAAAAGAAATGCTGCGCCGACCCCAAATAAACCAAATAAATTGGGATAAGGGCAGGAGGATGATGAGGTATGTGAGAGAAATCTCTTCATATGATGGAAAAGCTGCATGTAGGTACTCTACCACAAATGAATTGATTTTTGTATGTTTTTTTTTATAATTATTGTGTAATATTACATCAAACTGTGATCCTGTGATCCGAACACTTGATGTGTGTGCGTGTGCGTCGAACGGAAGTTAAGAAAACAGTTCAAGAGCCTCCAGTGTTTGGTTCCATAACTAAATTTAGTCGATTACACTACGCTCGTTTATGGAACATTAGTGTCAGTGTTCTGATAACTTTTTAGCCGAGCTAACATAGCGGGCTTCCATAAACATATTTTTCTCCAACTTGCTCGAAATTGGTTGATTATAAAAAAAAAAAAACAATCGTCTCTTTTCTGTACGCAACGAAATAACAGGCCAGTAATATCCAACACGACAATAATATAAATTACTGGACAGTTTTTATGTTTTAAATTATAAAATATTATCATTATAAAGGCCGAATGCGTATTTTTTTTTTTTTTTTTTTTTATGATTTATAGATCTGCTCTTGACCACAATCTAGACAGCTTTGTCAGGATGTGGTCGACGATGGAGCGAGCAAACCTATTAGGTGCCGATTCACTCCAGCTTTAAAGGCGTTAGGGTTATAAGTGCCCGGAAATACAGATGCCGGCAGTGAATTCCACAACTTGGCTGTGCGCATTATGAAAGAGTTCTCAAAGCGCTTGGTCCTGATAGTAGGGATTTCCACCAAATGTGGATGATATCCTGCAGTGCGGCGTGTAGTCCGATGAAAGAAAGGAGATGGCGGAATAAGCTCATGGAGCTCTTGCGCACACTCTCCAAAGTACAGCCTGTAGAACACCGACAAACAAGCAACTGTGCGTCTATGGGCTAAGCTTTGTAGCTTAGATTTTGCTAACAGTTCATCACCAATTAACCTCTCAGCTCTGCGTTGAATCGAGTCAAGAGCCGCAAGCTGGTATTTGGCGGAGCCATCCCACAAGTGACTGCAATACTCCATACACGATCGGACTTGAGCTTTATATAAAGTGAAAAGCTGTCCAGGAGTGAAGTATCGCTTCACCTTGTTAAGAATGCCCAACTTTTTGGCCGCAGTTTGAGCCTTTGCCTCGATTGTGGTGCCGAAGTTGAGGTTAGGTGACAACTCCATGCCAAGAAGGTCTAGGTGGTCGGCGATGCTAATAGGTGTACTTTGGAAAGTAGGAGCCAGGTGGAATGGACTCCGTTTTGCGGTGAAAAGACACGCCTGAGTTTTAGAGGCGTTAAAATTGACCAGATTGTCATCTCCCCACTGGGAAACGAGATTTAAGGTCGAATTAGTCCGCTCTATCATGGCCTCTCGTAGAGAACAGATTTCCCGTTGGTTGGCTCTCACACTGGACAGGTATCTCTCTGTGATAGTACTGTCATCTGCGTAGCCAATAAGACCTAACTGAAGCAGGTCATTTATGTGAAGCAGGAAAAGTGTCGCAGAGAGAACAAACCCTTGAGGAACTCCGGCATTTATGGCCAAGAGGTCAGAGGAGCAGCCGTCAATGACCACTCGAATGGACCGTTCACTCAAAAAGTCAGCTATCCAAGTGCAAAAGTCAGGTGGGATGCCGTACGCTGGAAGCTTGTTCAGCAGACTTGCGTGCCAAACCCGGTCGAAAGCTTTCGAGATATCCAAAGACACAGCTAAGGCTTCGCCATGTTTCTCGATAGCTTCGCCCCAACAGTGCGTGACGAACACAAGAAGATCACCAGTTGATCGTTTCTGACGAAAGCCAAATTGACGATCACTGAGAAGATCATTGTCTTCTAGGTATGCCAGCAACTTGTTGTTCAGTATCCTTTCCATAACTTTACACAATATGGAGGTGATGGCGATTGGTCTGTAATTGGCCGGGTTAGCACGGTCACCCTTCTTGGGTACTGGCTGTACATTTGCAAGCTTCCAGGACTTGGGCACAGTTCTCTGACTAAGAGAGAGGCGGTACAGGCGTGTCAGTACAGGAGACAACTCAGGTGCACATTTCCTAAGAACCCTTGCAGAAATACCGTCGGGTCCACTGGCCTTATTCACATCAAGACAGAAAAGCGCTCTTCGAACCTCTTTAGTGTGAATAGCGATTTTCTGGAATGAAAAATCGCAGTGAGGTATAGATGGTGGTAGTTTTGAGCCAGAGTCGAGACGCGAATTGCTCGCAAACATAGATGCAAATAAATTTGCCTTTTCTGTTGCGGAGTAAGCCAGTGATCCATCAGGTTTCTGCATTGGAGGCAGCAAAGGACGACAGAAGTTCGTCTCGACCGATTTAGACAGGGACCAGAACTGCTTGCTACCTGGAGGGTATGAAGCTAACTTGGCCCCTATATGCCCAATATGGTCGAAACGGGCCTTTCGTAGTACCCGCTTGCAGGACTTGGCGGCAGTATTAAAGGCTCTCTTCTTTTCACGCACTTTCCGACGTCTGTCCTTGCGGTCACGAGCTTTGACCCAATATTGGTAAGCGGACTCTTTGCGAGCCTCAGCTCTAGCACAGTCCGCGTTGTACCAAGGTCGAGCTTTGTGTCCGAGCGGTATGTCAGAGAACGGAATAAAATACTCCATTCCCTGCCGTATCACGTCAGTGACAGCATCAGCGCAGATAGTCGGGTCGCTGGAAGAGAAGCACAATTGCCGCCAAGGGTAAGATGCAAAAAAGTGACGCATCTCATCCCAATCTGCTGACTCGTATCGCCACACTCGCCTCGTGCCTCTAGGGCTGTTATCCTGAGGGGAGCAGATCGACACGGATTTCACCACACAGTGGTCAGACGTTCCCAGCGGAGCTGAGACTGATACTGAGTGTCTGTGTGGATCTGTTGTCAGCAGAAGGTCCAGGCATTTGGGTTGATGGCTGTCGATATCCGGTATACGCGTTGCTTGGTTCACCAGCTGGGTAAGATCTAGCGATAACGCAAATTTGCGCGCTTCACGTCCAGCATGGTCAGTTTCCCGGTATGGGTACAGCCAGTCTTTATGGTGGGCATTATAGTCCCCCAGGAAAACAAGCTCCGCCGTTGGATATCGCTGCATGACCAAATCTGTCGTCTTTGTTAAATAGTCAAACAGCCTGGTCGTCTCCTGATCACCGGTATGCGATCGGTAGATACAGTTGTAGACTGTTTTTTCCACCCCAGTATCCACCAATAGCCATATGGCAGGAATGCCTTTCGCCTCAAAGCAGCGGAGACGCCGACAGCAGATGTCATCGCGTACGTACGCACAAACCCCAGCGTGCTGCTTGAACAAGTGCTCAAGCGAGTACCCCGGGTAGTTGAGGTACGCCACGTCTGACGGGGTCGCTATCTGCGTCTCCGTGAGGAAGAGTAGGTGCGGCTTTGCAGTCTCTAGGTGGTGGTGGACCGAGTCGAGATTGGAGTGCAACCCCCTGATGTTGGTGGAGTGCACTTTCAATGGGAGGAAGTGCAGCCGTTTGCAAACCTTATTCCTTTTTCTGCTTTTCATAATTTGTTTTGGAGTATTGGTGGTGTTAGTGAAAGTCCGAGACATTGCTCAGTTAAACTAAACTGCACTCTTTGGGTAAGCTGACCTATGAGGGACTCATTCGGAGACCGCGGGGACGCCCGAACCCCCCCGTTGATGGCCACCGGGTCCTCCCGTCCAGTCGCCAACTGGCACGGTGGAGCATCTCGGGATTTTTCGCGAGTTGGCGGGGCAGCCTTTGGCACGTGGCTAGCGCGCTACTTGGGCCCCCTACTGACTGCGGTCGGTCAACGGCTAAGACCGTGCTTCGGATCCCGCTAGGCTCCGAGATGAGTCGCTCGATACAGCGTCGCCTAGAGGCAGAGACCAGTTCTGTGCAATGCAACTGGACCCACACTAACACCAAAGGCACTGGCACTCCCACGTGATCAGTGGAACACAGTGAACTGCTTGGCACTGGACTACAGTGGGAGGGTGGTCGCAAGCCAGGCGGACCCAAAGGATCCTACCACCGCAAAAAGAGGGGTCGTTCAGCCGCCATCACTGTAACAGTAACGACGTTGCCCGGGGTGAACCGCTAGGAGGTATATCCCAATCCCACCCCCATTTATTGTATTTGTTTTCAAAACTTTGAAAATAGATTTCTACTGTTGCCTTCAATCTTATTGTATGCCTAAATAGGTAAACTGCGCTGATCCAAACTTGTTCCTATAAGAACTGTAATGTACCACTGTTGCCACAATAAAGATTATATTATATTATAGAAAAAGAACAGCGCGCGGACGAATTGGCGCGAATGAAAATTAGATACTGTTGAATTAATTTGGGTATTGTTTCCTCGAATGAGAGAAAAGTACTATACAAGTCTCGGCCGAAATAGCAATTAACGGCCTCGTTTCGTTAAAAAGGATTCGGCTAGCGTATCGTCCTTTAAAAATCACTTCGGAAGTACTCGGCTTTGTCTCGTACTTCCAATATTACTCGCCGTCAATTGCTTCATTTCAGGCCCCGACAGTAATGTACTATTGTAATACAATACAGAGATAGGCTGATAGCATTTAAAACATATACTAGTTATTTACCTACTTGAAACTTCAATTAAGGAATGAAATGAATATTGGTATCTATAGAGATAGAATTTAATGGAGCTAACGTACCTACACATCGACTTTGATGTATATGTGTATATCGTGTAAGCCGATCAGTCGTTCATGTTGCTCTTCCCTTTGGAGAGTGCAGATGTAATAAGTACTTTAAATAATACCTTTGGCGATGTGAGCGACGCGAGGTACCTACGTTCCTGCACTAGTGAGTTATTACCAAAGCCCCGTGCATTTCCGGACGAATGGAATTAATCACGGCGTGCCCTTAATGGAATTTCCCCCAGCTATTTCTACGAACGAGTAATTACCGAACCTATTCTACATTGAGGCATTCTGTAGGTTTTCGACTATTGAATATAAACTGGCATACTCGCTGATTAATTATGATGAATATAAACAGCATCATTATGATTTTAAGTTTTTTTTTTTTTTTGTAGTAATAGAGCTCCTTTGTGAAAGAGCTTGTCCGGGGAAGTACTTCCACCGTACCTACTTGTCCGCCAAATAGTGATGCTTGCATTGCTGTGTTTCGGTCTGAAGGGTACGGGTGCCAGTGAAATTAAAATCACATGAGACTTTCCATCTTCATGTCTCAGTTTGGCGAACCGACTTGCAGTACCATTTAGGCAACAGACTAGGTGGTATTGCAGTTGTTATGGGCAAAGGTAACCGCTTAACATCAGGTGGGCCTTTAGCTCGTTTTGCCATCGCATACTATGAAAAAAAAAACATTGTTATTTTTAGGGTTCCGCATCCAAAGGGTGACAACCCTATAACTGTGCCTACGCCGTCAAATAACGGATAAAAACCAGTATAAGCTGAGCCTATCTTGTATGAAACACACACACTAAGCCATCCGTCAGTCCGTTTACAGTGGTTTAGTTCCCGATATGTGGTTGACCGTACAATGAGGACTAAAAAAGTTTTTGATCCATTTAGCATTGCTATGGTAGACATATTATATTGTTATTGCCATGTCAAAGTGAAAGCTATTACTTCAATTGATAGTATTGCAACCATTCAATGCAGTAAAACGATTCACAGAAGCCGTATTAATCGAATTGCTGATACACATGACATACCTAATACTGTGCCTGAGTACATACTGCCCTGAACAGATTGATTACATAACATTAGGCTGCTCAAGTATACGGGTACAGTTTTTTCAACACACTTGCTCGTAAAGTGGCTCTTATTGCACCGTTTTTAGGTTCATAATGTAGCTTATTACGCACGCGTGCTTTTTACGTTATATTATCGCACTAGTGCTTTTTACTTTACAGTTTATTTATAAATCGCCGCAAAGAATTGTTATGCCTAAACAAAATTAAACATACGCATAATATACGCGATTTAATCCGGTTAAACTTTGTTTTATTATAATGTGTAGTGATTGCGAAAACCTAAGAAGTTATTCAAATTAAACATTTTTGGGAATAAATCAACTGTATTAATTAAAATATGATATATAAACATTTCGTTACATCAAATTATTTATTTTTGTCAACAAATTAACATTAATTTGTGTTATAAATAAAAAAATCTATTTACTATATTTTTAATATTAGGTTGTTTGGCGGTTTCCTTGGCCACCTGCGCGCGCATAGCTGTATGTCACCGTGTGATTACAGTAATCCGCGCGCCATTGTTCAGAAATTTAATATTTGTCTAAAATGTGTGTTTTTTCCTCGCAAGTGTGTTGAAAAACGTCGTATGACACGCGTGAGCATTGACTATTATGCTCTCGGCTCCATTACGCAATACTGCAATCCAGCCTCGAGTATAATAGTCAACTTAGCTCACTTGTATCATAATGTACTATTTTTATTAGGACGTTTCTTTTCTGTGACACATCTGCCTTAAAATTTAACAAAAAAAAAACCAAGTTTTTAACTTTTATACCTATGTTTTACAAATAAATTATTTTGATTTTTTTTGATTTTTGAAATTTTCTTATCTAAATTCTCTAACGTCTGCTGAAGATAGATGAAAGAATTCTTTGTGAAATAAAATACTAAAAATGTACTTACCTTTAAATAACTTGCATGCAGTCGACCGCACGTTAGTGGTAACACTTGAATTGCGAAAACCGCCCTTACTGCTTACGAAATAAAGACGCTGTCAAAGGCAAACTGTTACCACTGGCGTGCGGTCGACTGTATTATGACAAGCATAAATGCATTCGATACAGCTTTCCTCACTTGATACAATAACTTCTGCTTTCAAAAATATTAAAATACCGTTTAGCGGTGCTCGCAATGTGGGGTAAATAATAAAAAATAAAAAAGTAATAATTAGCAAATGGTGGATATCTTAACAAATGAAATGTCGTATTATTAAAGTGATTTTTATTAAATTACACGTGTTTACAACAATGCAACTTAAAGTGGCATATCTTAAACTAGAGCAACTTAATCATAGTATACACTGCACTGCAGACAACAGACCGGCCTGCTTGAGGCCACAGTATAATTCAGTCTAGTTAGACATTCTGAGGTATGCGTAGCTTTATCAGCGGCTAAGGCTCGTGGCGACGGCATTTCCGAACTGACACCACTCTCAAAACAGCGCACACATACAAGGTGGATATGACAATACGACAAATAAAACCACGAGCCGAGTATCACGTCCTCTGATCGTATACAATTTTTTTATTAAATCCAGTTAATAGCTGCCACAGGAAATTATTTTAATTTAATTAATTTTGAATGTAGGGTCATTTTTTAAGGCAAAGATCGATAGGTCAAAGACCTGTGCGAGTTCATTTAATTTTAAAACCTCTTTCCAAATGAATAATAGATGATTACAAATAGTGTTACTTATTATTTCAATGTTTTAATATTTATATTGAAAAAAAATCGTTTTTTTAATTTTCGATAAATAACTTATTTATGTGTTTAAAATGCTTCTATAGACTAGTAATAACCATGTTTTCATTTATTGTCGTATTGTCATATCCACGTTGTATACGGCCAAAATGAATAACCCATCTATTTACAATTTTCTCTACTAGAGATATAAATTTGACACAAGACAATACAACTCTTGACAAATTTCAATCCCTAGTAGGGCAAGTCGTGGAAAGATAGGTTTTTAATTTTGGTTGTAAGTAGGTAGGTACAGATAATAAACTATAACGACGGATTGTTTTCATACAAATACATTTTTGATCCAGTACTTGTGTACAAGTTTATCATGTTTCACGTGTAATTAGGAATTATGGCGAAATTTAAGTTTTATGTTTCTAGATTCGATGTTTGTACCCGTATCCAAGCCTCTCAAGTATTTATATACGAGTAATTGGCATCGTCTTGGTCAACCTACGCCGGAGTGCATTCAGCGTACCAGTTTCGAAAAGCAGTAATTAAATTATTATTGCGCGTTTTCTGTATAATCCGAGATTGAAAACAATTTCATTATTGTTTACTCCACTACACTGGGTCACAACGGTGACACTCCCCTGTAGGGTGAGCTCGCTCGCCGGTGACCTTGAGGGAGCGCGTGTACATACAATATATTGGCTGGGGCAGCCGAGAGACTGCCCGTTCCACACACCGCACACGGCCCTGCGCTCGCCCCGACCCGCACACATAGCCGCGAGCAATTTTACGAGCACACATGCTTAAGTGTCGCTTCTTGTCGTTAGTATATATTCTATGACTGGGCATTAAAGGACTAAATCGGCTCTCAGTAGATACCTATATGACATAAACAAAAACATTAGGTACCTAAGTAAATTTCTAATATCTTCAGTAGGTATACTCAGGAAACGTACAGATTTTCTTTATTGTTGAATACACGGTGAAGCGTGAGCGTTCGTTCTCCTCCAGTCTAATATAGACTTCATCATATCTTAGGGCTACCATTTCACAGAATACCGCATCGGCCATTATTAGCTTTCGAATATAAATTTCAAGACACATACTATAACATTATATCAAAAGTAATGATCTTAATAGAACGATTGCTAGTTTTTTTTTTATGAGGCCTCGATCAAGGCATTGGGCCTAGATGAAAACTAGAACATGGAGCGAAATGACCAAGAGACATACCTTTAACTATGAGATTCCTTTTAAAAAGATGTCCTTGATTCTAGATTTCCGACAAGCTGGTTAGTTCCTCTGTTTATCGAATTGGTGACCCTAGTTCCGTTTGCACTCCCCTAGTATTCCTCAGATAAATAACGTTCCACTTGATTAAACAGACTTCGATAGCCGCTATGCAGCTTAATTTTATTAATATTTTAATAAAATTACAAGTTAGCTCCGATTTTACAGGCCAACGCTCGCGTCGTCATTGCATTGAGTAGGTACTTTTGTTGATAAGTATTCGAGGATTCGTATGAGCACCCTCGCATACTTCTTTACTTATTTATACTGAATTTCGTACAATATAGATAGACGATACTAAAAGAATTCTATATGATTTTGGTTATGCA
The DNA here is from genome assembly GCA_949699075.1 of Asteroscopus sphinx. Classification (NCBI taxonomy): domain Eukaryota; kingdom Metazoa; phylum Arthropoda; class Insecta; order Lepidoptera; family Noctuidae; genus Asteroscopus; species Asteroscopus sphinx. Next base: position 952,450 of record OX453002.1, on the reverse strand, counting down.
TTGTAATTAGCCATTGTTCCCTAACACCTTTAAAATGTTACATTTCGGTTAAATTTACAAAATAGTTCTGTGAATCCCAAACAACGCAGTACTTGCATCTGTAAATGTGTGATAACTACTCAAACGTTGACAAAGTAAAATATACAAAGATATGCTATAGAATCTGTGAAGTACTTTACGAATCTAGCCATTATAATCAAACCGGTGCAATAACAACATCGACGCGATTAATTAGAAAAAAATGGATATTTTTCAAAAAAAAATCACATTAATGTTTCGTTTCGATAAGTCAAAATCGTTCGTGCTAGAGCTACTGTTACTTCATGAAGCATCGATCGTCAGTTACAGTTGTTTTATCTCACGAAAGCGGGTGAGCCATGCTTGTAGTTGTTATAGACACGCGCTCTGGTGTGCATAACTACAAAACTCAGCCAAAATTGAGCGCTCCCGAGCTTACGCACAAAAGACAATGTGCATGTACACACACACACAAGTATGGCTCACCCGCTTTCGTGAGATAAAACATCTGTAAATCTGTACCACTCAGAACCTTGCTGAAAAACTTTCACCAGTTCATTCTACGTGACAAGGCGAGAGTGCAGTTTCAATATTGCATAAAAACATTTTGTTCGACAAATTCGTCGAGGGGGATAAGTGTCCCTTCCCACGCTGGTGCACAACCACGCTGTTGCTCTGTTAAGTACTGTATGGGTAAAGCACTCACCGGCGTCGTCGTCAGCGGGCAGTCCGACCGAGCCGAAGAAGCGCTTGTCGAGCAGCTGGAGCAGCTGCAGGGCGCTCTCGTGCACGGGCGCGCGCGGGCAGCCCGTGCACATGAGCGTCACGTTGATGATGGCCGTATAGTGGTCGCACGGGTACTCCCTGGTAGAGAGAGAGAGACAATCGTATAAACAATAGTACATTACTGTCGAGGCCTGAAATGAAGCAACCTGGTAGTTCACTACAGTCAAAAATTACCAATTTTTTTATATTATTTAAAAGAAGGTACAGAAAGGACAACATTGTAGAAAGAATATACAAAATCCATTAGAAAATGGGAGAGATACACGGTTTTTAAGTTTTTGGATGGGGCATTATCTGTCCTTGTCGTGCGAAACGGACATTGTCCAGAGAGATGTCAAGTTACTATGAAGGTTTTGTACAATGACGTCATTCTTCAATAGTGCTGTTTCTGTCTAATAAACAAATTTAAATCGCTTATAACTTGGACATTTTATTAAATATTTTATTGGTTTTTTCACTGCTGCTTACTTTTCTTGAACAAGTTTCGAGATTTCTAATAAAAACTAATAAAAAAAATTGTCACCTACCCTATTGACGGCCGAGTAATATTGGAAGTACAAGGCGAAGCCGAGTACTCCCGAAGTGATTTTAAAATAAACGAGGAATTCAACTTTTTAACTAAATGAGGCCGTGAATTGCTATTTCGGCAGCCGAGACTTGTATAGTACTTTTCTCTCATTTGTGAGGAAACAATACACAAATTAATTCAACAGTATCTAATTCATTCGTGCCAATTAGTACGCGCGCGGTTCTTGTCCTATTTTCAAAGTTTTGAAAACAAAAACAAAAAAAAAACAAAATAATTTATTTGTAAAACATAGGTATAAAAGTTAAAACTTGTTAACTTGTTCAGCCTTTATAATGCCGGATTATCATCATCATCCTCCTGCCCTTATCCCAATTTATTTGGGGTCGGCACAGCATGTTTTTTTCTTCCATAAATCTCTATCAGCCGTCATCTCTGTGTTTACTTTCTTTCTATTCATATCATCTTTCACACAATCCATCCATATTTTCTTCGGTCTCCCTCTTTTCTTATAGCCATCAACATTCATACTTAAAACTTTCCTCGTAACATGCTCCCCATTCCTCCTCATCACATGTCCATACCATGATAGTCTGTTGCTACTTAACTTCTCTGTCACTGGCGCTACTTTCAGACTCCCTCTTACATATTCATTCCTTATCCTATCCATTCTCGTTACACCACACATTCCTCTTAACATTCTCATCTCAGCTGCATGCACTTGCCTTTCATTAATTCCTTTCGTAGCCCAACATTCCGATCCATACAGGACAGCAGGTCTTATCATGGTCTTATAGATTTTCCCCTTCAGTTTAAGAGGAATTCGGGAGTCACATATAGTTCCCGTGACCTGCCGCCATTTCAACCATCCTGTGTTAATTCGGTGCTTGACTGTCCGGTCAATTTCGCCATCGCTTTGCACAAGTGAACCGAGGTACCGAAAGTCGAAGCAGACTGGCAAGGGCACGCCATCTAGCGCAATAGCAATAAAACCGGAAAGACCGCCGAAATCGCAGAACATGTATTCCGTTTTAGTTCTGCTGATTTTCAAGCCAACGTTCTCCAGATTTTGTTGCCATTTTGCCAATCTACTCTGGACCTCAAGTCCATCTTCACCAACAAGGACAATGTCGTCAGCAAACAGCATGCACCAGGGTGCCTCTTCCTGGATTTCTGATGTCAAAGCATCCATTATCAGCAAGAAGAGGTAAGGACTTAGAGCCGACCCTTGGTGCAAGATTACAGCCACACTGAACTCGTCGGTGTTGCCAGCGGCCGACCGAACGTGGGTACTAGATTGGCTGTACATGCCGGATTATATCGCGTATATTATTTAAATTGGTTTTCCTGACGTTTCGAAAGCTTTGCAGCGTTCGTGGTCGCAGGAAGTCTAACGGCCAAAATTAATATCCAATCTATCTACGATTTGTCCTACTAGAGATAGGAATTTGACATAAGCTCCATACAAAATATGTCAAATTTCTATCTCTAGTAGGGTAAATCGTAGATAGATTGGATATTAATTTTGGCCGTAAGATAACAAGCGTCTTTACAGATATTACTAAAAAAATATTGAAATTAAAAAACATCCTAATTCTAATAGAGAAGATGGTGGTACAATAAACCAAGTTAGGTTTATCAAATAAATGGCATTATTGATGTTTTTTTTTACTTTATTATCACTTATCTTCCTATGATCCAAAACATAAAAAAGAAAACAACATTGGCCAAAGCATTCGTATGTTATTCATTAGGTATAACTAGCAGCGGTAAGAGATATTAAACACCAGCGACAATAAAATCCAGAAAGTCCAGAAGTCTACCAAAGTTCCCGAGGGATGGGCTAACGTCTTTCTGTGATAAACCGAATTATACGCGTGCGAAGCAGCGGCCAGAAGCTAGTAATGAAATAAAATTGCATTATACACTCAACAAATTACCATCCCGTCCGTACTCATTACGGGAACAATTTAATTAATATCTTCGCGCAGAATATGACAAACAAATCGCGTTAAAGTTTACTTCATTATTAAGGAATGTGTCCTCCACACACAAGTTCTCTTTGGAAAAGAGATCAGGCGAGCTGGAGCGATCTAACAAGCCGCGAGTCTGTCGCGTCTGTCTAATTAAATTTCTATTAACACAATTTGCTCAAAGCGCAGACAATACCAGAGCCCAGGCTAATTTTGTCGAAGGGACGGTGCTCGACCATACAGCTCATAATAGGCGACCGAAGTCTGTTAACACATCAGTGTAATAGGACTGACGTAGGTCGCCACTATCCGTCACTTGAAAAAGCCACTTAGTTTTACTTGGAACTTGGGTTGCTGTTTTTATTCTCAGTCTACAATCTCGGCCTTGCCCCGGAAGATTCTCCGTATTTCTGTCTTCTGAACCAGTGAACTATATCTCGTAACTTTGACTTTTCTCCATACGAACGAATATTTTTGAGGACTATCTGCAATACATTAATCATTATCATCTGAAGACTGAGGGCCGTAATCCACAAAAGCTGAGACGTGAGGTTCAAGGACCGCGTTATTTTCATGTTTCCACGCATATCTTCAACACACTCCCTATTGGTTGTTTACGACGCATCTCCTCTCCTCTCCGCTTCGATGGATACCGTGCCTAACAGCGGGTAGCCGCGCGACTTAATTACTTCATAACAATCTATTTTTAGCATTTTCTCTTCATGCAGTCCCACTTACAGTTCTCAGTAATAGAATCAATTTCAATTACAGAAACTTCTAACTGTAATCAATAACTGTTACAAGGTTCCGTAGATGCAGCGAAATAGGTTCTCTTATGTACTTTATTTGACCTTTTCAGTCACATACAATAAAAGGCCAAGAGAGGTTAGGTATAGTATCTATAAAGGAAGAAATTAAACACAACACTGGTCAGAAAATAAACACATTAAACTTGCTGTCCTGAATATTGCACACGCATCGCGGGCTCGGAAACGGTCACATACGCAGTGGCCCCGGTTTAAATTGTGTGTGCCATGCTCTATGTAAATATTGGGTGCACGGATACTGGCTAATCGTTTGACATGGGCCACCCGTGCGTGAGTCTGCAAACACATCAGGATGCATCACATAACGCTGCAGTGTGTTCGCTCTGGTGTTGTTTAAATCGCTCCATCGACACGGTGACGTTTACTTTTGCAGGCGTACGGTACATTGGGCCAGGTGAGCTTTAATGAAACAAAAACGACATAGTGCTGATACTATACCTAACAGTGGGGAAGGGTCAATATTTTCAGAAGGGAAGCCGTAGGTACCTAAAATCCTAAAATAGCTAAGATCGTTCGTTAATAAAATAAAATAAAACAATTTATAATTTAATTTTACATTCTTTTTTTTGTACTTTAAAACAATAAATTAGCATAGAAATTTCGTTGATCTGTATTTAAGCAATTCCTAAAGGGAAGCCGGTGGGAATCGTGTTATATGGACCCTTCGGCACTGATACAGGGTATTTTTTTATTCACCAATATTAAGGGATTGAGATTTGAGAGGATTGTTTAATTTTTTCATGATTTTAGATTTGTTAAAAGTCGTTTTAATTTACGAGTCCCTTAACTTTTTCACCGCCAAAGACACCTATAGAAGACAATATAGTGATGCTTGCATTGCTGTGTTTCGGTCTTAAGGGTACGGGTGCCGGTGAAATTACAATCACATGAGACTTTCCATCTTCATGTCTCAGTATGGCGAACCGACTTGCGGTACCATTTAGGCAACAGCCTAGGTGGTATTGCAGTTGTTATGGGCAAAGATAACCGCTTAACATCAGGTGGGCCTTTAGCTCGTTTCGTCATCATATATAACAAAAAAAAAAAATCGTGCCCTCAGCGCCACGACTTTATAACTTTGTACTATCGTCCAAACAATATTTGTCTTCTATAGAAGTGGCGCTGAGGGCACGAAAACCTTTACGACGCCGCCCGTGGCGTTGAAAAGGATAAAGGGTTATTGGTGAATTAAAAATAACCCTGTATAAGTGACATAATGAAGTGGTTGCAATACCTATAAACACACTTCAGCTTATTGTTGAGTAAGATCTAGATTTGCATGATAAGTCACTCCAGTGTAACGTGGTGCAGGGGCTTATTTAGACCGGTACAGTTCCGGGAAATGAGGAAATACTTCAAACTGACTGTGCTTCGGGGTGAGAGTGAGGGAGCCATTGTAAGTAAGGCAAGCATGGTGTTCTTGTTAGTTTCTGAACATAAACATCAATGTCAATGCCTATTAGCTGTCAACTGTCTATTTTGAGTTTGACGTAATCGATGTAGGCTCTCTCTCTTGTAATAACTGTACTGGTACTGTATGCTGTGTCCATATTGGTGTAATAAAACTATCCGTGATAATCCGAGCTAATTTGATTTATATGACCCAAATCACAAGAGGTTATGGGCCCAGAGCGTTCTATAAAGCAAAATCAAGTTATATTTTCTCGGATTGAGTCGTATTTTCTGGAAGAAAGATTGCTGACCGGCCGGCCTAACCCAACATGCCCGGCGATGCACATGTATCAAGTTCGACGCCTTCGGCAGGAATTCCAATTGAAAAGCTGAAGGGCATTGAAGACTATAATAATTGGAAGTTTTCAATGAAGATGTTATTGATGCATGAAGATCTTTTGGAATGTATTGAATCGACAACAGGAAGTTCAGATGTAAGAAAAAATCAACGTGCACTCGCGAAGATTTGCCTTTCCGTACAATGCAATGCGTTTTCACACGTACGCAATGCTAAAACTGCGTATGAGGCGTGGACAAACCTGCAGAAAGCGTACGAGGACAAGGGCTTATGTAGAAGATTGGGTCTGCTGCGGTCCCTGTTTGGAACCCGACTCAGTGAGAGTGCAAGTATGGAGGCTTACATCTCAAAAGTTACAGAGATTTCTCAACAATTGGATGACATAGGTTCTCAATTGGACGATGACTTCATAGCCGTTATCATGTTGAGCGGGTTGACATCAAACTATGACCCACTCATAATGGCTTTGGAAACTTCCAATGACAAGCTGGCCAGTGAAACTGTAAAAACGAAACTACTACAGGAATTTCACAGAAGAGATGAGAAAACAGAGACTGTATCAGCGTTGATTACAAAGAAGCAAATAAAATGTTACCGATGCAAGAAACTAGGACATTTTAAGAAGGATTGCCCCAGGAATAGTAACCCTACACCTCCTGCAAGCAAGGATAAGGAGAAAGCACTCTTGACAGCGCTGTCTGTGAACCTTGACAACAATGTCTGGTATGTAGACTCGGGCGCGACTCATCATATGTGCAACAACAAAAGTACAATGTCGGAGTTCACGGAAACAAAGACACTCACAGTTAACATTGCAAATGGTGAAAAACTTTGTACTAGCGGCTTCGGCAGTGTAAAAATTAAGTTGAACAATGGTAATAGGACAATAAGTAATGTGTATTTAGTTCCTCAACTGTCAACAAATCTTTTATCAGTTAGTGAGCTAACAAGGAAAGGTTATAAAGTTTATTTTGATACAAAAACCTGTAGAATCATGGACGGGCATGAAACAATAGCAACTGCAAGTTACAAGAATGGTGTATATCAATTAAATACAGTAGGTTCAGAGTTAAATTTTTTTTTTTTTTTTTTTTTTTTTTATGATTTATAGATCTGCTCTTGACCACAATCTAGACAGCTTTGTCAGGATGTGGTCGACGATGGAGCGAGCAAACCTATTAGGTGCCGATTCACTCCAGCTTTAAAGGCGTTAGGGTTATAAGTGCCCGGAAATACAGATGCCGGCAGTGAATTCCACAACTTGGCTGTGCGCATTATGAAAGAGTTCTCAAAGCGCTTGGTCCTGATAGTAGGGATTTCCACCAAATGTGGATGATATCCTGCAGTGCGGCGTGTAGTCCGATGAAAGAAAGGAGATGGCGGAATAAGCTCATGGAGCTCTTGCGCACACTCTCCAAAGTACAGCCTGTAGAACACCGACAAACAAGCAACTGTGCGTCTATGGGCTAAGCTTTGTAGCTTAGATTTTGCTAACAGTTCATCACCAATTAACCTCTCAGCTCTGCGTTGAATCGAGTCAAGAGCCGCAAGCTGGTATTTGGCGGAGCCATCCCACAAGTGACTGCAATACTCCATACACGATCGGACTTGAGCTTTATATAAAGTGAAAAGCTGTCCAGGAGTGAAGTATCGCTTCACCTTGTTAAGAATGCCCAACTTTTTGGCCGCAGTTTGAGCCTTTGCCTCGATTGTGGTGCCGAAGTTGAGGTTAGGTGACAACTCCATGCCAAGAAGGTCTAGGTGGTCGGCGATGCTAATAGGTGTACTTTGGAAAGTAGGAGCCAGGTGGAATGGACTCCGTTTTGCGGTGAAAAGACACGCCTGAGTTTTAGAGGCGTTAAAATTGACCAGATTGTCATCTCCCCACTGGGAAACGAGATTTAAGGTCGAATTAGTCCGCTCTATCATGGCCTCTCGTAGAGAACAGATTTCCCGTTGGTTGGCTCTCACACTGGACAGGTATCTCTCTGTGATAGTACTGTCATCTGCGTAGCCAATAAGACCTAACTGAAGCAGGTCATTTATGTGAAGCAGGAAAAGTGTCGCAGAGAGAACAAACCCTTGAGGAACTCCGGCATTTATGGCCAAGAGGTCAGAGGAGCAGCCGTCAATGACCACTCGAATGGACCGTTCACTCAAAAAGTCAGCTATCCAAGTGCAAAAGTCAGGTGGGATGCCGTACGCTGGAAGCTTGTTCAGCAGACTTGCGTGCCAAACCCGGTCGAAAGCTTTCGAGATATCCAAAGACACAGCTAAGGCTTCGCCATGTTTCTCGATAGCTTCGCCCCAACAGTGCGTGACGAACACAAGAAGATCACCAGTTGATCGTTTCTGACGAAAGCCAAATTGACGATCACTGAGAAGATCATTGTCTTCTAGGTATGCCAGCAACTTGTTGTTCAGTATCCTTTCCATAACTTTACACAATATGGAGGTGATGGCGATTGGTCTGTAATTGGCCGGGTTAGCACGGTCACCCTTCTTGGGTACTGGCTGTACATTTGCAAGCTTCCAGGACTTGGGCACAGTTCTCTGACTAAGAGAGAGGCGGTACAGGCGTGTCAGTACAGGAGACAACTCAGGTGCACATTTCCTAAGAACCCTTGCAGAAATACCGTCGGGTCCACTGGCCTTATTCACATCAAGACAGAAAAGCGCTCTTCGAACCTCTTTAGTGTGAATAGCGATTTTCTGGAATGAAAAATCGCAGTGAGGTATAGATGGTGGTAGTTTTGAGCCAGAGTCGAGACGCGAATTGCTCGCAAACATAGATGCAAATAAATTTGCCTTTTCTGTTGCGGAGTAAGCCAGTGATCCATCAGGTTTCTGCATTGGAGGCAGCAAAGGACGACAGAAGTTCGTCTCGACCGATTTAGACAGGGACCAGAACTGCTTGCTACCTGGAGGGTATGAAGCTAACTTGGCCCCTATATGCCCAATATGGTCGAAACGGGCCTTTCGTAGTACCCGCTTGCAGGACTTGGCGGCAGTATTAAAGGCTCTCTTCTTTTCACGCACTTTCCGACGTCTGTCCTTGCGGTCACGAGCTTTGACCCAATATTGGTAAGCGGACTCTTTGCGAGCCTCAGCTCTAGCACAGTCCGCGTTGTACCAAGGTCGAGCTTTGTGTCCGAGCGGTATGTCAGAGAACGGAATAAAATACTCCATTCCCTGCCGTATCACGTCAGTGACAGCATCAGCGCAGATAGTCGGGTCGCTGGAAGAGAAGCACAATTGCCGCCAAGGGTAAGATGCAAAAAAGTGACGCATCTCATCCCAATCTGCTGACTCGTATCGCCACACTCGCCTCGTGCCTCTAGGGCTGTTATCCTGAGGGGAGCAGATCGACACGGATTTCACCACACAGTGGTCAGACGTTCCCAGCGGAGCTGAGACTGATACTGAGTGTATTACTCCATAAATAAAGAATGTATTACTTTGGATCAGTCAAATTACATTCAGATGATTTTACACAAATTCAATATGTCTGACTGTAAACCTTCTTCAACACCAATGGAAGCTGGATCAAAATTACAACAGAGTGAAGTCAAGGACACTAGTTTTGATTACAGAAATTTAATAGGGTGCTTAATGTACATTGCAGTGTTTTAAGCCAATTTAATGAGTGCTTCGATGAAACACATTGGAATGCTGCAAAAAGGATACTTAGGTATCTTAAAGGTACGTATCATTATTCTCTAAAGTACAAGAAAGGAGGATTGGTCATAAATGGCTACATGATGTCGATCGTATACAGGGTATGTATTCAAATTGGGCATAAATTCTGTCGTGTCTTGGGAAAGTCGCAAACAGAGGACTGTTGCGCTCTCAAGTACTGAAGCTGAGTACATGGCAATATCAGATGCCTGCAAAGAGGCTATGTTTTTGCGTACGTTTCTCAATGAATGTCTTCAAATAAATTGTAAGGTAAATCTGTACAATGACAATCAGTCTGCACAAAGAATTTGTTCTAACACTATGTTTCATGCCCGTACCAAACACATAGATGTAAGGCACCATTATGTAAGAGAAATTATATCTAAGAACTTTATTAATGTTTGTTATATGCCTACAGGTGATATGGTGGCAGATTTGCTCACAAAACCCTTATGTAAAGAAAAACATGTTAAATTTGTTTTGGCTCTTTTGAGTATGTAATAATTTAATGTATTGTTTATTCATTTAAGTGTTTTGCGCTGTCATACAAATATTATATTACATATAATAAGATAATCCTTTAAGGGTTGTATTGTATTATTATACCAAGTTTAGTTCAAGGGGTTAGTGTTAGTTTCTGAACATAAACATCAATGTCAATGCCTATTAGCTGTCAACTGTCTATTTTGAGTTTGACGTAATCGATGTAGGCTCTCTCTCTTGTAATAACTGTACTGGTACTGTATGCTGTGTCCATATTGGTGTAATAAAACTATCCGTGATAATCCGAGCTAATTTGATTTATATGACCCAAATCACAACAGTTCTTAACGAAATTAAAATAAAGATTATGTCTTTGTCTTTTATAACGTCTATTTTATATGATAATGATGATGATGATAAAAAATGCTTTAATTTTATTTTATTTATAGTTTGAAAGAAAATATTGAAATATATTGATGAATCAGTCATTCAGGACATCTCTCTTTATAAGTATAGAAGCCTCATAATGTATGTCAAGCGGAAGTCCAAAGGTACCCGAATCACCCCTATGTATGTTTCGCGTTTTTTTGTAGTAGAGTTATGAATTTAAATAAAAATTAAAGTCATTTAACTTAAATCAGTCTCAATTCAGGAAATATTTAGGATTTCAACTTAACTTTTTTTAAACTCGATGTTTTTGTGATATGGTAACAAATGTTTAATAAGTATCCGAGAGGTTCACAATTCAGCTAATTTAGAAAAAAACACTTGTATTTATTTATTTATTATATTCTTTATTGTACATTACACCAAACGAAAACAAAGACAATAGTTTACAGAAAGATTAAGTAAGTACAATGGGCGGCCTTATAACACAAGGCAATCTCTTCCAGACAACCTTTGGATGGACTAGAAGAATGGGAACCGATCGTGGGTAGGTACGGTGTAAAAGTAGGTACGTTTCGTACATAATATACCTACTTAAATATAATAATATAAAGTACATGGAATTTACTTAAATAAGTAGGAGAAATATATATCATATAATATACTAATAATATAAAGTGTAGTAGTTGAGCAATTTCAAGAAGTAGTGAAACAGAATGACTAGTAGTGTTCCTTTACTATTTTTTTTAAAAGCGGTAGTGATTGTGCACGCCTCACATTTAATGGTAATGCATTCCACAGTCGAGCAGCTTGTACAGTGAAGGATTTATCAAAAAAGGAGGTATCTCAACTATTCACATCAATGTGGTCAAAATTACATTAAAGTCAGATTTAGTTAAAAATTATGAAAAAGTCAATAACTATGTATATTTGCACACCATATGTATTGGTAGAATGTAAATGGGCCATTTAAATTTAAGATCATAGTTGTACACCTACATTCTGGCAAATAAATTAATTGAATTTAATTGAACTCGGAAACTACAAAAAAATCGCAGAATATACTAGGGTGATTCGGGTACCTCTAAGGGTGCTCAACGTTTGGACTTTCGCTTTTAGAAATTTTGTATAATATATACATTTTCTTTGTTCTCACTGTCAATGTTGTAGCGAAAGGAGCGTAGTAGCTAAAATACTGACAACTTTCACATTCTAAAAAACTTTTACTGACTGAAGTTAAAAAATCTGACTTTTACTAACTTTACTGAACATTTTTGGCCCCTAATACGATTGAGCTTGCAAACACGACAGGAATGGTGCGGCGCTGAAACTACACCGCGACTCACCCAGGCACAACTATGTGAGAGTACCGCTCAAAGGCACAAAGCATTGCGATGTAGTCGCCTTGATTTGATCAGCCGTGATTTAGGCTATGCTGTGTGAACGCTCGATCGATATACAATGTGGATAATGTTCACTTTGATTGGCCCGCTATGTTACCGAATACTAGGATAATGAGATAATTAATTATATGCGTTCAGCCTTTGTTGTTTTTTTTAAAGATAAAGATATTTATTCGCAAGGATATGGTACAGAAGATGTTAAATATACATGTTTTTACACATTAGGTGTCCGACAAATCCACCTTTAGTAGGCATGCGAATTTTTGTGCACATATTTTTAGTGCTTTATTAGCGTAATCATATGGAAAAAAAAACTCCAGCTCTATACATTACAAAAGCTTATGTAATTATGAAAAGCATTATTTTAACCATTATTATTTTCATATATTTATGAAAATTAAATTAGTATATTTATAAAAATACACACATATTAATAATTAATCAATCATGCACATTTTTTTTTGTATACCATAAATATACAACGTGTCCCAGAAATCAACGTCAAGCCGAAAACGGGCAATAGGCCAAGTCGTGACAGTCATTAGAAAAATATAAAAAAAAATCTTGGTCATGTACTTTTCAAATTTTATGGATTCAAAAATAAATCTCAAAAAGTGATACCCTGTGATGATTTTTCAAGTCCTGTGGCTACAAATATTAACTTTCCGTCAGTTTTTTTTCTGTGACGTATCCATGAATAATACTTCTGTAAATTACAGTTAAAAGTTAAAACATAACTACCTCATTTTTAAATAAAATGTTAGATTTTTGCCCAACATTGAATTCAAAATTATTACATCACCCAACTTTAACCGCGTGTAGTGTAAAAAAAAAGTACTACACTATTTTGGCAAGTAACTTTAAAAGATGGCGCGTTTAGTCTGGATTCCAAAATGGTATGCCACTTACTAATTGCTACTTCTTAATTGAGGAAAAAAAAAATTGTGGTTTTAGGTAAGTTTGAAATAAAATTCAGTTGTTGGATTTCTTTAGTTATAATTTTTATTAAATCAGATTTACAGAGTTTATATTAAATGTTCGAACTGTTTGCCTTCAGCTGCACATTAATAAATACTAGATGATCGGGATAACGCTCAGCATTTGGGTATCTCTTACGAGATAGATAGTGACGCTACTTTTATCTAAGAGCGAGACGGATTGACACATAATTTCGTCTGTGTGAGTGAAACAGATAGAGACGCCACTCTGGCGAAACAGGGATGCGTTAGGTGAATTGTGCAATACTGCAGCACGTTACGCTCTTTCGTTTTCTAAGCATCCTTTTGTATTTGTAGTGACTTCATACTTACAACTGTGGCTTTGTTTATTGGACTTCATTCGCATTGTGATTTTGATTTATTTGCACTGTTTCTGACGACCCCGGACTTGTTTTAATCGTAATCCCGTATTTTGTGTAGTTTGTTATCATGCCATCTCGATACACCGCACAGGAATACGCCAACATGCATCTCATTTATGGAGAATGCTTATGCAACGCCAATGCTGCAGCAAGAATGTATCGTAAGAGATATCCAAATGTGCAGCTGAAGGCAAACAGTTCGAACATTTAATATAAACTCGGTAAATCTGATTTAATAAAAATTATAACTAAAGAAATCCAACAACTGAATTTTATTTCAAACGCACCTAAAACTAACAAATATTTTTTTTTCCTCAATTAAGAAGTAGCAATTAGTAAGTGGCATACCATTTTGGAATCCAGACTAAACGCGCCATCTTTTAAAGTTACTTGCCAAAATAGTGTAGTACTTTTTTTTTACACTACACGCGGTTAAAGTTGGGTGATGTAATAATTTTGAATTCAATGTTGGGCAAAAATCTAACATTTTATTTAAAAATGAGGTAGTTATGTTTTAACTTTTAACTGTAATTTACAGAAGGGTTATTCATGGTTACGTCACAGAAAAAAAACTGACGGAAAGTTAATATTTGTAGCCACAGGACTTGAAAAATCATCACAGGGTGTCACTTTTCGAGATTTTTTTTTGAATCCATAAAATTTGAAAAGTACATGACCAAAATTTTTTTTTTTATTTTTCTAATGACTGTCACGACTTGGCCTATTGCCCGTTTTCGGCTTGACGTTGATTTCTGGGACACGTTGTATACCTTGCCTCTGTTTCAGTTCTCTACAAAACGACAGTGACCGCAGAGGTCTGATTTTTTAGGTGTTGTCAGCCTCTTAGGCGGCCCATACAAATACTTTTTTTTTTATAGTATGGCGAAACGAGCTAAAGGCCCACCTGATGTCAAGCGGTTACCTTTGCCCATAGCAACTGCAATACCACCTAGGCTGTTACCTAAATGGTACCGCAAGTCGGTTCGCCAAACTGAGACATGAAGATGGAAAGTCTCATGTGATTGTAATTTCACCGGCACCCGCACCCTTCTGACCGAAACACAGCAATGCATGTATCGTCCTGATCTTCATTTGTCTTTCGATCTTACCCCTACACTGTCAATACAATTGCGCCTTAAAGATTCCTTCGAGTTAGCGCGCGGAATGTACGTAATAATGATTTGTCATTATAATTGTGTCGCGTCGTGGCCGGTGTGGGTGGCTCGGGTAGGAGACTCGCAGGGTCGAGGGTTCGGTGGCTTGGCACACGGTGACACACGGAAGTAGGAGGATAACAGGAAGTACAGGAACAGAACTCAGGAACAACAGGAACTAGTGGTACAGGAACTGCAGGAACTAGTGGTATGGAGGTATGGAACTCCTCTGAGGTATGAGGGCACAGAGGGCCAGTAGTACGGAGGGCCGGAGGAGTGGTAAATCAACTCCGACTGTAAAATGACTGAGCTGCTGCTATGTCCATGCAGCGAGCTCGGGCTGGATTCAGGAAATCAGGTAGGTAGGTGGTAGGTCGGCACAGACACAATAAAAATACAACAAAGGACGTTTTTGGAATACTGTATCTCACTCAACTGGTAAATTGATACATTGACTATTGTTAATAAAATAATATAATGATTATGAGACACAGTCACAGACACATGAGTGTCTTTCAGCGTACAATATGGAAACTGAGCTAAAATAGTGGAAAATTAGCCATTTTTGAAAATAATTTTGAATTTTGAATTTGGATTGATAAAGTTTTAATAAAGTGGCCAGGAAGTCCAAATAGGGTGAGCAGCATAACGAGTTGGACCTCGTTACAATTGTACCCCCAACCGAACCCCGTAGATTCGTTCGAAGTCTTATACGTACACGGAGTACAGGGGCTCAGTATTCGTTGTGCATATGTGCACTGATTTTCAGCTGGACCCCTTCCACTTGGACATTGGTTAATTTGATATTGTTTTTTTTTCCTATTTCCCTTTTTTAGGGTTCCGTACCCGAAGGGTACCAAACGGGACCCTATTACTCTTGCTACGCTGTCCATCCGTCCGTCCGTCTGTCTGTCACAGGGCTGTATCTTTTGAACGGTAATAAGTAATCGGTTGAAATTTTCTCAGAATATGTGTTGCTATGAGGTGTATTACGACAAATACTAAAAGCAAAAAAAGTCTAAAACCAAAGGGGGTCGCCATACAAGAAACCTCAAAAAACATGCATTTTTTTCAACATTTTTGTTCCTGCTCTATCTTCAAAACGGTAATATATACCAGCGTCAAACTTGGTCAGATTATAGTGCATATTATTTAGTTTAGCAACAAATACTAAAAATTATGCAAACATAGACATATGTGGTGATACCTGCGTAAGAAAGACATGCAAAAATTCATATTTCGCGCACTGTGCGGAGATGTCTTTTGATAAACTCTCGTAAATTAAATCAGTTTTTATGGGGTATCAGGTCGTTGAGAGGTACGGAACCCTTACTGCGCGAGTCCGACTCGCACTTGGCCGGTTTTTTATTGTGCCCAGTGGTATAAGACGTGCCGAGTCAGCATACAGGTGGCACTGTGGCATCTACCTTTTAGGCGAGGGATCATTGCACAGCCTCGGGGACCTGGGCCGAATTGAAGCACAAAGTTCGCGAACTGAAGCACATACCCAGGCGCTCGTAATATTGTAGCGGGCAAGTTTTGTGCTCTCATTGAGGCATGCCTTAGGGAGAACAGTTTCGATCTGGGTTTAATTTACTTTCCTTTGCTTTTACAGCGCTTAGGGCTTCCGACGTGGGTGGAGCGCGTCACTCCTTGACCACTAGGGTCAAGGAAAACATTATATTAGACAACCTGTACTTTCTTGACGATCCACCTTCGCCGTGTCAGCTGATGGGTTTAAGCAATGTGCTCGGTTGCGTTGCGAGGCGGTGATACACGCGACAAGTTCCTGCAGTAGGCTTTTTGCCCATGATAACACTAATTCTATGATAATTAAAAATATTGAATTCGTCTTCCGAAACCCCTAACGCTTCTTTAAATTGTTCATTTTTATTTTATAAAATGGCCTTTATCTTTTTTTCACCAGAACGAATCTCTTTGTGCCTGTAATAAAAATTATGCAATTTAAATATACTTTAAAATAACATAGGTATCATCTACCTACGCAGTTAGGACCGCATCCGACCATTCTCTTTATGTTTTTTATGATTTAAAATATAATTTACGGCTTTGCGCTAAAGAATTAATTATTATGTGGTTTTCAAGTAATTATCTTGTTTGGTTTAGTAGTTGTAAGATTCTGACAGACGGACAAAGTGCTGAGTGGCCGAGTTAACTCAGAGACCTCACTTCGCTCGGTCAATAATCCAGGGAGCTTTGATGTGTCCAATCGTGCCGAGTGAGTTAAACTCAGTGCGATTTACGGCCAAAATTAATATCCAATTTATCCACGATTTGCCCTATAGAGAAAGGAATATGACATAAGCTCCATAAAAAAATATGTCAAATTTCTATCTCTACGACGACGACGACGTCTGTGGTCTAGTGGTTCGAGTGTCGGACTGCTGATCACAAGGTCATGGGTTCGATTCCCACAGGACACAAATATTTGTGTGATGAACATGAGTGTTTGTGTTGGTCTGGGTGTTAACTGTTACTTATGTATTATAAGTATGTATTTACTTCAAAAAAAGTATCTAAGTATTATATCCATTGTCTAGTACCCATAGTACAAGCTCTGCTTAGTTTGGTGATGTGTAAAATGTCCCAAAAATCTTTATTTAATAATTTTGGCCGTTAGTCATATTGACAGTAAGTGACCGGATAGTGAAACATTAGTAACGTAGCAAAGGGTTGATCTGATCTAAGATAACAAACAACTCAGCAAGGTCAGCAACTGAAAATGTAGCAAGACATAAGCATGCGTAGTACAGTCAGCGTCAAAAATGTCAGAACGTTTACGTGTTTAAATGACCTGAGCAACTAAGAAAATTAAACTTTACTCATGGATGAATATTGGTCTATGACTTTACCTCATCATCATCATCATCATTTCAGCCGAAAGACGTCCACTTCTGGACATATGCCTCCCCCACGCATCGCCACAACGACCGGTCCTGTGCCTTCCGCATCCTGACTTTACCTCAGTGGCATAAAATTATTGTCAGAATGACAGTCGGCGTGTACTATCTTCATTAATTCTGAAAACCACCTTTTTTCATTGGATATAATTTAATGTTCTTAGTTGTTTAGATAATTTTGTACAGTCTGTTGTCCTGATTTTGTGTAACTTGTTACGTTGTCGTGACGCTGACTGTATAACAACATAGAATGGTCAGCACGGCATGAGCTATTTGTCTATGGTATGGTTCGTGCCGACACGAAAGAAAAAGTAGTTATCGCTCGCTCAAGGAAGAGAGTTCATCCTCCTCCTCGCCTTTTCCCAACTATGTTGGGGTCGGCTTCCAGTCTAACCAGATGCGGCTGAACATCAGTATTTTACACAGAGCGACTGCCATCAGACCCGCGCAACCCAGTTGCTGGGTAATAACTACATTCGGAGGTTAGACTAGTTGTCAGACTTTCAGGCTTCCAAGGAAGAGAGTTCCTGATTCCTAAATCAAGAGTAGAATATACTTATTCCGTTGCAAGTTTCAAAACGTAATTTGCTAATGCAATACGTTCCAACTACTAAAATAAATACATCAAAATCTTGTTCCCACGCGAATTCTTAGATTATATTATCAACTCTTAAAATCTTAAATGCACATTAATATGATATATGATTTATGTGCGAGTGTTATATATTTTACAGACAGTCTAACTAATAAGGAATACGAGCGCAAGGTTTTCCTAGCGCCATCTGTTATACGTTTAAGATAACAGTTTTCCACAGAGTAGTGAAACTTCAGAGTATACTTTATCCACAGAGTACGGAAAAACAGACTAAATTTCCAGTGACAGCAAAAACAAATGGAGCCTTTACCCAGCAGTGGTATGTCACAGACTCACAGTACAAGTAGCTATACGTTTTACCCACGTATCTCACTCTTGTTTCCGACATGACATATCATAGCACTACTCCCTTTTGACGATATTCGATAAATCGTACGATTCATCGCACAATTTGCTACTCCGGTCAACCATCGTTCCCTTATCGCATGCGATGATCGTGTTTTGACGTTTGTTTTTCTCATCTCCGGTAAATTGTATACGACTATGAATCGTAGTCTATCTTAATTGTGCCTTTTTTATGTGCCTATCTTTATTATGTAAGTATCAGACGGAACGAAAGTTCGTACTTCGTTTGTCGTTCGTAAAACGCGAGTAGACCCCCTGGGTAGTTTTAGTTATCGGCAAATCACTTGATCATGCGTAGTGATCGATTAAAACGATTCTAACCTTTATTTCATTACAGTAGCGCCATCTTTGTTAAAGTTATTTGCCAGCTACTATAATGTTCCAATTTTTGATGTTTGAATAGAAATAGAAAAGTATATTTTAGAAAGAGTGGTTATGAAATTCGGTTACTACTTACGAAGAAACTCACAGTAATACTAAACCATAGTATATATCTTCATATCGTCAACATCTTAACTGAAACATCCGTTACACAACTTCTTTGTTCAAAATCTGAAAGATAGACATCGACTTGTCTACAAATTCAATTCGACAGTCAGAATTTGGGCCGTCAGCCCCGCTACCAACCTGTTGAACTTTTGTTGAACTGGCTAACCATTTCCCCACGGCATGAGCTATTATCATTATTTAGCTCATATCGACACTTTAGAAGATTCGACTTCAGATACATAATAGTTAGCCTACGGGCAAGCACGAACATTTAGAACCTTTCAGACTCCCGCTTGTATGGAATATCTGCGGTGAGTTCACCCAGCACCATCTATGATTCGTGCAAGTAAACACAAATAAATTATGAGTTAAAATACTGGTATTCAGCCGCATACATGGCTAGACTGATCCCAGCTGCTCTGAGATAAGGTTAGAATGATAATCAGGTTACACTCCGTGCCGTTTAGTGGAAATAAACTATTATAAATAAGCGTGAAGAAGTTCGTCAACTTATAAATTCGCTTCCAATACACATCTATCCTAGAATGTGTCAATCAACGCCATCTGTTTCATGAATTGGCATTAAACCCAAGAGCAAAGCTTTAAACTAGAGAATCTTACAACTACACTAAAGTACGCCACTACAAGCTTGTTCTATGCCGATAGATGGCGTTATTTAATGAAACGTATAGCAGACAAAAAATTGCAAAATTGGCTTGTGGCGAAATGGAGGGCTATTGACTTTGATAAGTATTGTTGTTATATCTACATTTTCGAGCACTACTGCAATAAAATACTATGATTAGTGGGCACTAGGTGAAGATTTGGAACGTGAATTACTGAAACCGCGTTTTAATACTTGTCGACCTCTACGTCCCATGTCGATGCTAAGGCCAGAGTAGTTATTGTGAAATACATTCAAAAAGACAATAACTTTCATTTTGACATTACATCAAAATTCATTGCGTGGTTTTAGTTATGGGCCTGATAAGAAGGCTCAAAGTCACTCAAAGGGCAATGGAGAGGGCTATGCTCGGACTGTCCCTGTGTGATCGCAACGATTTGAGAACGGAGATTCGGAATTCTTTATAATTTTCACATCGAGTGCTTTCCAGCAGCAAATGGCTTTTGGAAGATTTCCTGTAAATTGACGTCTTCCATTCGTCTAGAACTGCTAAATTTTCGAGTTCGGATTAGCGAATAGCGAATAGAGAACGCGATCAGTAACTTTTCTCTTGAATTCGAAATACATTCGGACGGTTGTGAATACGGGTGCAGATGGTGGATTGAAATATCATCACGCACTTCGGATAGTTTAAGTAATAATTTCGTTGTTTACATCTGACTCGTATTATTTTACGTGTCACAAGGGTGGCATGATTCGAATTATGTAAAGCGGTAATATGTGTTCCGCGAAAGCTAAACAGAACTAAACTCACCGTGCGCTGAATATGGTGGCGAGTGCCATGAAACACCCGTCAGCAACCCGAGGGGTCCCCGTGAAGCATTTGTCGACAGTCCAGTCTAGCAGAGGACCGATGTCTGGGTTGCAGTCTAGGAGCAGCACGATTGTCTCCCGAGCCAACTCGTATATCTGCGCCAAGCAATATGTATACATAGTTGTTTCTTTCAAAGTAAAAAATACTGTGTGTAGCAATAATCATATCAAGGTCGACGTGCATACTCATACTTCCGCAAGAATTGAGTGTCAATTGAAAATGAGGTCATACCCGTACCTTATCATTAGTCGAAGATAACATCTCGCTGAGCCAGGGATACAGCGAGCCATCTTCAGCCAGCGCCGACGGAGCGAAGCACGGCCCGCAACATACGAGGGCACTCATGGCCTATGGAAAACAACCACAATATTACATTATGATACAAGTGAGCTAAGATGTTCATTATACTAAAGCCGAGAGTATAATGAACATTGCTCACGCGTTTTATACGACGTTTTTCAACACAATTGCGAGGGAAAAAAATCATAAACATAGTTTAGAAAAATAAAAAAATTGTGAAAAATGGCGCGCGGATTTCTGTAATCGCACGGTATATCGCTATAGGTATTCGCGAGGAGGTAGTGGAAGGAAGCCGCCAAACAGCCTAATATGAAAATAATAATAAATAGATTTTCTTATTTATAACATAAATTAATGTTAATTTGTGGACAAAAATAAATAATTTGATGAAATTAAAAGTTTATTTATCATATTTTAATTAGAACAGTTTATTTATTCACAAAAATGTTTAATTTTGTTTAGACATTGAAACTCTTTGCAGTTATTTAAAAATAAATTGTAAAGTAAAAAGCACGCGTGCGTTATAAGCTGCATTATGAACTTAAAAGCGGTGCAATAAGAGCCACTTTACGAGCGTTGAAAAACTTAAGCGCCAACGCTATTCGGCCAACGTGTGGATCGGGAAAATAGCGTTGCCTAGAACGTCACTGCGTCGTAAAAATTATATTCGAGTATACGAACACAAATATAGAATTTTTAGAAAGATATCTTTTTTTTACTAACAAATAATGATATCTTCCAGTCTGTCAAAACATCTTTCAAAAACGACGCACATTGTTTAACTATTGTGTTATTTTAATTGACAGATGAGCTCATAAGCCCTCAATAATGTTAAAGTGCCCAGTGCTACTTGTATTTTAGACGTCTTTACATTGGCTCTGACGGGACAAAACTAACATTTTCTCCAACATGTGGACGCTAGGCAAAATTGACCGGTCAACGTGTGGAGCCCGCCTTCGTGGTCGTTCACCGGAGTATTATTTATTATTTATTTAATCACATGTACAATTTCTTTAGTTTGACTTTATTAGAAAACTCGCCAAACTATCAAGTTTAACGGCGAGATGCGCTCATACATATGTATACTATCTTACTCTTACGTAAACGTGCAATATGAAAACAAACTTAATCAGCAACAAATAAGTTGTATGATTATAAAATAGTTTACTGTGGATTAATTTCTCGATAACAGAAGAGATTGGCTTTCAGATTGTTTTCTTCAGTGATTTGTGACAGTACATACCCTGAGCGCGGAGATGTTGAGGCGGTCGTCGTTCTCGTGCTGCGCCGGCTGCGGCACCAGCGAGCCGAGCTGGCGCGCCAGCGGCCCGCACCAGCCCGCGAACAGCGAGAACACGCTGCGGCACAGCTCCTTCTTCATCAGCGAGCCGTACATCTCCACTGCCACACAAACACATTACGTCAAAATGGCCGACGGGAACTCTACGTAATAGGGAAAGTGACTATTTTTTAACACGCTTTTATTAGGTCGACCTGTATGTAACTAACTATGTAATGGAATCTAAGGTAACTAATTTAACCATCTTCCAAGGGTCGTAGCGTAATGAAAATTGGCAGCTGTATGTAGTTCTGAAAACAATACAATAATATGGTACTGTCGAACTGATCTGATGATGGAGCCGGAAGATATGAACTGAAACTTCATGATGGAAAATCGTATCATAGCTGTTTTGGATTTCTTAGAAAAGTCTTGTAATGAAATTTGACCACAATTAGGTTTCAAGGTCTGATGATCAAGCCGGAAGATAGGCACTGGCATTCCATTTTTTTTGTTTTTAAGTACATTTATAAAAGCGTGTTTTTCTAGTGTTTTTAAAACTTTTCATTTATTTTTATTAGTTTTTACTAGAAATCTCGAGACTTTTTCAAGAAAAATATGCAACAGTGAAAAAACCAATAAAATATTTAATAAAATGTCCAAGTAATAAGCGATTTAAATTTGTTCACTAGACAGAGCACTATTGAAGAATGACGTCATTGTTCAAAACCTTCATAGTATCTTGACATCTCTCTGAATAATGTCCGTTTCGCACGACAAGGACAGAAAATGCCCCTTCCAATTCAATTCATTCATTCGCATAAAAGTTGGTACATAACACAGTTAGTCTTACATGTAATTAGGATTAGTTCTTACAACTTTTGTCAAATTATCGACATGCAAATATCTTAGTTTAGGGTAAGCAGTTCCACTGTCATGCAACCATTCTTCTTTAGTATAAATGGCTATAATTTAAAACAACAAGAGATACAAGGATACTTGTTAAAATTGTGATTTAATTACATAATAAGATTTTTCAAGAAGAAGTAATGATTTTAATATTTTTGTCAGTTAATTTGAATGAATTTATCATGTCAGATACAATATTTATTTATTTTTATTTTCTCATTTTGTTATGGATTTTGTTTATTCTTTTTACAATGTTATCCCTTCTGTACCTTCTTTTAAATAATATAACATTTTTGGTAATTTTTGACTATAGTCAACTACCGGATTAGTACTCAAGTAAGCTAGTTAGTAGTCAAAGTCAAAGCAAATCTTGACAAAGCTGTCTAGATTGCGATCAAGAGCAGATCTATATCTCATAAAAAAATGTATTTTAATTAAACTATCCACTTTTAAACGTCGAGAAGATACTGCTGCGTTTCAAATGTAGGTTCTATGAAGAGGAACCGCCAAAAAACGCCATGGTTAATATTTTTTCTTAATATCAATTTTTCTTAATATTTATAAAAAAAAAAATGTTGCATTGTTTTTGTGACAAAATATGCAAGAACACTGTAAGAAGAAATCTATGCTGTGAGATTATAATTTGCCATGGTAGATTACAGGTGACCGCAGTCCCAAGAGACGACGCTCGTTTACGAACATAACGCATGCATCAGCATCTCTCAACTCAATCATTTCGCAGAGAAAGCAACACACCGAGTGCTGTGATGATCAGGTTATACTCACAGGGGAAGCTCTTTATGAGCTCGGTGACGAAGTCGGCGAAGGTGATGCGCTGCTCGCGGGCGGCGGGCGCGTCCTTCTCGGCTTCCACCTCGAGGCACTGCCGCACTCCGTCCAAGTACTCGGTGAGAGACTGGTGCAGACTGCCACCTTCTAAGGCGAACGCACTGGGTACATCGAGAAAATTGTTCATTAAGATCATATTTATCAAATGGGCTTACGTTTGACCGCCACCTCATCTGATGTTAAGCGATAGTGCGGTGCTCGAGTCTTGAAGGCCATCAGATTATACTTATCGGGAAACACAGAAGCCGGCAAAGAATTCCACTCTTTAGCGGTAAGCATGATAAAGCTATTAGCAAATCGATTCGTGCGTAAGGGTGGAATGTCTACCATATAACGGTAGCGAATCGCCGTGCGTCTGGTTGTCCGATGATGAAAAGGGCTTGGGGGAATAAGATCGTGTCTAAGCGATTTAAACTTCTATGTGTCGACCGCACGTAGTTATAAATAACAGTTTGATCTTGACAGCGACTTTATTTCATAAGCAATAAGGGCAGTTTTCGTAGTGCAAGTTTTACCACTGACATGCGGTTGACCTTAAAGGCAAATAAGGCGGACTTACCGCCATATGGAATTCTCAACCAGTCAACCTTTAGGTTAAAATAGAGAGACCTCAGTTTACCAATACTGGTTTTAGACATAATTTAAAAAAAAATGCATTTTTTAGATTCGTGTTTTTATTCTGTGTAGTGTTTTGTTAGTGCCCATGTCTAGGAACGGACATTTAAAAGAGCTAACACGAGGGTAGGACAGTGCTCACCTGTTTGAGAAAGTTTTTTTCTGGGCGATTAACAGCAACATTTTATTGAGGTGCAACCGCAGTGCATCACGACGTCGGCGCCTGCGCATGTTTTCTTGTTTGCGGTCGACTGCTTCACGTAGCAGTGGAAGGAGCTCCTCCATTAAATCTCTGCACAGAAAAGCAAGTAAGTAAGTCTGAAAAAAGAGAAGTTACAGTATTTTTTTTTTGTCAATGAGCTAGTCTTGAGCCAGTATGGCATCAGATCATCTACCAGGTGAACATTTTTAGACAGACAGCAATTGGGTTTTGCATCACCCACTTTACAGCAGTAATCGCTATTGAGTTTCGCGTAGTTAAAAACTTTAAAAGTATTATTTCAGAGTGGGTTACTCGGTGGTGGTGGGTTTACTCGATTGCCTTTATGTTTTTCGTTTTGTATTATCATCATCATCATCAGCCCATTACTGGCCCACTGCTGGGCACGATCCTCTTCTCAGATTGAGAAGGTTAAGGCCTTAGTTCACAGCGTTGACCTAGTGCGGGTTGGCGGACTACACCCACCATCGAGAACTGTATGCAGCACTCTCAGGTGTGCAGGTATCCTCACGATGTTTTCCTTTACCGTTAAAGCAAGTGAAAATCGAATATAAATCCGCACATGAATTCGAAAAGTCAGAGGTGCGGGCCGGGATCGAACTCACACCCTCCTGCATGGAAGGCAAGCGTTCAACCACTAGGATATCACTGCTTTTTATAGGAAAGCCTATAGAAAGAGACAAAGGGCTCCCCAATCATCGGACCGAATTTTAGTCAGCCGTCCGCTTTCCAGCTTGATATACAACGTGTATCAGAAATGCGTGGTCATATTTTAAGAGCTCATTCAGGGCATAGCATAGAACAACTTTTACTATGGGACCAACCCTGAAATAGCGAAAAAAATATCAGCTGTTCCCTACTAAATTATCGATGTCGCTCGACAAAATGTAAGGATCAGGTAAAAAAAAATCGCGATTTCAGGGTTGGTCCCATAGTAAAAGTTGTTCGATAGCATCCCCTGAATAAGCTCTTCAAATATGACCACGCATTTCTGATACACGTTGTATAAGTTCCTTGGATCGGAATTATTTTGAAGAGGCTGCAGGTGTTACTTGAGCGCATCGGGGTTGATGTTCCCGCAGGCGGCGACGGCGGCGTCGCGCACCTCGGGCACCTCGCAGCGCGCCAGCGGCACGCACAGCTTGTGCAGCGCGCCCGGCGCCGCCGCCGCGCCGCGCGCCTCACCCCCGCTGCGCTCGCTCAGCGAGTCCGGCGACGAGCTGCCACACACACCCAACAGCTGTTAGCAGCAAGGAACGCACGCCCAACGCTCCAATACGATTGACTATCTCATTTTAACTTGCAAATATATAGTTTGAAATCAATCTCAATAAGATAAACTCTTTTAAAATTAATTTACAGTTATTTATTTAATCATTCAAACTTAAAATCTTCAAGATATGTCTGGTCTCTTAGAATTAAAAATATAACATTTAGTAATGAATGAGTGCAACATTGAATATTATGTTATAGGTACAACAAAATGCACATTTATGAACTTTGTAGTTACAATCTGATATCATTTTTTGTTCGGAAATGTATGTCTTATAGCACAACTGTTAAGCTTACCTAACTACAGCTAAAACAAATAAAAGCAAATATAAATAATATCGGGACGACAATATAAGCGTTAACAACATAAACTAATAAAGACGTTACCAACGAAGCTGCGAATGCCAACAAAAATCATGATACACACGCCTTTATACATCATTTTAACTGTTAACACGGTCGAGCAGGCGCTCGCTTGTGACATTTGCTTGTAACTGAATCGTTCGAAACAATTACTACTCTAGAACTACCATTCAATAAAGATAATCAGATTCTGCTGTAACACTAAATTGCAACAGCAACAAGTCTACTAGAACAGTTCAGCATATTTATAAGAAACTAGCTCTTAGAAGGAGACTAGGTTGAGCTGATAGGAAGAGAGAATAAGTAAATACCACCGTTACATTACAAGCAAATGTTACAGACTAGATGAATCATGACCCTTTTACCCGGTGACTTTGTTAAAATGCACACATTTGTGACATTGCCTTCTTGTGCCTACTATGGATTCCTTTGATGAAATATGATTCTAATTATTACCTTATCGTAGCTATCAATTAACTGCTAGTTCTACTCTTGCAGCAAACAAATAGTTTAATTCTATTTTTGTTAACTCCCACTATTTGGTAAAAAAGGTTTACCTTAAGATACGTATGTAAATTTGGTTAAACATGCCGATAGTTCTAAATCATAACTCAACTATACACCGTACTTATTGGGTGGTGTAGCCACTACAAAGCACGGTGTGTACTTGTATGAACGTATCCAAGTAACAATCAGTAGAGAGCTGACGGGTGTACCTGTTTGTATAGGTGGACTTTCGGAGGTCGCGGCCGATGCTACAGACATGCAGCCAGACGCAACGCGGGTGACGTGACAATACTAAGCCCTTGAAAATGTGTGGCGCCGTTTCCGAGACCCACGACAGATTCATGCGACCGACGCCATACATTTTCATACTGTTGTAATCACGTCAGCCGCAGCGCGTCTGTCGCATCGGCCGTCACCCATGGAAGTCCATCTTAAATGATCATGTACGTGTACGAGTAGTACATTTGTGATGACAAGTTTAGTATTAGTGCAGTCAGTGTGTGGCCTCGCACAAAATATTGATGTTGAAATTTGTACAGAATAAGTTGTTCAATATTAAAGAGCATAAGAAAACTCTATTAATGCAGCTAGAAATACACTTTAAGGTCAGTCATAAAATGTCCTAATTTCCATATTACGCAAGGTATACAAAATTCAAAACGTGTATAATGTGGTCGCGACGCGCTAACGTTCATCACAAATGACAATTACCGTCACGTCACGAGTCTTTTAGCAATAAACAGGAGAAATACGTCAGAACATGTACAGCGAGAGCATAATAATATTACCCCCACAGTGTCTCCGGACACGCTGATAGGAATAGCGCACTGTCGGGGCAGAAATAAATAAAACTATATACACCGTTCAACCGGTCGTTGTGGCGATGCTTGGGGGAGGCCTATGTCCAGCAGTGGACGTCTTTCGGCTGAAATGATGATGATGATGATGACACCGTTCAAATACAACAACAACACGTAGCAGCCATGTGATCCCAGCTCGTGTCACTCTGCCACCCACAGTGAACACACGGACAAACATCCTCACATGTATCTATGGCAGGAGCAGCTCTTGAAGTTGTTTATCAGGCAATGTTTACCAAGTTCGATACCGATGTTGATAAACTTCGATACCAATTAGTAGATTTCGATAGTGTACAGG
Organism: Asteroscopus sphinx; assembly: GCA_949699075.1. Taxonomy (NCBI): domain Eukaryota; kingdom Metazoa; phylum Arthropoda; class Insecta; order Lepidoptera; family Noctuidae; genus Asteroscopus; species Asteroscopus sphinx. The sequence continues at coordinate 924,724 of OX453002.1, read as the reverse complement.
TAGCCTCGTCTACACCAGGGCAGATTTGTATCGGCGAGGCTCCCTGCACAAGGCTCTTGGGGTACCCAAAGTGCCGATTTATAATCATAATGATTTTAACAAGTATTGTGACTTGCTCTCTGGTATGGAGGAGCTTGTAGAGAATGGTGAATAGATGAAACACGAAATTTTGGTGGAAAAGAAAGAAAAAAAAAAGATACATTAACTATGAAATTGTTGAGCATTTTTATGAAGATGTTGACGTAGAAGGCTGAAGTGAGGATAGCGAACCATATCTCGAAAAAAAAGAGAATTCGAAATAGTCTATTTCGGTAACGAACTTCCCCATTGTACTAATTAGAATGAGTAGGTTTCCAAAGACAAGAAAAACAATAAATTATGTCAGGTATTGGATTACCATAGCTCGGCGGAATTGGCGGAAACATTTGTAAACCACATACTATTAATCAGCTAATGTGGCCGAGGGCCAGGTCCACAAATATCTTCATAGAGTGGGAATTTTTTATTTTATTATAATCAGTTCTAGGAAAATATGAAGCGGAGGATTTAAAACAGTAATTATGAGGTAGATTTGGTTTGGGGCTTTAGTGCAAGCTGGTGGTAGGAACGGCCCTGCGAGCTGTTATGACATACCTTCTATATTTACAGTGCTATTCAATACAAAATTCAGTCTATCCAATCCAGTATTCTATATGCCAATTAATTATTAATCCACATGTTTCAATATTAATAAATCGCTATCATTGTTTTATCACGAACAGGTTATTAGATATGCCGCGAAAATAGCTGAATACGATTCATATTTTTTGCATAGTTTTATATTGCGTACTATTGGGGCAAAAAACACGAAAGTAATTTAGTTAAATATTCTTTGAATTCATTTGATGTTTTTGCAAAAATCCGTACCCTCTGTTGTGTCTGTCAGTAATACATTTAAAACGGATATAATAACATGCGCCGTAGAAACTTGCAAGCGGCTTGCAATGTAACTATTGCTAAAATTGAACACAAGAAACTATTGTAAGATATTCTATATCTATGCGCTATATTAATATAAGGTTTTTTGGTCCTCACAAGCAGATTTTAATTTGCATCTAAGCTAATCATCATCCATATTAGACAGTATTCACATGTTGTCAATTACAAACATAAAAAACAGAACTACATATGTTATATACGCATGTATGGTCGTGACTTGTGTGATGTGTACATCGCGGAACGTGACCACCAAGTTATTGGCACAAACACACCCCTCAATGACGATAGCTTGTCACCGTCCAACCTCGGCAGCGTCGAGGAGGACACAGTATGGAATGCTCTAGCTGTGCATTGACCTAGGCGTGATTGATGAGCGATGAGAGCTACAATGACCTTCGTATTATGGTACACACTCGAAAAGGCCACTGCACTGAATAACCCACCATGAGTAAATGACTTGTGTCGATTCCACCCTTAATATTGTAACAAGCGCTATACTGAGATATCTTGTGATATTAAAATATATCTTCACTGTGAAGGCGTCATTTTATAATTTAAAAACGATAAAGAAAACACAGTGCGACTGCTCGCAATAAACTGTATTGTTAGAAAAAAAAACAACATAAATTGGCGCCAATCTGCAATCTACAGAGAACTGAGAGATGGAACCGACACAACAAAGTAATGATCAAAATCGAATGCGACGTGCACATAGCGAGCGTCAATTGCCACCTCGTTCGTTTGTGTTGTCTGTGCGCACGCGCATAGCTCAAGGGCAGCGTGAAGAAGCCGCCGGGCGCGTTGAGGCTCTCGCTTGACGAGCTCAGCGTGGCCAGCCCGACCCACCCCTCCGCCTCAGTGCTACTGGACAGACAACGCCGATAGTTCCCTGCCCGGACCTCCACTCTCACACGCTCACCCGCTCTCCTACACTAGCCCCACTAAGTTTCATACAAACGAATCGAAGTACATCTTCATCTTTTCCACCATACTAACTAACCACTTGGAAGACACAAACAAGTCGACTTTATGCTTGTTTAACAAGTTAAATAATTCGTATTACTAGTTATGTAATAAACTATTAAAGCTACATCTTAACGACAGCTTTCATCCTGGTTTCAAGATTAAACATTCAAGTTTGTAACCAGGTATTCTTGTGAAACACTAGATTATAAGTTTCCACAGTGTGCATTTTCAAATGCTAACAACAGAAACTAAAATGGCATTGGGTGGTGGAGAGGGTAAATCGTGTTCATAATGGGTAGTGTGGGTTCTTAACTCGTAGTTAGTTTGTTTATCCAAATCTATGTACAATACATCTCGTACTTAGACTAACTTTAATAGTGCCAGATCTCGATACTTTATCTGTGAATAAAGTACTGTACATTAGATTTAGACGGTCAATGACTATAGTTTTGAACCTGTCCGTTAATATAGTAGGTTAGTGTTAAGTGTGGGTTGTATACCAACGCATGCGTCTCAACGAGGAAATGATCATTATTTTCAAAGGAAGCGCGTCTTACGGCTCGTCGTACACGCAAATGATTGGACATGTTCAATATCTCGCGAAACGTACGCGTCGCACCGCTACCGACGTCATTTAGTTTGCTGGCTGACATCGCCGACTAACGGACTGTTTTTGTTTTTGTTGAAGTAGTTCAAATAAATAGATACAGCTCAACAAAATGACTATTAATTAACTAAAATAAATCATGCGAACTCTGAATACTTCGAAGTCGTTATCGTCGTGTCGTCGAACTCATTACAAATAAATTTAAAGAAATTTTAGAAAACATTGTTTTAATTCACACATTGAATACTATAATATCGTTAATTATGGCAAAAATTAACAATTTCGAATTCATGCATTATAACCGAATATCGATAATACATCGGCGATGCCAGCTACGAATCTAAACAACAGAAGTATATAAAAAATTTGGACAATCAGCAAAATCTAGTAAATCTGCACATATAAATAAACCGTACGTTACACATATAAAGAATTTTATGCCAATCAATAGATTTCAAAAATAAATTTGAACATAAGCCAATTTGCTAAGTAATTATAACAGTATTTTGGGTTCTTTGTACGAAATGAAGTGCCGAGACTCACTGAAGCACGACCATTATTTCCAAAAATGCAACTGACTAATTATTCAATGAAATATTTCGTTACAGCAGCGTTCTCGGCACAAACATAAGTTTACATTAAGTATTATGTGTGGGCGTGTGTGTCGGTGTATACGTACCTCAGACTCAGGTCAGGGCTGGCGCAGCGGATCACAGGGCTCGGTACGGCCGGCACTACTAGGTAGGCCATTGTCATGTAGTACTTCCAAACCTGGAAAACATTACACGAACATAGAAATCGTGAGTTGATGGAGGTGAATGATGGATAATGTATTGTATAGATACGACACTGACTTGCATGTAGCCGTCTCGTTCCTTCTCTGGCTTCCGTGGCAGGGCCGGCCCGCGCGACAGCAGAGACGCGCGGTTGTCATTCACGGGTCTGAAAATTACGATTATAAAACTTGGTGATTAAGAAAAGCTTCATACAAAATTAGAGTGATGTTGGAGATGAAAAACCAAATACTTCTGTACTTTTCAATATCCAGTCATCAGGCACAATAGTTAAACAATCGCCCTGTACCATATCTGGGCCAGTGCACACCGACGGAGTGACGGCGAAGAGCAATTCACTGGTTGCAAGGCAAACAGACACTTATTGACCGGCTCTTATGAACCCTTGTTGCTGTGGACGCTCTTCGCCGCGCTTTGAGCCGTCTGTGATTTTATTTGCTATTCAAATTTCAGTCGTATGTTGAAGCAAATAATGATGAATTTCAATTATTACTAAATAAACCGCTTCGCCGCCATTCTGCCGGTTTGCCCTGACCCTATGGCTCACTAGCATTTGCCCGCGTCTTTGTCCATGCGTTTGCTCTTACTCCCTATACCTTGCGAATTTCGACAAAATCCAGCCTTATAGTGTCTACATCATAAAGGAAACCTCTGTGCAAAATTTTAGCTTTCTAGGTCCAAGGATTTGGGCTGGGCGTTTATGAGTCGGTCAGTGAGTGAGTCAGGACTTTTCTTAATATATGTATTGATTAATAATTGGACAGGGACATGCTGCGCCGACCCCAAATAAATTGTTATAAGTGCAGGGGGATGATAATTGGATGTGGACGACCTAAAGAACGTGGCTGGGGGGGACTGGATGCGGAAGGCAGAGGACCGAGCGTTGTGGCGCAACTTGGGAGAGGCCTATGTCCAGCAGTGGACTGCGATAGCCTGAGTTGATTGATTGATTGTATTGTTATGAATGCTACAACAGGAATATAGTACTCACGCTGGTTCAATGATGGTGAAGAGCGCGTGAATCCTGGCGTGGAGGATAGGCCACGCTTGCAGTATTGTGGAGGGGCATCTCGCAGGCACCCGACTGCGCTCCAGTAGACCGAACAGTACCACCTGGACACATGGCGACCATTTGAGGAATATTATTGAGATATAATAAAATTTGCGAACGCTGTTGTTATACCAGATTTTTCCTTAAATGCTATTCTATTGCTGTACGCATTACCTCCCAAGGATCAGCACCACTGGACGCGCTCCCGCTCCAGCTGTTTTTGCTTGATGTTTCGTCATGTTGGATGCCTGCAACCATTGTATTTGAATAAGTAACAAAATTAGGAACATTTCAAAAATATAGAAATCGACGCTTATACAGATAAAATGTTCAGCAAAAATTCATTCAAATCGTTTCAGGATGTTCTCTCCTAGCTTTACTAGGGCTAAAATTTACTTCTGCATCCGCTGCTTGAGTTGAGGCTGACCCTCAACTACTAAGACTGGTTACCACATCTTCCACTTATAACCCAATTCTCGCGTATACAACACAAAGTTTTATTTAAAGTTAAAACTAAAAGGGCATTCTTCACAATTTTACTGTGGGTAATTATGAACAACTCTAAAACTGAAAATATAATTATTTTTTTAGTTAGGTCTTCTCTCGCTGTATGAAACAACAAATTTTTGACGAGATGGTGCAAAATGATGAGCAGGGTTTGTCACATGTATATGTCGTAGGATAATCGGACAAATCGAATCTTTGCGAAAATCCTAGGATGATTGCAAAATACCGGATAATTGGAATCTCAGAAAGATTTTCGCTATCATACGAGCTATAATCAGGATCATTGCGAAAATCCCAGTTTGTTTAGGACGATTGGACTTGAACGCTGATTGGCTAATCTATGAGATTTATAACATCTTCATTCTGGTTGGTCAGAACATGGCTCGAAAGACGAAGGAATGTAGCCTTAAGCCAATCAGCGCATTTGTCAGTGCATAACGTTCATATCAGCCAATCAATTTTTTTTTTTACTTCCTCATTGGTTTAGTGGTTGCAAGCGCGACTGCTGAGCGTGGGGTCCTCGGTTCGATTCCCGGGTCGGGCAAAGTGTCATTGGGATTTTTCATTAAGAAATTCTCAGTAGCAGCCCGGAGTCTGGATTTGTGCCCGGTCAGTGGCAATAGGCTGGCCCCCTATTACATGGGACTATAACATAACTGGCGAAATGTGGGTGTACTATTACACCTCTGCCTACCCTTTCGGGGAAATACAGGCGTGATGTTATGTAAATTTTTTGCAATGATCCTAAAAATTACCTGGATGATAACGAAAAACTTTCACAGATTCCAACTATCCGGTCCTTTGCAAACATCCTAGGATTTTCGCAAAGATCCGATTTTTCCAATCATCCTACGACATATATCAGCTGATCCTACTAAATTTATTTATTTATTTATTTAAACTTCATGCAATATGTGCACATAGGCGGACTTAATGCCTTAGGCATTCTCTCCCAGTCAACCTTAGGGTGATACAGAGATGACAAGGCAGGTGCAATATTGATTCACGACACAAAACAAGATGAGAAATAAATTACCACTAAAACAATAGATAAACATACATAGGTATATATATATAACATACAATAAGTACTAAATATATATAATAATATACTATTATAGTCATAGATAGTGGCAGTGGGCGGGGCACATTGCTCGCAGAACGGATGGCCGATGGGGCAGTAAAGTTCTGGAGTGGCGACCGCGTACTGGAAGGCGCAGCGTGGGTAGGCCCCCCACAAGGTGGACCGACGACCTGGTGAAGGTCGCGGGAATCCGCTGGATGCGGAAGGCACAGGACCGGTCGTTGTGGCGATGCTTGGGGGAGGCCTATGTCCAGCAGTGGACGTCTTTCGGCTGAAATGATGATGATGATGATGATAGTCATAGATAAAATACTAATGAGATGATTCTGCAAAAATTTTATCTAGAAAGAACTTACTAACTTAACTTACTTTAAATCATCGATGTCGCTCGACAAAATGTAAGGATCAGCTTTTTTTCGCGATTTCAGTGTTGGTCCCATAGTAAAAGTTGATCGATAGCATCCCCTGAATAAGCTCTTCAAATATGACCACGCATTTCTGATACACGTTGTATATTCGTGGAGACAAATACTTGCTAACACTGACCTGCAGTCCAAACGGCGTGGCTCCTCTCCACGATCCACACGAGGTCTGGCTGTCCGGCGGCGAGGATGGCTTGCTTCTCCGCGGGCGGCAGCAGCGGCAGGCACTTCTCCGCGAAGAACGGCACGTGCGCGTCAGCAGCGTCGATCAGCGCAGGCTCGTCGCGGGTCAGCTGTAGCTTCTCTAACAGGTACTTGGCCTCCCTGGTGAATTGAGAGGAAGGTTGATGGTTTGAATAGCGTCTTCCGACTCCAAGATAAGCTCGTAGGGCTATCCAAAACCACACTCGTAGATCATATCTCACTTATATTCACATAAATTCACACAGACACCTGAGGCATATAACACACTCCAACTCACATCCCACTCACTACACACATACAGAAAAATACATTAAAAATACACACAAACAAAAACACACTTCGCGCAATCTTAATAATTTTATTTTCTCTCAAGTTTTATTTTATCATGCCAGAAGACAGCCTTCTTCTAAGGCTGTACAGGTATCTAATTAAAACTTCAGTGCCTTATATTAAATTAGAAGATAAATCTACGGAAGAGCGGTGTCTTCCAAAACAAGCATATTGTTGCTTAAAGGAAAACTCCTAATATTGTAAAGCAAAATATCTATAAGTTACTGAAATAATTTTTTTTTATTTTTTTATCAGTATATACAATTGTAATAAATAATAATAATGTCCTCCCGGCCGAATTTCGTTCACGGCGGCCAATCTCAATGGAGACTAGCCATCTGCGCGGGACATATTATTAGTGCACAAGTGTGTGCGCAAACACAGGTGCACTCTCTGTGACCTCACTCTCATAACCCGATGGGACGGCAATTCGACACGACCGGAGAGATCAGGCGCAGGACCGACGGCTTTACGTGCTCTCCGAGGCACGAAGGGGTCTCGATGTGTAACGAATAGATCACCCATCCACAGAATGACCGCGGCTAGTGCAGCTTAACCTTGCACATCGTACAATCCACACGCTTGCTACTTAGCCACGAGCCCCTTATACAAATGTACTCTGTGGTTGAAACCATGAAACCTGATTTTTTCTTAACACTTTCAGGGCAATAATTTATTCTTATCACGTCGACAGGCAGGCAGAGGCTATGATATAATATCTAGTATAGAATAGAATATATTTATGTGCTTAAAAACATATATGTCTATTAAACAAATTTATTTTTAAGCACCCGAAATTAGCGTCATGTGCAACTGTACAGTCGCACCTACTTCTGACCCGATGATTGTCGTGCGTGACCGTATCAAGTAAGCTGATTGTATGTACTTACTTCTCGCGAAGATAAAGAACGGAATTGAAAATGCCGCCAATTCGTATTTGATTCGCTCAAACAGTACTGTACGTGTGAGTGAGAGGCACATAGAACATTAGAAGTGCCGCCATTTTAAATCCCATTCTTTAACTGCGCGAGTAGTACGTGTTATACTTGTGTTGTGTTACCTTTCGATTTATGAAACACTTATGACGAAAAAGAGATGCACGCTCAGAAATAGATAGAATGGAAAAGTGGCGCGCGTGCTAACACTCTGCACCATAGTGCAGGGCATTTCAAAGCCTTTCTCAGTACGCCTTATGACTTGTTTCTGTAAATACTGTAACAAAAACCCGCAAAAATGACTTATTGTGCTGTTTCTAACTGCAGAAACAAAAGCTGTAAGGTACATTTGACTAAAGTTAATTTGTAAAATTAAAGACGTCAATATGGAAGACGTAGTTTGTTCGAAAGTTGCCACGCATGAATCGCAAGTAAAATAGTGATTAGAACCATTCTATCTATTTGTGTGGGAACAGTGGGGTTAAAATAGTTCCAATATTTCCACGTAAAGCTACGTATTGGTATGTCCTCAGCTATTGGAACATCTAAAAAATCTACCAAACACATTCACCGCCTAAATAATGTACTATTAAGAGCGTCTGACCTGAGCACGTGTACGGCGAGACGGCGCGGGTATCCCTTGCACTGGCACAGCATGGCCAGGCCGAGTGCCTCCGCGCCGCGGATCACGGACGCCAGCGGCTCCTGCTTGGTGGGCACGCTGATGGCGGGGGGCTCGCCGTTCTTCCAGCTCGTCAGTAACTGCAGCAGCATGCGGAGACCGTTCTCCACCAGTTGCGGGGATGTGTCCTGTTATATTACCATGAAGAATATTGAGTTGTACAAATCAACGTTGCTCGACAAAATGTATGGCATAGGGTTTCCACCTGCAAGGGAACATATCATATCATGTTTTGTTTCCGTTTGTTTTCAGTCCGACAGTAACATACAAGTGTAAATCCCATCTGAAACAAACTTACCACTTACCATGGTATAATAAGATGTTTCACCAGGTACTCTCTTCCCGTGACAGCTAGGTCACGTGATTGCCTCCGTACTACGTCATCGGCTGTGGAGCCAATTGCGGGCTGTTAGTGACACTTGTCAGTTTGATGTTCTGCCACTTTGTGAAAATAAATTACCCGAACAGAATGCATTTTTTCATTTACTTGCTTCTATAAAGAATCACTTTTGAACTAGTAATTTTATACAATTTCCTTTAATAACTAATTAGATTAATAACACGAGATAACACATAGTTGGGCTAGTTAGGTATTTATTTTATATTCATTATGAACAAAAATCTCCGTAAGTATATTGAAGATATCAATCAATGGCAACACTGATCGTGACGTAGCTTGGAGGCATCGCGCTGTCATCGCGGGAAGAGAATACCTGGTGAAACATCTTATTATACCATGCCACTTACCAGGTGGAAACGTGGCCTATGAAACGTCAGTTGATATTTTTTTTGCAATTTCAGGTTTCGTCTCTTAGTAATAACTGTTGACAATGATAAACTCAATAACCACCTATCGGCGTAGTACCCTCTTTCTAACTTTGTATCATCATCATTTCAACCAAAAGAAGTCCACTGCTGGGCATATACCATAATCGCCACGTTTGGTAGGCGGGTTGGCGATAATTTTGTATGTTTTAGTTAATTTCTGGATGTAGTCATATTTGGCCTAAGTAAATTTAAAATCATCTTAGTGACTTGGTACCATAATTACCTGAACTTCCTTAGCTAAGAATTGAGTAAACCCAGCGAGGACGTCTTGGCGCCACTCGGGGAAGTCAACGATGAGGGTCTGCAGGCTCTGGAACGAGAGTCCTCGCAACTCTTCATCCATGTGCACCGTCAGTCGGCTTAGGAGGTCCACAAGCTCACTGGAGCTCATGCCTTCGGGGATCAGTCTGTGGTAAGGAAATAATGACGTTATATTATACTGTATTACTCAGAAATGTTGAGATGGAGTTGTTAAGTGAAACCCCTAAGATACGTTTATTTCTAAAGGCAATATACTCACTTTTAAACTCTTGTTTATTTCTGACATTAACCTACATTATACTCACATTATTTGAATAAATTTGATGTAATAAACAATAACCTATTTTAAAAAGAGTTTATCCATGGAGTTTCTTGCCGGTTCTTCTCCATAGGACCCACAATTTGGAACCGTGCAACTAGAGCCTGACCTTTCAAAAGTGCCTGTAATTAGGTTTATTTGAAATAAAAAACATTGAAATTGAAATTGAAATACAAAATTATAATAATGTGTAAAGCCGGGCCTCCAGCGCGTGCTTTGCCTAAAACATTACATAAAAACCTCTACATAAATCTCTACTGTGTTTCATACATACATCATCTATGATCTCCAGCAAGTTATATTTTTTCATGTTTTCAAAACATCTACTGCAGTATTGCCAACTCATTTTTTTAAAGAAAATTAACTAAATTAACCTATAAAAACCCAAACCAAACAATGTGCATATTTTTATTTATTCACCTTTATTATTATAGCTGTGTAGTAAAACATTACATCTAATTGTTTAATCGTCAATAATCAAGGAAAATAAATAATACTGGTAAAACTAAGAGTAAGATCAAAATCACCGGGTTTAGTAACAAAACCACTAACGGCCAAAATTAATATCCAATCTATCCACGATTTGCCCTACTAGAGATAGGAATTTGACATAAGCTCCATACAAAATATGTCAAATTTCCCTCTCTAGTAGGGTAAATAGTGGATAGATTGGATATTAATTTTGGCCGTAAGTTGGCAACACAGTCTGTACCCCACCGCTCTTTACGCGCGCAGAGGTAAAATGTGTACGGTTTTCCGTCGGGTATGGAAAGCAAAATCGTTATTGATATAAAAAAAAAAATGTTTTTTGTAAAGGTTTTTGTGTGTAGAGGTTTTTTGAGATAAGTTTGTGACCAGCCTCACTGATAACACAATAACTACCTGGTTAATAGTTTGCAAACCTTATCAACAGCTGTGTTATAGTTAAGATTATGATGATGAAGTTCTTCAAAATTATAACATAGCATTTACCTTGGTATAGCAGCAACACAGGTCCTGAAAAGATCAATCCTGGGCTTTCTTTCACCAGTATTGATCTCTTGTTCCTTAGTCACATTCTGCGTGTTAGTCAGCATCAGTGGTCTACCGTAGTGGGCGTCTAGAGCCCTCAGGATCTCGACCAGCACCCGCCGTACATATGGGAAGTATGGGCTCATGCCAATAGAGCGAGCGGTCTCGTCAGTCAACATCTTGTTCAGGAAAGTCTTCTTAACCCGCAGGGTGTTTCCCGAGGGCAGTGTCCCAGATGTACGCGGCATTGGAGGGTCTCCTTCCTTCTGTTGCAAGCTATCTGCCACTACAAGGAAAGCTCGAAGTCCAATGGACATCCTTTCTGGAGTCAGAATAATCTTGATCGGTCGTCCAACCATGAGGAGGTCGAAGACAATTTCTCGCATAGCGAAGTCAAGCCGTTCTTGGGCAATAAACTGAATGATTTTGACGAATATGTTCAATGGCATGTCGCGAGGCACTACTCCCTTGGAGCCCTTGGGGAACAGTGAGTTGACGATGCTCTGCAGTCGAGACTGGGTTGCGGAGTTACTCTCGCATTTTATTCTGATCATGTAGACCCACAAGAGGCGGTACAGGGATTCTGTTAAGAAATATTTCAGTTCTTGAATCACAGAACCAATTCATACAGTTCTTGGTTCATAATAAAAAGTATAGCCACAATTCTTACCTAAAGCGACCCTGCACATCTTAGGGTCTCTATTCTTGAGGTGAGACAGACACATGGCCAAAAAGCAGTGCCAGTTGGCCAGGAAGAACTGCTTCTGCGACACGCACAGGAGGCAGGTGACCAGCGGGAACAGTGCCAGCCGATGCTTGGACTTAGTGCTGGCGTCCAGCGTGTGACTGTACAGCATCTCTACAAAGTTTTTCAGGCAAGGCACGTTCACTTCGTTCTTGACGGTCTGCAGGAAATGTATGGTGTGACAATGGTGTTAAGATAAAATGAACGATAGGATTCAATCAGCGACAACACAGCCCCTAGACGGATATTGTTGAATTTAATGCGTACAAACAATTCTGCCACTAGCTGAGGTATGAGGAAGCGGGGTACAGCGATCCGGTTGGCCCTGACAATGTCATTATGTCATAGAAACTTCAAACTTTGTAGGGTTAGAGACGAGACAGATTTAGATTCAACACAATATAATATCGATAAAATATTATTTTATCGATATTATTTTTATGTAATACTTAGTATTAATTATAAGGATTTTAGCTTCTTATTTCTTTTAATATTATTTAATAATAAAGTAATTAATATACTAATAATAATAGTAAGTATTACAAGTAGGGAGGGAGTCTTTCAAAATTATCTTAATTTTGAAAGTAAGACGGGTGCTCTGTACTTTCAGAATTAAGATAATTATATCTTTAAAAATATCTTTATGTATTTATTTGGTGTTGAATATGGAGTTATTATTTTGTAAAGCGGATATTTTAAAAGAGGTAATTGTCCGTTTATATAGTAAATAAATATTAAATAATAAAATAATTAATTTAGTAGTAGTATTATATTATTTATTTTACCCAGCAATATTACACAAAATGTTACATTAACATACTAGGTACTACGTCTAGGTATAAATATTATTGGACCTACTTAACATTTAAAAGTGAACACAGCATGGAACAAAAACAAATATTATTGCAAACTATAACAGCTAATTAGTACGTAAATAAAACGTTATTCAAAAGAAAAGAACCTACTCAAAAATAACTTAAATTTAAAGGACAAAAAAAAAAAAAATCTAATCACCACTAATCATTTTTTAAATAAATTAATTTTATATATGTATAGCCTTCGAATAGTGCATTTGTAACTTTGAGCTTTTATAATAAAGCCATTATAAATACCATGCGATATAATCAAATAAAACAAATTTTGTGACTAATGAATATAACAACTAATAACTGTAATTTGTTTCTAGTACTCGCTAGCAGCTACCGCGGCACCACTCACTTCGCTCGCTCACAGTTCTAACCTTACCTAACCTATTTGATATATTTCTGATTGTTTTTATATAAACCATGTTGAATTAGACAGTAAACTGTACAATTGTCGTTAATGTAACCTCAAATTATGCGACTGCTCAAGAGGTCTCTTTTGGATATTGAAATCTTTTTTATTATTTTATTTTAGTAGTAATTGAAAGCGAAATTCTGATAGTACTGAGTAATTTTTTCAGTGTTTACGTGTCAAACCGCGAATGACAGTATTATTGTGATATTTAATAGGTTTTAACAAAACCAAACATTTTCAGGGATGTAATAGTGCGATTGATTTTAATTGAGGATTTTTCTCGCAAAGAGGCCTTCGAAAGAAGTAAAAGACCAAGTAGCTTCATGGAGAAATATTACACATCCGTGCAAATCTTAAATAAAATCGAATGTGACACAAAAGTTGTTATTTTACTAAATTATTCATTCCTAGCTGTGCTTGTGACCCTGTCCGTGTGGAAGTTGTAAATTAACATCGTGGGCCTTACTCCCGACTGGTTCAAGCTCTGAACCAAATCGAGCTAATTTCAATTCCTAGAAAAAAGCAGTACGATTTGACACTAACTCGAATTCAAATTCGATTGATACAGCACTCGATCCAGGCGGGGTCAGGAGTAAGGCTTAGAAGTGGGTAGCTACTCTAATAACTAGCTAAATAGCGGCTATTCAACAAATAGCCATGGCTGCTTCGATCAATGGCTACGATATCTGTCTACACGATAGCTAGCTATTGGCTACTGCTTCGAATAACCAACAAGTTTACGGTGTAGCGGGCAGCCGCCGCGCTGCCGTGAGCTGACCAAGTAAAATAGCTATTGGCTATTGGTAGCTAGCTAGCGACTTTCTTTATTTTTACGATTTCTAACTTAACTTAGTAGTCAATTAGGTTTAAAATCGTTTGAGATCTATAATTTTGTTTGTACAACAAAAGAAGGGTCTTTTGTTGTAGTTTTTACTGTAATTTTATTAGTTAATTTTAAATTTTCAATGTTTTCGACAGTTAAATATGTAGTAATTAGTAATACGTAATAAATGTAAAAATACGTACGTACGAAGGAAAGTCATTTTTTTTCAACAATACAATACAAATACTATTGTACACAAAAGAAGATAGCAACATATTATATGACTTATATAGAACACATGTACAATGGGCGGTCTTATCGCTCAAGGCGAATTCTTCCAGACAACCTTAGGATGGACAATATGGGCAAGTAAAGAGAGGGGTAGTACGCAGTGTAACAACATAATAGAATACATATACTACATAACATAAATACTATACATATATCTATAACAATCAACTCAGCCTATCGCAGTCCACTGCTGGACATAGGCCTCTCCCAAATTGCGCCACAACGCTCGGTCCTCTGCCTTCCGCATCCAGTCCCCCCCAGCCACGTTCTTTAGGTCGTCGGTCCACCTGGCAGGGGGGCGCCCTACGCTGCGTTTGCCGATACGCGGTCTCCACTCAAGGACTCGTCTGCTCCAACGGCCATCGGTCCTTCGACAGACATGGCCAGCCCACTGCCACTTCAGCTTACTGATCCTACAAGCTATGTCGGTCACTCCGGTTCTTCTCCGGATAATCTCGTTACGGATTTTATCCTTCAAAGAAACTCCAAGCATAGCTCGCTCCATAGCTCGCTGAGCGACTTTAAATTTGTGGACTAGCCCAACTGTCAGTGTCCACGTCTCGGCACCGTAAGTCATGACTGGCAGGACGCACTGGTTGAAGACCTTTGTCTTCAAACTTTGCGGTATAGGCGACGAGAAGACTCGGCGTAGTTTGCCAAATGCTGCCCAGCCCAGACGGATCCTTCTGTTGGCTTCTTTCTCGAAGTTGTGTCTACCAAGCTGAATTGCCTGCCCTAGGTAGACGTATTCCGTTACAACTTCGAGTGCCGACCCTTCGACGAATATTGGCCTCGGCATGACATGCATATTGAACATGACTTTAGTCTTGTCCAGATTCATGCCGAGACCGACACGTCGAGAGGCTCCGTTTAAGCTGTGCAGCATTTCGCCCAGTTGTTCCAGCGACTCAGCCATTACAACGATGTCATCGGCAAAACGGAGATGTGAGATGTTCTCGCCGTTAACGTTGATACCCTGTCCAGTCCAGTCCAGCGTCTTGAAGACGTCCTCCAACGCGTTAGTGAACAATTTCGGGGATATTACATCCCCTTGTCTCACCCCTCTGCGCAGTTGGATTGGCTTCGTCTTTTGGTCCTGAAGCTGAACAGTCATGGTAGCAGCGTTGTATAGGCGTCTCAGCATCTCTATATACCGCTCATCAATGTGACATCGCTGAAGAGCATCCAGAACTGCCCAAGTTTCGATAGAGTCGAAGGCCTTCTCGTAGTCCACGAATGCCATACACAGCGGCTGATTGTACTCTTCAGACTTCTGTATGATCTGCCGAACAGTATGGATGTGGTCTACGGTGCTATAGCCTTTTCGAAACCCAGCTTGCTCTGGTGGCTGGAATTCGTCGAGTCTTCCGGCGAGACGATTCGTGATGACCCTCGAGAACAGCTTGTACACATGAATCAGGAGTGAGATGGGTCTGTAGTTCTTCAGAAGGGTTTTATCCCCTTTTTTGAAGAACAGTACCACCGCACTCCCGCTCCATGCCTCCGGTGTAGAGCCTTGTTGGATGACGGAACTAAACAGACTCTGTAGCTCCTTCAGGACCGGAGCCCCGCCTGCTTTTAGGAGTTCAGTAGTAATGCCGTCATCGCCCGGAGCTTTGTTGTTCTTAAGCTGCTCGAGGGCCGCCGTAATCTCGCCCTGGTCAACGTCCGGAAGATCCTCGGTGTAATGGCGCGTGAGCTGGGCTCTTTTGTCGTCATTGCTAGGAACCGCTGGTCTCGCCGTTTTCGTGGAATACAAATGCCCATAGAAGTTTTCGACCTCATCAAGCATCTCGATCTTAGAGGTGACAATTTTGCCATCCGCGGCTTTCAGTTTCATCAGATGGGTCCTCCCTAGCTGCTGAGCGAAAACTTTCGACCCCCTATTTTGCTCAATCGCAGCCTCAACGGCGCGGGTGTTGGAGCGGCGGAGGTCACGTCGCATCAGCTTCCTAATCTGTAGGTTTAAGGACCTATTATCTGATGAAAACGAATGCGCGGCTGACATTTCCCGTCTTTTCCTCATCAGATCGAGAGTCTCAGTCGAAAGCTTGGGCATCTTGCTTCCACGCTGCGGCGGAAAGAATTTTCGAGACAGTTCCTGCAATGTTTTGACTATGGTGTTGGTTTTCTCCTCAATATTGCCAGTGGTTTCCAGCGAGTCGAATCGATTTTGAAGTTCCGCTTGGAACCTTTCGGAACCCAAACTGGTTTGGAGCGGCGAAGGTCGGAGAGTAGACTTAATCATGCGCGTTCTTTCAGCTCTAAAATTGATATTTAGAGTGCCTCGGATAAGTCGGTGATCGCTTCCGGTGTTGAACCTATTGATCACAGAGACATCTCTAAATATGTGCTTCTTATCCGTCATGATAAAGTCTATCTCGTTTCTTGTCACCTTATCGGGGCTTTTCCAGGTCCATCTTCTTTGGGGCTTCTTCTTAAAGAAAGAGTTCATTAAGAAGAGCCCCTGGGACTCCAAGAAGTTGACCAACATTTGGCCCCTGTGGTTTCTGCGCCCCAAACCGTAAGGTCCGATTTTCGATTCGCCGCGTTCTTGTACTCCCACTTTAGCGTTGAAGTCCCCCATAACAACGTTGTAGTGAGCCTTAGCGGTACTATTCATAGCCTTAGCTATGTCTTCGTACATCGCTTCGGCTATATCGTCAGAGTGTGTCGAGGTCGGCGCATATACCTGCACTATTTTCAGCTTGTACCTATCATTTAGCTTTACTACAAGGTACGCTACCCGTGTCGACACACTACCGATTTCCACAACGTTGTTCACGAGGGCCTTATTGACAAGAAAACCAACACCACCTTGGGAGAGCTGATCACCTTCGCGGAAGTAGAGTAAGTGTCCTGACTCCAGGGTTATCGTGTCCTCTCCCTCTCTACGGACTTCGGATAACCCCAGTATATGCCATTTTATATGACTTAACTCTACTTCAAGCTCGGCGAGGTGATGGTCCAGTCTCAACGTTTGTCCATTATACGCTGCCAGATAGAGTCGTCGGTTTTGGTAGCCTGCCGTAACCCGGGGATTCTTCGCACCCCCCGTCCCACCGTTACCACGACCGCTACCGTAGTCGGGAATAGAGGGACCACCGGGAACTGGGGGCCGTATTTTTAGTTGTGCGTGCATTGAGATGTATGCCCATAGTCACCACGCTGGGCAGGCGGGTTGGTGACCGCAGTGGGTGATGTTGCACGATGTTAGTGCACAGGAGGACGCTGCTGCCCATCCTCCTGATTTCAACCCTTAGTCGCCTTTTACGACACCCATGGGTAGAGGGGGGGTGGTCTATTCTTTTTATTTGCCGGATACCACACGGCAAATATCTATAACAAAACTACATAAATATAAGATACAATAAACATAATAAATACAATACAATATGTCTAAATATTACATAATGTACCTGCCGGAAATTACAGTGATGATAGGTAGCGATCATTTACCAGTTTTTTGAATATAGGCAAAGATTGAGCACGCC
Organism: Asteroscopus sphinx; assembly: GCA_949699075.1. NCBI lineage: Eukaryota > Metazoa > Arthropoda > Insecta > Lepidoptera > Noctuidae > Asteroscopus > Asteroscopus sphinx. Next base: position 907,114 of record OX453002.1, on the reverse strand, counting down.
TCACTTGTACTGGCAAAGCATTCCACAGGCGAGCAGCCTGAACTGTAAAAGAATTACCAAAGAAATTTGTGGAATGCGATGGTATCGCCTACGTGAGGTTTTCTGATGACCTTAAAAGCCTCGAATGTGTGTCACGAAGGAACACTAACTAACTAAAGGACTAACTAAAGGAACTAACTAAAGGACTAACTAAAGGAACTAACTAAAGGAGCATTCTTTGCTAAGATCATTTTTCTCTAAGGTCAATGACCTTTGAACTAGGACGTCTTAAGTATTTTTCAGTTTTCTCTCTATAACTCAAAAATTTATAATCACATTATACTCAAAATAATTTTAAAAGAGAGTTTTTACAAAGGTCTATCAACGTGGAGAATTATAAATATCTACGTTACATAGTTTAGAGATGGCAGGGGGGGGGGACACATTGCAAGTCACTTTAGCTGGCTATATTTCGCAGATGGTACACCTGATAAAAAAGTGCTGTATGAAATATTACCTTCATTTTAGTAGACCTATTCAATGATACCACACACGAGGGGGTGGAGCGAAAAAAATATTTTCATCCCCATTTCACATGTATGGGCGCCACCCCTAAAATACATAATCACGCATTTTTTATTCTTTTAAAATTGAGATCTATATTTAAACTATCTTTTAACAAAATTACATGTACTTATATTTATAACTGTAGAAGTTATTAAGCTGTAAAGGATTAGGACAGACGGACAGATGGGTATACGGACAGACGGACGGACATGACGAAACTGTAAGGGTTCCTTGTAGGACTACGGAACCCTAAAAAAGGTACATATATCATTTATCGTGTACGTATCGGTCGGAACAAAAGTTCGTTTATCGTTGAACGGGAGTAGACTCCCTGGCTGTTATAGGTATATAAAGATTGAATGTTTGAAATCGTAGTTTTTTTTTTTTTTTTGTAGATTCCAAAATATTCTACTACCTATATTTTTCAATTTCGTTGATAGTATGGAGAACTTTGTTTCATCGATAACAGATTTAGTACATCACTAGTTACATTGACAATTAAATAGAGGGAAAGAGATAGTGTATTAAGTGCTTGCGTAAGAAAGAGATATTTTGTGAAAGACATCAACGTGCCGTCTGCACCTTTGGTGTCCGTTGCGAATTAACCAGTATAAGATGAACTCTCATTAAATATTAAATCAGTTGAAAAATCTAATTGGATAATGACATTATTAACTTAACGATGAAATGTTATGCCGTCTTTCTGGACACTCAAAGTCTTGCTGTTTTTACAACACAATCGTACTGTGCAAGAAGTCATTATAACATTTATTTGTAAATTTTGTGTTCACTAACACGGAAGTGTCAACGGCTCACAGCAGTGGTCATAACTGATTCAAATTGTTTGAGTGGCGGCTTACATACAGGATTTTTCCCTTATGTGTGATAGAAATCGGTCGCCTGTTATGTGGCGTCTAGGGGCTGTGTCGTCGCTGGATTCAATGTATGATGAACTTACCGCAGCGACCGGAACGAGAATCTCAACGAAGAGTCCAGCAAGTGCATGTCTGATGTCCTTATCTTTGACCTCGAGGAAGTACTGCGCGCACTCCTGCAGGAACTGGAACGAGGCCTCGAACTCCTCAATGGGTACCATCTTGACGCGGAAGAACTTCATGCCCATCAGCAGCGAGATGATGCTTTGAGTTGTGTGCGGGGATGGCTCGCGGCTTTTAAGCTCCTGTTTAGTGTAAATATTTATGAACAAGGTGCCGACACCAACATACAATTTCGGTAAAATGTTACACAAAGGTGGGTGCTGAAATGTTAGTGAATATGTCGGCAATCAATTTACTTTTACCTACCATCATAGACCAGTAAGCCTCTAGACGCCGGTTAGCTGGACACCCCCGGTCACAACGCATATGCTCTACCACTGCATATCATACGTCCCTCCGCCAATCGGAACGTCACTCAGTCAGCGAGCGGCACCAATCATAAGGAATCATACCACCGAACTTTTGAGCCGGCCAATCATAACGCGCCGTCCGCCCCCCTGACCCCACCAACGTTTTACGACTGCGTTCGAATACAAAACTTTGTTTATGCGGAGTCTTGTAGCTTACTGGTCTGTGCCTACCATAGACAATTAAGATTCCTGTTAGGTTAAGAAATATAAAAGGCATTGTGCAAGTACTTGAAAAATAATTAGACAATCAAGAGGAATTTTTGTTTACAAAGTGCCATCACCTTGAGTTCAGCTGTGAAGCGCTTCCTGACTGAAGCGAAGCGAGACTGCGCAAGTACAGCAACGACTTCGGCGTACAGATCTGCTATCAAGTGGACGTTTGCAGCATTTGGGTTGGACTGTATCCTGTAATAATACACACAATTAGTGTTTTGTAGCGCAGTCTTCCTGCTGATATGCTGAGAGAAATGGAGTGAACAGTGTCCAAGTGGAATCTATTGGCTGTGTTCAAAATTTAACTAAATTCGTAATCAATGCAATATAGAAATACTGCACATAATATTTGGTGAAAACAATAGTTTCGAAATACTCAGTCTTGATTCTTAAACAAAGGCATCTAATATTTTGTTTGTATTACAAACGCATCTACTTGGTCGCAACTTGACGACGTTGCTATACTGTAAAAATCTATTCCTACTTACCCTTCTTTATAATTGAATCGTTTGAAGGCCACATTCTCGATGTACTGCACGAGGTCCTCGTGTCCCGGGTGGAAGGGCAGCTGCTTTAGCACCTCGATGAGTGCCAGGCAGAAGAGGAACTCCACGGCTAGGTCCCGTCTCTCTGCCTGCAGCTCCTCGCAGCTGCGTTCAACAGTCTCCGTGCCAGCGCCGCTGCCCGACACTATGTAGATTATGCTGGAAACACACGGATTATATCAACTATAATTCATACAGAGACAAGAAGAAGTAACAGGAAATCAAAAGTGTGGTCTCCATACTATAATAAAACAAACGAAAACTTCAGGAAATAAATTAATAACATGTGCAATGTAATCCGGGTAAACTTATTCATTATAATGTGAAGTGATCGGGCAACCTAAGACATTACTACAACGTTTCTATAATTAAAGTTAATAGTGGAATCGTCTAATGTCACACAATACAGCTCAAATTTAATTTAAAAATTTGTTAGTTCCATTTGAAATGGTTCTGCATGACCACTGGTGAGATATGGATAGGGAATTTTGAATGTTACACTTACATTATTACTGTCCAGAAGTGGGAAAGCCAATATAATCAAGTTAACTACTAAACCTTGTTGTTTATTTTGCTCACCTTTTATTCCTTAGGTCCTGGTGGGGTTTCTTGGCCTGTTCACTGAGTTGTGGCGAGTCGGCCATCTGGCGCTCGAGCCATCCGAACAGCGCGCGCAGTAATGACGGCAGACAATGCTCCGCGACCGTACCGAAAGCTTGCAGTATCTGGTCTAATTGAGGATCTTCGCCGCGCTGGAGGGTTTTGGCTAATGGTTTTTCCTGTAGAGGTATTGTTAGGTTATTTTACGTATCGTATCGTATTTGGGATGTTTTATAACCACATAGAGATGGATTTTATTTAAAAATATAAGTTAAAAAAAAACATTAATCAGCTTGTGACTTACAACCGTTTTCAACAACCTATCATTCCACCCACCTCGGTGGTCTAGTGGTCGCAAGCGCGACTGCTGAGCGTGGGGTCCTGGGTTCAATTCCCGGGTTGGGCAGTGTTATAGGGCGTTTTCATTAGGAAATTCTCAGTAGCAGCCCGGAGTCTGGATTTGTGCCCGTTTAATGGCAATAGGCTCGCCCTCTGTTACATGGGACTGCCACATAACTGGCGAAATGTGGGTGTATCTACTGTACACCACTGCCTAACCCTTCAGGGAAATACAGGCGTGATGTTATGTGTTATCTATCCACGATTTGCCCTATTAGAGATAGAAATCTGACATGTAATGTATGGAGCTTATTGAAAAGGGCCATTAGTGACTTCTAAGTTGATCAATTGAATTCTGTAACAGTTATTTAAAGCCCTTTCTTAATTTGTACGCCGTAACTTACAGCAAAACATGCAGGTCATGACGATTTTATTTAACACCTTACATTACAAGCTATATTTTGTGCTTCTTCTTCTAACTGCTGACTGGCTAATCTTTTTCTCATGGCATGAGCTATTATCGTTATGTAGCTCATGTCGACACGCTAGAAGAAGTGCTCATTTCCGTACCAGTGGTTCCGCCATCACGGCTTCCATTTTCCTCTCAGCCTGAACAGTGAACTCAGTGAAGAGCAGTCTCATGACGAACTCTCCGGGGCGGAGGTCGGAGTCCGGTGGGGGGACCGCGGGGCCCTTGTGTGGACCCCACGGTAGCATGGAGCCTGTGATAACAAGGAAATAATGTATGTCATACAATGTGTGATAAACCCAGTTCTTTTATACACATATGTATAGCTATTTTTAGATGAATTATGTTGTGAATGATCAGCCTGGGTAAGTATTATCATGACATCAAATATAATAAGAATTGAAATAATATTATTTATATTAGTGGTTCAGATGAACAAATCTCCATGAACTCACCTCTGGTAGACACAAAGGAGGTGACGGTGGAGCCGACACTCCTCCAGTCATTGATCGGCGGCATCGGTTTCTCGTGCAGTGTGTTGGTGAGCTCGGCGGCGGGGTCGCTGGTGACGGCACTCGGCTCGACGTCGTGCCGCGCCTCGGACAGCACGCTGCCTTCCGACTCCGCCTCACTGGAGACCATGGATGATGGTGCCTCTTCGGTGCCTGAAGCTGTAGGAAGATCGTATTTATTCATACTTGTATTCCGAAGACTCGTAGCATTATGTTAAATCCTTAAAATAAATATATATTTCAAGATCATCATCACAAATTAAATATACAATAGCAAGTCACTGCACCCACCTGACATATCCTCGGGATGTCCATCTGATGGGACGGTGCTCAGTGAGTCTGATTCCTCTGATGTCATCATTTCGATTAGTTTCCTTGTACCACTATCCTATATGACTACAAACAAAGGATGTTGTGTTATCAAACATGCACATATTCAGTAAGTATGTCACACCCACAATATTGTGTATGTAGTACTCATATTTTAACAACGGGACAATCATTACCTTTGTTTACTTCAATGTTGAATATCCCATCTTCTCTCATCATTCCTTAAACAAAACATGTGGATGTTGTATCTGTTACATTCATTGGTGGCACTCTATAGCACAAATATAGTTAATTTATAACTCAATGTTTGTGGTTGACATCAGGCAAAATATAAAAAATAATTAATGTGCAATGAATCAGGTACCACTTATTACAAGTAATGACAATGCAATGCATGAAAATGTGACACTCGCATGAGCAAGCAAAAGCAAAGGTATCTAATAATTTATACCTACTCTGTATTTATTAAAACTGTAGGCAAAACATGAACATTTAATAAAGGAAAACAATTACATACTGGGTTTTACTATGATTAAAGTTACACAATGGGGCTTATCCTAGGATCAGTAAAATTTTGTGCAAAGCAGATCATATTAATTAAAACTATTTTTGAGCTAAAGACAATGGGGCTTGTGGTTTATGGCAATGTTATTTTACATATAACGGGCTTGCGTTTGACCACCTCACTTGATGTTAAGCAATGGTGTGGTCGACGATGGTACACACTTGCCCGGCAAAAACCTATTCACTCGAGACTTGAAGGCCACCAGATTAAACCTATTGGGAAACACAGATGTGGAAACATATAATAAAGGTGTGGATTCGAGCAAGATCAATCAACATCTACGAACTTAAGCTGTGCTAGCTGCGGTCAGTCCTTGGATGGGTGATTGTTTTGTTGCACATCTCGATGTGTCTCGACCCTTAGAGCCTCGAAGAGCACGTTAAGCTGTCAGTCCCCGTTGCCATACGAATAGTAATGGCAGTCATTACAGTTAGTCAGAAGCCTGAAAACCGGACAAGTGATCTAACCGTAGGATGTCAGTATCAACCAGTAACTGGGTTCAGGGTGTCTGGTGGCAGTTTCTCCGTGTAAAATATTGATGTTCAGAGACATCTGATTAGACTGAAAGCCAACCCCAACATAATTGGGAAAGGGCTCAGGAAAAAAAAACCGAGTTCAAAAAATTATTATGATCCGGGTACATCCTTACGATTAATTTAACATATACAAAACATCTCAATTACGCCAAAATGGCTTTGATATCCAGGCCATCATATTGGACTAGGCCTTACTCTATTCCAATGTGAAAGAAGGCACCCAGCAGTAGGATGGTAAAGGGTTGAGTTATGTTATAAAATACATCTCAATAAAGAAGACATACTCATATGAATAAAAGTATCTTATTACTTTTCGCTTTGCAATCAATATAATTGAGCTCCAGCAATATACTTAGATATTATATTACATGGTCTAGAAATAAATAAGGTCTGGAAACCAATAAGATAAACTATGTGCAGCAACACACACAAACAATACTGTATAGAGTTCACACATGAAGATAAGGATTCATACAATATGCCAATATGCTTACTACAATGATAGTGGAAGCACAGCAAAGCTGTGTTTAACTGATGCATTCAAAAAAACAAGCAAACTCAATATATTAGTGTAGTGAGATTGTAATTGTTGAAAACTAGTAATATTGTGATGTTTTACTTGTTACTTTTGATCTTGAGTCTGCAATGAATCAAATTTCATACAAGACCTGTTTTACTTTCTATTTATTCTGTTATTAGTTAGATATTTATAGCATTTAGAGAGTGAAGTCTGAGAAATTATTTGTACTCTTGGAACTAATAATCGATGGTCTCAGTATTATTATGCTAAATATTTGAACCAAATAAACAAAAACATAAAAAAAAACAAAACATCCATTTAAAACCATCCATTTTTTTCCATCCATCCATTTTAAATAAACAAACATTCACACATAATCAAAGAATGGACTCATAACAGTAAAATGAGACAGTCATGGAAATATCTATATCTGGTGTAAAATATTTATTAGTAATTATAGGTGGCAACCTAGAGAACTTCAAGATATAAACACAGGTGAAACAAAACAGGAATATTTATTTATCTATTCTTATGTAATATAGGTGGTGGCCTAGAGAAGCTCAGGGTACCATAGGTGTACCAACACAGCAATATCTATTGATTTATTCTTATGTAATACACACACAACTGTGTGAGTGATATGATGTCATGTTATGACTGTAGTACACGAGTTCTTCAAGATATATCGGTATAACACACTCTGCTGTACTGTTCAATTTATTATCCATACAAGTTGTTGTGTGAAAACTTATTAGGAGTTATTTGTGAACAAGCACATGAAACATAATAACAGTCTGTCCCACCCACTTAGATCATGCTTGTTATTACAAACATATCATGAATTGTATGTGTACACAGACAGACTGGTGTCTGGCTTTATTGTTAAATGAATTGAAATGAATTCACAATAACTGCTATTTATAGCTTTGATTCACTGATGAAATGTAGGACAGTGCTTTTAGAAAAAGATATGATGAAAATCATTGAGAGAAAGAACTACTTATTTGGTAAAATTCTAATTAGGTCATTTGTTATTATTGAAAAGCAAGCGGCTTTGACAGCTTTTACCGTTTTTCATGAGTGTACAGAAATATTCAGAAAACTGCCTGCTAAACAATGAGTAACACTATCAGATGACACATGCAATGCATAATTTATTAAAGTTCACAAATCCTAAATAGGTTGGAGATGGTTAGTTCAATTCGGGTAGATTTCTATACTTCACCAAGCTTGAAAGAAACTGCGGTCCTACATTACAAACAAGGCAAAATTAAAGCAGTTAAAATTACCTTTATGCCATAAATTATTCCAAAATAGTATAGTTACGACATTTGTGTGAAAAACACCGAAGGTATCTGCTGACACTAAAATAAATGGTCTTTATTATCAAACTAGATTGAAAACAGTAATCCGATAAAAATTCTCAATCACGCAGACCTTAGCAAATTAACTTTTGACATTTTGCATTACTAATTTATTTATAATATGACTAAAATTCACAGACATTTCCGCCAACATAGTTTTCACGGTGTATACTTCATTTTAATTTGGTCGTCTTGTTATTGTCTATGCGGATGGTTTTGCGTTCCGTTTTATGCATAAATTTTTCCATCGTTACTTAGGTCCGTATTACAGAACGTTCCTCAAGTACAGTTTGATCTTCAATCACCTGATTACTACTTAAGGATATAATCGTTAATTGAGCATCGGTCTTATTCCAATACGTCAATTATAAAATTCTACTCAACAACATAGCACATTAATTTAATCTGAAATAGGAAATAAATCTTTACTCCAGCGTGGTCTCCATCACACTTGAGTGATTACAGATCAAATCTCTGCTCAAATATCGAAACAGGTGTCATCTGAACTGTGTTAAATGAATATAGGCTTGAGGAATGTTTCAAAATTAAATCCCAACTGAAAACTAGTTTTAACAGTGATCAAAGCTTGAGGAATGTTCTGTAATACGGGCCTTAGAGCGTTAGGTTACAATTTATTACCCGACTGCGCCAAAAGGAGGGTTATGTTTTTTTTAGACTAGCTTATGCCCGCGACTTCACCCGCGTGGATTTCGTTTATCGCGTATTCCTCGGGAACAGTTCATCTTCCCGGGATAAAAAGTAGCCTATATGTATATGTTAATCCGGGTTATTTTTTATCTGTATGCCTAATTTTATTAAAATCCACATAGCAGTTTTTGCGTGAAAGAGTAACAAATATACATACATCCATAAATCCTCACAAACTTACACGTTTATAATATTAGTAAGATTATCTTACTAATATTATAAACGTGAAGATAGTAGGATTGACCAAAATAAACAGACGCGTACAGTCTGGCCAATACCCAATACGTCTAAAATGTGTCTAAAATCGGAACTAATTTTCTAATTTTGTCCTACTATCGCAGATTTGACATCTACCCGCTGCGCGCCGTGTAGAGTTATAATCTGTGCTTACTACCTACATTGAAATGTAAACCTAGGTCTTCTTCTTCTTCTTATGGCAAGTAATGCCGATGTCGACAACTCTGCCAATGTCAAGAGTTTTGGAAACGCGTCTGTTTACAATTTATAAATAAAAAAAATAAAAAATTACATTTATAATGAAAATAAAAAAAACCACTTGATTGACAATGGAACTCGATGTGACACTTGTCGTTGTTATAACACAGACTGAAACAAACACATAAAATACATTGTACATAAAGTTTAAAACATTTAATATAGTACATATTAATACCACACCCACAAGTGGTTATATTCTCTTTGTCCACAACATTAACAAAACGAGTCACAATTTGATGTCATTTCTACGAATAAAAATCATCAAAGCTCTATAGAGCCTTGAAAAGGAGTGAGTAAGGAGTGAAGGGAAGTTTATAGGTACAGGAATCTTTAGTTTTGGAAGAAAACTATATAAATCAAGCGCAGGATTATTGTTTGGACAGTTAAACAAAATGTGCTCCAAACTACCTTCATCCAACCCACACTCACAAAGAGATGAATCCCGTACACGGATTTTATGCAGAAAAACAGGAGAACAACAGTGACCAATACGAAGTCTGCAAAGTACAGACACAACCTTCTTTGATATCTTCTTATATTGAAAAAACCAAGGTTTAGGAACTATCGTAGGTTGAATTGCGTAATAAAAACCTCCCTTCTTTTTACTGGAGTTGTTCCACTGCACTTGCCATGAGGATTGCATATCCCTTTTTGGAAGGCTCAGCAGATCATATCCCTGATAGCTGTAATGTTTAAGGTCCGCAGACTCAGACGTGACCGCATCTTTGGCCAACAAATCTACACATTCATTTCCCTTGATACCACAGTGACTGGGTATCCAAACTAAATGAACCGTTTTCTGTTGTTTATTACAGGAAAAAAGAGATTTCTTGATTTCCAAAAGAAGAGGACTGTGTAATTTGCTCTTGAAAGGATTTTGTTCTAAGGCTTGTAAGCAACTTAAAGAATCAGTGAATATTACACCAAAGTTTATATTGTGCGATTCTATAAAAAGGCATGCTTCCAATATAGCCACACACTCGCCCGTGAACACAGAAGATTCCTTAGGACACTTAAAGTAAAAAAAAAATCCTAGAGTTTTGGTAGTAAACCGCAGCCCCAGTACAACTAAATTTTGTTAATTTTGAAGCATCTGTAAAAAAATTATCAAACCTGTTCCATCGCTCTCCAACCACCGCATTAAAGGCTGAATCCGCTGATAGAGAATGCTTGGAAATGCCTATGTCAAAGAATATTATTGGATTATAACACAAAATTTCGTAGCTAAAATTATAAATCGGAAGTTTAGGAAATTGAATGACGCAGCCTTCTAAATTTTGAAATTGCCGAAAAGATTGTACAATTAAAGGAATTTCTTTGTTTCTCCAAAAGTTTGATGATCTACATAGCTCATCTAATAGGCTGACTTTTTGTAAGAGCGGATGCATGGAATTTGAAACTATTCTAGCCCAAAATCGCGTAGCCAAGTATTGTCTCCTTAGGGCCAGGGGAGGCTCTGCACATTCAACCTGCAATGCGTTAATGGGAGAGGACTTCATGCAACACAAGATGATCCGAAGGCACTTAGCCTGGACCTTATCCAGCCTTGCCAAAGCGCCTTTGTTGCATGGAATTAAGAGAAAGGAACCATAATCCATAACACTCCGTATTAGGGCATTATATACCAATTTCATGGTGTAATTGCCGTGTGGTATCCGGCAAATAAAAAGAATAGACCACCCCCCCTCTACCCATGGGTGTCGTAAAAGGCGACTAAGGGTTGAAATCAGGAGGATGGGCAGCAGCGTCCTCCTGTGCACTAACATCGTGCAACATCACCCACTGCGGTCACCAACCCGCCTGCCCAGCGTGGTGACTATGGGCATACATCTCAATGCACGCACAACTAAAAAAACGGCCCCCAGTTCCCGGTGGTCCCTCTATTCCCGACTACGGTAGCGGTCGTGGTAACGGTGGGACGGGGGGTGCGAAGAATCCCCGGGTTACGGCAGGCTACCAAAACCGACGACTCTATCTGGCAGCGTATAATGGACAAACGTTGAGACTGGACCATCACCTCGCCGAGCTTGAAGTAGAGTTAAGTCATATAAAATGGCATATACTGGGGTTATCCGAAGTCCGTAGAGAGGGAGAGGACACGATAACCCTGGAGTCAGGACACTTACTCTACTTCCGCGAAGGTGATCAGCTCTCCCAAGGTGGTGTTGGTTTTCTTGTCAATAAGGCCCTCGTGAACAACGTTGTGGAAATCGGTAGTGTGTCGACACGGGTAGCGTACCTTGTAGTAAAGCTAAATGATAGGTACAAGCTGAAAATAGTGCAGGTATATGCGCCGACCTCGACACACTCTGAAGATATAGCCGAAGCGATGTACGAAGACATAGCTAAGGCTATCAATAGTACCGCTAAGGCTCACTACAACGTTGTTATGGGGGACTTCAACGCTAAAGTGGGAGTACAAGAACGCGGCGAATCGAAAATCGGACCTTACGGTTTGGGGCGCAGAAACCACAGGGGCCAAATGTTGGTCAACTTCTTGGAGTCCCAGGGGCTCTTCTTAATGAACTCTTTCTTTAAGAAGAAGCCCCAAAGAAGATGGACCTGGAAAAGCCCCGATAAGGTGACAAGGAACGAGATAGACTTTATCATGACGGATAAGAAGCACATATTTAGAGATGTCTCTGTGATCAATAGGTTCAACACCGGAAGCGATCACCGACTTATCCGAGGCACTCTAAATATCAATTTTAGAGCTGAAAGAACGCGCATGATTAAATCTACTCTCCAACCTTCGCCGCTCCAAACCAGTTTGGGCTCCGAAAGGTTCCAAGCGGAACTTCAAAATCGATTCGACTCGCTGGAAACCACTGGCAATATTGAGGAGAAAACCAACACCATAGTCAAAACATTGCAGGAACTGTCTCGAAAATTCTTTCCGCCGCAGCGTGGAAGCAAGATGCCCAAGCTTTCGACTGAGACTCTCGATCTGATGAGGAAAAGACGGGAAATGTCAGCCGCGCATTCGTTTTCATCAGATAATAGGTCCTTAAACCTACAGATTAGGAAGCTGATGCGACGTGACCTCCGCCGCTCCAACACCCGCGCCGTTGAGGCTGCGATTGAGCAAAATAGGGGGTCGAAAGTTTTCGCTCAGCAGCTAGGGAGGACCCATCTGATGAAACTGAAAGCCGCGGATGGCAAAATTGTCACCTCTAAGATCGAAATGCTTGATGAGGTCGAAAACTTCTATGGGCATTTGTATTCCACGAAAACGGCGAGACCAGCGGTTCCTAGCAATGACGACAAAAGAGCCCAGCTCACGCGCCATTACACCGAGGATCTTCCGGACGTTGACCAGGGCGAGATTAGGGCGGCCCTCGAGCAGCTTAAGAACAACAAAGCTCCGGGCGATGACGGCATTACTACTGAACTCCTAAAAGCAGGCGGGGCTCCGGTCCTGAAGGAGCTACAGAGTCTGTTTAGTTCCGTCATCCAACAAGGCTCTACACCGGAGGCATGGAGCGGGAGTGCGGTGGTACTGTTCTTCAAAAAAGGGGATAAAACCCTTCTGAAGAACTACAGACCCATCTCACTCCTGAGTCATGTGTACAAGCTGTTCTCGAGGGTCATCACGAATCGTCTCGCCGGAAGACTCGACGAATTCCAGCCACCAGAGCAAGCTGGGTTTCGAAAAGGCTATAGCACCGTAGACCACATCCATACTGTTCGGCAGATCATACAGAAGTCTGAAGAGTACAATCAGCCGCTGTGTATGGCATTCGTGGACTACGAGAAGGCCTTCGACTCTATCGAAACTTGGGCAGTTCTGGATGCTCTTCAGCGATGTCACATTGATGAGCGGTATATAGAGATGCTGAGATGCCTATACAATGCTGCTACCATGACTGTTCAGCTTCAGGACCAAAAGACGAAGCCAATCCAACTGCGCAGAGGGGTGAGACAAGGGGATGTAATATCCCCGAAATTGTTCACTAACGCGTTGGAGGACGTCTTCAAGACGCTGGACTGGACTGGACAGGGTATCAACGTTAACGGCGAGAACATCTCACATCTCCGTTTTGCCGATGACATCGTTGTAATGGCTGAGTCGCTGGAACAACTGGGCGAAATGCTGCACAGCTTAAACGGAGCCTCTCGACGTGTCGGTCTCGGCATGAATCTGGACAAGACTAAAGTCATGTTCAATATGCATGTCATGCCGAGGCCAATATTCGTCGAAGGGTCGGCACTCGAAGTTGTAACGGAATACGTCTACCTAGGGCAGGCAATTCAGCTTGGTAGACACAACTTCGAGAAAGAAGCCAACAGAAGGATCCGTCTGGGCTGGGCAGCATTTGGCAAACTTCGCCGAGTCTTCTCGTCGCCTATACCGCAAAGTTTGAAGACAAAGGTCTTCAACCAGTGCGTCCTGCCAGTCATGACTTACGGTGCCGAGACGTGGACACTGACAGTTGGGCTAGTCCACAAATTTAAAGTCGCTCAGCGAGCTATGGAGCGAGCTATGCTTGGAGTTTCTTTGAAGGATAAAATCCGTAACGAGATTATCCGGAGAAGAACCGGAGTGACCGACATAGCTTGTAGGATCAGTAAGCTGAAGTGGCAGTGGGCTGGCCATGTCTGTCGAAGGACCGATGGCCGTTGGAGCAGACGAGTCCTTGAGTGGAGACCGCGTATCGGCAAACGCAGCGTAGGGCGCCCCCCTGCCAGGTGGACCGACGACCTAAAGAACGTGGCTGGGGGGGACTGGATGCGGAAGGCAGAGGACCGAGCGTTGTGGCGCAATTTGGGAGAGGCCTATGTCCAGCAGTGGACTGCGATAGGCTGAGTTGATTGATGGTGTAAGGGTGAGCACCCCACCATACCCCAGCAAGAACTTTAAGCATAGGGATAATTCTTTCGCATCTTTGCACCAGATAATTTAAGTGGTGTTTTTGGTCCAAATAAACGCTATTTAAAAAAAAAAAAAAAAAAATTTTGCTTTTGACACCACTGGTATACAATGCCCTTGAATACTTACCGAAATCTGTGGAATTAGCCTTTTACGAGAAAATACTACTACCGAGCTCTTGGGAGCAGACAAGCTCAGACCATGGTTCTCAAGCCATTGGTTCAGAGAGTCCAGAGAGATGGAGAGGGAAGAAGCAGCATCACTAATAGAGGAATCTGAGACATAGAGAGCCAGGTCATCGGCGTATTGCAGAATGTGACAATTGCTATTCAGACATGAGCTAATATCGGCTGTATATAGATTGTATAGCAAGGGACTAAGAACTGAGCCTTGAGGTAAGCCCTTCCATGTCTGCCTATGTTCAAATTGCTCACCCGGAACTCTCAAAACCAAAGAGCGTGACGTAAGCAGTCTACATATACACTGCACCAACTTCACCGGAAGCCTCAGCTGTAGCAATTTTTGCCTGAGGAGGGGAAGGAGAACATTGTCGTATGCAGAGGCTATGTCAAGGAAAGCGGCGACGACAGATTGATTTTTAGTCAGAGATATGGGAATATCTGAAATTAAAGTTCCAATACTGTCCATAGTACTGAGCCCCTTTCTGAAACCAAATTGAAAGCTCGTCAATAAATCTCTCGACTCGACGATCCACTCCAAACGGTTCTTTATTAGGTGTTCCAGTAACTTTGCCAGGACTGAAGACAAAGCAATCTGTCTAAGGCCATTCGGATCATCCGCGTGTTTGCCAGGCTTCAAAATGGGGATTACAATTTGTGTTTTCCACTGATCTGGGACCCAGTCGTTTATTAGACAGTAGTTTAAAATATTTAAAAAATAATTTTTGGTCTTTCATGCTTGATAAATGAATAAATAATTCCGTCATTGCCGGGAGCAGAGTCATGAACAAATTTTAAAACTGTATCTAACTCCTGTAACGAAAATGATGGCACATCAAGGGGATCCTCTGTAGAATTCACGGACGAGAGATGACTCTCCGCCTGCGATGGTACGTATGGTGGGGCAATTTTGTCGTAGAAGAGCTCTGCTATATCGCGAGTAACAGGGGAAGAAATTGAAGGAGAGCAACCGCATCTGAATCTGTTGATCCTTTTCCACACCGCTGATACGGGGGTAGATGGAGATAAGGAACTACAGAAGCTAACCCATCCTGAACGTTTCTTTCTCCGAAGCAGTCTTTTTGATTTAGCTAGAGACCGGTTATAAGAAATTAAATTGTCAACTATCATCTCAGTGTTGTATGTTCTTTCCGCGTCATTCCTTTCTCTTATAGCCATGGTGCATTCTTGATCCCACCACGGGGGTGATGGAATCTTATTACGGGCAGAGTTTTTTAAGGGGAAACAGGAATCTGCACTGGAAGTAATGGCCGAAGCAAAGTTCGTACAGCAGCTTTCTACATGGGAGTGACCAGAGGGATCTAAATGTTGGGAAGTTAAATTTGGAAGTGTGTCAATTTTGTACTCCAATGTTGAACTATAATCCGCCCAATCAGGATTGGACAAATTATAACTCAAAAGGGGAGGGGACGTTTTCTCTAAAAATGTTCTCTCTGCCAAAGAAATTACAATAGGGTAGTGGTCACTACCATGAGTAAGGCTAGTGCATTGCCAGTGCGCCGCAGGTGCTATGTCCAGCGAACAAAATGTAAGGTCCACACAACTCTTTTGTTGACCAGGAGGAGATCTCCTAGTTGAGCAGCCATCATTCAAGATGCACAGATTAAGCTCATCCAGAATTTCTACTAAACCTTCCCCAAAGGAGTCACACCTTTCAGAACCCCATCTAAAATGATGGCAGTTGAAATCCCCCATGACAAGTACAGGTCCATCAATTCCCTCAAAAGTTCTCCTTAAAACTGGTAAATAACTTAGGTCAGGGTGTGCAATATAAATAGATATCAGAGTAATGCCCTCTACCCTACCTGCCACAACAGTCATATCTCCCCCATGAGGAGACAAAGCCAAGGACAGAAGTAGAACGCGGTTGTTTATGCAGAGAGCAGACCCTCCATAGCCATCAGATCGATCGCATCTGAGAATGTTGTAGTGTGGTATACGAAAGCTAAGACTAGGGTTAAGCCAAGTCTCAGCAATAGAACAAGCTAAGGGCTTGTATTTATTTAGAAGGAATATGAGGTCGTGTTTCTTATGCCACACGCTCCTCACGTTCCATTGCAGGAAAACCAGGCGGGCCGCCATTGGTAAGGTTAGAGAAAAGATAAAGTAAGTCGTTGGCAACGTTGGACGGTGAGTTTGATGTATTTGAAGTAGACAAAGTTGTCAGAAGTTTTACTAACTAGTAACTGGATGATAGTAGATAAATTGTCTAGAGTCTGAACTGCATTGATATTATTATTATTTATAGCGCAGCCATTTGACTGTGAAGATTGGGGAGTGCTAGTTAGTAGCTGATGAGCAACTTTGTCGTAAGAGGGAGAAAGGGGGGCATGGGTCTTAGGCTTCATAGAAATAGTTTTTCGATAAGACTGAGAAGATCCAGATTTAGCAATGTCAGCATAGCTGCGAGAAGACATAGGGACAGTTTTGCTGGCTTCAGCGTATGAGATTGACTTCTCAGCCATAGTTGTTTTTATGGCTCTCTGTCTACCATACTCCGGGCACGCCTTGCTATTGGCAAAGTGGCTCCCAGAGCACAACACACAAAAAGCTTCGCCTTCAGCAATGCTGCAACCATCACCGGGGTGATCATGGCCGCATTTACTGCAGCGTGGTTTAGACCTGCACAGTGACTCCACGTGTCCAAATCTGCAACACTTTCGGCATTGGATTGTCGGGAATATGTATTGTTCCACAGGTAAGGCAGTATAGCAGCAGAAGATTCTCTTGGGCAAAACTTGGCCGTCAAATGTGATGACGCAAGTTTCTGTTGGTTTCCATTCGGTCATATCGTCTTTTGTAACTCTTTTATTTATGCGACGAACTTTCAAAATGTGCCCACAGCCTGAAGGCACTGCTAAGTACGCTTTAGCCTCCTCTTCTGACATGTCTGTGGGAACCCCATTAAGGACACCCATACGGGTTATATTAAAGGTTGGAATACTCACCTCATAATTATACTTTTCTAGAAGGCTGTTGGCTAGGAATGAGTTTGCATCCTGAGGGGAAGCAAACTCTACGGATATTCGGTTTCGTCCAACTCTCTTAACGCCATCACGGATTTTATTACTGATGTTATTTTTAAGGAGAAACAGGCCAAATGTGACAGGGTGGAGAGTAGTGCCGGAATTCATTTGGGTTTCTTTACGTGAAACATGGACCATATATGGGGCTTTATCCAATACAGAATATTTGGTCCGTCCTATTTGGGTTCTGGCTAGCTTGGGAGGACGATTTAAAGTGGCATCTTCATTACCGGGGCGTTTACGGGAATTGGTTTGGGATAAGAGACTCATGGGCTCGCTATAAGAGCATACCACATCGGCAAATTGGCTTAATGGATTTGGGGAACTGGGGCTAAAATCTATAGGGGTGAAATTGGAAGTGGGGATTATAGGAATATCCGGAGGGTCGGGAGGTTTGTTTTTATCCATGATGCTTGTTTAAAACAGGAGATATAAAGCAAACGATACGAACCTGCTAACAGATAGTTGGACAAGACACAAGAAAAACACAAAAACAAGTCACAAAAGTCACAATATCACTCAAAAACAGAGAATGGTTCTAGACACACGTGCTAACCAAAGACACCCTGTGGCGAGAATCTAAACCTAGGTCATTGGCTTACGACCCTATGTATTATTTGTTCTAAGGTAAAACGTAAAACACCGATTGAATTTATAAGTACCTAGTACCTACTACGTAGGTATATGTCCCAGATGTATGTGTACCAGGTTGTCGCTGATGTGTACTTATAAATTCAATATAGATAATTGAATTTATATAAGAACCGTGCAATTTTTTAAGTTAAAATATTTCATTGTATGATCAGTGGCGCCCTCTTTTTGTACCTACTCTGTTATGCCCAACGACTATACAGCCCAATGGTCGTTGGTTATGCCAAACTGTACGTTTGTAAAGTTTACGGTAAAGTAAAATAAACATAGGTACCTAGTTACCTACTGTATAAGATTTGATATAGGGCGGTTAGCAAATGTGGAGAATTAGCATAACATAAAATACTTGCTGCAACAAAAGTAGGTGGCAGCAGTTTTGTTGGTGTTCCATGGGTGCTCCCGTAGGTTGTGGTTGCTCTATGGGTGTTACTGGTTCCTTAGGTCACAGCCATGAAGTTAGAGCTCATAGCTATATATTTCCTCCGAGTCCCTCAAGGTATTATCACAAAGTACATTTGGGTATTATATTATCTGTGTTCAGGGACTCGGGGTCATATCATTGACCTATGAAACTACATTATCAAAGGGTCTTATTATAATCTAAGGGTCTTATGCACAATTTACATTGGTCAAGTGTTTAGCGAAGTCGATTAGTAGGTACGGTGAGTAGAAAGACGGTTTACACAATTGACTTGCCACTGTCCGTTCGGCTTACACTGTAGGTACTACTGTTACTGTTACCACCTTACCCACTGTACTTATTCACTTCCCTAAACAAACACATGACCAATGTAAATCGGACATTAGGGCAAATACCTAATTGAATTAGGCTAATTCTCTAAGCTCAGAGTAGCCCACAACCAATCAGACCGATCATGTCAATTCAAGCTCATTATTTAGCCTACGATCATCTAAATATATAAACAAAAAATCCTTCCTTCTGGAGCAGTAGGGCAGAACAAGATGGCACTGGCCACAGATTATGTAATAGTATAGTAGGCGCTGGCATGTTCTACGGTGACTGCCTCTGAGAATAAATGCCGAAAAATGCTTAGGAATGAAAGTGCAGTCTCCTTTAAAATCCAGGGGGTCTACTTGCGTTTGTCGAATGACAAACGAAATACGAACGTTTGTTCCGAATGATACGTACACAATAAAGATAGGCACATAAAAAACCGGCCAAGTGTGAGTCGACTCACGCAGTAAGGGTTCCGTACCACCCATCGACCTGATACTCCATGGAAACTGATTTAATTTACGAGAGTTTATCAAAAGACATTTTTTATGTTTAGTATTTGTCGTGATACCCTCAGAGCAACACATATTCTCTGAAAATTTCAACTGGTTATCTATTACCGTTACAAAGATACAGCCCTGTGACAGACAGACGGACGCACGGACGGACGGACGGACGGACAGTGTAGCGACAGTACTAGGGTCCCGTTAGCACCCTTTGGTACAGAACCCTAAAAAGGCACAATAAAGGTAGACTAGGTACGGTTCATATCGCATGAAATTGACCGAAGATCAGAAAAACAAACATCAAAACACGATCATCGCATGCAATATGGGAACGACAGTTGATCGGAGTAGCAGATTGTGCGATTAATCGTATGTTTAATTGAATATCGTCAAACAGGAGTAGACCCCCGGACAGTATACTTTCCACGGCGTCACCCGCGCATAATTCGATTTATCACATAAAGACGTTATTGCACTTCCCTCGGAAACTGCTTATATCCGGGTAATATTATGGTCTATCTGCCAAATTTCATCGAAAGCCGTCCAGCCATTTTAGTGTGATTGAAGAACAGTAGAGTAGACGCCTCACTCTTCATTAATCTGTAGTCTGTTTAATGGCAGGTTAGGTGCATAGAGTACTCCCACATTTTGCCAGTTATGTTATAACTATAAGCCCCGTGTAATAAATAGGGGGCTAGCCTATTGTCATTAAACGGGCACAAATCCAGACTCCGAGCTGCTGCTAAGAATTTCCTAATGAAAAAACCCAATAAAACTTTTTCCGACCCGGGAATCGAACCCAGGACCTCATGCTCAGCAGTCGCGCTTGTGACCACTAGACCAACGAGGCAGTCAGTCAGTCGAGGTACATATAATTATATAATATTAGTAAGATAAGATTATATTGGATGAGGATAATACAGGGTAACGCCAAGACTGGTTTTTTCAGAAAACTGCCAGGTCAGTTAGAGTGGACCCGTCTCAACTGATGGCACGCCTGTATCAGCCATCATGTAGCTTAATCATATTTTAGGGACCTGAACGGCAATCACCCGACGCGCGTCTCACTACATTACCAGCCAGAACCATTCATGTAGTAAGTAGTCAAAGAGAGTAGTCTAATAAATGTAGTTTTAAATAACAGCTGGTCACGGTAGGTACCTACATGTCAAGATATGAGTACCTACAAAACAAATGTAAAAGAATATTATAAATCAAAATGTCAGAAACGTGTGATCAAATCGCACCCCCAGAACAATACTGCACTAAGTCAAAATAGCTCATTTTTCAGAATCGACGAAAAACCGTTATCTCATGTTACGTCAAAGTTATTGCAAATGTTCTGAACATTGCATGTGAAGAATCCAATGCGTATCAGCATTATGTAGTTCAGTCGATTCAAAACGAACTAATAAAGCCAAATAATGAATTTTTTTACTTAATTCACTGTTGTGAAATGACTGAACAAAATAAAAAACAATTATTTCGAGTTACGTGCTTTTTACTGATTGATTCTGAAATAATGCACTATTATTCTACTGTTTTTTACTGAGATTCAATATACAATAACGACCTTATGTATCACTTGAGAAGTATTCTCTTGTAGTTTGAGTTCTTAGGTAATGATACTCTATTCTAGGAACAGAATTTATGAAATTAGTCACACTATCTTTTATTTGAGTCTATTTTGCGGTGATTGGCGTGCATCAGATTTCATAAAACTACTATCTGTTTTCTTTGAAACCGCCGTCTTAATATCATAATTTCAGCCGGAAGACGTCCACTGCCGAACATATGCCTCCCCCAAGCATCGCCACAACGACCGATCCTACGCTCTATGCATCCAGCGAATTCCCGCGACCTTCACCAGGACGTCAGTTCACCTTGTGGGGGGCCTACCCACGCTGCGCTTTCCAGTACGCGGTCGCCACTCCAGAACTTTACAGCCCCATCGGTCATCGGTTCTGTGAGCAATGTGCCCTGCCCAATACTACTTAAGTTTAGCAATTCTTCGGGCTATGTCGGTTACCTTCGTTCTCCTGCAATCTCCTCACTTCTGATTCGATCACGCAGAGACACTCCGAGCATAGCCCTCTCCCTTTGAGTGACTTTGAGCATTCTTATCAGGCCCATTGTGAGCGACCACGTTTCAGTGCCGTAAGTAAATACTGGCAATACACACTGATCAAAGACTTTCGTCTTGAGACACTGCGGTATTTTGGACGAGAAGATATTTCGTAGCTTCCCGAACGCTGCCCAACTGGGTTGGATTCGACAATTGACCTCTTTCTCGAAATTGGACCTACCTACCTAACTGGACAGTTTGTCCTATGTGTTTTTTCGGCAATCGTCAACAACTTCGAGTGTAGATTCTCTTATGTTTAAGAAAGGAATTCGACATAACCTTTGTCTTGTCCATGTTCTTTTAAGACCTACTTAATATCATATCTATCACAGATTTTCAGAGTAGCCTTAAAAACTCTTTACATGCCCAAATCCTGTTGTTATTTATTTCAAAATAGTAATCCGAATTTGACACTCAGCTATCAGTTTTGTAAGGTTTGTTAAAGAAACATACGCTTTTCCTGTATTCCGCAAAGTTTTCTTAGCAATCTTATACTTCTAGCCAGCAGGATTTCTTATTCTCTTTCTACTTAACTTTGGCTCGATCTCTGATGGAGCAGTATCAATGGCAGAAGAAGTTGATGGTGCGTTTGTCGGAGTAGAATTGGAATCTCCTTGAGTATTCGCTGTAGAACGACCCGGTCTATTAGATTCTTTATCAGATGAACTACTTGAGCTGCTGGAGCATGACGATGGCGAGCTGGAGTCTGACGAGGAGTTCGAAGAGGAAGAAGAAGATTATCTTCTAGGGATTAAAAGAGGCCGAGGTATTTGTTTAAAAGGCAGAAAAAGTGTATTAGAGTAAAATATTCTTCATCGGCTGATGCTGCCAACGCTGATCTCTCATCGGTTGATGCTACAATAGTTATCCTTTTCCACGCTGTTTTGTTGAACAGAAGGTCAGGTTTCTACTGTGGTTGCTTGCATTGCCTTTTTAATAGGAGACCACAACCCCTCATCATCTGCCAAATAACAATTACAAATTTTTCAAATTCTACAATAGTGCATTATCACAAAAAAAGATGATTAATCTTCTTGTAAATAAAGAACAACATAAATTGTAAATACATTTCTTTTAAATATAATTCAAGTACCAGTTCTGCGTATAAAAAATACATTTATTATGTCTTTTTAATAAAATTAGGACATCATTTATATTTACCATCAATAGTGCATCATTTCACAGATTTTCACCTTTTACGAACAACACTGAACCATTTTGGAATAATCCAAAAAGTTTGAAATACCTTCGTCAACAACAGAGTACTATTTCGAAATAGTATCAAATACGTTGTATAAGCACAGTCACCCATACTGAATTAAAACTAAATAATTTGGAGTAATTTTCGTATTACATTCAACAACAGTGCATTATCACAAAATAATTCACTGTTGCGTAAAGGGTATGGTGCTGTTCTCTAAGGTGGACAAGTTGCAACTAGAAATAGTTTTGTGTTCGTGGTATTACTCTGGCAGCGCGTCTTCACCAATAGAGAGTTAGCGTGCCATCTGTTGGACATTTTTGTAAATAGAAATACGCCTGTCTTCGTGGTATGCGCGGCAAATTTTTGGCTATTCGTCCATAGACATAACTCAATTTTGAGATTTTTCGACATAATACAGTGTTGTTCTGGGTGTGCGAAATGTCAATAAAAAGTGTATAAAATAGATAAAATAGGTATAGTGGTATAGTGTGTTAATAATCTAAGTATAAAATATATACATGAGTACAAATGAATTGTCGAAAAAAAATATAAATTAAAATGTCAGAAACGTGTAATCAAATGTCAATAAAAAGTATATAAAAAGATGATGTCAGGTGTGTGTACAAAAAAGAGACAATAAGGTGTGTACCTTTGATAATACAGGGCGTCCCACGGATATGCCACATGGAGGGAAAGTACCGTGAATATTGTAGATTGAACATTTTACTAAAAGAAGACATAAAACAATTTAAACTGCATTCATAGATATTTAAATAATTACCGGAACCGGTTGAACCGGAAATCGAACCCGTTACATGAGAAAAATAATCACCCTGTAGCTTTATCATACCGATCGAAAGGCTTCATCATAAGGATTATTTTTTGCTAAATAATATAGTTTAATCGTTTATTTCCAAAATAAGACAATTCAGATGAACGTTGATCCCCAAACTAGGTTAACCTGTATCTTGGGGACCACCTTCCTTAGTTAATTTATACAAATCGTGGCATAGTTTACATTAAACAAAAAAAAAAACATAATAGATACATAGTTTGACATTAATTTGATTTGACAAATTTATTAATAGTAATGAAAGCATGCAATGCAACTTCAGTATACAGTCTTTGATGCAACTATAGGTGTCATGTATGTATGCGCGTGTGTGGAGTGTGTACGTGTAGGAGTTGTGTAGGTGTGAGAGTTGGGGGTGTTGGTGGGTGTATGTGCGTGTAATGGGATGTTGGTGGGTGTATGTATGTGCATGCGATAGGGTGTGTTCGTGTGTGTTTATGTAAGAGGAGTTATTTAATGATAATATTATGTTATTTATTTAGTGTCACAAATAAAACGAAGACCATGAATTTTAACATTTTTAATATAAAATTGATCAATTTAGCAAATGCCCAAAATGAGTCCCATCCTGTTGAATACAAAGTCGCACTCATAGAGGAAATGAATATAAAAGTATTCCGTGGTCGCACTCTTTTGATTATTTCGCTCCCTGTCGTTACATTGTTGGCTATGCACTGCAGTCTGCATCCAGCTTTCCGGTCTACCATTCCACTGAGTACAGAGGAGTACAGACAAAAAAGAATATCTGTGTAGGCACCACCCCTTTGTGTTTGCACTAACCCCTTGTTGTTGCGTGTTTGGCATTATCGCCAATGTAATTTTAAATTTGAACTTGCTCATCTGATTGATTGAATGGACCACCGTTGGGGATACCACCAGCTTTGGTTTTGCATTCGCTTCTTCGTTCTGTCAGTTCCATAACTCCATATTTTTTACATACAAACATACACATTATTATCACCTGCCAGCCTGTTTCCCATTGAGGTAGACAGAGACTCTGGATTTCCACTAGCTACGATCCTTACACACCTTGACTTCATCTACTTTCATTAGCCTCCTCACATTGCCTTTTTTTAAACGACCGCCATTTGGTTGCGAACTTGCGATACGTTCCGGTGTGGTCGTCCCCCTCCAACTCTTCCATCTACTCTCACCTCGTATACTTGTTTTGTCAATCTCCTATCGTCCATCCTCTCTAGGATGCCCAAACCATCTTAACATACCACTCTCAAACTTTGTCACTACATTTTTTTTATTCTACAATGCATAGTATACATGCTGAAATTTTAATCACATAATTCCCAAAAAGGGGTCATTATACTCATCATTATGAACAACTTTTACTATTGGACAAACCCTGAAATCGCGGAAAAAAAATTAGTTGGTCCCTACATTTTGTGTTCACTTCCCCTTTTTGGGAATTAAGCGATTACAATTTGAGCATGTATATTCTATGACAATGCTTTTATCACGCTGTTATACCTACTTCGTTACAGTTGCGTGCGCTACAGCGAGTTGCATTGCGTCTATAAAATTATTACAGTTGCGATACAGCGAGTTGCATGTTTACAATTATTTCAATGGATGCTGCGAGCGCTTACGGACGTGTTCTGTCTTCAATGATGTTATTTTGTGGAGTATTTTTCTTTTCTTGCCTGAGAGCACAAGAGGGAGATCACGAGTTTTACTATTAGGTGGATCAGGGATCTCATTACTGATCGTCGGGAGATTGAAAATTGTTTATAGAACCTAGTTTCACTGAACTGACATAAATATACGTAACAATTGTTATCCTACTATCCTACTTCCTATTAATATTATAAATGTGAAAGTTTGTGAAGATGTTTGGATATGTGGATGTCTTTTACTCAATCACGCGTTAACCGTTGAACGGATTTGGATGGCACACAGATAGACATAGACCAAAAGTAACATAACCGCTTAATCTCGGGAAAATAAACAGTTCCCGAGGGATGGACGATAGTGTCTTTCGGTGATAAGTCGAATTACACGTGAGCGAAGCCGCGGGCACAAGCTAGTCAATTAATAAATTCAATTCAATTCAGAGTGGACTGCTGGATGCTATAAAATGACAAAATTTCTTATTTAGTTACCACATACACAACACACACACACACACACATGCGTGTGTGCTCAAACATTTAACTTGTTTTTTTTTGCATGCAACTGGTAAAATATGATTTAAATTGTGGAAAGAAAAAAAATCGCTCACGAGCAGGATTCGAACCTGCGACTCCTGGCTCAGTACGCCAGTGCTTTAGCCGCTAAGTTACCGTGAACACTGCTCGTGGTATCGAAATTATCCTCTACTATACGTCTTTGTCGTTTTTCTTTATCTTAGCATGCGTAAAATGCGTTAAAATAATAAAATAATTGGTAAAATATGGTTGAACTTTATTTATTATTTTTACCACCATGTACCTAATGTACCATGTACCCATATTTGCAAAATAAAATATGTTTATCTTTTTATCATAATTTTTAATTTTAATTTTTTTTCATAATTTGTGTATTTTTCTTGAAATTAAACAGTTTTTTTTTATTTGGTGTAGGTATAATAAGGAAAAAAAACTCTGTCCTATTCCTTTTTTATACGTAAGATCCCTTGAAGGAATAAAGACTCCTTCAAGTAAGATCCAGATAAATAGCAATAAGTACAGCTACGTTTTTAACAACAAATAAGTACTAATAAACCTTATCAACAAAAACAACATAACATTACTCTTGTGTTCCCCAAAGGCGTACGCAGAAGTGTATCCCACATTACGACACTTCAGTTTATAAGTACCATGTAATAAGGGGCGAGCCTATTGCCATTAAACGTGCATAAATCTAGACTTCGGACTGCTACTGAAAATTTCCTAATGAAAAAACCAAATAACACTTTGCCCGACCTAGGAATCGAACCCAGAACCCCACGCTTATCAGTCGCGCTTGTAACCACTAGACCATCGAGATAGTCCTACCTGCCAATCGATATCAAATATTCAACGCAGCTACCTCGATTCAACTTACTGTAAATTATGATGCCTCAACTCAAACTATCATTTGATTTTTAAATATCCAGCCGATATCAATACGAAGTCGATTGACTGACAATCATTAAACGCATACCTAAGTTAAGGACTAATAAATAATTAGGTAATAACATTAATCCATATTTTAATTGATGAGTAACGTCTAATGGTCTTCCTGGATCTGCCACACGAACATCAACAAATTGCACTAACAAAAGTAACAAATCACCTTAACATTCAAATGGGGCTAACTACTTATTACAAGAAATCTACGCGCATAATGACCTTTATAGTAAAAATATTAAAGTTCAGGTTTAGAGCTCGATAGAACAGATAGAGTAATATCCAAAGTTACCTGACTAGTTGGTAGTTGGAGTGGTTGGCAACAGTTTGGTGCACATCGTCGCGACGGCCGGGCGTGCGCAGACACACGAGTGAGTAGAAGCCGTACGATCTCACGAGCCAGCTTATTGACACACAGGAAATATACACCGTCGCCTAATTGAACAAATCGACCCTTTTAGACTATTGAACACTAAAGTAATATGTCTTCCACAAGTATTTTAGCGTAACGGGTTCTTACTTCTTACACTGCGACTGTACCCGGTAGAGACTCGAGTTGCTTTCGAGTTTTTGTTGTTCGTGTGGGTGGAGCCCTAGTTGAGGTAGTGATTTATATTTATTTAATTTTGTTTTAGAAAATGTCAAAGAAAGTAACTGAGCCGAAAGGCAAGGCGAGCATCAGCTCCGAGAATGCCAGCGAGACCACTCCGCTGGTGTCCAAGAAGGTAAGCTCTTCACGGTTTTTTCTGTTGAATATAATTTTCTTTGAAGTCGGTTAATGGTTATAGGGCCCTTCGATAAACTACCAAGGGCATATTGATGATTGTAGATTATAAATATTTATGTTTATCACGCAACTTCTAACTCTCCCTTTTTATCATAAAACAGTTAACTACCATATGCAAAGCATGTATGCAGGAATTATTTTCCTAAGCACCGTAGATGTATTGTATTTTCCTAAGCACCGTAGATGTATTGTATTGTATTCAATTTTGGAACAAGCTCATGCAAATACGCAAATAAAAATGTGAAACTAGAGCTGTCACGAAATAAACAGATATAAGTCTATAGATTATTTATTGTAGACTAGTCAACATTTTGCCTATTTCTGAAATGCACATCTTTGTGTCATAAAATCTGCCTATGCACCTCTTGTACAATTGTTAGAGTAATAGCAATCAGGAGGAGAGATTTCTTATTGCAATTAATAAACTAATACGATTTAGTCACAGTTAAAACAAGCATGGAGTCCAACTTTTACCATAGAAAGCCACATGGTAACACCAATGATGTGATAAACTTAGCTTTACCTTTACCACTCAGAAAAGGCTTTTATAATAAGAACTGTGTTTATACTTCTAGGCTACAAATTAGCAGGGAGTTGGATTTTTAAGTATAGGCAAAGAACCTTTTTTTAGGGTTCCATATCTACTCAAAGGGTACCAACGCGACCCTATTACTGTTTCTACGCCATCTGTCCACCCGTCCATCCGTCTGTCAGTAAAAGGGCCCGTAATACGTAGCCATTTGAAATATTCACAGAATATATGTTACTATGGCAAATAGACACTAAAAATAATAAAAAGTCTAAACACAAACGGTCCCTATGACGAGAAACCAAAAAAAAATACATATTTTCAATATTTTTGGTTTCTGCTCTATCTTAAAAAACGGTAATACAAACAAGCGTTAAACTTGGTTTGGTTATTATTATTTTGTTGTTTCATTATACAGGATGCACATCCTGTATAATGAAACAACAAAATAATAAAATTAATGTAACCACAGACGTGTGGTGATTCGGAACCCTTACTGCGCGAATCGGACTCGTACTTCTCCGGTTTTTCATCATCCTCCTCGCCTTTTTCCAATTATATTGGGGTCAGCTTCAGGTCTAGCCAGATGCGGCTGAACATCAGTATTTTACGTACTTCTCCGGTTTTTGTGCGTCACAAATACCCGAAGGTAGGTAGGTACCCGAGTTGACTAACCCAACTCATTGCACAATGCAGCCATGAGGTGTTGTGAAACATCTGAACTATGATAAACTTGTTAGTTTTAACTAATAAAACAAGATTTTCTTGAAGCCAGTAACTCAAGCTGTATAATTAAATAACAACTCATAGATTCGGTCACAGAGTGGGCTAGACTAGATTTTATTTTGGCTAGATTGATTATTATTGTACGTCACATTTACAGACAAGTTTCAAGGACGATCCCATGAATATAAAATATATAAAATAACAGATTGTTATCTAATTCCTTAAATCTAAAGCTTTTAGATGCTCTTTTTTTTTCTGACCACTCCTGATCACTAAGCAGAACTATACCGTTGTCCGTTATGTTAATACGACATTCTCGCGCCGAAAACATCACTATAATATTATAATCTTTTAATAATGTATTTTTATACGTAAACAAGCCGGTCTTTCTGCCCACCATTCAACTATCATTAGTTTAAGTATTACGCAACATTGAACGCACTTTTTTGGTCAGAGTTATAATGATATAAAGACTGGTTGTTGTACTGTTTGGACGTAGGTACCTACTTGTAGCAATTTTATATCTCACAAGTATAATATATCTTATTAAGGAACTTGTTACGTAACTTTATAGTAAATAAAAAAGTAGACTCCTCGTGGCACTGCTCTGAATAAACCACTCAATCACTTCCTGTGAGTGACGTAGTAGGGTCTTGATGGGTAGAATGAATCACATGAGACTTTCCATCTTCATGTCTCAGTTTGGCGAACCGACTTGCGGTACCATTTAGGCAACAGCCTAGGTGGTATTGCAGTTGTTATGGGCAAAGGTAGCCGCTTTACATCTGGTGGGCCTTTAGCTCGTTTCGCCATCCTATAATAGAAAAAAAAAGTATGTGTATCATTCATAATAATTTATTGATTGCATGAGGGAGACCAAAGAAATGATTGTGTGAAAGATGATATGGATAAAAAGAAAGTGAACACGGAGATGACGGCTATAGGGATGTATCGAAGTATAATTTGGCGAAAAAGATTTTTTATACCACGTTCTCAAAACGAAAGCGAGTTTATATTGCATTATCATCCACTTCTGAGCAATTTTTAATGTTTCAAGTCTCTAGCTCATCAGGAAGTTAGTTTAAAATTGATTACAAAATTTGTACCGAACAGACAGACATGACCGAAAGCGAGTTACTAAAAACGTGGTAAAAAGACATGCTGTGCCGACCCCAAATACATTGTGATAAGGGCAGGAGGATGATGATGCTATTTACAAGGTGTTACATATTATACCACATGTTGTAGACTAACTATCACGCGACATGAAAATAAATCATTCTAGACACTCTTCCCAAAGAGATAATAAAAGTTGATATGAAACTATAGCAATGTGTTATTATCAGCCTGTAGTGTCCCACTGCAGGGCAAAGGCTTCCCTTCCCTTTTTCCACGTGTCTCTGTCTTTTGCTTTCTGGGGCCAATCTTTCAGATAGGAGTTAAGTTCGTCCCGCCATCTCCTTCTGGGCCTGCCGCGTTGTCGTTTGCAGCTGTCTGGAACCCACTGTGTGGTTGTTTTCGCCCATAGCTCCTCCGGCATGCGGCATATGTGACCAGCCCAGTTTTACTTAAGCTTGGCAGCTGTTTGGCCTACATCAGCAATTTGTGTTTTGGAACGCAGTATAGACTTTCTTACACGATCAGTAAGTCTAACTCCTAGGATAGCAATGTAACAACACCATATTATAATACGTCATTTTCCAAATACATAGCACCACAGCAACTATATTTGTCGACTGCTGGACATAGGCCTCTCCCGAGTTGCGCCACATAAACTCGGTCTTCTGCCTTCGGCATCGAGTCCCTCCCAGTCACGTTCTTCAGGTCGTCGGTCCACCTGTGGGGGGGCGCCCTACGCTGCGTTTGCCGATTCGCGGTCTCCACTCAAGGAATCATCTGCTCTAGCGGTCATCGGTCCTTCGACAGACATGGCCAGCCCACTGCCACTTCAGCTTACTGATCCTACAAGCTATGTTGGTCACTCCGGTTCTTCTCCGGTTAATCTCGTTACGGATTTAATCCTTCAAAGAAACTCCAAGCATAGCTCGCTGAGCGACTTTGAATTTGTGGATTAGCCCAACTGTCAGTGTCCACGTCTCAGCACCGTTAGTGCCCAACTGTCAGTGTCCACGTCTCAGCACCGTAAGTCATGACAGGCAGAACGCACTGGTTGAAGACCATTGTCTTCAAACTTATAGTAGTCAAACTTGTAGTAGCGGCGACGAGAAGACTCGGCGAAGTTTTACAAAATGTTCCCGATATTTTCGTTAGGTCCTAATTCCACCTTAAGCTCGTCAGCTAATCTCGTTGTCTAACAGGGCGATGGCGATGAGGATCGCCAGGGTCTGTCGATGGGGCAGACCGCCATCCTGATCGCCGGAGAGATGGCCGGCAGTGGTGTGCTGGCACTGCCGCGGGCCCTCGCCAAGACTGGTAAGTACTTCCTTCATTATTACTTATATTTACACTTAGCTGCTAAGTTGTTAAACCACTTTGCTAAGCGTTAAACAGTTTGCTGGCGTATAATCTCTGGATATTATTAATCAATCAATCAATCAAAATATCTATTTGTGTACACAGGTAATTTATTAGCACATATTTTTTTATTAGCACATTTTGTGTACATAATTTTTTAATAGTCCACTATTGGGCAGCTATCCATCAGGAATCCGTGTATCTAACATCAGGAATCCGTGTACACACTGTTAATCTTTTGTTGCAAAAAATTAGAATAGGTATGTTGTTGCCTTGGTTTTAAGTTTTCTTGCTTGCGTAATGTCTGTGATATAGGTATACCTATAATTATATAGATATAATAGATTCTCACATTAAGTAACGTAAGTAACAGGTTTTATACTATTAATTATTACGTTTAATGTCAATCGTGACGGCGACGACGACAGGTGGAAATCATTACAGCCGAAAGACGTCCACTACTGGACATAGGCCTCCCCCAATTAAGGGGGGGATATGCCATAATCGCCACGCTTGGCAGGCGGGTTGGCGATCGCAGTTGGTTGGTTAAATACTCAGAGAACGCTGCTGCCCGGAAAAGGTGGAAATGCAACAATTTAATTGTTTAATAATGGAAATTCTTTTGTAGAGCCTT
Source organism: Asteroscopus sphinx (assembly GCA_949699075.1). Classification (NCBI taxonomy): domain Eukaryota; kingdom Metazoa; phylum Arthropoda; class Insecta; order Lepidoptera; family Noctuidae; genus Asteroscopus; species Asteroscopus sphinx. The sequence continues at coordinate 875,538 of OX453002.1, read as the reverse complement.
ACTGTTGAGACTGAATACCGTATAACGGGGTGAATAGGGACGCAGGGGTGAATGGCGATAAAAGTGGGCAAGGATTTTAACATTGAAATAAAATAATTCGTTTTTTGCCCACAAAGATTTCAAATTTTTTGTAAACATTCTAAAGTCTTTGTAGGCAACAAACTATCTTATTTCAATGTTAAAATACTTGCCCACTTTTTTCCCTATTCACCTCTGCATTCTACTACCTACATAAGACTGACAGGTTTTTCATTTTATGCATGGCGAATGTACTGCTTGTATGTGTATTTATAATAATATATTGACGTCTGTGGTCTAGTGGTTCGAGTGTCAGACTGCTGATCACGAGGTCGTGGGTTCGATTCCCACAGGACACAAATATTTGTTTGATGAACATAGTGTTTGTGTTTGTCTGGGTGTTCCTTATGTATTATAAGTATGTATTTACAAAAAAAAAGTATTTACGTATTATATCCATTGTCTAGTACCCATAGTTCATGGTTTTGACCAAACATAGCACAGATTATTGCACTACGGTGATTTTTAGCAAAACCGAAACAAACTTTTCTATTACGACAAATGTCAACAGCAGACAGTACAGTTGAAAGAGGCGTTCTAACAAAAAGGCGTTCTAGCAATGTAGAGTTATTATAGTCAGCTAATAAAAAGCCAAGGATGAAAATCATTTATGCTGGATTGCCTTTGCTGGATAAAAATAATCAAGCTCTTCATTAACGAATACAAGTCATAACAGAAACATTAAGATAATAAGGGGCACTCTACATTTTTAAAAACAAATAAATATTGGCGTTTGCGTTCGCGCTGCTTTTTGTGCGCTCAAAATAGGACCATCATTCATCATCATCATCATGACAGCCGATAGTTGTCCACTGCTGGACATAGGCTTCTCCAAGCTGTTTGTGGGAATATGCCATAATCGCCACGCTTAGCAGGCGGGTTGGCGATCGCAGTTGGTTGGTTAAATACTCAGAGAACGCTGCTGCCCATCCTCTGGTGAATCCCTTAGTCGCCTTTTATGACAACCATGAGAAGATATAGGGTGTTGCAATTCTTTACGTCTGGCACCACATGGAATAAAGTAGGTCTAGTTTAAATAATTTCACTTACAAAGCGTTTCTTTTTTTTATGCAAAAACTTTGTATATTTATCTCTAGTTTGTTTAAGCATAATAATATAGCCTTTTATTCCGATCAAAATTACATAAAAAGAGAAATATATGCAAAGCAATACTACTGTTATCCTTAATCTAGTCTTTTATTTGAGGTTTTCTTATTTTTTGATGATCTGTTTGCCGGTCGGCAAAGGCCTCCTCGAACCTTTTTTTTGTTTAAGCATAGTCAAAAGAAAGCTCAAATGCTTTTATATCAAAAGAAAAGCCTTAAAACTCCTTTTAAAATGCGCCTAAAATGTAGTAACGTTTTCGGTAATCCTAAAAAAAATTGCGCTCGCTTCGCTCGCGCTAATGTGCAGGTTTCTTTACGGGTTTGACTCATGTAGATTTTCAATGTTCATGTTATGTTTTTCATAATATACCAGATTTTAGTTAATAATTCGTAGCGATTTTTTTTCCTAGGGCTCTATGAAAACATGAAAATGTTTCGTTTGTTATATTATTTTGCCCTTAATCTTAAAATTTTATTAATCACGGTAAAAGTTACAAAAAGGCACTATTTTTTAAGGCCTTTAACCAATATCGGATTTTTATAAAAAGATATGTTATATAAATAAATTCAAATTACATTTTTATATAAATTTATAAGGATCAGTACACATTTCCAATCCAAAAAAAATAAGCATCAGCATCAGCAACCGCTGATGTCAATGTCAAAAATCAGCATCAGCATCAGCATCCGCTGATGTGATAAAATTCTGGATCAGCAACAACCCTGGTAAGTATCATAAACTTCAACATCATTATCATTCTAGCCCGGTATCACCCACTGCTGGGTATAGATAAGGTAATAACTTTTCTTATGGTATAGGCCTCCTTTCGTTTTTGCTAGCCTCTTCGATCTTGTCATAAACTTACAATACTGAATACAAAATACAAAAGTAAGAAAACAGTATTAGGGTCACCGCAAGTTTTTCGTAGGTATCGCCCTACGAGTAACCTTGCATTCCAATAAAACTTATAACTAGAGGTATAGCAGAGGTGAACTCTTATTAGTTAAGGCCGTAAATTATTTTTTACGATATAACTAACAAAACGAGTTTACCATGTCGGAATCGGGTTCTGTAACTTTGCCAGATTTTCCATAGATAAGTGGAATAAAACAAGAATATACAATTTTGTAAAATATAAAAAGGCACTGGCAGCTTCTCAGTTTTCTATAAGAAATAACTATGTAAATACTAACCATAAAGGATCTGGTACTCGCTAGCTCTCGCCCATGACTTAACATACATAACATAACATCACGCCTGTATGTCCCCGAAGGGGTAGGCAGAGGTGTATAGCACACCCACATTTTGCCAGTTATGTTATAGTCCCATGTAATAGGGGGCGAGCCTATTGCCATTAACCGGGCACAAATCCAGACTCCGGGCTGCTACTGAGAATTTCCTAATGAAAAAACCCAATAACAGTTTGTTCGACCCGGGAATTGAACCCAGGACCCCACGCTCAGCAGTCGCGCTTGCAACCACTAGACCAACGAGGCAATCACTTACCATTGGCCATTGGCCCATGACTTTGTCTGCATAATCTTTTAACATCCGTTACATCGCTTTCAGGGTTGAACTTTGAAATTCCCTTTCTTAGTGCCAGCCTGTTTTTTTACGGAGAAAATGCTCGGGTTGGGAAGGCGAGCTGATGTCATTTATGTGGGGTTGGGGTACGTAACTACGCACCCACTATAAACTATGCCGTGTACCTTTTTTTTCCGTGAGGAAAATCCTCATGGACGCACTTCGCCCGGGGAAGGCGGAACCAGTGTCGGACTCTTACCGACTTAAAACCACCACGGTGTTCCTCTAACGACAATTTTATACTATAGCCCTGATAACTGCTACGCATGGCATTCGCGACCTATTTAGCGTCCTTAATTAGCACTGGTTGCTTTGGTGAATATCTGAATAAGATCGGACGCGAAGTCACGGCAAATTGTCACCATTGTGGGAGTGACCAGGACACGGCACAGCACACGCTTGAGGAGTGCCCTGCGTGGAGCCCAGTGCGGCGTGTCCTGGTCAGCGAGATCGGGCAAGATCTTTCTCTGCCAGCAGTAGTGTCGGCTATGCTGGCAGAGCCGACGGCTTGGAGGGCCGTGGCTTCCTTCTGCGAGGCTGTCATGGTCCAGAAGGAGGCCACAGAGCGGGATCGGGAGAGGGCCGATCCCACTCGGAGACGAAGGCGCCGGAGAGGCAACCGCCCCGGTGCAAGGCCCAGATAGGGCGAATCGCCGCATCCCCCACCACCAAATGATGGTGGGGGACCTTCGGGATCGTAGGTGCCAAGAGTAGGGGGACTCGAGGCATCTATTAAGCGACCCTGGGGAGGACAGCAGCACGTGGTGGTCACGTGCTGCTGTTGGGGAAACCTTGTTGTTTCCCCGGGACGTGCCAAAGGCGTAGCACTGGAGGGGCACCGGCGCGGTCCACTGGAGTTCCCGGAGCTCCTCTATTTTGTGCAGAGGATGGCCATCGTGTGGTTTTAGTCGGTAAGAGTCCGACATAACCCTCCGCCCTCCCTAGACGGAGGGTATCCATGAGGATTTCCACTCGAAAACAAAAAGGCTAGCAGGCTAGTGCTTGTGCTGGTCTTATGTACGGAACCTGTGTTTTATTTCAAGTTTCGACCACTTGATCTATAGGTATCTAGGTTTGAGGCTAGTCTATTACCTTATTACGGAACTGTTTTACAAATAGATATAAGTCGATATACAACATAATCAGCTTTAAAGTTTTCAGAAATATATACATTAAATACATAATGTTCAACTTATTTAAAAATAACACTTACCTATGACGAAATGGAAACCAAATGGAATTTAGTGAACGTATTATTACACCTACCTATATCAAATATCGATGTCATTATAATACATTTGCATTACAAAGCTTATGAATGTCCACTACTGGGCGATGGCTTCCTGATAGACTGATCTAATAATATGAAGGAAAATTGCTGATTTTTGTATTACGAAATGGTGTAATTAAATGCAGTTAGCATAGAATTTACTAAGTCAGTTAGTGTGTATTTATGAAGGTACAGGAAAATTGGATTTCAGGATTTCAGTAATATCCTGTGTTACAACAAATCCTAAAAATTATCAAAATAAGTAAGGCAACGACCGGTCCTGCGCTTTCCGCATCCAGTGGATTCCCGCGACCTTCACCAGGTCGTCGGCCACCTTGTCCCGGTCGTTGTGGCGATATTTGGGGGAGGCCTGTATTCAGCTGTGGACGTTTTTCTGGCGAAGACCAAGACGTCGGTCCACCTTGTCCCGGTCGTTGTGGCGATACTTGGGGGAGGCCTATGTTCAGCTGTGGACGTCTTTCTGTTGAAATGATGATGATTATGATGAAGTTAAGCAAAAAAAGCATAAGGATTTCCTCATCTGCAATTTTGGGACAGTCTTTAAACTCTGCTAGACGTTTAAGAGACAATATTCAACAAAAATAAGATTAATTATATTTGGAAAAGATACGCACAGAAAAATGTGTCTGCTTACTTCGATAAAATGTTTACTGCGATGTCTCTGCTAGCAGCGAAAAAAATATAGTTTAGATTTTAGTGTGGCTATGACTGTTCCAAGAACTACAAAGTGTCAAATAATACCGATTAGCTATATCTATGACTTTTACTTCAGCGAAAACACTGTTAAACAAATTATCAAAACTTATTTCTGTATGAAATAACAACTTGAAGTGAAGTTTCGTATATCTAATTATTAGGTACGTTTCACATTACCCAGCAGTGTCATATTATGTACGTTTAGCTTCGTTATTACCTACTTATGTGTCTGTACACACCTTGTCGACGAAAAGATGAAGTAGACAAAAACGATTAAAAACTATTTCACTAGGTATGTAAATCAATAATAATAATTAAGCTGTTCCAACCGTTCGATGTCTTACAGATATTGAAGCGGGCCGTGTGGGAAGAAAGAAACCGCGCAGGCGCACATTTATAAAAAGTTCAAACTACTTTGATATATGGTTTTGCGCAGGAGTCGCGTCCGGCAAGATGGTCATCACCGTGCTATCAGCACTGCTTCGATCATCTGATAAGATAACTATATGTGAAGGATATGTGAATTCAGAGGAATTATCATAATATTACTTAGTATAATTCGCGGGAAATCTGATACAGAAAGATAAAATTGATTATAATAAAAACATTCGATAACACTAAAGTGATCCAAGAATAGGATTAACATTAATTAAGCATAGTAGGTAGTTAATATTCCCTTACATTACGGTAGAGTGAGACAAATCACTCTGCCAAGAATGGCGAGTAGGTACAATCCTGACCTTACTTATAACAAAATCTAGTGGTGAAACAGAAACCAGTTCATTAACGAATACAAATAGGTATGTAGTTAAATAACGATGTTCTCAAATATGGATTTTATAATATAATTATTTTTTCTTAAAAGCTTGAGGCTTATTTTAAGTAGGTATTAGAAGGATGTTTCACACGCCTCAAGCCTCAAGCTTTTAAGAAAATAGTAAAGTTCTTTGTTTATGTGTATCGTAAGTTTTATTCATTACTTTTTAGTTCATTAAAAGCTTATTTAAAAAAAGTTTTTTATTATAATTTTATTTTTAATAGTTTTTGTCTATCCCAACAAACCAATAGTGTCATCATCCGTCAGCCAACTACTCATTGAGACAAATAACGTTACGCTAACGAGCCTAAGCTCGGTGTGTCTACGTCAACCACAGCTGAGATCCTGTGGCCACCTTCCAGCTGCATCATCAGACTTGATCACCATCTCTCAGCTAATTACCCATTGAGACAAATCCAACGAGCCCAAACTCGGTGTGTCTACGTTGACTACAGCGGAGATCCTGTGAACACCTTCCAGCTCCATCATCAGATCAGCTCCTAAGCACCATAATATGACATTGTCATCGGGATTACATATGTGTACTAAATTTCAGCTCAATCGGAAACCGGGAAGTGGGTCAAATTTAACTTGCAAGATTTGATTACACCGGGACAGGTGAAACTAAAAAATAAAAGCTTATAAAAATCAGGCCCTGAACTTACTTATAACAAAATCTTTGTGAAACAGAAACGAGTTTAATAACGAATACAAATACGTGGGACACTCAGAAAGTTTTGCGAAACAAAAAAAAATTGTTCTATACGTACATATATTTTTATCAAATCTTTTCAAAGTACTTTCCACCAGCCTCTATACAAAGATTCATGCGCCTAAACCAGTTTTCAAAACACTTTTTCCAGTCCGCCGCAGACACCTCGTTTACAGCCTGCTCGAACGCAGCCTGCGCATCTTCCGGCGACGAAAATTGTATCCCTTTGAGCTGATTTTTTATTTTTGGGAATAAAAAGAAGTCACACGGTGCTAGATCAGGGCTGTAAGGAGGGTGACCCAGGAGTTTGACTGGCGTGCTGTCCAGGAAGTCCCTCGTTTTGAGTGCGGTGTGCGCAGGTGCATTGTCGTGGTGGAACAGTAGCCCGCGGAGCCCTGTGTTTGGTCGCTTGTTGCTTATAACAGAGAAAACTTCTGGCAAACATTTGGTAGTATACCATTCGGCATTAATGCTTCTTTGATCCCGTAAGGGAATTGATACCAAGTGGCCAGTCAAAATAAAAAAGCTAGCGATCAAAATCTTACCCCCGCTTCTAGATCGCTTCACTTTGGTAGGCGTTGGCTCATTTTGAAACACCCAAACAGTCGACTGGCGCTTGGTTTCTGGGTCGTATTGATAAATCCAGGACTCATCACCTGTAACGATGTCGTAAACACGCCGAGACGAGCCTGCTTCAAATTTGTTAAGCATATCACGGCACCATTCCACCCGGGCCTGCTTCTGAGCATCGGTGAGGTTGTGCGGCACCCAGCGTGATACTATCCTCCTCACGCGAAGATGGCTGTGTAGAATCTCGTGAACGCTTCCCGATCCAATCTTCAATATGTGTTGAATCTCCTGATATGTAATTCGCCTATTGTCTTGGATTAAATTTTTCACTGCTAGCACGTTTTCTTCGGTAACAGCCGTCAAAGGGCGACCGCTTCTTTCGTCATCCCCCAAAGTTGGTCGACCGCGCTTGAATTCGTTATACCAACGATACACGGTTGCCTTGGAAGGGCCTTCATCCATGAATGCCATTTGAAGTCTATCGTACGATTCATCCGGTTTCAGGCGACACTTGAAATCGTATAAAATCATAGCTCTAAAATGTTCCCGGCGCAGATCCATATTTCAGTGAGACACAATACTTTGAATTAACTCGCAAAAAATGTGGAGGGAAATTTTGAAATTGGAACTTACTTATTTTTACTAATAAATAATCATATTTTCGAAAAACATTATAACTGGCCAGTCTCCCATATATAAAAACTTTTTTTCGCAATACTTTCTGAGGGGCCTGGTAGGTATTATAGAATAGTATTGTTAAATAACAAAGTTCGCATATATAGACTTTGTAATGGATTTTTTAGAACCCACTGGAAAATATTCCGCAGTCCACGATTTCATTTGAATCTCTCTGTATTTACCAAAATACAGATTCATAAAGTTTTAAGCTCACAACTATTAGATACCTACTAGGTAAACTTTGAATAGCACCACTCTCTAGCCTAGTTAGCTGTGCCTAGCGGTTGAGCGCTTGCCTTCCATGCAGGAGGGTCTGAGTTCGAACCCGGCCCGCACCTATGACTTTTCGAATTGTGTGATTCAAAATTTGAGTACCTATCACTCGCTTTAACGGTGAAGGAAAACATCGTGAGGAAACCTGCACACCTGAGAGTGCTCCATACAGTTCTCGATGGTGGGTGACAATAGTGGTGGGGTAATGGGCTGATGATGATAAAACTCTGAATTGTTTTTTGTAAGTTCGGTGTCTTTCAAAACAAAAGGACGGTAAGTACTGTCCAGAGTTCTGTGGTCTCTACCGTTAAAATTGGGAGGTAGTTTAGTAGATTCGATAGCTTCACAACATATTTATTTTCCCAACTAGGTATTATACTGATGCAGCTGAATAACAGGAACTTAAACGGGGCGATAGCTTTGCCACAGTAAATTTACGATTGCTCAACACCAATCATGTTTTGATTTATAAATAGTGTGTAGTCTTCATTGAATTAATAAACCTAAGTCAATGGTAGTCGGCAAACGCAGCGTAGAGCGCCCCCCTGCCAGGTGGACCGACGACCTAAAGAACGTGGCTGGGGGGACTGGATGCGGAAGGCAGAGGACCGAGCGTTGTGGCGCAACTTAGGAGAGGACTATGTCCAGCAGTGGACTACGATAGGCTGAGTTGATTGAATGGTAGTCTTACGGCCAAAATTAATATCCAATCTATCCACGATTTACACTACCAGAGATAGAAACTTGACATACTTTGTATGGAGCTTACCTATGTCAAATTCCTATCTCTAGTAGGGCAAATCGTGGATAGATTGGATATTAATTATGACCGTTACACAATCTCAGCTTCGACGGATGGATTGTTTCGGGCGGTGATCACGTAAATATCAAACTCCGGTTGAATAAATTACATTGACCTTCGATTGGTCACTTACCATACGACATTTTTGGGGCAGATAATTTCAATATACCTATTACGGTATTTTACGACTGCATAGGTAGGTATTATGTATAAATGCAAATGTTAAGATCATCAAAATACGCGATAAGAGCTAGCAGCTACGATCGAGTACCTATCTATTCAATACATTATGAGTTCAAGGTCCGCCGACTGATACAAGTTTGCTGGTGGTAGTTATTCGTAACTCATCTGATATAAGCTCCTACGAAACACGCACTATTTTACACTATTCTACTTTACAGTTTTATATTCATTAGTTACAAAATACGTATGCATGGTTTAATTATTGCAATAATTGATTTTCTATCCTAATGACTGACAGCCTAGCACAGATTGAATTTATCTATATTTTTTTTGCTTTAGGATAAATAAATTTGTCACAACAAGCGACCAAACCTTACTTAAATACAACATGTTTTCTTATTAGGGTAGGTAGAAACAACAAAGCCACAGCACGTGCTGTAATACATACTATTGTTGGCATTTTGGGTTAAATCTTGCCATATTATTTTAACGTGCTCAGTCTCTATATCCAATGTTTATGCCTTGAACTACATTATAATGACATCGTTATATTTGAAGACATCCACTGGAGTGTAAATAACTGACATTCAATATTAAATCACATGAATTTCGTGTAAGTAGTGAAGCTATAATATTGTGTTACAACTTGTCACCACACGTTGTGGGGGCAGTAGGTACAGTCCTTCACCTTGTGGTCACCATACCGCAGCCCACGGATACCACGGTCTAGTGAGGATAGGGGGGGGGGAGGGGGGGGGGGGGGTGACGAACTAGCCCAATTATTAAACTGGTTCTACCGCTTTTTTGTGCATTTTTCCATCGTTCAAGCAATATGTTGGTATAGTTAGACATTTTGTTTTTATTATTACACACAATGTTCGATTTGTCCTCGTGTTTTCATGCTGTAACACTTGTAACTTCCACTAGTTTAGTGCCATGAATTAGATATATTAGTATGCTAATGAAAAAGAAATAAAGCTTATTTGTTGTAAATATTTGTTTATAAGAATAAGGATTTTCATTGATAACTAGAATTATTATTATGATTAATTTTAGTCTTGTTTGATGTCTTAGTTAATTGATATTTTTTCAACTAATTTGTATACATATCAAGTTTAAGCTGTCTAGACTGCCTAAGCTATTTTTGTTAACATTAACATAACATAACATAACATCACGCCTGTATTTCCCCGAAGGGGTAGGCAGAGGTATATAGTACACCCACATTTCGCCAGTTATGTTGTAAGTCCCATGTAATAGGGGGCGAGCCTATTGCCATCAACCGGGCACAAATCCAGACTCCGGGCTGCTACTGAGAATTTCCTAATGAAAAAACCCAATAACACTTTGCCCGACCCGGGAATCGAACCCAGGACCTCACGCTCAGCAGTCGCGCTTGCAACCACTAGACCAACGAGGCAACATTAAAATTTTCATAACTAGTTTTTATCCGTGTAGTCACACATAAGTTCCTTAGGGTTTTTCCATCTTTTGCCCCAGTAAGGTCGGCTTCCAATCTAACCAGATGCCTGATGTTTACAGGATGGTTCGGCGTGCCGCTGATCATTCTAGTCTGCGTGGTAGCTGCCTTCAGCGGCAAGAGGCTGGGTGACTGCTGGTCCATTCTGGAGGCGCGGGACCCGGAAATGAGGACCCGCAAGAGGAACCCTTACGCCATCATCGCGGATCAGGCGCTCGGCAAGACCTGGAGGTGACATACCTTTATTATTTGAGAGAGTATTCATTTGATACAAATTGGGTGAGATCTATGTACTTCAATGAACTGTGAACAGTGTTTTCCCCACGGCATGAGCTATTGTCATTATGTAGCTCATGTCGACACGATAGAAAAATAATGAACTGTAACAGGCTTAAGTTTCAGTGGGCAGGAATTTTCAAGAAAAAGCTAGTAGATGTTTTGACACAACAATGTAATTTTTGGAATTTAATTAATTTATAGAGACTTTTTATCGTACGTAATAATGATTTGGGTTCATTATAGTAATATAAATAGTAAGAAGATAATAATGATGACTCGGCAGCAATTATTTATTGTAATTGGTGCGGATAAGGCTCGAAGACTGTGACCTTCTTTGGCTTCTTAAGTTCAGTAAGCATATTTCCTGGTTCAATTATGTATGAGGCATTTTTACCTAGATTTTACCTAAGCATTAACTGTGTAGAAGGAAGGAATGGTGTGGAATGGGGGTGGGCGCTAATGACTTTCATACGGTATTTCATTCCTGCAGTCTTTATCGTTCTCATTGTTACTGTTTTGGTCAGCTTATTTGAATGAAATCATGTTATTAAGTACACCGGGCAATATTTTTTTTTGACCACCACTTCTCCTGATGTTAAGTTATGGCGCGGTCTACGATGGTACAGCCCCCCTAGCCAATGTATGTATGTATGGGAATGAGAATGACAAATCTCAACGAAAAAGTCATTCGTTGAGACATGTCATTCCCATACATTTTGATTGTTTTCTATTAGCGTTGACGATTGTAGATTGTCAACTTGGCTAGGGGGGCAGTACTTTTTTAGTCTTTATATTAATAATGCTGAAATTCCGGCAACCATCCACAGTCCACACCTAATTGTAACAGTTACTTCCAATTTGTAATGCCCGCCCTACGCGGCCGCAAACCCGCGAAGTGATTGAATTTTTTTTTAATGACATATAGATCTGCTCTTGACAGCTTTGTCAAGATGTGCTCGACGATGGAGCGAGCAAACCTATTAGGTGCCGATTCACCCCAGCTTTAAAGGCGTATTTCATTTTGAACAAAATATTTTCATGGTCGTATTTGTGGTCGTATTAAGAGCTCAGAGCAATGGATGTAGTCTTCGCGGCCGCAAGTTTAGAGCGGACATAAAACTCTAATTATGAAATCCTATCCCATGCCCGCGACTTCGCCCACGTGTATGTCGTTTGTCGCGCATCCCTCGGGAACTGTTCGTCTTCCCGGGATAAAATGTAGCTTATATGTTAATCCGGGTTATGTTCTATCTGTATGCCAAATTTCATAAAAATCCATACAGTGGTTTTTGCGTGAAAGAGTAACAAACATCCACACATCATCACAAACTTTCACGTCTATAATATTAGTAGGAAAGTAGGATAGTAGGAAGTAGGATAATATTAGTAAGTTGGATATTATACACGGTGAATTTTCGCTGGTTTTGGAAACGAATAGGGGTTATTATACTCATCATTATGAACAACTTTAGCTATGGGACCAACCCTGAATATCGCGAAAAAAATATCAGCTGATCCTTACATTTGTGTTCACATAAATCGACAAAATATAGGGAACAGCTTATTTTATTTTCGCGTTTTCGTGAGTTGAAATTGATGAGTACAATAACCCCTTTTCGTTTCGAAAACCAACGAAAATTCACCGTGTATAATAAATTCTGTTTAGAGATTCATGACGCTTGATGTCCCTTCTTATCTCCAGCGTGGTGGTATCAATGGCGATGATCGTGACCCTGTTTGGCGCGTCCGTGGTGTACCTCCTACTGTCAGCTCAGATCATCGAGGCAGTGCTGTTGTCGCTCGTGCCCACCATCAACATCTGCACCTGGTACCTCATCGTCGTCGGCGCCATGACACCGCTGCTCTTCTTCGGAACGCCTAAGGATTTCCAGTAAGTAATAGTTAGATGGCACTAGGTATATCAGGACAGGACTGATCAAGTCAAGTGTTTGTCTGGAGCATGTATGGAGTAATAATGTCCTCCCGGCCGAATTAAGGTCACGGCGGCCAACCTCAACGAAGACTAGCCACCAGCGCGGGACATATTATAGTGCACATGTATGTGCGCAAACACAGGTGCACCCTTTATTCCCTCACTCTCATAACCTGATAGGACGGCAATCCAACACGACGGGAGACAGATCAGGTGCAGGATCGACGTCTTTACGTGTTCTCCGAGGCACGGGGGTGTAGCACCGTCAACTTCCTGACTCCGGGCTGCTACTAAGAAATTTTATTGACAGAAAAATCACAATAAAACTTTTTGCCGCCCGACCCAGGAATCGAATCCAGAACCTCACGATCTGCGGTTGAACGCGTTACCGCTAGACCACTGAGGCAGTGTATGGAGTAAGCAAATAATAAAAAAAATCCTAATATTGGCATTTCTTTCTATTTATCGAAATAAGTAGTAACTACAGCCAAGGTGAAAATCTAGAATATGAATGAAAATGTGTGGGAATTGCATAACTCAACGAAAAAGTCATTGAGTTATGTCATCCCCATACATTTTGATTGTCAACTTGGCTAGGGGGGCAGTTGCTGTATTCTTAATAGGAGAAGACGTATTGAAGTTTAAGGATTTGAAATCTCAAGGGTAATAACTGTAATTCTAAATTAAATTGTTATGCTTTCAGTCTGATGGGTATCCTGGCTTTTGGCTCGTCTCTCATCGCTTGTATCCTGTACTTCATCGAGATGATGAACGAAGCCACACCCTTCACCTTCCGCTACGGTATCCACGGCTTCATGGACTTCTTCCTGGCCACCGGCACCATCATGTTCGCGTTCGGAGGAGCCTCCACCTTCCCCACCATTCAGAACGACATGGTTGACAAGACCAAGTTCGGAAAGAGTCTGCAGTACGGCTTCTTTGGTATGATTTAATTGATAACTTGTAAACACATAACATTCTGCTGAAATGGCGATCAAACGCAAGCTCATTAGTTAGTTATATTAAATTGTATTGTTAACATTGTTAGTAAACAATTAATATTAGTCATGTGATCTAGTATTTAGAATAATTCTGTGTTAGTATGACAAACACAAGGCTACTGCAATGCACTATATTAATATTAGATTCTGGCAACCCGATCACGATATACCTAAGTATTTTTGTGCAATATGATCACAATCTTACATTTTAATGCCAAAAGTAGGTTGTGTGCTTAGCTGTTACACATCAGGTAAGAACATGAATTGTATGTATTTGTATGCTATCGCCAGCCGTCCTCGTGCTGTACCTGTTGGTGGCAATCGGCGGTTACGCGGTGTACGGCGAGCGCGCGCTGCCCAACGTGGCGCTCTCCATGTCTGCCACCCCCCTTACCTTGGTGGCCAACGTTCTAATGGCTATCCACCTGCTGTCCGCCTTCATTATTATCATCAACCCCGTCTGCCAGGAGGTCGAGGAGCTCTACAATGTGCCCAGAGGTTAGTTATTCTAATGCTTCGTGATATTTTGTACTCTTTCTTTATTTATTTCTTATTTATTTTATTCTTTATTTGTATGTTACATACACCAAACGAAAACAAAGAGACAGTAGTTTACAGTTTGGTTCTTTCTTCTTTCATTGTAGAAACTTCTTCATGGAATTAATTTTCGACTGTGGAAACTACTTTGAATTGGTTTTCTACTATTCCAACTGAGCCTTAACTGAGCTGGAAACGGATCTAAATGTAGTAGTTTTGACTTACCCTGAAAGTCTGAAAATTGTGTAACAATTACAATTATTATTTATTATTATATAAGTATTTTTATTCAAGTACCATGAGACTCATTATTGTTAGTAACAGACTACTTAAAAACTATATTAGTACATCACAAATATTTAAAATGTTCAATATTACACTTTGCATTTATGAGATCACTACTGCAAGGCCACGGGTCCAGCTAAAACCTTGCAGCAGTGATTGAAAAATGCACAGTCTAACCTGTTAGCTAACATCCTTAGGATGCTGTTGGAGCTGGCCCGAACCCTACGGACCAGGTATGCGCATCGCTTCCGCATAACCGCATATAAGCAGTCTGCATGAGCATCCGCAAAAATCCCTGACGTGCTACAATATTGGGGCAGCTCCAGCAGCACTCTGGATGGATTGTTATATTGGAAACGAAGGGTGCGCTATGATTTTTGAGTGTAATGTGCCCAAAAGCCGTCAAACCGCTAACCGAACATAGACATTTCTAAACGTTAGCATATTATTTGTTCTAGTAAGTATTTGTGATCACAGAAACTTGTTATTATTGACTTGTGGCCAAAGGAAACCCATGAACAAGTTATGATGCCTTCAATTGCCTTCATCTATGACGGAAATACATGAAGGAGCTACTCGTGTCGACATTTAAATAGGTACAATAATAATAGCTCATGAAGTGTACGGGTTACTTAGCCAGTCGTATAGGCAGGTAATGTAAATATCGTCACTCGTAGAGGAACTTTTGATGCACCAAGCAACAACAAGCAAAGTCGAGTGCACAGAAATAGATAGAATGGCAATGTGGGCAGGGTGCGCGTGGCAGCACCATGCACCATAGTGCAGGTTATTTCAAAGCCTTTCTCAGCACGCCTTATGACCAGTTTCTATAAATACTGTAACAAAAACCCGCAAAAATGCCTTATTGTGCTGTTTCTAACTGGAGAAACAAAAGCTGTAAAGTACATTAGTTTTTTTTTTTTTTTTAAATAATTACGTCAATATGTAAGGCGTAGTTTGTTCGGAAAGTTGCCACGCATGAATCGCAAGTAAAATTGTGATTACAACCATTCTATCTATTTCTGTGGTCGAGTGCATTATATTATTCAGTCACAAGTGCTTCATCTATTTTGTCGTTATGCAGAATCTACTGGGTGGCGCATGGCGGTGCGCGTGTCCATCATGCTGGGCATCCTGTTCATCGGCGAGAGCATCCCCCGGTTCTACACGCTGCTGGCCCTCGTCGGAGCCACCACCATCGCCCTGCTCACTTACATCCTGCCCTCGGTCTGCTACTTGAAGCTCATCGGCCAGCCCGTCGCGGAGGGACAAGAAGCTATGTGAGTGACCATGGAAACTAAGGCAGTCGCCTTTTCATAATGTATTTTTTTCTGTCCTAACAATTATTTATTGTCGATACCTGTGGGAAAGGTAATAAAAAGAAATTGAACATGGAGATGACGGCTGATAGAGATGTATGGAAGAAAAAGACATGCTGTGCCGGCCACAAATAAATTAGGATAAAGGCAGGAGGATGATGATGATCGATGATCTGCTGAAATGTTCTGTAATTGATTTCTATTCCTACAATCAAATCACATTCTGTGTGAACCTTTGCAATTAAAATAATGAAGAGCTGTGTCCATACGTTAAATAATCTATACCTAAAAGAAAGAAAGAAAAGAAAGAAAACCGAAATTATTCAAGTTGGAAACAAAATTTGGACTGTTCTTGTTATGTTGGCATCCACTAAGAAAGGATTTTTGGATATAAATAGCCCTAAGGGGGTGAAATAGGGTGTTAGAGTTTGTATGAAAAATCTTTTCTCTTGGATCGAGTCACTCAACACTTGGGAAAAATTATGAAACACTTTTCTTTACTTTTTCCAAAATTACGCCTACACGGTTACGTGTGCAATAGGGCTGCAAATTTTGTATGGGAGAATATTATTGCGTGGTAGAATTGAATTCAAACTTGGTATAAATAATATTGGGCAGCGTTCGGGAAGCTACGCAATATCTTCTCCTCCAAAATACCGCAGTGTCTCAAGACGAAAGTCTTTGACCAGTGTGTGTTGCCAGTAATTACTTACGGTACTGAAATGTGGTCGCTCACAATGGGCCTCATAAGAAGGCTCAAAGTCACTCAAAGGGCAATGCCAATGGAGAGGGCTATGCTCGGAGTGTCCCTGCGTGATCGAATCAGAAATGAGGAGATTCGCAGGAGAACAAGAAAAGTAACCGACATAGCCCGAAGAATTGCCAAACTTAAGTGGCAGTGGGCGGGGCACATTGCGCAGAACGGATGGCCGATGGGGCAGAAAAGTTCTGGAGTGGTGACCGCGTACTGGAAGGCGCAGCGTGGGTAGGCCCCCCACAAGGTGGACCGACGACCTGGTGAAGGTCGCGGGAATCCGCTGGATGCGGAAGGCACAGGACCGGTCGTTGTGGCGATGCTTGGGGGAGGCCTATGTCCAGCAGTGGACGTCTTTCGGCTGAAATGATGATGATGAATGATAAATAATATTTAAAGCAATTAATGAATTAAGTACGTGTCTTAAAAATTTTCGAAAATTCATCTCAACGGGTTTAAAAAAGGGGTGTAAAATTTATGAAAAATATTGCTGGTGTTGGCATTAATATGCTTGGCAATTAGGTACTCTTTAAATTAAATAATGATAAAGAAATACGTATTTTTCTTTTCCCAATATTACGAGGGGAAACAATTACGTATTTTTCTTTTCCTATACTACGACGGGAAACATTAACGGGGCATGTTGAAACTTTTTACGCGGGCAAATGCTGCAAGAGCACTGCTGGTCAACTATAGGTGCTCTTAAGAACACAAAATAGTGCCTCGATGGCATTCTTTTTTAGGGTTCCGTGCTTCAAAACAAAAAAAAACGGAACCCTTATAGGATCACTTAGTTATCCGTCTGTGGTCTAGTAGTTCGAGGGTCGGACTACTGATCACGAGGTCGTGGGTTCGATTCCCACAGGACACAAATATTTGTGTGATAAACATAAGTGTTTGTGTTGGTCTGGGTATTTCTTATGTATTAAAAGTATGGATATCCATTGTCTAGTACCCATAGAACAAGCTCCGCTTAGTTTGGGACTAGATGGTGCTGTGTAAAAATGTCCCAAATGTATTAATTTATTTATTTTGTCTGTCTGTCCATCCGACTATCAATTCCCGTTTTTCTTGAGAACGGATAAAAGTATCGAGCTGAAATTAATATCAAAAATATGAAAGCAGAAAGTTTACTTTTGCATGTTTTTGTTAATACTTATATAATGTGACATTTTGATAAGTACCTTACAATATCTATTTCTTTTTCGCAGTATTCTTGATAAGGAGGGAACACTGCCATTATCAAATAGAAATGATTTGCTGATGATATTTTCATCTTAATTACATCATGGTTGTTTACTCTACTTATATACCTAAACAAAACTGCATGTTTGTCGTAATAAAAATTAATCCTACTAAGATTATAAATGTGAAAGTTTGTGAAGATGTTTGGATGTTTGTTACACTATCACAAAAGCAAACATAGACATAGTACCTGCGTAAGAAAGAGATGCAAAAAATAATATTTCGCGCACGGTGCGTTGATGTCTTTTGTATGGGGTATCAGGTCGATGGGTGGTACGGAACCCGAACTGCGTGAGTCTGACTCGCACTTGGCTGGTTTTTATTTCATATTATTTTTAGTAGGTAGTATATTATTATGTCTATTCAACAAAACAAAGGTTAACCATTGTCATCTTTAGAGTTTAGGGGCATACCCTAAACCAGCGATTTCCAAAGTGGGTTCTGATGAAGGAAAGCCAGGGTTCGGCAAACAAGCTAATTTTTTTTTATTTCAACCAATTGAGTTCGTTTAGTTAGTGTTGGGGTTCCAAAAAAAAATCTTTTATTTTTAAACCTGCCCTAAACTGTAAAGAAAGATGGCAAAAACATACCTGTACCATCAACAATATTTTCATAATAAACTATGTTTACGGGACTTGTCGCGCACAATAAAATCAAAACAAATAATAATATTTTCATAATCAAACTTATTAAGTTTTGACGACGTCTGTGGTCCAGTGGCTCGAGTGTCAGATTGCTGATCATGAGGTCGTGGGTTCGATTCCCACACGACACAAATATTTGTGTGATGAACATACGTGTTTGTGTTGGTCTGGGTGTTTCTTGTGTATTATAAGTATGTATTTTTTTTTTCATTTATTTACCTTAAAACATACACAAAAATGATTATAAAAAACATCACAAAAAGTATAAGGTATAAGTATTATATCCATTGTCTAGTGCCCATAGTACAAGCTCTGCTTAGTTTGGGACTAGATGGTGCTGTGTAGAAAGGTCCCAAATATTTATTTATTATAATTTCCAGTGATGCTCCTGGCTGGAGGAAGATGGTGTGCTACGAGGTGATCGCGCTGGGCGTGGTGGGCAGCGTGGCGGCTTCCATCAGTGCCATCAGCGCAATCTTCAGCACCTCCATGGCCGTGCCCTGCTACTTGTGATAGTGCACCACTCGCTACACCTTCAAAGCTCTATACACGCCCGGATTGCACCCATTGGTTATACATTACATCAAATGTGGATTCTTTGACCAATGAGGTCACGCGATTCGTGTGACTTGTGTATGGAGCCCATTACATTTTAGTTAAATAATATCGGAACCTACTAACTCAGTCACGAGAATAGTAAAATAAAAACCAATCATAATTAAATAATAATCATGTTAAGAGAAATAGGTATTCGCGTTAAAAAATTGTTAAGATTAGCTCTGTAAGTTTAAATATAAATATTTTTCTATTGATAGTTTTAGTGCTATGTCAAGGATTACTACTTTTAATAGTTTATTGTTGTAACAATTTTAAGATAAATAAGCCATATGTATGCCATAAGTTAATTCATGAGCATTATACACGATGTGTTTCACTCAGATCAAAATATTACACTGTAAAAAAAAATGATTCTATCCCACTAGTCCCATCGTGTTGTCCCGTGATGGGATTTCATCCAACGTCTTGCTTATAAAAATAGGCCTGAAAAATCTGACCATTTCACTAGCGTGTGTGCACAAAGCAAGGTGACGCACGAATTCGTACCGATACGCATTTATCTTACACACCGCTCACTTAAATCAGTAACAGAGTAGTTTTAAAATGTAATACTTTGAACAACCATGGAAGCTTCGGAAGGTAAGTAGAAAACAGTACAAACTAATTTTGTTAACTTAACTCCATGTACTCTGTATTCCATCCTTACGCTTCAAACGGCTACATATCGTCATAGTTCAAATAAACGGTTTAAGTTAAGTTTAACTTGTTGTTTTATTTACTAGTTACGGTCCCAAGGTTACTGTGCTTATTCCGTATCTGTTTTTAATATCAGTTTATTTGTTAACTTACGACACGTATTGTTTACGGAGTCGAGATGTATTACGCATTATAATTAAGTAAACTGTGGATTTTCTAGCAATATCCTAATAAAACTTGCGTAGGAATTAGGAACCAGAGCAGATCAGATTTTCCATGAAAACTACGCTGCAAGGAAAGCATTGATTTATTTCCTGAAGTACATCTTGTAATTCTATCTCTACGTATGTACATTTTAGGTACAGGCGACTGCACGTCAGTGGTAACAATTGAATTAGAAAATCACCTTTACTGCTTACAAAATAAAGGTGCTGACAATGTCGAGCTGTTACCACTCAAAGATAATATAATCACTACGTTTTATTACTACTGACGTGCGGTCGACCTATCTTCTCTACCACACGGACTCCTAAACGCTATTTTATGAGATACAAAATTACTAAGATACATTAGAATTAAATTATCCTACTAATATTACAGGCTAGATTATAGCTTAGTTCAGAAAACAGAGCTTTCAACAAATTATGAACTTATTTAGTGTCAAATAAATAAATAAATAAATATTATACATGCGAAAGTTTGGATGTTTGTTTGTTTGTCCTTCAATTACGCTGAAACACACCAGACCACGTCCTGGATTAACATAGCCAGTTTAAACTATAAATACTGTATCAATTATTATTTACTTTTGCAACATTTTCTTCCTGACGTAAACGTAAATCATCCCGGATATTGCATCTTCTTCAAAACATCAAACAGAGCATACCTACTGACTCTAGTAGTATCAGCTCACGTACCGATACAAACACCGCGACCCCCAGCAAGGTTTCGTCAGACTGATAACAGATATCTCTACGCGCCACATTGTCAAAGACATCTGTGTCAGACGGCACTGGACCGAGATGTGCATATCTTATGCATGAGGCAAGTAACGGCCAAAATTAATATCCAATCTATTCACGATTTACCCTACTAGAGATAGAAATTTGACATATTTTGTATGGAGCTTATGTCATATTCCTATCTCTAGTAGGGCAAATCGTGGATAGATTGGTTATTAATTTTGGCTGTTAATGGATAAGTCAAATTATCCTTAGTTTACACAAGAATCATGATAAAGTTGCTTACTTTCGTCTAATACAGTGGTGTCGATTCTCTTGTTCACGAATTAGACGATCCTTTCACTAATAATAGATATACAAGAAAGGGATGGCAACAATGCTAGAACTGTCAAATTAGTTTACATGTTACGTTTCTTTGTATTTTAGTGGGCACGTTCCGAGATTACGACTAAACTTGTATGGAAAATTAAATTCCGACTAAGTTGACATCTCTTAAATTGTTGACATCTCTTACTTGTATCTACTATTAGTAAAAGAGAGCGATAGTTTAAAATAAGTTTAGTTTTATTTCCTGAGAAAATGAAGCCTGTTCTCTCTCAAAAATTTATCAACAACGTGTTTTAACTTCGTATATTAGGTAAATACACGAAAACTGTAACCTTTACATATAAAAATATGTAATTGAAAAAAACTTAATAAGGCAGGTAGTACATAGGTACTACCTACCTTATTGATATAGATCAATACCCTCAAATGAGCAGAAGAATGAAGATAATTGTAGCACTATTCCAGAGGGCAGTTGCACTAGGCTCAAGGATAGGTAGAGAAGGCTAACTATAAGGTGCATTGAGACGCTTTATAATGTATTAACAGCTGCTGTTATGAAATATTTAATTAATTCGACATCCAGGAGTGTATGCGCTTATTTGCGTGCATTGTTACGACTGGAGCTTCTGTGCTCGACTCTTGAGTGGTGAAGATGATAAAATTGATGAGATGCGCCCGCGCCACCCCGCACTACCGCACCACGCGCCGACTTGCGCGTACGGTCCTCCCGTCTTCCCTCGAACTTAGGTAAGTTCATTGTTATCTCTATTCAACTTTACTGAGAATATTTTAAATATCTCCTTGTAGGATAAAATAGCAGTGATTTTATCAGTTAATTGTTTAATTACTATCATTATGTAATACCTAATTGTTTGGTTTAACTTAACTAGACAATATTCTAAGAGAACTAATGATGTGTAATAAGAGAATTATCACTTCAATCTTCGATTTTGTGTATTGGACTTGCGAGCTAGTTCATGACAATACCTATGCAGTGAGTTTTAGTTTTAATTGTGAAATCAAAAAGTTACCTAATGTATCTAAAATTGGCGGAATCTCTCACAGACTAGTGATTATTGTGTTTATGGTTTCAGGAAACTAGTTAATTAATAATGGTGGTGTGCAACGTATTTCGCGTGACGTCACGACTGGCCCGCAGAGGACTTGCCGCGCAATGCTGCGGCCGCGCACTCTACAGCACGGAACAGAAAGGTATTAAATGATCGACTTTGATATGATCAATCAAAATTATACCTTACCGGCTACACGTCACGCATACGCAAGGAATCATAGTTGTCAAAGAGTCTGTAAGGCAGGTCACACACCGTGCTCATGATCCTACTGCCACAGTTGCGGCGGTGCTGGCACCGCATTTTGCCAATGCACAGTCATCACCGGTTTTTAAGTGCTTGTCCGGCTATCTGGTTTTCTGCCTGGCCTGCTTTTATAGCATGATAACAATTCTAGGTAAAAAGACAATCATCTACGTAGACAATGAAGATATAATCTTAAAAACTTCTCATATCTGTAACTATATTTTCCGCCGAGCTTCTTTATAACGGATTCATTTTTGCTTTAAGATTAAGTTCTTATCTAGAACACATTATTGTTTCTCCAAGAGTTCCGCTAGTTTAGAAGTTCATGTGGAGATAAGGGCTCTGTTGATCTATAAACAAATGGTTCGAATCGAAATATTTCTTAATGATATTGACCTTCACTTATATTTTATGACCATTATAGGCCAATGACCTACTTAAGACAATTATTTTCGTTAATACTATTTAATTTTTCAAATATATATCCTACACTTTAGCGATACCTAGGGTGACCTAGGTTTAACTTGAACCAAGACCTTGAACCTAAATGATCGATTTAACATTGAAAAATTTACCTACTTGTTTTTTAAATTTATTGATTTAAGACTACGAACTCATTGATTGTCCGTACGTCTGTGTTGTCCGTACATTGAAAAAGTTCCAATAAATAAGTAATAAGCATCTGTTATCAGAGGATTACGCAACAGTCGCCTCGCCACCACTATCTCACCCTATTCTGAATCTCGTAAATACCGCGAGATCTTGCGAAACTACTGCTGAATAGAGCCCTGTTAATGTCATTAGTACTCACAACATTACGTAATACGCGAAAAAAAAAACAGCTTTTAAAACCGCTGTGTTATGTTAGGTATTAGGTACCTATAATTACTGTTTTCTTTTGTTATAATTTAGATAATTGCTACAAGCGCCTAGCGAATTTATTCAGTGTTTTAGTTAATAATTTCACACGATAAGCGAATGTTCGTTTTTTGTTTTAATTAAGAAATAAGTGTCAAGCTATGCTTTTATTTATTTATTTATTGATTTATTTATTCAAGATCAGAAAATTACAAGAAATATATATCTATATATCTAATATCTTTTGGGACATTTTTACACAGCACCATCTAGTCCCAAACTAAGCAGAGCTTGTGCTATGGGTACTAGACAATGGATATAATAATTATATACTTTTTTTTTGTAAATACTTACATATTTTATAATACATAAGAAACACCCAGACCAACACAAACACTTATGTTCATCACACAAATATTTGTGTCCTGTGGGAATCGAACCCACGACCTCGTGATCAGCAGTCCGACCCTCGAACCACTAGATAACAGACGTCGTCAAACCGGGTATATACAGGGTTATTTTTAATTAATTAGGTATTCTATGAGGGATGACTGTAATTACGAACATCTTTTACTATTGGACCAACCCTGAAACATTTGATCCCTACATTTTGTCGATTTATGTGAACACAAATGTAGGGATCAGCTGTTTTTTTTCGCGATGTTACGGTTCGTCCATTAGTAAATGTTGTTCATACCAGTGGCGTGCAGTGGCCTACTTCACTTGAATTTATTTTTGGTGTAAGTTATTGATTTTTTTATGTAGGAAGATTTATTCAGCATTAATAGGTTTAATAAAGGATAAAGAATCATCGTACTTTGAAAAAAATATAATAACTTACACCACTGTTGAGTTTGAATGAGGAAGGCACTGGGTATTGCCTAATTGCCTATATGCAATGCACGCCACTGGTTCATACTGATGACTACATTCATCCCTTAAAGAACAGCTAATGAATTAAAAATAACGCTGTATAAATTAAACCTAACAATATAATAAACAAGTACAAAATAACCATGGCCCGAGCGTTTTGACCCCAAAATGGCTCATAGTTCTATCTGATAGATCACTATATTCGCTCCGCTCGAGGGCCTCCTAGAGGACTATTTTAAATAAATAAAAATATACAATAAAAGATTTTCAGTAAAGTTTCGACATTTTTTCTCACAGTACTTGTAGTGCAGATTGGTTTATTAGACTAGGAACGATACCAAACTTAATTATTTTTTATTTATATTATGCTTTATTGTACACCATAAAAAACATTACATTGAATATGCAATTTTAAACTATTGTATAAATGGCGGCCTTATCGCGGTCAGCGATTTCTTCCACACCACCCACCTTACACATTTTTTAGTTCGTAATACGTAGCGTCGACGTAGACCCGTAGAAAGGGAGTTTAGGCGAAGTTGGACGGTGTCTAAACAATTTAGATCCGAGGCAATCTATGAGTAGGTATCACATTAATTTTGACCAATTTTTAAATTTAATAAGCCAAATCAATCTGTTTCGCTGTTTCCAACTTGTAAACATTTTTAACGAGCTTAATTAATATTCCGCATAGTATTTGATAAATTAGATAGGTACCTATAACTAACAAGCCTGATAATGTGTTAAGAACCTCTAGAAAATGTCAATGTGGTTAAAATAAAATATGATTCAGGTTCAGATTAATTTATTTTGCCAAACATTGAGTACATAGAAAAGAAGAAACAAAAAACATTTATTTGATACAATTGAGACACAAACCTACAAGATTCATGAACAAGAAATAGATTTATAGACAAGTCACAATAACTTTAGTGGGAAGTGGTAATGGTAATGGTAGTTTTGGTCTCATTTTCTTAACTGGTTAACAGTATTTGAAATACTTACTTGACATACCTACATGGACACGTGGACACTGACAGTTGGGCTAGTCAACAAATTTAAAGTCGCTCAGCGAGCTATGGAGCGAGCTATGCTTGGAGTTTCTTTGAAGGATAAAATCCGAATCGTGATTATTCGGAGAAGAACCCAAGTGACCGACATAGCTTGTAGGATCAGTAAGCTGAAGTGGCAGTGGGCTGGCCATGTCTGTCGAAGGACCGATGGCCGCTGGAGCAGACGAGTCCTTGAGTGGAGACCGCGAATCGGCAAACGCAGCGTAGGGCGCCCCCCCGCCAGGTGGACCGACGACCTGAAAAACGTGGCTAGGGGGACTGGATGCGGAAGGCAGAGGACCGAGTGTTGTGGTGCAACTTGGGAGAGGCCTATGTCCATCAGTGGACTGCGATAGGCTGAGTTGATGATACCTACTTGGTGTCAGGCGAAAACACAATAAAATAATCAAATAAAATTACAATGAAGTTATAAAATTTGAAACATAATAGGTACACATTACAATTTATTGATATACCTAAATTAAATTAATTTATTCATTGTGACATCAGAGGCCCACTTGTTACTAAAAAACTTAACAACTATGGGTTGGTATTATAATAAATTGAACAACACAAAAATTTAATTTTATGAACGACAAGGTTGCCCTTGTCACACCAGCACATTAACAAAATGCTACAATATTGGAGCATCATGTTGCTCAGATAAGGCTTTCCGAATGCTATTGGAACTGCCACGCATTCTGGTTAGTAAGAACGCGGTCTTGCAAGCTGGAAAGTCCCCCACACGAGGCACGTTTGTACGGCTGAATACACGCTTGGACGTGGAGTTGCGGAAACCAGCCCGTTATACTATACTATACTATACGGCTGAGAGTATGAAGTTATGCTAACTTCTTCTTCTGTCGTATCTACAATTCTACATTTACTATACTTATGAAAAAAAAATGCTGCATGCTGCGAAAAAAAAAATTACCAGCATGTTAATAGTGCTAAATTAATAGTGAGGCTGACTGCCTGGGCTGCGCCAGACGACCAATTACATGTCACCGATAAAATAATTTGCAATATACACTACCCGATACTACGTTTATGGTGTGGGCTTTACCGTTTTTGGTGTGGGCTTTATGCATGTTGTGTGCACTATTTGTAAAACCTGTTTTCTCGTTTTTTTATCCACCAGTCTGTCAGCAGTGTCACCTGACTTAAAATTATAGATCAGTTTTTAAAATATTCTGCCACGAATCTGGAGAAAAGCTCAGCGCATATTTTGTTAATTGTTCCCTACGAAGTAACAATAAAATTGAGTAATACAATTTTTTTGACTTGTTTCTAGCCCGGTTTTACACAAAGAAACACGAGTGGGTGTCTGTGAGCGATAACATTGGCACCATCGGCATCTCCAGCTATGCACAGGTTTGTTCCTTCATCATCATATTTTTATACTAACCACGTAGGGTCAGGAACTGTGGATCTACCTTCCCCTTAGTCGTAGCCTTTGTTATTGACATCATGACATTTAAACAACCGATATACTTTGTCAAGTTCTGGAATGTGGACATCAGGTTGTGTGATCTTGTGCCAGCTGCCAGCTTCGTCTTGTGGGATGTCGTAGTAACTTGGTTTTTATATCATGTGGATGAAGTGGATTCTACCAACTTAATGTCAATTTGGCATATCCCCCCCTTAATTGGGGGAGGCCTATGTCCAGTAGTGGACGTCTTTCGGCTGTAATGATGATGATGATGATGAATGTCAATTTGTTATTGCTTGGAAAGGCAACGACAGTAATTATCTCACGGCTACTCTTAGGTACTGCTCTATGATTTAACTGTTGTAACCTAACTTTAGCTTATTATTTATTGTACACACATATTGCATTACAGTAGCAAAGTCCAGTCCGAGCTCGTGGTTCACCTGCTTAGTTCACCTGGGTGGACCACGGGCACTTTTTATTGCCTGTAGTCCACCTTAGTTCACCTGGGTGGACCACGACCAGGACCGAAAAGCCTGGGAAAGTCTATTTACACCGGCGAGATTAACTCAAAGAAGAGTTTGAGTTTTTTGTATGGAGTGTGGAATGGGATGAAAGCTCAGTTAGTTTTAGAGACTTAAGTAACTGCTCTCCGACCCCAGTAGCCAAAAATTGTAAGGTACTAACATCCAATAGGTACAATAAAAAAACACTTTCTTAAAGTGAGCACCAAAAAATTTGTAGAAGCAGCTTTCGTTAATTATTCTAGATACTAGAAGCCAATTCTTTGCTTTGTCTCAACTATGTTGGGGTTAGTCTAAGGCTGAAATACCTACCTATATCAGTCTTCCGTTATTCCTTTCAGTTTGTTTGACGATAGATAGCTTCATTGACCTGATTGGTTAGGGTTATACACGCTGAAATTTGAATCGCTTATTTCTCGAAAAGGGGTCATTGTACTCATCATCATGAACAACTTTTACTATGGGAACAAACCTGATTTTTTTTCCGATTTCAGTTTTGGTCCCATAGTAAAAGTTGTTCATAATGATGAGTACAACGACCTCTTTTCGGAAAATAAGCGATTCAAATTTCAGCATGTATAATACTTGTTTCATGTTTCATAGCCCCATAGCTAAGAAATAATAATAGTTATGATGAGTTACTTAAAAGTTGATATCTGTGCTGTAGGTAGAGGTCAGTAGGAGCGGCGATGATTCGCGGTGCGTTGACACGGCCAGATTATCACCACACAACAACTTGAGCAAGCACTTTAGGTAGTTCATAAACTGTTATCTTGTTCATCGGTAACTTTGATTTTTATGCCCCTTTTGAACATATCTACTGTATAATAATCTCAAAGTAATGTTCGGTTGTTACGAAAAAAACTATCTTTAACATATTTATACACTCGGTTTTCTTTTGCCTTGCAAACGTAGACTGTGAAGTGTTAATGACGTCTAAAGTCCCGCTACCAGATCCTACCGCAAACTTATCCTCCGCCTCATGAATAACATGACAACTGTTACGCCTTATAATTTGCTGCCAAGAAAACTGTTAAGCTTGAAAAGAAAGTTCGTTTGAACCATGATCGTGTTACTATACTTTCAGGAAGCTCTTGGCGAGGTAGTATTCGTGCAGTTGCCCGAGGTGGGCAAGGACATCGCAGCCGGGGACGAGTGCGGCGCCCTCGAGAGCGTCAAGGCTGCCAGCGAGGTCTACAGCCCCGTCTCCGGCACGGTCAGTATCAAAGTTTTACGTAATTGGAATTCTGTACTCTGTACGGTTTTAGGCACGTCATCACGTGCATTTTATCGGGGTTCCCAGACTAGTTTCAGATTCTGGAATAGTGGAGGACATAGCATCGTCCTTTTTCTTAACTCTAACTATATCTCCGTCCCAACCTAAGTCTGACTCTTTTGAGTAAGGACCATGACCCAAACCAATTAATTATTATTTCAATAGTCGTGATAACATTTAACTGAGGAATAAGTGTGACTTCTTGACAGATTTTCTATACTACAACTGCCAAAATATCAAATTTATTCCTCAGTTAATAGTTAACAGTGGTTAACAGGCTATTGAAGGACAGAACCTTAATCTTTAAAAAACCGTTGCTGTTCGGAATGCATCGCTCGTATTGTTATAATGGTTATTTCGAAATCTACGTCTTCAGATTTTTTGAGACGCCGCGTAACGTAGCACGCTTGATGTGAATGTTACGTTACGACAACGCTACAGTCAATCTTCGCCACAGGTCTTCGCCTTTGAAAGCAAACCACGATTTCAATTCCACAAAACATGCTTCATAAAGTTTATTCATGTGAATGTATAAAATATGAATATCATCTGATGCCATTGCAGGTGACAGAAAAGAACACAGAGGTGGAATCCAAGCCCGCGTTGATCAACAAGTCATGTTATGACGAGGGTTGGTTGTTCCGCGTGAAGCTGAGCAGCCCC
This sequence comes from Asteroscopus sphinx, assembly GCA_949699075.1. Lineage (NCBI taxonomy): Eukaryota > Metazoa > Arthropoda > Insecta > Lepidoptera > Noctuidae > Asteroscopus > Asteroscopus sphinx. The sequence goes on along the minus strand of OX453002.1, from coordinate 846,733 downwards.
GAGGAGCTGCAGCAGCTGATGGACCAGGCCACCTACGACAAGTACCTGGAGGAGCACTGACCACGCATACACTTAGATATAGGACTGTATTTATATTGTTGTTGTTGTATTTACTTTGTTACCGTTTTAAGTTAAATCCAATCATGAAGCTATGTTGGTGTCGATTCTCTTGATCACAATCTTAAATTAATTTAAACTACTCATATCTGTTTCAAGTAGTGAAAACAAGAAAGAGATAGCAAGAGTTTTAGAACTTAAATTTAGAACAGACAAACTTTCAAGTCTTCAAATGCTGTGAAAATTTAGCCAAAGCTCTCTTTATTGTTTTGTCATGTATGGTGTGCATGTAGGTAATGTTTTGTGATAATTAAATTGATTCTTAATGCTCGTTTTTTGTTTGGAAGTGTAGGAAAAGATATGAAGAGTTAGGCTAGAAATATAATTAATTTTAGCCTTGATTCTTAACATTTTTACGGACCTGAACTTTTTTTGAAATATGCTTGCCAAGTTGGCCTAAACCACCTGGCACGAAGACCCCGAAATATATATAAATCATTATTGGTAATTGTCAATACCGGAGTGACCGACATAGCTTGTAGGATCAGTAAGCTGAAGTGGCAGTGGGCTGGCCATGTCTGTCGAAGGACCGATGGCCGTTGGAGCAGACGAGTCCTTGAGTGGAGACCGCGAATCGGCAAACGCAGCGTAGGGCGCCCCCCTGCTAGGTGGACCGACGACCTAAAAAACGTGGCTGGGGGGACTGGATGCGAAAGGCAGAGGACCGAGCATTGTGGCGCAACTTGGGAGAGGCCTATTTCCAGCAGTGGACTGCGATAGGCTGAGTTGATTATTGGTAATTATCCGGCGTCGGTGTTGGTAAAAATGAAATTAAACATCATGATAATCTTGTATAAAACACTTAAAACATCATATTACTTGCAAGTACCTACTATAAGCCTGCCAAACTACATGTCACTTGAGCGCCGCGGCACCCGATATGATTTCGATCAGTTCCCTGGTGATGACGGACTGCCGGGTCCTGTTGAACAGGAGGGTTAGTTTCCTGATCATCTCGTCAGCGTTCTTCGTGGCGTTGTCCATGGCAGCCATGCGGGCCGACTGCTCAGAGGCGGCGCCCTCTTTCAGCGCGTAATATAGGAGGGCCGCAAGGGTCCACTCCGTGTAGCACTCTAGCGCTTCGTCGTCGACGTCGTCAAATGCCGTCATGTTTGGAGCGTTCTGTAGATGACACGGATTTTAAAGTTAGTCCGTTACTCTCAATTTGACTGTTTTTTTTTAAATGTTTGTTACCTTTGAACTACGTCATTTATAAACCGATTTGGTTGTTTTTTTTTTTTTTAATGGATGTACTTCCAGATTGGTCCCATTTTTATCAAAATCCAGTTTTAATGATGGGATCCATGTGTAATTGAGGGAACTCTTCAAATATTATAGGCATACATATAGTGATTTTGGTATTTTCATCAAAAAGTCAAGCATTTGCATTCAGAAAAATCATTTGGTGAAAATCTGATGAAGATCTTCGGAGATAAAAAAGGGAACTCTTCAATTGATGACAGCAAATCATCCGGGATTTCAGAAACCGCTTGTCTTTCTATTGTTAATGCCACTCAAAATAGAAAAATAAAATATACTTAAACCGACTTCAAAAAGAATAAAGTAATAGATTTTTTGTGAAACAATTTTGGAAGTCGGTGCAAGTTTTTCTTAAATCAAACCGAATCAAAGGCACCTACTTCCTAAACTTTTTCACAATTTTTTAATTTTTTTATTCTTTTTGAAGTCGGTTTTTACTTTTTTAATGTTGATGACACTTTAACCTAACTTTAAAAAAATGTGGTGGCAATGCTGAATGATTGACCGCTGAGCTCACCTCGATCCTGAATTTATTGAAAATGGGCATGACGTTCAGTTCGTACTTGACGGGCGAGAAGTACTTGTTGAAGTAGATCTCACCTATGTCGTACGCGTAACCTGCCTCGGTGATGACGGCGGCCATCAGCGACGCGTCCGCAAACCCTGGCGCTATACGACCCACCTGGAATCAAATCACGAACTCGATAAAGGCCAGTTTAAGAGCACTCCTGCGAGCCAATGGATATGCGTCACAGAATTAGTAACTCTCAGATCATATAAATATGCGTGAAGTGGTTAAGTGAAAAAGATGTGTCAGATCGTAGCGGGTGGAAATCCATGATCTTTGCGCGCAACAGGCGAGGCGGTATGGATTGATCACCACTTAAAAGTTACTGGAGGGGTACATATATAATGTACAGTACAATACCTAAAACTCTAAAACTCCTAAAAGTCGAAAAGTGTGGTGTTTAGCTGTCGACTACCTCAGAGCCTTTACCTAATTATACAAGATGTTGATCTGTAACCGTGCCATATTTCTAGATCAAATGATAAATGATGTGTTTAGTCATCTAAAAATACTTGAAAAGTACTAAGATTATTTAATAGCTAAATTTTCACTTATGAACATAGCGAGGGTTTGAGAATAAATCCCGAACGACTGAAAATAAGTCATCGGCGCATGCAAATTTTTTGGTGGTTTCGCACTCTTCGTTATTGTGTCACACGCGAAACACGGGAGGGATTTGTTTGTTGAAAAATAGGTATTTGGAAAAGAAAAAAAAAAAAAAAAAACCTGATATATTGATTCGTGTTCAGTATCAGTGGTATAGTCACCTCCTTAAATATGGCACGAATATAGATCAACATGTTGTATTATGGTCGGCTTCCAGTCTAACCAGATGCAGCTGAACATCAGTATTATACACGGAGCGACTGCCATCAGACCCCCGCAACCCAGTTACTGGGTAATACCTACTTCCTAAGGTTAGACCAGTTGTCAGACCCTCGGGCTTCTGACGTCCTGTAACGACTGTCATGACATATTCGTGGCAACCGGGAACGACAGTTTAACCTACTCTCTGAGGCACACACGGTTTGATAAACCACAAGTTCTGGCGAAGGAAAACCGATATGTACCTAGAATCCTCCGTGAGGCTATTGAAATTGAAAAACGTCCTAATTTTAATAGAGAAGATGGTTGGCAGCTACCACCTGTTTGGAACCCATACCTAAAAATAATCAAGTCCCAAACAGCACGCAACACTGTAAAAGATAATTATATTGTGAGTGATTACTGCGTGCATCGAAACGATTTTAATTAATAATATTGTACGGTAGATTGTTTTTTTTTAAATATCTGTATAGACGCTTGTCATCTCAGTCTACCTGCGACCACGAAATGCTGCAAAGCTTTCGAAACGTCAGGAATACCAATTTAAGTAATATACGCGATTTAATCCGGTTAAACTTTGTTTTATTATAATCTATTTGCGTTTTGCGTCTGTGAGTGCCAAAACCTTAAATCAGGGCAGGGCTTGCTAAAACTGGAACACGAATTTTAAGCGCCTGTGCAAATCTATACAGCAATGTGTATTTCGAATTTCTGCTCATTGTTGATGATTTATTTATTGATTAGGTCAATTTTAAATATAAATATTTTTATTTGTTCACCTTGTCTTCACAGAGTGGACACCACATTTGACCAATGTTAAATGAATGAAGATTTAGTACTACCTGGCTCTTTAGTAGTAGGCACCTACTTTGGTGTTTATAAAGAGCCTGTAGAAAGAGACATGCGTAGACGTTCTTGCTTATACTATGTTACTACTTACTACGTTACTACTTATTACGTAACTGTTATGAGTAAGTAACGTCTCTATTTGTAATGGAACATCACTAGTCGATAAGAGGCGGGCTGTCAAGATGGCACCCGAACCAAGGCTAATGTATTAAGTTAGAATGTGTAATAAACATAGAATTACCAGTAATAAAACCAAGTTTAATTGAATTTATATATACCTAATACACCGACCAAAACATGGTGTCAGAATTGGGTTCGTAATCTGTGTCGTGTAGTCATTGCATCTTAAGTCATTGTGAAATTCTCGTGTGAAAAGTCGGCGTCATGTCTGATGAAAATCAAAAGCCCAAGAAACTTTCTGGAATGTCCAGTCCGCAGCCCATGGTGATGAATGGTAACTTGGCTCAACAATGGAAAAAATGGGTGCAGTCATTTAAATTTTATTTACGTGCGTCTGGCTTGAATGAAGAGAGTGATGGCAGAAAAGTAGCTTTATTTCTACATGTCATTGGTGAAAAGGGCGTGGATGTATTCAATACATTTGGAAAAGACGAAGATAACATTACATACGACGAGCTCATAAAGTTATTTCAAAATCACTTTGCTCCAAAAGTTAACCTCACCTATGAATGTCATAATTTTTTCACATACAAACAAGGTGAAAATGAAACCTTAGACGATTTTGCTTGCACATTAAAATTAAGGTCACAAAACTGTGAGCTAGAAAAGCTGCAAGAACGCCTAATCAAAATAATGTTTATATGTAACATGCATCAAAAATACAACTATATCAGAGAAAAATTATTGCTTGAAGATAAGCTGGATCTTGATAAGGCCTTAGAGATGGCAAAGGCCATGCTTGCTTCCAGACATCAAACGGATGAATTGACAGCAGAACAAAGTTCAGTTTTGTATAATACAAGTCAGTCACTCTTAAGATCAAAGTCTAACTCAAGGAACGTCAGTCAATATAGTCAGCAGTCAAGGCAGGAAGTTTGTACAAGGTGTGGTCAGGTGCATCGTTATAAGTGTCCAGCATTAGGTGTAAAGTGCAAAAAATGTGAAAAAGTCGGTCATTTTGCAGTCTGTTGTCGTTCATTTCAGTCAAAGTCAATAAGATATGTACAGTCAGATAGTAATGTGCAACAAGTACAGTCGGAACAAGATGAATTGTTTATAGGTCATATTCAGTCATCCAAGTCGTTGTCAAGTGAATGGACAATTAATTTATATATAAATAATTTACAAATAAATTGTATTATTGATACGGGCAGTGATGTCAATATTATGTCAAAAAGTGTTTATGATTCACTTAATACAAAAAAATTACTGTCTAAAACTGATGTAAAAATTAAGTCATACACTGGTAATAGTCTAGAGGTACTAGGACAGCAAAACTTAGAGTGTAAATTTCAATTCAATGACCTCTATATGGCAAAACAAATAAATTTTATAATTGCGAATGTGAATTCTCCAACTGTATTAGGTAAACTTACTTGCTCAGAAATTGGACTAATTAAAAGAGTTTTCTGTGTCGACACTACAAGCATGCAAAAGTCAGAAAGTGATATTAGTCAATTGTTTTCTGAAATAAGTCAAAATGAGTCAAATTCAAGTAAAGTAATATGTCCTAAAGTCACAAAAAGTCAATCACAGTCATTTCCATTACAGTCAAGTCAGTCACAAAATATAAATTTAAATGAACTTGTTGAATGTAATAATTCTGTTTTTACCGGTCTTGGTTGTCTCCCTGGCGAGTGTCACATAAGTACAAATCCTGAGGTCCAGCCAAAAGTCGATGCTCCAAGGAAGGTACCATTTGCATTACATCATAGACTTCAACAAGAACTTGAGAAGATGGAAAAAATGGATGTCATTACCAAGGTCACAGAGCCTACTGCATGGGTGAGTTCTTTAATCTTAATAGAAAAGAAAAATGGTCAATTAAGGGTATGTCTAGACCCCCGTAATTTAAATCAGGCAATTAAGAGGACTCATTATCCTATTCCATCAGTAGATGTGGTCCGTGCCAAAGTGGCTGGTGCAAAATTTTACTCTACCTTAGACGCAAGTAGTGGATTTTGGATGTGTAAATTGAGTGAGAAAAGTTCTTACCTCACAACTTTTAATACACCTTTTGGCCGATACCGCTTTAAACGTCTTCCATATGGAGTCAGCTGTGCTCCTGAGTATTTTCACAGAATTATGACTGAAATGTTTGGTGACATACCAGGGGTGGCCGTATACAGCGATGATATTTTAGTAAGCGGTCAAACATTACAAGAGCATAACGAGCGTCTTAATATAGTATTTAACAGAGCAAAGGAATACAATGTCAAGTTTAATAAAGAAAAATGTTCATTCACCAAGGAGAGTGTTAAATATCTGGGTCATATTTTTTCAGCGGACGGAATCACAGCTGATCCTGACAAAGTCAGAGCAATCAAAGAGATGCCCTCTCCTACCTGTCTAAAGGATTTACAAAGGTTTCTAGGCATTCTTAATTATTTAAGTCCTTTTATTAAAAATATGGCAGGCGAGACAGAAATTCTACGCCAATTATTAAAAAAATCTACTGATTGGCAGTGGACTGCCAATCATGAAACAACACTTTGTCGTCTGAAGCAATTAATATGTCAAGTTCCAGTGTTGTCACATTTTAATGTTCATGATCCTATTGTCCTACAAAGTGATGCTAGTAAGAGTGCTGTCGGTGCAGTGTTATTACAAAATCAACATCCAGTATATTATGCTTCAAAAACTTTAACAGATACACAACAGAAAATGGCTCAGATAGAGAAAGAACTCTATTCAATAGTTTTTGCCTGCATCAAGTTTCATCAATTTATATATGGACAAACTGTAACTGTAGAGACAGACCATGCTCCTTTAATAACATTGTTTAAAAAGCCTTTAGTCGAGGTTCCAACACGTCTCCAAAGAATGATGTTGAAAATACAACTCTATAGTCTAAATGTAGTTTACAAGAAAGGTAGTCACATGTATATTGCTGATACCTTGTCAAGAGCAGCACTCTCTGAAACAAGTTCAGATGAATTAGGTGATGATATCATTATTCATGTAAATTTACTAATTAAGTCATTACCACTGTCTTCAGAACGTCTACAGTGGTTAGTCAGGGGCACTAACGACGATGAAAGTCTGCAGATTTTGAAAAAATACTGTAAAGAAGAATGGCCGTCAAGTAAAACTCAAATTCACAAAGATCTGCATGAGTATTGGCAGTATAGATTTGATTTACATACAGAAAATGATTTAGTTTTCAGAAGTAACAGTATAGTCATACCTAAAAAATTAAGGCCAGAGATTTTGAAAATAATACACAGTGGTCATCTGGGAATTGAAAGGTCAAAAGCGTTTGCTAGAGGACATGTATTTTGGCCATTTATGTCAACTGATATAAAAAACATTGTTCAGTCGTGTCGTATTTGCTTGTCAAATAGAAGCTCAAATGCTCCAGAACCACTTCTTCCACATGATGTTACATTACTTCCGTGGGAAAAAGTTGGTGTTGATTTTATGGATTATAAATCTAAAAAATACATAGTAGTACAAGATTATTACTCAAATTATATTGAATTAATGGCAGTGACAAGTACTAACGCCAAAACAGTAATTGTTTGTCTTAAAAGTATCTTTAGCAGACATGGTATTCCAGTTGAGTTATTCTCTGACAATGGGCCACCATTTAATTCGGCAGAGTTTAAGAATTTTATTTGGGAATGGGGAATACATCATAATACGTCAAGTCCCTACATACCAAGGTCAAATGGGTTGGTAGAGTCGGCAGTAAAGATATGTAAACGTTTTCTTACCAAGTCAGAGGAGTCAGGAACAGATCCATATCTGGCTCTTCTTCAATTCAGGAATACACCTAGAGGAAATCTACCATCTCCAGCACAATTATTAATGTCACGTTCACTTAGAACACAATTACCAACAGTCACAAAAAACTTAATACCAAGAACAGTAAATTTTCAAGAATATGTAAAAACCAAGGAAGAGAATAAAAATAAAATGAAGGATTACTATGACAGAAACACTAAATCATTACCAGAACTACAAGAAGGAGATGAAGTCTATTTTAAGAAAATGCCAGATACTCCATGGATTACAGGCACAGTAAGGTCCAAATGTGATCAGCCTAGGTCTTATACTGTTGAAGGGTTAGATGGATTTATAGGAAGGAGAAACAGACAGCATATTTTGAAGCCTCCGCAGTCACCTCAAATGGTATCTCAAGATATATTACGAAAAAGTCCAAATATCAAGATATCTCCTAATTCTCATACAGTAGCACCATCTATCGAAGAGCGTACAACTCCAGTTGAAATGCGCACTAGGTGTGGAAGAGTCATAAGACCACCAAGACGGTTAGATTTATAAGAGTAAATATTTTGTTAAGTGTTTAAGCAAACATTTTAGCAATGACTGTGAAGGACGGATTGATTTAGGTAAAGTCCAGAATATATAGTAGTTCAACAAACTGTCTTATTTTGAGTTACTTAAACAGTCAGTTGTCAAAAATTATAGTTAAGGTTTTTATTCTATTGTTGTAAACTGTCTCAAGCTGAAAAATGCTGTTGTAAAATTATAATAATTTAACTTTTACTAATAAGGAGGATGTTATGAGTAAGTAACGTCTCTATTTGTAATGGAACATCACTAGTCGATAAGAGGCGGGCTGTCAAGATGGCACCCGAACCAAGGCTAATGTATTAAGTTAGAATGTGTAATAAACATAGAATTACCAGTAATAAAACCAAGTTTAATTGAATTTATATATACCTAATACACCGACCAAAACAGTAACCAGTAGGGCTTAGGCTTCGGAAGGCATCAGCGTTTTTCCTTAGGCACTTCAGAAGTTGAGCAGTAGGCTGAACTCTAAGCTGACATGAAAAAATAAACTTTACGCCAAAGAAATATACAGTACAAAAACCGTGTGCGGTCAGGGGCGACTAGAATAAAAGAACATATAGCTGGCCTCAAAAACAGACGAAACCATTTTTAATTAATTATAAAAACTTTTTAACAAAAAATAAAACCGACTTCAAAAACCTAAACTAAAAAGTAAAAAATAATAATTGTATGTATTTTAAAATCTTAACTTAAACAACATTTTTAACGCGGCCCGTGGTTGACCCTTTGCGTCATGTAATGTACAGTCCAGCGCAATATCTATAGTAAAAACAGTTTATGTGAACGTATACATGAAAATCACGCGCCGCCTTCAAAATGTTGTTTAAGTTAAGATTTTAAAATACATACAATTATTATTTTTTACTTTTTAGTTTAGGTTTTTGAAGTCGGTTTTATTTTTTGTTAAAAAGTTTTTATTTCATACTTTTTAGTTGAGGGTTGATTCATAAATGTTTATATAACCAATTTGAGAATATATTTTTATTAACCTTTGCTATCCCACTGCTGGGCAAAGGTCTCGCTCATGTTCTTCCAAACGTCCAATCACTATCGTGGCAAAAAAAAACACGCATATCGGCCAAGAATTCTCAGAATGAGGAACCAATGAGCAGATCATCTAGATACGTAAAGCTAAAATAAACTGATTTATTGAAGCTGGTTAAAAAACTACTTAACCTAAGTCAATAAAATTTATATGGGACCACCGCGCGGACTTTCTCTACTAAATAAAAAAACAACCACGTAAATCGGCCCACAAATCTCGGAGTAATCGGTGTAAATACATGAAAAAAAAAAAAAAAAAAAAAAAAAAAAAAAAAAAAAAAAAAAAACCCGCGGAATACATAACCTCCTCCTTTTTTTGAAGTCGGTTAAAAAATTGTTCTATTTTTGAAATATCTGTAAATACGCCGCTTGTCATCTTATAGTCTTCCTGCGACCACGAACGCTGCAAAGCTTTCGAAACGTCAGGAAAACCAATTTATATAATACTAGCTGTGCCCGCGACTCCGTCCGCGTGGATGTCGGAAAATAACATCATCATCATCATCATCATTTCAGCCGAAAGACGTCCACTGCTGTACATAGGCCTCCCCCAAGCATCGCCACAACGACCGGTCCTGTGCCTTCCGCATCCAGCGGATTCCCGCGACCTTCACCAGGTCGTCGGTCCACCTTGTTGGGGGCCTACCCACGCTGCGCCTTCCAGTACGCGGTCGCCACTCCAGAACTTTACTGCCCCATCGGCCATCCGTTCTGCGAGCAATGTGCCCCGCCCACTACCACTTAAGTTTGACAATTCTTCGAAAATAACATCGTGTCATAATAATTATGAACACAATGTCTTCAAATATATACATATAAGCGCCTACACAGACGATTACACTTTTACCGACCGTACTATATTTTGTTTTTACAACCAACCGGCTAAGGTGATGGAATTTCATGGAATTAGCCCTAAACTCCCTCATTCTAAGAAGACGCTCGTGCCCAGCAGATGGAAGTAATTGGGCTGATTATGTTATTTTATTCTATAACACTAACCATATCTCTTCTTATGCTGAGAAGAGGCCCGTGTCCAGCAGTGGGACTGTAATGGGTTGGTAATGTTATGTTATTCTATAATACTAACAATATCCTGTTCATTAACTCTTCTCATTTTGAGAAGAGGGCCATACCCAGCAGTGGGACAGTAATGGGTTGACTACGTTATGTTATTCTATATTTTCTAGTTTCTTAACTCTTCTCGTTCCGAGAAGAGGTCCGTGCCCAGCAGTGGGGCGCATTCAGCCCCGCTACCAACGTGCTGACTGGCTAATCTTTTGCCCACGGCATGAGCTATTATCATTATGTAGCTCATGTCGACACGATAGAAGAAGAAGTAGGTAATGAGCTGATTATGTTATGATAATCTATTACACTAACAATATCCACTTCCTTAACTCTTCTCATTCCAAGAAGACCAGACCAGCAGCGGGACAGTGATGTGCTATGTTATATTATTCTATATTTTCTATAACACTAATAGAATCCAATTGTATTTTTAGGAACCTGCAACCAACCAACAATCATGACCTCTACTTTGTATGCAACTTAATACAATAGAGGGGTCAAGCTGTATCGCTGGATCTACTCAACCGATTCAGATAAAACATACCCTATATTTTAAGTTAGACTAATACCAATACAATTGCTAAGTTTCATTACGATCCGTTCAGCCGTTTTCACGTGATGAGGTAACAAACAGACAGACAGACAGACAGACATAAATTTTTTAAACGATTGATTCGTGTTCTATTGCTTATTTCTAGTCCCCCTAGCCGGTTTTCACGAAAAAAAACTCAATGTACAGACTTTTCGACCTTTACAATTTTATTATAGTATATAGAAGATGTATATGCGATGTAATCTGGATAAACAATGTTTTACTATAATGTGTAGTGATCGCGAACACACATAACATCACGCCTGTATTTCCCCGAAGGGGTAGGCAGAGGTGTAATAGTACACCCACGTTTCGCCAGTTATGTTATAGTATAGTAATAGGGGAGAGCCTATTGCCATTGACCCGGCACAAAACCGGACTCCGGGCTGCTACTGAGAATTTCTCAATAACCCAAAAACACTTAACCCGACCCAGAAATCGAACCCAGGACCAGGCTCAGCAGTCGCGCTTGCAACCACTAGACCAACGAGGCAATGAGGTGTAGTGATCGCGAAAACCTGAGAAATATTATGTGCTTACATCTTTGACGCTGATGAGCATGTTGGGCGCATAAATGCGGCGCAGCATGGAGCGGACCTTGTCTCCCACACACACCAGCTTGTGCTCGTTAGCGCTGGCCGCGCGCTCTGTGAACTCCTTCTTGATGCGACGCGACACGCCGCTGTGCACGCCACCACAAAGACCTGGAATTAAACAAATCATGGTAACTCCTCCATAGCAGGGAGACTCAGGTTCATCAGGGTTAGTAAGAGGTGAGCCACAGCAATTTGACACTACGGGATGCGTTGCATTAGGTATTAAACACACGTCACATGAAGGAGATTGACGAAACCAGTATACGAAGCGAGTGTGGACGGAAGAGTTGGAAGGGGACGACTTTGGGGAACGTATCACGATAAAATCGCGGACGTTCTCAAAAAAATGCCAGGTTAAGAGTACTCTAAACCGACGAGCATGCTTGACGAGTTTAATGAACGTAGATGAAGCGAAAGAGGTGTGTCAGGATCGTAGCAGGTGGAGATCCATAGTCTATGCCTACCCCAATGGGAAACAGGCATGATTATATGTATATCACATGAAGTCAATCTTAAACCAGAATCCATCATAAAGTGAAATATGGAAAAAGTGTAGCCCTATAGAAGCTAAATTAAACGTTCGTGGCACAGAGGTCATTATACATATACATGGGCAGCATTACAGCACGTATCGTAACTCGTAGGTACCGCATGAGACGCAGTTGTGCGGGGGTAAGCGTTTACTCGCACGTGCAAACAGCGCGCGTCATTCACTGAGGCCAAAGATGAGACGGCCAGGATTTATCAGATAAACTGGTAAACCGCTCATTTACCTATGAAATTATATTTTGTGTCAATTATTGGATCAAAGACTAACTACTAGTGATCTCTTTGGCGTAATCAATATCAATTCAACAACGACAATGTAGGAACCTGGGGAACTAATGGCGATGGAGCGTTACAAATAAATAAATTGTGTCAATAATATGATTGTGTCAGAGCAATGTTTTCTTTTGATTTCAATGATAAAGGATGATATAAGCTTATTTAACTGAGATGTCTCCAACTTCATTCGAAAACAATTTAACTGCCTTCCAATTGTTTTCATTACCGACAGAATGACGAAATCACTTAACGCTGATGATTGTTAAACTTCTTACGATAGATAACAGAAAAGTTCAAAGCATCACGAATGATAACAACTGCACGAACTGAGGTTGAACCAGTTTTTTCTACGGTTATCCCTACATGTATTAACGTTTTTATAATGTTTTGAACTGGCTACTGTTGGACTTCAAACTTTTAATCACCAGGATGCTATCTCTTATTTCACCAGTTACCATATTTTATTGCTTGAGGAAATACAGGGCTTTTATTAATCTATTTCAAAAATAAACAAATGGGTATGTACCAGGGTTGTTGCGAACATCAGCATCAGCATCCGCATGAAATGATGCTGACGTTTTGTTGCTGATGTTCGTGTCGCGACATGATCTAAGTTGCTTGGCTTATGGCACTTGTTTTTGTTTTGCTTGGAAGTTTTGAAGTTTTGGCCAATCAAAGCACAAATCCTTACACTCCAGTGAAGTTTGTGTTTTTTAGTAAAACAAACACCTGAAATAGTAAAAAAAAACCAAATGTACCTAAAATCTAGCCATCTTGAATATGCTTCTCAAATTTGGAATCCAAATTATAATGTCTATATTAATCGACTTGAAGGCATTCAAAGAAAATTCTTAAGGTACATTCAGTTTCGCTCCCATATTTATTTACCTAACCACGAAAGTCGATGTAAAAAGTTTCATATTCTGCCGCTATACGAACGGAGAAAAATTGCAGATTTATCATTACTATTTAGTGTCGTAAATGGATCAGTTGACGTCCCTGAGCTGGTAAGCAAGATGGGACTCCGTGTGCCATCGGCATTTCTACGGAGACCAAATCTCCTTGATGTACCTGCCGTTAGGAGTACCTATAGACAGAACTCGTTCCTGGTCAGGGCATGTCGTACTTTTAACGCAGAGTGTTGGGAAGTTGAGCTTGACTTATTTGTTACTAGTATCCCTAAATTGAAAAAAATATTAAGCTATAACTTTTTCGGTCAATCCCTTGTACGATCAATGAATTAACTTATTTTATATTTATTTGTTAGATCCATCCTTCTTAATGTTCATCTGTTGTTTGTATCCATTTTCTTTTCTATCTTTTCTCTGCTGTCTATGTGTTATTCAAAATTTTATACAAAAATTCTATATGTGGAAACTTGTAATTGGCCTTTTTCTACTGTATTTTGCTTAATTACGACTCTGTATTAGCTGTAAGTTTCCCTAAAAATAATAAAATAAAATAAAAATAAAATAAAATGGTGTAATGTTTTTGAAAACCTCAAAAAATTCGTGCGCTCGCTTCGCTCGCGCTTATTTATCAAGTTCTTCTTGACCGATTCGTATTTTTTGCCTAGAGCTCTTTGAAAAACCAGAAGAACTTTCATTTGCTACATTATTTTGCTCTTTTATTTATCTTTAAATTTAAATAAACGTAACATAACATCACGCCTGTATTTCCCGGAAGGGGTAGGCACTTAGGCAGAGGTGTAATAGTACACCCACATTTCGCCAGTTATGTTATAGTCCCGTGTAATAGGGGGCGAGCCTATTGCTACTGACCGGGCACAAATCCAGACTCTAGGCTGCTACTGAGAGTTTCCTAATGAAAAAACCCAATAACAATAATCCCGACCCGGGAATCGAACCCAGGACCGCACAAAAAAAAAAAGGCCTTCAATATAACAAAAAGGCACCAGTTTTGGCATTTGCTTTTGAACCAAAAGCCATTATAGGACTTCTATAAAAATATGTATCTGTCTGTTCAAGGCAAACTAAATAGCAATGTAATAAAGAGACAGGATCCTAAATCTCGCATTTATGCAAAAGAGCACAAAAATTTTCGTGTTCGCTTTGCTCGCGCTTTTATTACATACATATGTACATATATATTATCACGCCTGTTTCCCATTGGGGTAGGCAGAGACTATGGATTTCCACCTGCTACGATCCTGCCACACCTCTTTCGCTTCATCTACGTCCATTAACCTCGTCATGCATGCTCGTCGGTTTAGAGAACTCTTAACCTGGCATTTTTTGAGAACGTCCGCGATTTGATCGCGATACGTTCGCCGAGGCCGTCCCCTTCCAACTCTTCCATCCACACTCGCTTCGTATACTTATTTCGTCAATCTCTTCTCGTCCATCCTCTCTATATGTCCAAACCATCTCTCAATCTTTGTCAACACATCTTCTTTCACTCCACAACGCTGCCTTATCACGTTATTCCTTACTTTATCTCTCAAAGTTACACCACACATACTTCTCAAAGCTCTCATTTCTACTGCATTTATTCTGCTTTCATGTTTAAATTCATAAGGATCACTAAATTTCTTTTATTATATTTTTTTTTATAAAATACGAAAAAATCTGCATTGGCATAAGCATCCGCTGATGTTAATGTCAAAAATCAGCATCAGCAACCTCTGATGTCATTTTCAAAAATCAGCATCAGCAACCGCTGATATAATAAAATTCTGGATCAGCAACAACCATGTACCTAGTTCACTCCAAATTTTATTGATATTGCAACTCTGAATGATACTAAGTAAGAAATGTCTAATGTTTATTTTAATGTTTATTTGTTTTCGTCTCGTAATCCGCGCTTGTAAACATCACAGCTATTGCGTTTTAGCCAAAGACATTTTTATACTGACGTAGTTTTAATATTT
This sequence comes from Asteroscopus sphinx, assembly GCA_949699075.1. NCBI lineage: Eukaryota > Metazoa > Arthropoda > Insecta > Lepidoptera > Noctuidae > Asteroscopus > Asteroscopus sphinx. The sequence goes on along the minus strand of OX453002.1, from coordinate 831,596 downwards.
CTAACACCATCGATATTTGATGAAAACTTGAACTTTATTGCAACAGCCTAATTGGCCAAAGATCATTTTATAAAATAAGTTACCTCAGAGCAATAAAAAGAATAACGCGCAATTTTAATGACTAGAATAAAAAAACACGCTTCAACTTCCTGCCAATCAACGTGTTTGTCTTAGGGAAATATAACAACACTAGCTTGTGACTAAGTACTTACTGCGGAGAATTAATTGAAAGACATTACTTAGAATCTTACAGGTGGCTAGATTTTAGAGACATAATGCCCAACTCAAGACGGAGCTACTAGCAGAATGCTTGGTATCCAAACTGCGGTAGATGACAGCGCAAAAGGCCCAGAAGGTTGTATAGGTATATTTGAGTTGGCTGAAAATTGCCACCGAGATAAAAACACGCAAGTAACAGTACAACAGAATCATATATTTGTAATGGTGGCGCTGCAGCAGCTGCTTTTGAGGCCCATTTGTTAATCTTATGGAAAAATCGTTACATTCATGATAAAAAGAATAACCAATTTTTTCTATGGTATGTTTGGATGGTATCGCCATACCATGTTATTTTTACGGTATAGTTATTTTGTGACGCGTCCTAATGAATCAGGATTCAGGTTTGGATTGTTCTGCAGTTTTGCATTGAATCACCTTGTCTATCATTACCTATAAATTCATCAAATCATATTATGTATCATTAATGTTATCAACAAAATTTACGTAATATTAACTCTCAATAACAGCTAGTTGTTGTGTATCTATAAAAATTAACTGCGCGACTGCGCGGTTACCATTACGTAAGGATTATGTCCTTGCGACAACTTTTTCTTAAGTTTTTGTACCTAAATTAGGTTTGAGTCAGAAATTCGCCTTGCGACAACTTTTTCTTAAGTTTTTGTACCTAAATTAGGGTTAAGTCAGAAATTCGCTAATATGACTGTATTTAAATACTGACGTTTTAGAATTGTAGTTTGTACGCAAATATGTAGCGAAGGTGTTTGGGCCGTCGATCGCCAGGCCGTGATCTGACGATAACCCCGCTATCACCGAACTGGGGTATATCTCCGCACCGCCTGCGCCGACGCACGCCGGTTGCCTCGCGCCTCCTTATCGCAACATTTTTTTTTTTCTTATGCTCCAATTTTAGCGGTATTGACATTTAAAACAATGACGCTGTAAGATTGTGTTATCAGGAGATAATCTGAAAGATGAAGTCAATATCCGCTTGTACAAGGCATTGAAATTTTGTAAGGTACTATACCTATTTACATAATGAAGTATCTTAATATATACGCTTCTTCATAGTGATTTATAGAGTGAATTTTTAAAATTTAAGCTCAAGCATACATAGTTCATAGTTATTTATTGATAATAGTAATTATTATAAGTCACATTTTAAGTAAATAAAATTACGTTTTCAGTTATCATTATTACATCAATCAACTCAATCAATCAACTCAGCCTATCGCAGTCCACTGCTGGACATAGGCCTCTCCCAAGTTGCGCCACAACGCTCGATCCTCTGCCTTCCGCATCCAGTCCCCCCCGGCCACGCTCTTTAGGTCGTCCGTCCACCTGGCAGGGGGGCGCCCTACGCTGCGTTTGCCGATTCGCGGTCTCCACTCAAGGACTCGTCTGCTCCAGCGGCCATCGGTCCTTCGACAGACATGGCCAGCCCACTGCCACTTCAGCTTACTGTTTCTACAAGCTATGTCGGTCACTCCGGTTTTTCTCCGGATAATCTCGTTTCGGATTTTATCCTTCAAAGAAACTCCAAGCATAGCTCGCTCCATAGCTCGCTGAGCGACTTTAAACTTGTGGACTAGCCCAACTGTCAGTGTCCACGTCTCGGCACCGTAAGTCATGACAGGCAGGACGCACTGGTTGAAGACTTTTGTCTTCAAACTTTGCGGTATAGGCGACGAGAAGACTCGGCGAAGTTTGCCAAACGCTGCCCAGCCCAGACGGATCCTTCTGTTGGCTTCTTTCTCAAAGTTGTGTCTACCAAGCTGAATTGCCTGCCCTAGGTAGACGTATTCCGTTACAACTTCGAGTGTCGACCCTTCGACGAATATCGGCCTCGGCATGACATGCATATTGAACATGACTTTAGTCTTGTCCAGATTCATGCCGAGACCGACACGTCGAGAGGCTCCGTTTAAGCTGTGCAGCATTTCGCCCAGTTGTTCCAGCGACTCAGCCATTACAACGATGTCATCGGCAAAACGGAGATGTGAGATGTTCTCGCCGTTAACGTTGATACCCTGTCCAGTCCAGTCCAGTGCATCCAAACACGCGTATCCAGTCTGCTGCTCGTCCCCACAGCTCGATACTGTATTGTATCACCGACTGCACTGAAGCGAAGTAGCAACTCGTGACTATCTCAGTCGGCAGCGTAGCCGATAGACGCCATAGCGCAAAACATGCGTGACCTATCTTTTTACATACGCAGTCTATGTGTTTCTCCCAAGTGAGTGCTCTGTCAAGAGTGAAACCAAGAAAGGTAGCATGATCAACGCCTAGTATGATATCCTTGGCCAAATACACATATATTGATGCGTGATGAATTTAAAATTATCTCAAGGGTTATCTCAATCAAGGCCTTCTTGACCGACTTTTAGGCCAAAAATCTAGGTCAGTCAAGACACAGCTATTTTGGGAGCTACATTCCAACACTGTAATGAGATGCTGTTTTAAAATACAACTTCAAATAGGGACACAAATAAATCACAAAGCAAGTTTCTGAAAAAACAAACTAGAATGCTTCGCTTCCATTGCGAAACATAACGTGTTGAGGTCAAAGGCCCGAAAGAGGCACTTTTTGAGATTTTTGTACTTCTTAATCCAGATTTAATCCAATTCGAATTCGATGACGAAAATTCCAATTCGATGATTTTAGACTGTATCACATACCTCTGTCAGAAGTCATGGCGATATAGATCCGCTTCAATTTCTTCTGCCGCTCTTTATCCTCAACAGTAAGTTCTGGAGGGGGAGGTTCGTCAGCCTTCTTCTTCTTATCATCGTCATCCTGTTCTTTATCCACGGAGCCCTTCACCAGCTGAGACATCTCATAGAACTTACGGGGACCGTATCCGAAGGGCCGAGCCGCTTGCAGATCACGCTCCGCTTTTGTGAATCTGATGGTTATAAAACTAGTGAATAAATCATGTGCCATGTTTTACTACTATTGCTGACGATCGATCAATAATGAATGTTGCCATGTATCATGAAATGAAAGACGTCCACTGCTGGACATAGGCCTCCCTCAAGCATCGCCACAACGACCGGTCCTGCGCTTTCCGCATCCAGCGGATTCCCTTCACCAGGTCGTCGGTCCACCTTGTGGGGGCCCTACCCACGCTGCACCTTCCAGTACGCGATCACCACTCCAGAACTTTACTGCCTCATCGGCCATCTGTTCTGCGAACTATGTGCCCCGCCCACTGCCGCTTAAGTTTGGCAATTCTTGGGGCTATGTCGGTTACCTTCGTTCTCCTGCGAATCTCCTTATTCCTGATTCGATCACGCAGGGACACTCTGAGCATAGCCCTCTCCTTTGCCCTTTGAGTGACTTTGAGCCTACTAATCAGGCCCATTGTGAGCGACGACGTTTCAGTGCCGTATGTTACTACTATCAACAGGTGACCCGCATGCTCGTTTGCCCTCCTATATTATAAAAAACTAAAACACACTGGTCAAAGACTTTCGTCTTGAGACATTGCCTCTTAACATGGACAATATCTTTACCTACTATAACATTAGCATTACAAATACTTAACACAATAGACGAAGAGACAGGATGACTTCCTTTTCATGAAATACATTTTATGGTAGCTTGTCACTCTCACCAGTTAGGTAGTTTCTAAGGTTTTCCCAGTCTCGTAAGTTTACATTCATTCGTCCTCCCACAGACCATTGCAGTATTGCTATGAACGGTCACTGCTACTATCCTCTCGACAAGAGCCATTTAAGATTTGCTATTATATTATACTTTATTGAATTATTAGAAATTGAAGATCATTACTTGCTGGCCGAGACCATCTTCATGGTTTTAGTGATCTTTTGGATATTCTTGATTGATTTCAGTCGTATTTGTACTTGTTTCAATTGCACCATGGTGGACAATTAATTGCTACCACAAAAAAGTCTTAATTAGTAATTAATATTTTGTATTTATCAATAAAACCAATAAAACATTGCAATTTGACAATTTGTATTGTTTTATGTCAATTTGCCATAGATCAAAGATAATATAATCACCATAGATTTTAATCATAGTTAATTTATATAGATCTGTGATTTATATAGTTAAGTTATGATACATGAGATAAACTTTTCAGTATACCATACTCTTTGGACAATAGTTACAGATTACAGATTTATTTTGGTAAAATTACGAATCATCCAAACCCAAAATTAAATTTTGAAGCAGTGTGAGACAAGATTCGTGAAGGTGCTAATATTATTGAAATAAAAATATCTTTTATTAAGCACCATTGAGCTTTTCATATCAATATGAACGTACCAATATATTTTATTTTATTTGATCGGAACAATGTCGGAGTGTTTTTGTAGCCTTGCGGCAACGGAAATGCAGGCAGTTCCTGACGTAATATTTTATATGCTTTCAAGAGCGCAAAAACGGAGGCATTTTATATAAAACTCGTTTGTTGAATTTACTTTGTTTAATAATACTCAAACCTCTGATACTGACGCTGGTGTTATATTGAGTGCATAACTAAAAGGTAAGATTATTAACAGGTCGGCATCGTGTACATGTGTGTGTCATTAATAAGTAACACCGGGAAACATACTTAGTTGTAGGTACACCAATGATGTCTAGAATCACTTTTGTCAAGTGATCGAGCTCTTTACAATACAGACGTATTTCCTGAATAGTGTATTACCTTTCTGCGGAGAAAATGCCTATCGCATGTCAAACCACCGGGGAGGCGGTGTGGTTATGTAGGGCTCGCACCAACGAAAACTCCACCATGTGCCTACTTTTGCCTTGGGTGGATGGGCCGCGAGGGCTGCTACGCATGAAGTTCGCGGCCTATCTAGCTTGGCCCACTCCAGGGCTTACTTACTCTTTTACACTCTCCTTCGGCGATGTCCGGGAACCGGGAACACTTGAGACATCACCGCAACTAGACTCCCCAATCTATCGCCCGCTGGCTTCTCTTAGGGCAGCATCAGGTCGCCATAAAGACGACTGCGCCGACTTGACCTCCTGCGATGGATCGGATCAGCGAGGAAGTCTTCCTCCCTGACCCACTCCGCCGCTTCCTTCTGCGAAATAACCCTCTGTTAGTCCCACTGTCTCCTGTGCAACTCACAGCCCTCTGTGAGTCCCACTGTCCCCTGTAAGAGCCTCAGTGTGTCGCATCCCTATGCGACCGCCTCCCACGTATCCACATTGTCAGCCATGGTCTGTACCACGTCCGGCAGAGAGAGGTCTCCCCGATTGCTGCCGTAAGAGCACGGCACTGCACTACCCAGGCTGGACACTGCGCAAAAGTATGAAGAGCCTTGTCCTCACTACAGCCGCACTGGTGCCACACCCGTTCCTGAATAGTGTACCTGCTCAGCTCACCACCACCGAGGACATATAACAACAATCGGTTTCTTAGATTAAAATTTTTAAGTCATGGCCAATTTTCCACAAATGAGTTTTTCCCACTTAGATACGGGTTTTCATTTAGGTACTTAATTCGGGTTTCAAGTTAACAATAGGTATCGACGGTCTCATTTGTTTAGTATATAATATAACATATACCTACATTTTCAGTCCCAACCTCTCTGAGTCTTTAGTATAGGTACTAATTGACATTATTTCCATAGCATCTTGTTAACATGATCGAGTTATATTCTACAAGACAAGATACGGTTGATGCCCGGTGTTCTTGAGGAAGCCTGTGCTGTGCACCCTGTGCCCCGAATACAATTTGGGTATTATCCTGAGACAGCATACAATCTCGGCGACGCAGATTTTGTTATCTTGCATTTTGACTTATCAAAGTTAGGCAGAGGGACTTCTAGAGAAGTATGTGTGAGGCTGTGTGTGACCTTCTCGAAAACATTAGACGTTATCATTAATTTTTATCTGTTTTGGGGATTTACGCACAAAAATATTTGTAAACAGTGATAATTATGTAACTGAACAGTTTTTAAACTTTTCTCAATTATCTACTCTTTTTGAGGGATCCTAAACCGTAAATGGATTCTAAATTAATTTATAAATCTACCAAAAACATCATTCTTAATTATTGTAACAATTTTTTAGCTATTTATTACCTATGTTAAGGTTCGTTATACCTAAGTCTAACTTTTTTTTCATAAAAAAATAACTTTACATTGTATCAACGAATGTTTAACTATGACAAATTTATTATAATAAATTGTCTTCAGAGCCTTTATCTGGAGTGCCGCCTTTGGCCTCCAGAAGACCGCAAATTATTTCGATAGCATTGCACTTTATTAATGAACTCTATCCACACGCTAGTGTTTGACAGCTAAAGAGTTTAATTGCATACTTTCTGCTTTTTAGAACAAGACTACAAGTATCTACCAACAACATAACATCATGTTATGTTACATATTATGTGTAACGACGCCACAGTATCGATATGAAAAAATTGGAGTAGTCCGACATTAGAGGTCGAGGGCTTTTTTCCTCAAACAACAATGTTTTTGCACGCATAACTGGTAATACAACATTTATGTAGCATTATAAATTCCGAATCGAAATAAAAACAACATGTTTGCCAATAAACTGGTATTTGATTCAATAAATAATATCGCGAGTATTAGCGGCGTACTGCGAACTTGTATGAAGGCCGACCTGCGGGACTAGTGTATATTGTTGTAAATAATAAAGTCCCAAACGCAACAACACGGCCATGTTGCATAGACGAACTTTTTATCATAACGTTGAGGCAGCAAGCACAGTATGCTTGATGATGCGTTTGGATGCGGTATAAGTGTCCAACATTTTTTTTTTTCATAAATTAGGCCAAAATATGATAAAACAGAGAAATATAGGTAATAAGATAAACAGTTAAAGATATTGTTATTTATGCATTTATTTATTTCCACAAAAAACCTACATTTGGCAGATACAGTGTAGAACATAAACCAGTTTAGGTTTTGTTGTTTTGATTTTGTTAATCTTGTGATATCTTAAACCCAAAGTTTTTCTGGTTGATTTAAATCCGGAAGCCTAAATGTTGTGTTGAGCTTTTATAATAATTTTGTCTTTTATTTATCACAATCAATTATATTTTTTAACACATAATTATGTTAAATAAAACAACATATGTTTAAAAATATAAAAAATAGTGGCTCACGTGCACTACTGGTGGTCAGGAATTTAGAGAGAAGCACCTCCTAACAATTCACGCCGTATCCAGGATTACCTACCGCTCTTTGTAACAAGCCCAGCTGCTTTTAACGAGAGCCTCTTAACATTTGATTTCATGACATCCTTCATTAATGACGATTTGTTTTAAGGTCACTTTTATTTGCGGACGATTTACTCCCTGGTCTATCAGCCCTGTAGTCGTTTTGATTAAGAGGACGTATTTTGCTCTATAGACAGATCTCAAAGTCCTTGAAAAGTGACCTACGCCAATTTAATACCGAACGTATTAAAGACGCGATAGAAAAGAATAAGGGCTCCAAAGTCTTCGCAAGAGACCTGTCTATTGGGCAGAGCCAGCTTGCAAAACTGAGGACCGACGATGGCAGAGTCGTTTCCTCCAAGCCAGAGCTATTGAAGGAGGTCGAGAAGTTCTATGGACAGTTATACACGTCCACCCGGAAACCCGCTGTAAATCGGGCTAATGACCCAAGAGCTCGATTGACCCGACACTATACCGAAGATATCCCGGACGTCAGCCTGTACGAGATTAGGATGGCTCTAAAGCAGCTCAAAAACAACAAGGCACCGGGTGATGACGGAATTACGGCCGAACTCCTGAAGGCGGGTGGAAAACCGATCCTTAAGGCCCTTCAGAAGTTATTTGATTCCGTCATTCTCGAGGGGAGAACGCCACAGGCATGGAGCAGAGGTGTGGTGGTACTCTTCTTCAAAAAGGGCGATAATGCTCTACTGAAGAATTATAGGCCCATCTCACTTCTGAGCCATGTCTACAAGCTGTTTTCGAGAGTCATTACGAACCGTCTTTCGCGCAGGTTTGACGACTTCCAGCCTCCCGAACAAGCCGGGTTCCGAAAAGGCTTTAGCACCGTAGACCACATACATACGCTGCGTCAGGTTATACAGAAGACCGAAGAGTATAACTTGCCTCTTTGTTTAGCGTTTGTGGACTACGAGAAAGCCTTCGATTCGATCGAGACTTGGGCGGTACTACAGTCTCTTCAACGGTGCCAGATTGACTATCGGTACATCGAAGTGTTAAAGTCTTTCTATGAAAACGCCACTATGTCAGTCCGATTACAGGACCAAAACTCGAAACCTATCCTTCTGCAGCGAGGTGTGAGACAGGGAGATGTGATCTCTCCGAAACTGTTCACTGCTGCATTGGAGGATGTCTTCAAGGTTCTGGACTGGAATGGGCTAGGCATTAACATAAACGGCGAGTACATCACTCACCTTCGGTTTGCCGACGACATAGTAGTCATGGCTGAGACCATGGAGGACCTCGGTACAATGCTCGATGACCTCAGTAGAGCTTCCGATAGAGTGGGTCTTAAAATGAATATGGACAAGACAAAGGTTATGTCGAATTCCCATATAGCACCCATTCCCTTAAGCATCGGAGAATCTACACTCGAAGTTGTTGACGATTATGTATACCTAGGACAAACTGTCCAGCTAGGTAAGTCCAACTTCGAGAAAGAGGTCAATCGTCGAATCCGACTCGGTTGGGCAGCGTTCGGGAAGCTACGCAATATCTTCTCGTCCAAAATACCGCAGTGTCTCAAGACGAAAGTCTTTGACCAGTGTGTGTTGCCAGTAATTACTTACGGTACTGAAACGTGGTCGCTCACAATGGGCCTGATAAGAAGGCTCAAAGTCACTCAAAGGGCAATAGAGAGGGCTATGCTCGGAGTGTCCCTGCGTGATCGAATCAGAAATGAGGAGATTCGCAGGAGAACGAAAGTAACCGACATAGCCCGAAGAATTGCCAAACTTAAGTGGCAGTGGGCGGGGCACATTGCTCGCAGAACGGATGGCCGATGGGGCAGTAAAGTTCTGGAGTGGCGACCGCGTACTGGAAGGCGCAGCGTGGGTAGGCCCCCCACAAGGTGGACCGACGACCTGGTGAAGGTCGCGGGAATCCGCTGGATGCGGAAGGCACAGGACCGGTCGTTGTGGCGATGCTTGGGGGAGGCCTATGTCCAGCAGTGGACGTCTTTCGGCTGAAATGATGATGATGATGATGATTTTGCTCTAAGGACCACTTGATCCGGAAAGGTTCAGAGTTTCAGACAGCAGACACAATAGTTTAACAATTATCCTGTAGATACAATGTATGGCTCATTGGACAGGGAATAGGTTAAGATGTTGGTCGAGGCTCTTCACCACAAGATCATTGAGCCTAGAACCTGATAATAGATAAAGATCAATCAGACTTAAATTGATATGCACGAGAACAGCTTATTCTATGATGAAAACGAACTGGGCGTGCCCTGGGTGCGCCACATTTTTATAAGTATTGTCATTTGAGAATTTTATATTAATGGCTACTGATCTGCCAAGACTTTGCAGTACTGTCTGTCGCCCACCAATAGCTAGATTCTCAACGCGAATCAAAACAAAGCTCCTGTTGGCAACTTGCTGGATCAAACCTGTTGAAATCGAGCAGTAATCTGTGCAATTTACTAAATATCGGTGACGTCACCTAGAATAAATGCGTTTGTTTATTAGTTATAATTAAAATACCACATCCACGGCGCGCGGTCGGTGGCGCGTGTCGTGTCGTGACGTCAGGCGCCTCATAAAAGCTGCGCGCACGCCGCTCGCGTTTGTTTACACGCACAGCGTTAGCGTCGCATCCAGTGTCGCACCGGCTTGTATCAGCTGCAAGATGATGAGCATACGATCAGACAATGAGGAGGTGAAGCTCTCCTCATCACCGCCCGATAAGGTTAGTGATGATATAAATCAATATTGTGGGAATACAAATAGATTTTCTCAGTTTTTTTTAATCGATCTGTAGAAATTGCCATGAATGCCACAAATTTATCGATTTGTTTGTCACTAGAAATACGTGGTTCATAATTGTTAAGCAAGCTTGCGATATTAAACTGTAATTTATTAATTAACTTGCAATGTTTGTTTATGTTGTGTTGTAATCAGTTTGGTAAACACTGGAATGTACACAGAGTAGCAGTTTTGCATCAGCGAAGTAATTTATGTTAACGATCATTCGTTGGCAATGTTAACGTACGAGTATTAGGTCCTTTAATGGCGAATTTGTGTAAGCTAACATTTAAATAGTATTTATTGGTATTGCCGTCTAGTATTAAATTCGATTAATATTGTGACAAGAAGTTGTAACCAAACTTATTAAAGGTAGTGATAGCCTAGTGGTTGAGCGCTTGCCTTCCATGCAAAGGGGTCTGAGTTCGAAGCCTGACGGCACCTCTGACGTTTCGAAAACAGTGCGGATCGGAATTTGATTATCAAAACATCGTAAGGAAACCTGTAAACCAGGGAGTGCTCCATACAGTTCTCAATAGTGTCTGTAGTCCGCCAACCCGCACTAGGCTAGCGTCATAGTACAATTAGGTATTCTGTGCTAGCGTGGTGGACTAAGGCATTGGTCTTTTCTTACTGAGAAGAAGCCCGAGCCCAGGAGTGGGACTGTAGTGGGCTGATTACGTTTGTAAACTTATTCTTTGAGGGATATTGAATTCTTGTCAAAACAACTGGTCTAATGGCTTTAAGATTATAAAGAGCATTATACCTATACGTAATCGGCTAGAAAGCACGGGCTGTCGCAGTACACCACTGGACAAAAGTTGATTTATTTTTTATAAAAATAATCCGTTTATTTTACCTAGAATCGATCGATTTTATTTAAAATGACCTAACCAAGCCAAGGCAACGTAGAGCGGCTGAAATTCGTTCGAATAATTAGATTAAAACAATTTGAAGTAGTTAATAGTTTAGCCAACAGACAATTATCTAATGTGAATAACTATACACTACTACTATACTATTACACGCTATAAACTATATAAACAGGTGTAGGTACCGGTTTCATTTATTATAAATTACATAAACAGGTATAGGTACCGGTTTCATTTATTATAAACTATATAAACAGGTATAGGTACCGGTTTCATTTATTATAAACTATATAAACAGGTATAGGTACCGGTTTCATTTATTATAAACTATATAAACAGGTATAGGTACCGGTTTCATTTATTATAAACTATATAAACAGGTATAGGTACCGGTTTCATTTATTATAAACTATATAAACAGGTATAGGTACCTGCATCATTTATTATAGCATTAACCTGTGCCTGCGGCTTCACCCGCGTGGATGTCGTTGATCGCGCACCCCTCGGGAACTGTTCATTTTCCCGGGATAAATGTAGCCTATATGTTAATCCGGGTTATGTTCTATCTGTATGCCAAATTTAATTGAAATCCATACGGTAGTTTTTGCGTGAAAGAGTAACAAACATACATCCTCACAAACTTTCACGTTTACTTAGATTATCACGTTTATAATATTAGTAGCAAGGAAGTAGGAAAGGATCATACAAATAAGTCTGACAAGGGCATGAATATCTTTAGATCCACATCTCCATGCAGATTTTCATCTTATTTAAATTGGCCTATCAGGTTCATAGATTCATTAAATTGTCACCAACCTCCGCTACAAGTAATTACGTATTTAACTTTTAAATTTTTCCTTGCCTTTTAGGTCATGATTTGTCTAATGTATAACATAACACATAACATCACGCCTGTATTTCCCCGAAGGGGTAGGCAGAGGTATAATAGTACACCCACATTTCGCCAGTTATGTTATAGTCCCATGTAATAGGGGGCGAGCCTATTGCCACTGACCGGGCACAAATCCAATGGTCCAATGGTCTAATGTATAATGCTATAATAAATGAAGTATAGGTAATTTCTATTGCTGTTAATTAACTGATCCTTGACAAACACAATTATAATACACCCTGATTATTTCGTGTGGTGCCGGACACAAAGAATAGCACCACCCCGTCTCTTCTCGTGGAGGCGACAAAGGGGTTCACCAGAGTATTGGCAGCAGCGGTAACTGAGTATTTATTCAGTTTGTGCGGCGATTATGACATATCCCCCTATGGCCGGGCGCCTATGTCCAGCAGTGGATGTCTTTCGGCTGAAATGATGCTGATGATGAAAACACCCTGAGTCGTTCTGGTAGCGAAAACCATAAGACTCCATATCTATAAAAGTCTATTAGAATAATATAATCGGTTGGTAAATAGGTAGATAGTGACAATTTGAAAAAAAAAAACTTAACTATTAACATTGTACTGTTATATTTTTTGGAAATAAATTGAATTGAATTGAACATTTTATTAGGTACCAATTTTAATTGATTTACATGAAAATTTAGTTTTTCGTAAGGGCGGTTTTCGAATTGACGTGTTACTACTGTCATGCAGGCGACTGTACATATACCTCAGACCAATACGTACCAATCTATTGATATATAGTCTATGTTTCTCGTTTCCAGAAAGCGTTTCAAACAAAGTATATAATATATTATCAGCTCACATCGTCATACGTTCTATGGGTCGCTCAGTAACCAGGTCAGAGGGGATAAGACCACCTTCTATCGTGGCGACATGAAGAAAGAATAGCCAGTCGGTAGGTTAGTAGACAACAATAGAACATCGATTGTGTCTCACAAGCCTTTCTTTGATGTTCAACAGACAGATCGGTCACTGCAATATGTTATCAGCAGCAGGCTGGCGGACGCTGCTGAGCATTCTTTTCACATAAACTCTTTCTAAACTACGATCACGGGTGGAGAAGGGTAGGCTTACGGCCAAAATTAATATACAATCTATCCACGATTTGCCCTACTAGAGATAGGAATTTGACATAAGCTCCATACAAAATATGTCAGATTTCTATCTCTAGTACGGTAAATCGTGGATAGATTGGATATTAATTTTGGCCGTTAGTCTTTGCTGGGAACCCGACACATTATCTATACTCTGTCGCTTTTTCAAAGCTCATACAATGTTGACAACACAACTTTGTACTAGCGTCTAGCAAATTATATACCTTTAAACTTGTTATAGTACAATTAGTTTATGTAAATACCATGCAAAGCAATGCAAAGGAATACGTTCTATTTAACATCACCTGTTTACAAGGTTACGTCAACTTTTCGTAAATCGAAAAATGTATATCTGTCAATAAATCAAATAATTATCCCATTATCTAGATCTTACGTATTCTTTGTCCATCCAAAGGTTGTCTGGAAGATATCGCTTTTAGCGATAAGACCGCCTATGTACCCATAATTTATACGTTGTTCCTGTTTACTACTATTTTCATGGTGTAGGTACAATAAAGTATATTCTATCTATCTAATTAAAGGCCTGGCAGACCCATCGATATATATGTACTACGTACTAGATGCGCTGTTTAGAAGGACAACATGGTTACACGAGTTATGGTTCCGGAACCACACTCATTAGTTCACTTGACAGCTGTCTCGCGAACACACGTAGGTTTTTATCAATGGTTGCGTCAACCGAATTTGGAACACGCTGCTTAAATGAGATCGCGTGTCTATCTATTGACGTCGTTAGGCAGATCAAAGAATTTTTATATTGATACCAGCTGACCCCCACAACCGTGGCTTCGCTCCGGTGTTTTCTTTTACAAACTTTCAACCCCTATTTAACCCCGTTAGAGGATGAATTTTAAATCCATTCTCAGTGCTCACCTTTTTTCTTTCTTTTTTTTTTTCGTGGTGCAATTCCTCATGGACGCATTCCGCCCGGGGAAGGCGGAGCCAGTGTCGGACTCTTACCGACTAAAAACTACCACGGTATTCCTCTACCGACCCTTGGCCGGGGGCGTGGGAAATACTCCCGTATTCGCCAAACCATCCCCGGCAGGTCCCGGCTCGCCACTGCCAGGTGAGCCCCTTCTCCCCGTGCGGCAACCACAACGGCCGCACCCTCCTCTTGACTGGCGCGCGCGGAACACTACGCGCCACCGTCACTGGCCTTGACTGGTCGGGCGGCGGGCCATCCCGAGTCCGCCGCCCGTAGGCCCACACCTAGGGTGGCTGGAGGTCGGCATACGCCCAGGTCGTCTTCTGCGGATGGGAAGAGAGGTCATCGCCTCTCGAACCCTCTCCGCCGTCTCCTTAGCGAGCATCACCTCCTCGCAGTGCTCACCTACGTTATCTAAGGCACTCTTGTGCAAAATTTCATCCTCTTAGATCCAGTTGAGGCTGTGCGTCATCTGTCAGTCAGTTTTAAGAATTTTACTAAGTAGATAAAACTTCCTTGAAGTAGACATATATTTTAACCTGGTGGACAGAGTATACATACAACGTGTATCAGAAATGCGTGGTCATATTTTGAGAGCTCAATCAGGGCATAGCATAGAACAACTTTTACTATGGGACCAACCCTGAAATCGCAAAAAATATCAGCTGGTCCTTACATTTTGTCGAGCGACATCGATGATTTGGTAGAGAACAGCTGATATTTTATTTGCGATTTCGGGTTGGTCCCATAGTAAAAGTTGTCATATGCTATTCCTTGAATGAATTCTTAAAATATGACCACGCATTTCTGATACACGTTGTATAGGTATATGATAATATTTATGATTTGTGCAATAGTTTTAATTACATCATAACGTAATTAAAAACATATCGCAATAATATTTACCAAACATCATGTGTCAATATCTGTAGATCATGTCTCCAAGTAACAACATCAACATGTAAGTGATAAGCACTAGTAAATATTTAATGTCTTTGGTGATAAGTAAGTATGTATATTTTTATTGAGAGAGTATGAATTCACAACATACTTTGAAAATAGACATGCACTATTTTATTGAAGCAATCTCTAACATTAACTTACAATTAAAGAAGACCATAAAATTGCAACAATTCGTATATCGAATCGAACTAACATGAAAAATACGTAGGTAATTAACCATTCAATACGCAAATTACTACGTAGACTAAATTAATGTAAATTGTTGCATAAAGTAGAACTTAGGTAGGTACCATTTATTATTTGAAAACAGTATATTCATAGAGTTTCTTGCCGGCTCTTCTCCATACTACCAACCTTTTGGAACCGTGCAACTAGATTCATATAACGTTTCGAAAGTGCATGACAATTATTTTAATACAACATTATAATAGAACAAGTTTAACGGGATTGCATCGCGTATATTATTTAAATTGGTTTTCCTGACGTTTCGAAAGCTTTGCAGCGTTTGTGGTCGCAGGAATTTTCTTGAAGGGCATTTTCTTGAATGCACAGATTTAGACTTTTCAGAAATTAATTTCGTGTACTTGTAGTCTAGGTTAGGTAATGAAGAGTCGATATGTCCGTATTGTTACGATTTCATGGTCTTCTTTAATTAAAATACAATGTTTATTCGAGATATTTTGTCCTTATCATAGACCCCATCGATTAGTGCAATTGAATAATGAATGTCTATTTTTTGCATTTTTGTTGATTTGAAACCCGGCTCAGGGAAGCTTTAAAAAAATCAGTGATTGTATTTCTTCTAATTTCTAAAAACAAAAGAATGTTTCCTTTGAGTAAACTTTGTTATCTTCATAATGTAATTTTCCTCTATGTCCCGATCGTTTTTTCCACCCTGTATAGATGATGATGATAACGGATGGTACAGAACCCTTAGTGCGTGAATCTGACTTGCACTTGGCCGGTTTTTTTAAACGATCTTATTTCCACCTTCTAATTTAATGACAGGCTTGCCCAGTGTGGGGCTACTGGACAATTTCTCATTTTGTAATGTTGTTTCTTGGCATATAAATGAATTTATTATTATTATATTATAAAATGTTTATTTATTTATTGTTTCTTTTTCAACCTGTCCGGTGATTTTACTGTTGGCATAATTGTAAGGGGAATGCACTGGTTCCTGTCATACAGTTAACAACTAGCTCAGGAGCCAGGGACTTCGTTTAATGTATACAATCTTTTTTCAATAAAGAAAAATAAAGAAAATTATGTCCATTGTTTCGAACTAAATGGTTTTCCCATAGCATCATCATAATTTAATATGAAGTGTTAATTCTCCTGTAACGCTAATCTGAGGGTGTGCTTGAGCTATTCTTTGGCAAAGTATCGTAAAACGATAAGAATGAGTGATGACCTCACAAGTTATCATTAGCAACAACTCAAATAAAATCTTATTAAAAAAATTTGTTTCCATCTCACTTTGCATTCCGCCTCCTCCTTGAATTCTTCTTCTTTCTTCTTTTCTATACATATTATAAATTAAATTCCCCCGCCGCGCTGAGTCCGTGTTTGTTCTGGATAATCACAGAAACTACTGTTCGGATTTTCATACGGCTTTTATCAATAGAAAGGGGGATCATCTAAGAAGGCTATAACTGCTATCAGTGCAAAGCCGGGGCGGGTCGCTATAATAAAACATTTTTTTCTTTTATCTGTTGTAGAAAAGTTATTCTCGGTGTTTCTCTCTTCTTCCCATCTAGCAATCTATCTCGAGCAATTCACCTCACCTTGCTAGTACAGTCAAGCTCACGTCGATGGTAACAAAACCAGTATAAACTGAACCTCTTGTATAAGCCAGTCCCGCTTATAATAGATTTTGTTCCCATTGTAATGCGGTTGGCTGTACGTCCCTTTGTGGACTCTTTGAAGAATTTGTAGTCATCGTAGACAGGATGCGGAAGACAGAGGATCCAGTGTTATGAAACCAATTACGAAAGACCTACGTGCCGTGAACAGATAGTCTTAGTTAATTGATTGCACTAATTGCGAGCTCTGTTGACCCGAGTGCGGATCATCTGGTAGTTATTATCTATGTTTTCCTTAATTCATACAACGTGACATGCCGAAGCCGCGAAGTAACGATAAATTAATTTAAATTGTCGTTAAATATTACATAAGCCATGTCAACCCATAGTTGGTGATAATTTTAATAGTTTTCTATTTTTTGGCAAGTCACAATCGCCACAAGTCGTCAATAAACCCGGGTTATCTCTAAATTATTAACTTTTATATTTCGATGTATGAGCCAATGTAAATAATATTATAAAAACTTGATATGACACTTGAAAATTATTATTAAAACAAAGATAATTAAAACTTGGCGATTAAAAATAAGTGTTTGCTTATAAAAAGGTGGTAGAATGTCATAGATCGATTTTATGCAGTGAGATCACATGACTTGCGTTTTACGTTTATAATATAGCTGTATTTATAAATAGTTTCGACGATCACTTTTACGAGTGACGTCATAATTATTGTAAACACTAAGTTTCACACTATGCACTGCACACTAGTGCACACACGCAAGGCTTTGTGGATTAACGATATCATTAGCACGCACACATGCCCACACTCGGTGGTGTGAGTGTGCAGTGGTCGCATCTTCGCTTTGTCAGCTTCAATCGATAACGTTTATCTGTGGTCGAGGCGTACTGGTACGTGTCGGGCTCGACGTCGGGCTGACGGGCATCGACTCGCCACCCCGGGGTTATCGCGCTAATTCTCCACGCAAGCTGGATGTGGCTATATGGGCCGACGGTTATCATCTGTATGGACTCTCTATGACGCAAGCGCGATAGTTTCACATGGTCTATAGTGTTTGTTTGATGAGTTTCTGTAGCAGCAATATATATAACTATAAATATGAATCTGTCTATTGATTGAATAAATAGTCTCATTTATAATATTAAGTACCTATGTCTCACAACAGAACACAGTAAAAAGTTGTGTTTTATGATGCGGACTGTTATACCGTCCTATTACAACGCCAATGTGACAATTCAGTCGGCTAACAGTCAGCTTATTGGATAGGGTTCTTTAGTAGAATCGACACGAGCTAGTTCCAAATTCTAACTGGAATCACACTGAACATTCATATTATAAATGCGAATGTTTTTGAGTGTGTATGTATGTATATTTGTTACTTCTTCACGCTGTAACGGCTGAACGGATTTGGATGAAATTTGGCACACAGATAGACCATGTCATGGGTTAACGTATAGGTTTTTTTGTCTCGGGAAGATAAATAGTTCCCGAGAGATGCGCGACAAACGACATCCACACGGGTGGAGCCGCGGGCCCCCTCTTGTTAATAATATTAACAATATAATAAGTATAATAACTCAAAATATTTTTCAGCCAAAACTGATGGAGGGCGGAAACTACATTCGTGAGGGGCGCGACTCCAGCAAATCCACATGGCTCCTGTTCTCCCCGGCGACTCCTGACGAGGCTGGAGCCCTGGCCAAGTTCTTGAGCGTCTTCTCCTCGTACGGAGTCAACCTCATGCACATCGAGTCCCGCTCCTCAGCCAGGAGGCCGGGCTATGAGTTCATGGTGGAATGTGAGCACGGCGCTGGAGACTTTGGAGCAGCCCTCGATGAGCTGAAGGATAATGTTGGCTATTTGAATGTTATCTCTAGAAATTATAAGGATAACAGAGGTAAGTGTAAAAAAATTATGTCGGTTTAATATACCTAACGTGTACAACATAACCAGCCCATTACTGTCCCACTGCTGGGCACGGGCCTCTTCTCAGTATGAGAAGGCTAAGGCCTTAGTCCAGATTTTTAAAAATTATAAAATGACATTACCTACATGGGTAAATTAGGTAATTATTTTTTGCACAGAAAATTATGTTGTCATCCTTAAACAAGCCGGTAGAATTTAGTTTTGTATAAATCATAATGATAACCGAGATTTTCAACATTATCTCTCTCACTAAAAGTTCAAACATTTTGATATAAAGCTCCAATAACGACAACACCGTTCCTTCTCCACCAGATGCGGTGCCCTGGTTCCCTCGCCGAATCCGTGATTTGGACAGGTTCGCGAATCAGATCCTGTCTTACGGAGCAGAGCTGGACTCCGACCACCCCGGGTTTACTGACCCCGAGTACAGGGCCCGTCGCAAGTACTTCGCGGACATCGCCTATACCTACAAGTATGGCCAGCCCCTGCCGCACGTCGACTATACCAAGGAGGAGATCGCGACCTGGGGAACAGTGTTCAGGAAGCTCACCGAGCTGTACCCGACACACGCCTGCAAAGAACACAACCATGTCTTCCCGCTGCTGATAGAAAATTGTGCCTACAGAGAAGATAATATTCCACAGTTGGAAGATGTATCCAACTTCCTTAAAGGTAATTGTAAAAATTGTAAAGTAATTGTTAACTATTGAAGGAATAAATATTTAAGGTAAGCATGTATCTTAGTTAGAAGGGAAAAAATAAAAGATGAACTTTTATTTAGCACAGGATAGTGACAGCACAATAATACCATTAATAAAATTAAACTTAGATACATGAAAGCAGAATAAATGCAGTAGAAATGAGAGCTTTGAGAAGTATGTGTGGTGTAACTACTACTTCTAATATTGCATTTCTGACATAGAACTGCAACGTATATGAACTGCTTACAATTTTTAATAGGTGATTAAAATGTAAAATGTAAGTATCATGTGGCCATTAATGTTTTTTACAGTAATTCTATATATTCCTGCCTATTTGTTGTCTAGCAGTATGAGTCTGTCATGCTCACTTAAATGTCATGCTGATGGTGGCGTTAGTGTCGGGTCGTTAAGTTCCCTTCAATATGGTTGAGTTAAGCGATGGCTGATGCTCGCGTCATGCTCGTGAACGGGTGCCGTCTGTCGGGACAGGTCAGCTTCTACATACTATGGCAACTCTTCTTACGTTTATTTCTAAAGGCAATATACTCACTTTTAAACTCTTGTTTATTTCTGACATTAACCTACATTATACTCACATTATTTGAATAAATTTGATGTAATAAACAATAACCTATTTTAAAAAGAGTTTATCCATGGAGTTTCTTGCCGGTTCTTCTCCATAGGACCCACAATTTGGAACCGTGCAACTAGAGCCTGACCTTTCAAAAGTGCCTGTAATTAGGTTTATTTGAAATAAAAAACATTGAAATTGAAATAACTTTGAGAGATAAAGTAAGGAATAACGTGATAAGGGAGCGTTGTGGAGTGAAAGAAAATGTAGTGACATAGATTGAGAAAGGTATGTTAAGATGGTTTGGACATATAGAAAGGATGGACGAGAGGAGATTGACGAAACAAGTATACGAAGCGAGTGTGGATGGAAGAGTTGGAAGGGGATGACCTCGGCGAACGTATCGCGATCAAATCACGGACGTTCTCAAAAAATGCCAGGTTAAGAGTACTCTAAACCGACGAGCATGCATGACGAGGTTAATGAACGTAGATAAAGCGAAAGAGGTGTATCAGGATCGTAGCAGGTGGAAATCCATAGTCTATGCCTAAAACTAGGGTGAGGGCCTGGTGATCCGTAACACAGGGTTCTCCCTAGTACGGACTCCAGTCTCTCGCAAAGGAGCTTATACGCACTTATTTGTTACATAATTCTAAGGTACCTATTTATATTATTAAGCCCACCTTTGTGAAGAGAGAAATAAAATAAATAAATTTTATTACTATTACTATGCCTATCCCAATTGGAAACAGGCGTGATAATATGTATGTATGTATGTAACTTAGATATAGGTAAGTAAAACATGAAGTTGCTGCCGGCATGCCCATGCCAAAAGGGTCACCAACTCAGCATTGTTAGTACTGTGCTCATGTTTGTTATAACTTTGTTTTTATTTTTATGGTGTGCAAACAATAAAGTATACTCTATCTATCTATCTATCATGTGCTGGCGTGGAACATTCAGTGCTGATTTTCAGTTGGCACCCTGCAGTGACACACGGACGAAGGAACCATGTTTATAGACAATCATTAATCATATATCATCATCATATCCTTACCTACTCTTTTAGTAGGCACTGTAGATAGAACCTATTACATAAACTACAAGTTAAGTGCTTTATCATACAGATTCATAGTTTGTTTTGTTAGTAACAGTATAAACTGTAACAAACCACTAAGTATGCCACTTACCAACAATCTTACATTCCAGACTGCACGGGCTTCACTCTCCGGCCAGTAGCAGGTCTCTTGTCCTCCCGTGACTTCCTGGCGGGGCTGGCGTTCCGCGTGTTCCACAGCACCCAGTACATTAGGCATCACTCCCGGCCACTGTATACTCCGGAGCCAGACGTGTGTCACGAACTGCTGGGCCACGTTCCTCTGTTCGCAGACCCTGCCTTCGCACAATTTTCTCAAGAGATCGGTCTTGCTTCTCTCGGGGCTCCAGATGATTATATTGAGAAACTTGCCACCGTGAGTACGATTGGACTTACTATTGAGTATGTTAGAATTTATCTTTTGGAGGACTTTTTATATTATAGGATGGCGAAACGAGCTCAAGTCCCATCTGATGTTATGCGGTTACCATTGCCTATAACAACTGCAATACTACCTAGGCTGTTGCCTAAATGTTATTACGAGTCAGTTCAGTCAGTCAGTCGGTAAAGTCTCACGTAATTGTAGATTCCCCGGCACACGTACGGTCGATCGCACGTCGGTGGTAACACTTTAACATTAGCAGCATCTTTATTTCGTAAGCAGTAAGGGCGGTTTTCGAATTGAAGTGTTACCACAGTCATGCAGGCGACTGTACCCTTCGCACCGAAACAAAGCATTACTGTTTGGCGGCAGAAGTGGGTACGGTGGTAGTACACCCCCGGAAAAGCTCTTTCACAAAAGAGCTCTACTATTAATACTACTGCTTAATGTACTGTCAAAGGGAGAAAATGAATTGGGACCAATAAAAGATATGTATCAACACAACGACCATACAGCCCATAGACGCCTCATAAGTTCATAACAGGCGACGGATGTCTGCAACACATCTATGAAATTTCACTAATGTAGGTCGCCACTATTCGCCACTTGTAATCGTCAAATCAGTTTCGACCACTTACATGAGCCGCCAAAACTGCCGCGTTAGTGATTAGCCAATAGCCGCCTTGGTACGGTCAATCGGATTGCAGTACCCCGCCTCAGCTAGTGGCAGAATTTCTTGTACGCATTATATTCAATATTAGGCGTATATTGGGCTGTAAAGTCGTTGTATCAACATGATAGCTGATAGATGTTCTTTCACATTAACCCTTGTTGTAACAACAACATTCGTGAACATCTTCTTAACTAATAGCTAATGTCTCTGTTCCAGTGCTTCTGGTTCACCGTAGAGTTCGGTCTGTGCCGGCAAGAGGGCAAGCTAAAAGCGTTCGGCGCCGGCCTCCTATCCTCATTCGGAGAGTTGCAGTACTGCCTCTCAGACAAGCCCGAGCTGAGAGAGTTTGACCCTGAAACCACCGGTGACACCAAGTACCCCATCACAGAGTACCAGCCCGTCTACTTTGTGGCCAACAGCTTTGAGGATGCTAAGGAAAGGATGATGTGAGTGTCTTTTATACTTTAGGGTTAATTTTTAATCAGCTTTAAAGTGATTAAAGTTTCTGATGGTAGGTGAGCTGTTGTAAGTAGCTTACACTGTTTTAAAAACGCAAATTTTGTGTCTGACTGCTGGATCATAGTACTATTAGATATTCTGTGGCTGGATAGTGACATAACGCGTATTAATCTCAGGTGTATGTTTGTAAACTGAAAAAGCTATATACAGGGTGGATATGACAATACGATAATAAATAAAACCACGTACAGATTATCACGTCCTCTGATCGTATACAAAAAAATAATCAAATCCAGTTAATAGCTTAGCCACAGGTAATTATTATAATTTCATTGATTTTGTATGTAGAACCATTTTTAGGGTTCCGTAGTCCTACAAGGAACCCTTATAGTTTCGTCATGTCCGTCCGTCTGTCCGTCTGTCCTAATCCTTGACAGCTTAATAACTTCTACAGTTATAAATATAAGTAAATGAAATTTTGATAAAAAATGGTTTCAATATAGATCTCAATTTAAAAAGAATAAAAAAATCTTGATAACGTATTTTAGGGGTGGCGCCCATACATGTGAAATGGGGATGAAAATTTTTTTTTCGCTGCGCCCCCTCGTGTGGTGTATCATTGAATAGGTCTACTAAAATGAAGGTTATGTTTCATACACAACTTTTTTATCAGGTATACCATCTGCGAAATACAGCCCGCCAAAGTGGCTTGCAATGTGTCCCCCCCCCTGCCATTTCTAAGATATGCAACGTAGAAACTTATAATCTTCCACATTGATAGAGCTTTATAAAAACTCTCTTTTAAAATTATTTCGAGTATAATGTTATTATAAATTTTTGAGTTATAGTGAGAAAACTGCAAAATACTTAAGACGCCCTAGTTCATAGGTCATTGACCTTAAAGAAAAATTATTTTAGCAAATAATGCTCCTTTAGTTACTACCTATATAAAAAAAATCACAAAATATTGATGACACACTTCTTAAATTTAGCTTCTTAAATTCAGCGCTAGGTGGCGCTGTTTGCAAAAACTAAAATAGCAATGATAAATATTCGATTTGATTAGTTTGTAATTAGGAACCCTATAATACTGAGCATGGCCCGACATGCTCTTGGCCGGTTTTTCTAGGCAAAGATCGTTAGTTCGAAGACCTGTACGAGTCCATATAATTTTAAACACTCTCTCTCAATGATAACAGATTATTATAAATGGTGTTACTTATTATTTCGATGTTTTAATATTTATTTTGTTAAAATATTTAGTTTTTTTAATTTTCGATAAAAAAATATTTATGTTATAATAAAACAAGGTTTAACCGGATTAAATCGCGTATATTATTTAAATTGGTTATTGGTTATCGCGAAAACCTAAGAAGTTAAATATTTATGTGTTTAAAATGCTTCTATAGACTAGTAATAACCGTGTTTTCATTTCTTGTTGTATTGTCATATCCACGTTGTATATAACTTTAAACTATAGTCTATTATATCACTAGGCACTAGGCTAAGGCCTACTGTCCACGGAGGCGTAGCTTCATAGACGCGTATTCGTCATTATATGCTTGATGTACACCTGCTTGCTGCTTACATACAAAACTATGAAACTCTGTCGACGGAGCGGGATCGTCGCGCTCGCATCGCTGCGTGCAGGCTTCGTGACGCCTGCCGTACCGCGTATCATACGAGCTACATCGAGAGGAGTTGCGTGTTGAAAATGACGGAAATGCTATAAGATTTGTACAGAATTACAGATTGTTGAAAATGTATGCTTGAAATACCCTTCGTGGAAAAAGTTTAGTACGCTAGGCTGCACAAGCTGCACGGCGTATTTTGAAGCGTCTATGAAGCTAACGCCTTCGTGAACAGTAGGCCTAACTCAATCACTATTATGGCCGACAGTCGTATTACGAAAAATTGTATCTTAAAAGATTCAAGCTTTCTATTATTAGCCCTTTCATCTCTTTCGATTTTAATAACATTCATTTATGTTGTAAATTACAGAAAATTCGCACAAAAGATCCCCCGTGACTTCGGCGTCAGATACAACCCCTACACCCAGAGCGTGGACATCCTGGACTCACCGCGCCAGATGAAGGACCTCCTGCGAGAGGTGCACCAGGAAATGAACCTGCTCCTCAATGCCATGGATAAGTTATAAACGTGTCAAGGACAACTAAAGGAGTTCCAATTTAAACACACAAATATGATGTCCTATGAAACAAATATAATGCAGTCGTTCGAGATAGTTAGTTCTGTTTTCGACGGTTTGTGTTGCCTTTCTTCCAGTATCAGGAGTGGACCTCCACACCTCCTATAATCTTCAACTGCCCCAGCAGCCATTACTGCTGCCTAGAATTAAACAAGGTAGAGTGTTGTGGCTTGGCTGGACCAACACCCACACTACAGACGAATTATATGGTAATTTGATTATCTTTAAAAATGCTATAAATAAATAATATAAGATTATAATTCTGTGCTGTTCACTTTATATTTGAAATCGATCGATCGATCGAAAAATACTATGTACTGAAAACAGCCTATCGCAAATTTTCGCTACGTGAAAGGCTAGTAGGTATTGTATAACTGGAATAATATGCCAAAATTAATGTAAGTCTGGTCTATAGTGATTATTTTTATAAATATTCCTCTTATGTTCAAATTATACATATTGTCAATATAATTTAATAATGCCTACTTAAGACGATTCTAGATGTACCTAAATATATAATAATAAACAGGGTGTATATTTTGAATATACATCATGTATTGTGTAAATAATTTATTTTATAAACCTGTGCTGTATTTTCTGATAAGTTTATTGTAAGTTAAGTGTATGATAGTTTAAATAAATAAATTGTTAACAGATTATAGATATTTTTGCACTTCCCAGTTTCTTAAAAAAATAATGATGCTTTATGTAATTTGCTTTTGCGAGTTAGTCGAAAAGATAAGATTAGAAAATTACCAATTTGGGTCTAAGTTTTCACGTAATTACAGTCAGTACCGTGCCGCAGTATTTTCCGTGTGATGCTGGACATAAAGAATAGCACCACCCTATGTCTTCTCATGGGTGTCGTAAAAGGTGATTAAGTGATTCACCAGAGGATGGGCAGCAGCGTTCTCTGAGTATTTAACCAACCAACTGCGATCGCCAACCCGCCTGACAAGCGTGGCGATTATGGCATATCCCTCCCTTCTTAGGGGAGGCCAATGTCTAGTAGTGGACGTCTTTCAGTTGAAATGATGATGATGAATGATGACAGTCAGTGCCTATAGGCCATGTAACGACTGACATACAAATATCAAATCGAATCGCATGTTACAAGTCTATGTTATCTAATCTTTAAGAAGTGAATGACTATTTTACAACCACAACTGACCATAGCATTCACAGTTACTGTATTCTATACTTTTTATTTACGTTTCCGTACCCATTGGATGCAAACGGGACCCAATTACTCTCGCTACGCTGTCCGTCTGTCCGTGTCTGTCACAGGGCTGTATCTTTGTAACGGTAATAAATAAAAAGTTGAAATTTTCTCAGTATATGTGTTGCTACGGTGCTACGCTGGGGTATCACGAGAAATAATAAAAACAAAAAAAGTCTAAAACCAAAGGGGGTCCCCATACAAGAAACCTCGAAAAACATGCATTTTTTTCAACGTTTTTGTTCCTGTTCTATCTTCAAAACGGTAATACATAATAGCGTCAAACTTGGTCTAATTATAGTGCATACTATGTAGTTTAGCAACAAATACAAAAAACTGGACAAATATGGACAAATGTGGTGGTATTTACGGAAGAAAGAGATGCAAAAATTCACATTTCGCGTTCAATCGTTGATATCTTTTGATAATCTCTTGTAAATTAAATCAGTTTCTATGGGGTATCAGGTTATGTTGAATTCCCATATAGCACCCATTCCCGTAAACATCGGAGAATCTACACTCGAAGTTGTTGACGATTATGTATACCTAGGACAAACTGTCCAGCTAGGTAAGTCCAACTTCGAGAAAGAGGTCAATCGTCGAATCCGACTCGGTTGGGCAGCGTTCGGGAAGCTACGCAATATCTTCTCGTCCAAAATACCGCAGTGTCTCAAGACGAAAGTCTTTGACCAGTGTGTGTTGCCAGTAATTACTTACGGTACTGAAACGTGGTCGCTCACAATGGGCCTGATAAGAAGGCTCAAAGTCACTCAAAGGGCAATGGAGAGGGCTATGCTCGGAGTGTCCCTGCGTGATCGAATCAGAAATGAGGAGATTCGCAGGAGAACGAAAGTAACCAACATAGCCCGAAGAATTGCCAAACTTAAGTGGCAGTGGGCGGGGCACATTGCTCGCAGAACGGATGGCCGATGGGGCAGTAAAGTTCTGGAGTGGCGACCGCGTACTGGAAGGCGCAGCGTGGGTAGGCCCCCCACAAGATGGACCGACGACCTGGTGAAGGTCGCGGGAATCCGCTGGATGCGGAAGGCACAGGACCGGTCGTTGTGGCGATGTTTGGGGGAGGCCTATGTCCAGCAGTGGACGTCTTTCGGCTGAAATGATGATGATGAATGATGGGGTATCAGGTCGATGGGGGGTACGGAACCCTAACTGCGTGAGTCCGACTCACACTTGGCCGGTTTTTAAGGGATTCTTCTTTAACAGAATTAATAAGAACGATTTTACACAGACTACTAAAGAAATAAATGAAACAATAATATTAACCAACATAATATATTTAAAAATTTGTACAGAATAAACTTAAGTACCTAGTACTTGTAGCAACTAATTAATTACATTAAAATGACGAGATAACGCACTACTTGTCACTTAACATCTACCATCATAAATTAATATACCCTACAGTGTGTGGAAACATACGGAGCGAGCGGTCGGTGCGGTCCCGCGGCGTTTTATTATTGGCATTATTCAAACCGCACTTATCGTAAGTTCCTTACGTTACCACGCCTTATTTACAACAATTAAGTACATAAAATTGATTTATTTACAATACTGAATAATATTTAATCATTATCCTCGGTACACACTACAGCAATGTAATTGACATACGGTTCAAGAACTAGAATTGCCAAAATATATTGCTACTTTATACAATACCTACATGTAGAAATTATATTATGATTACATGTAAATACCGTAAACAGGTTATTTTTTACTAATTTGGTTTTCAAGATTTTGTAATTACGTTTTTAGTTATGACAGCTCTATGTCAAGCTACATAATATTATGTAAAAATTGTAACGTACTTTCTTTTTACAGATTTTACAGAATTAGGTATATGTGTTATTTAACAATGTTACTAGGCTGCTCAAAGTTTTTGCTGCAGTACACAAACTTGTACAAATAAAATGGTTTTTGTCATTCATGGTTGACACGATTGGTCAAAGGAACTTGTATCCAGTATACCCCGGCAGCTGGCACAGTAGGTAACGAGTAGGTAATGTACTTTATTTGACATAATGCAAGTATCGCCGCTGTGAAATGCTAAGACGAGTAATATTCAAGTAGGTAAAATCTCTAATTTGTAAGACGTACAAGAGAGACGTACAACAATACAAAGCTCTCTAAAATTCTATTGCGTTTTAACACTTACACCGTACGATTTGGCACTAAACTATAGTACTCTAAAGATGTATAAAATTGCATAAAACAGATTATTTAATATTTTAATTTATTAAACTATCATGAAATAGACGTTACGACAGAGAACGTATCACAGTTACTAGAAATAAATAAATAAATATAACTTTTTACAATAAATATTTGATGTCCACTCCGAGATTCATAAGTTTTGATTTTGTTAAGATTAAAAAGTTAAATACGACTATAATGCGTCTTGCTATTCGTTATTATAAAGATAATATCAAATACGAAGGTTCTTAGTACTAGCGAAAACCATAAAAAGTCTTGAACGAGTTCACAATTTACTAAATTGACGCTAGTCACAGTTACAGAAACAAAATGTTATTGTAACTGACCTTACAGTAGTAGTTCACTAATCCAAACTGGCCAAACAACTTGGTACTGTCACGATTCGTGTTGTATGTACGTACATGGCAAAAATGGGCAATATATTAGATTTATAAGTTAACGATGTAACTAGTAAGATATGGCGAATATGTACAGATCGGCGCGAGACGGCGCGGTTGTGGTAGACCCGTGGCTGCGTGTGGTTCCTTCACACTTCGCTCTGCATGCAGTGAATCGACGAGTCCTCAGACAACTCATCCATTGAAGAATCCGTGAAAGATGTTCCATCTGAAATAGATATCCATTTTATTATTGCGACCTGAAGTAGGCAATTCTGAAAACTGCAGAAGAAATCTCCAAGTACAGCATAGAAATGTAATGATAGACATTATCATCAGCTGGAATCTGCACATCAGCCAAGTATCTTTATATTATCTTTGCTCATGGCACTTTCCTCAGTCCTGTGCTAATAGTATCTACGCAACTCACAATAATATAACGTGCGAGATTCGATCATGCTGTAAATATTTTAATATGAAAGTTTTATCGATATTTTATGCTGTTCAGTGGAGCTTGTATCCTGAGCCTAAGTATTACAAGCGCAGACGAGGCTTGTCGATACAATGTCATCACAAGTCATGATTATCAACCGATATCTGATTGCTATTGTTATTTATATGGACAAGTTGCAACAACGCGTAGGAGTAGTTTCTATCATATATTTTTTACTTCGTTGCAATTACATGGATGTGCAACAAAAAACGTATATTTTTGTGTTTTAAGAACAATTAATTTATTTTATTGTGAGCTAGATCTTAACATAATAGGTATATAATAATGTTTTTTTTCTAATGAGCATTTTCTTTTCACATATGATGTTTCCTATAGTTTTTGTGTAGAACATAAATATTCGACTACTGTTAAGTAGGAAGAAATTGCAGTAGTCACACAAGTCTCATTTACAAAACTACCTACAAATAGTAAGTGTGCTAGGACACAACTCGAGTGAAACATAGTATAAACTAAGCAGAACCCATCGAGAATATCCGCGGACCTGTCAAATGTAGTAATGTATGTGACAATGAAATTCCAGCAAAGTCTGCAGATATTTCCGACGGTTTGCAAACTGGAGTTCCTTCTTACCTATCGGTACAAAAGGTGGTTTGTTCTGGAAGGAGTAGGTGAGGTGCAGGTTGATGGGGCGGCCAAACCCCGCCGGGTCAGCGTCGCGGGATACCACTGCAGGACACACAACACAGGTAAACATGGCAGGCAACATGTCAACGGCCATCGGTGGCAACTATTCGCGGAGCACACAGTCGCTAAGCAAGCTATACGAGTCACGTTGGAGAACTTCGCCAATGGTGCTTACTTGTGAAAGCAGTGTTGTTAAATTTTGTATTACTGAAGGAAAGGTGTGCTTTTATTCTAAAGATATAACTAAATTTAAACGTTATAATTCGAAGCAAAGGACCAACATTTTCTTTATTTTAGAACGTTGCTTTCCATTTCGTTATCAACGTAGAAGCACACCTTTCCCACAACCCTGTCCTGGATATACTAACATTGACTCTGCTTGCCCTTTCCGGTGTGCTGGTGCTTCTTTTGCCTAGCGCGGCTGTTCTGGAACCAGACCTGCGTCACCCGCTTGCTGAGGCCGGTAACTTGCGCGATCCGCTCCAGGTCCTGGCCGTCGGGGTTGGAGTCGAGCTGGAAGTTGGCCTGCAGCACCTGCAGCTGCTCCTCCGTGAAGGTCGTGCGCACGCGCTTCGCCTTGCTCTTGTGGTAACCTTCTGAGTCGCACCCGTCTGTGGTTCAGATCGTTTTTGCACATATTGGATACGTTAGTCTACATACTACTGCACTGTTTAATGTTTGTGTTTCATTTGTTGTACAGAATTCTTATAACTTCATTATCGACTGTAAAATTGAGTTTGATGTTCTTTAGAAAAGTACCAAACAGAAAGTAAATAGCTCGGACGAATAAAAAAGGCGGACGGAATCTCGCTAAACAAAGACTGAAGCACTTCATTTTTAGTTAAACCCACTATAATTTCGAAAGCATTTTAACACACCAGATTTATACTGTTATTTTATTTGACACTACAACAATGACTGCTGTCAAACTAGTTTTTTTTTGTAATCGCGGCTTTTTGGCATACTATGGACACACCTCGGCCACTGAATATAATATAAATAATATAATATAATATAGCACCACCTACGTACACAAGATTACATCTGTATACGAACGCGCACACACGTTTAGGTTAGGGATGCTCGCCACTCGTAATGCCGACTGGGTTCCAAGCGCTTCTCATTAGTTTTCAGAGACGGCGTGCTAGTATAGCGACTGGCGATTGACATCCATTGCAATCTTGCAGTCCAATTGCCGGCAAACCGCGGGTGGGTGCGGGGTGCGGGTGAGGAATCTTAGATTGGCGGGGGGTGGTGAGTGGTGTGTTTTGTACGATAGTACTATTAGGTATTCTGTGCTATGGATGTGAATTGGTGCGTGCTGGCCCGTACTTTTAAGAGATATTATGGATGCTTATTGCACTTATTGTTTAGCGAGATTCCGTCCGCCTTTTTTATTCATCTGAGGTAAATAGGTAATTGTTAAGGAATTCACAGCAAGTTAGATTAATTGGAGCAATTCAAAGTCAACTCACCATCAGACGAAATGGATCCTCCGTCGAGCGTTTCAAGATAATGTGGCTTGCAAAGCACCCTGTCTTCATGCAGGGCAAACTGTTCGCCCGTGGACAGCTGCCGGCCGCAGGCATCGCAGGCGAAGCAGGCCAAGTGGTAGACCTGCTCACGCGCCTTGCGCACCCAGTCCGACGACGAGATGCCGCGGCAGCACTTGGAGCACTTGGCGCCGAAACTCCTGCGCAAACACACACGTCACGCTGGCGGACAAACGCTGATCGCCGGCCAGCACGACACACACACGAAAGAAATAAATATAACCCTGATAGGACTACCGACGTACCGTGTACCATGTAAAATATAATGAAAGGACAATTATAAAAAGAGATAAAACAACATAAGCTGTAGCATCTACTTTCCAATGGGCACCGAACATGCATGAGCTGGATCGAAGGACCATAATTTATGGTTTGACAACCATTATCCTGACGAATATTAATATTGGAAATTACCGACTATTTATTATTCGTTATAAAATAACACCAAAATAATTGCTAAAATATTTTAGTGACCTTTTAGATGTGGAATTTAAATTAACATCGCCAATTAAAACTGTGGAGAATCACCGATATGTGCTCTGTGCTAAGAAAAATATTGATTTAAAAAGTTATGTTGACTTATATTTATATGGTTTCGTCAGAACTACGAAAATTTCTAAAACAATAAAAACAATCAAGATTAGGTATTTAATACTCGTCGGAGATAGAAAACTTTCCAAATATGCTTTTAGTATTAAGTGTAGCAGAACCTATGGTATACACCAACTAGGTATGCGGTTTTTGATTTATTTTTTACCAAGTCCATTAAATCTTTGTTGATTGTATTTAAATCGTAAAAAACCTACCACCGATTATCTCTACAAAACTTTGTTTTAATCAACGCTGATGCATCAAAACTGATCGTAAACGGTGTATTAATGTTTGTTATATCAATCGGTACACGTTAGCGGGACCTTGTCGGTGTCATTGAAGTATCAACAATTAAATAATTTCGCAAAGCACACACACAGCACGCAACAGACAAACGCGTAGCCAATGTAACATTCTCGCTGAGCGGCGAAACGCAGCGCGGCGCCTGCGCCAGCACCGCGTGTGCACGCAATTAAAAATAAATGAATAACAGATGATGTTAGCACGGCAAAAGGCCACCGCGCATGCGCACTTCCATTATATTTTAGTTGCTATAAATTTTGTGGCTACCGATTATGTCAACGGTTTAGTGGCAAGCTCATAACTTGGCAAACGATCGCGAACCTTCAACTAACGGTGCGTCTTCCTGATCCTGAACGTATGCTGCGAGCATCTGGTCCAATGTGATGTTGTGGTTTTTGTTATTCCGTTTTACACTTGTTTTTATCCTCTATTAATAAATATCAACATCTCTCTATCGCTCTAAAGTTTGCTGTAAGAAAACTCATTTTTGAGATAAGCTCGCCGATGTACATAAGCTTTCCCACTGTAATATTAATGTGTATATGTGTGTACAATAAAGTATAATTAATTAATTGTGGCACTACATGGGTGAGGTGCAGTGGAGTGGTCTTATTTATGCTCAATACGGTATATGGGTGATTATAGTGTGTTGTGTTAATTGTTTGTGTAGTAATTTTACGGGTATGTTTTATGAGCGGCCTGGCATTAAAGCGCTGTTGCTGGACGGCCGTCTGAGCTGTGCAAGGCGCCACATCACCTTGGTTTAATACAGTAAAGCGTCTGCTACATGGTAACAAACCAGCCTCCCCACCAAGGTGACCTTGCTGGTTTCCAACCATGTAGACAGTGGTTTGTCACCAAATTGTTTGACGACGGCTGTCAGCGACCAACCTCCCTCCAAGGTCACCTTGGTGGGGTGGCTGGTTGCTCACCGTGTAGCACACGCTTTACGTTTAATATCAATTTCATAAAACCCTTTGATTATTTAACTAACAACTTCAAGAAGGAAACTAGAAGAATACAACCGGGCTAAGCTGCATTCGGAAAACTCCGTGGAATCTTCTCATCGCCTATTTCATGAGCCTGAGACAAGTCTAGTCTTCAATCATTGCGTCCTGCCTATCGTGACTTACGAAGCCGAGACGTGGACGCTCATGATACGGCTGGTCCATAAGTTTAAAGTATGAAAAGGGCTATGCTTGGAGTCTTTCTGAAGTATCGAATCCAGTAAGAAATGATCCGGCAGAGAACGATAGTCGTCGATATAGCCCACATGATCAGCAAACTGAAGTGGAAGTGGGCCGGCCATATTAGACGAAGAACCGATAACCGTTGGGGTACATGTGTTTTAGAGTGGATACGGTAAACGTAGGGTAGGACGCCCTCAGACTCGGTGGAACGATGATATTGACAAGTTAGCTGGAAGCAGAAGGATGCGAGTGGCTGAGGATCGATGACAATGGCGTTCTGTTGGAGATACCCATCACCAACAGTGGACTAATATAGGCTGATGATGAAGAGTATTAAAATTTGGTAAACCTTGCATTCTACCGGCGTTGTGGCCCTTTATGCTATCAAATAGGAGAGTGAGATTATGCTTTTGTACAGGAATGGACTGCGATAGGCTGAGTTGATTGATTCATAAATACTGTTCACCAGTCACTCAGATAAGCAGTAACTTGATAATCCCATTCATGCAAAATAACTAAACAAAACCTCTCCTCTTTATAAAGAGCTGATAAGTAACAAGTGGAAGTCACCGGAGTGTTTATCAAGCCGACTGGCTCGCGATCGGCACTGCGGCTCCCAGCCCCCAATGAGTTTTGCGAGCCCTTCATATTTAATTAATTAAATAAAGGCATGCAACACGCCATTAACACGCTATCATATCACTTAACGCGGACATTAAAACGCTTCTGTTTGTTTTTTATACATTTGGCGTAAGGTACGCCGCCGCTGTCTGACCCGGCTCCCGACGTAACGAATACATTAAGTAGGTACTCCTAATGTGGTAATGAAGCTGCCGCATCAAAAATTTATTTAAAATAGGTACTTCATTTCATATTGAACCTTTGTTTGCAAGGATACAGTTACATACATTTTATGTTACAGTTTTTGTAATTATAAATTATTTGACATCTATTATAATAATAAAACAAAGTTTAACCGGATTAAATCGCGTATATTAATTAAATTGGTATTCCTGACGTTGCGAAAGCTTTGCAGCATTTCGTGGTCGCAGGTTGACTAAGATGACAAGCGTCTTTACAAATATTTAAAAAAATTTTTTTTTACAAAAAAAAAAATGTTTTTGTACAATATTATTAATTAAAATCGTTTCGATGCACGCAGTAATCACTCACAACATCATTAATAATTAAATAATTATTAATATTTTTTAGAAATATTTGTATTGACGCTTGTCATCTTAGTCTACCTGCGACTACGAAATAAATAAATAATAAATAAATAAATAAACTATTATTTCATAAAAAGAGATTGT
Organism: Asteroscopus sphinx; assembly: GCA_949699075.1. Taxonomy (NCBI): domain Eukaryota; kingdom Metazoa; phylum Arthropoda; class Insecta; order Lepidoptera; family Noctuidae; genus Asteroscopus; species Asteroscopus sphinx. The sequence continues at coordinate 796,869 of OX453002.1, read as the reverse complement.
AGTAAAAACATTACACATTTCTACAGAATAGGTGGGTACATTAATATCTTCAATCCGGTGGGTGAAGTTCTCCTAGCTAGGTTATACAATAACCTGTATTAAGGAGTAACAGTCCCGATCCACTTTTCAGTATAAAAATTATATATTTCCCTTTTTAGTTTAAATGCTGCAAAGCTTTCGAAACGTCAGGAATACCAATTTAAATAATACACGCGATTTAATCCGGTTAAACTTTGTTTTATTATTATAATAGAAAACCTTAGAAATTATTATCTATTATAATATAATAATCTATTCATGGACAGTTGTATGAAAGATTTGAAAGAGAGTGAAAATGGTTTAGAAATGAATGGGTTACTTGTCAAATGTCTCCTCTATGCCGATGATCAAGTTATCCTTGCATCGTCGGAGGGGGAGTTACAGAAGATGGTAACAATTATGGATGGTGCTTTGAAGAGTAAAGGAATGAAAGTTAATGTCAGTAAGACAAAAGTTATGGTTTTTGAAAAGGAAGAAGTTATGAAAGAGTGCAATATTTTGATAGGTGACGAAAAGGTGGAACAAGTGCAAGAGTTTGTATACCTGGGTTCCATGTTTTCGAGAGATGGCAAGCATGTGAAGGACATTGAAAGGATAGTGAGTGCTGGTAATCAGGTGAATGGGGCACTACACACCTTCATGAACAGCCGCAAAGTGTCGGAAAAGGCACGGCTGGTTGTTCATGGGGGAGTGTAATGCCTACACTTATGTATGGTAGTGAAAGTTGGGTATGGCAGAAGAAACATGAAAGCAGAATAAATGTAGTAGAAATGAGAGCTTTGAGAAGTATGTGTGGTGTAACTTTGATAGATAAAGTAAAGAATAACGTGATAAGGGAGCGTTGTGGAGTGAAAGAAGATGTACTGACAAAGATTGAGAAAGGTATGTTAAGATGGTTCGGACATATAGAGAGGATGGACGATAGGAGATTGACGAAACAAGTATACGAAGCGAGCGAGCGTTATCTTGATTTGATTTTTGATTTGAGTGTGGATGGAAGAGTTGGAAGGGGACGACCTCGACGAACGTATGAGGTTTAAGACATTTATTCTCACAAAGAACTTACAGAGTTCACTTAACATGAGAAACTTAAAAATTGAAAATACAAAAAGTAGGTTAGTCGATGATCTTAAGAGCTAGTGTTAGTTTAGCCTTAATAGTATTATATAATTTGGATATAAAAAAAGAAGTAATTTAAATAAGTAGGTGTACTGATGACCGAACCGACATCCGACATCGCACACCTTAAAGTAAATCTAGGGTATCTATAGTATCTACATTCTATATATTAATTCTACGGGTTCATAATAATTTTTGTACAGATGTTAAGCATGACTTAGGAGGCGTCACAATAGATCTTTTAGGTCGCAGTGGCTTAGGGGCGTTCAACACTCTACCTCTTTCCTCAAATAATAATAATAATGACTTAGGAGATATTCTTTTAATTTCTTCTTAAACATATTAATCGAAGCAATATCTATAATATTTCTGGGTATTTTATTAAATATTTGGGCCCCCTCATACATTAAATTTCTTTTACCATAATCCGTCCTTGGAAAAGGGAGATTTAGCATATATTTATTTCTTGTATGGTATCTGTGATTCTTTTTAGTAAATTGTATATTCGAATGAATTTTATTTGTTGTAATTTTTTTGATGAGAATGCATGTTTTATATTTGTATATTTGATTTATGTTGAAAAATTTAGTTTTGCTATAAAGTTCAATTGTAGGTGTAAGGTAATCATATTTGAATAGTGTTTTAATTGCTTTATTTTGTGCGACTTGTAATTTACTTAAATTGGTTATTGCGGCACACCCCCAGTATCGCGATCAAATCGCGGATGTTCTCATAAAATACCAGGTTAAGAGTTCTCTAAACCGACGAGCATGCATGACGAGGTTAATAGACGTAGATGAAGCGAAAGAGGTGTGTCAGGATCTTAGCAGGTGGAAATCCATAGTCTCTGCCTACCCCAATAGGAAACAGGCGTGATAATATGTATGTATGTATGTAGTTTGACATTGTTTTGTTTGTGATGTAAATAGATATGTATCGATGATACACTTGTAATCTTATTGGACTATTAGAAAATGAGTGACATATATATATTATGCTACATTTATTTCAATCGATTACAATAAATTATTATAAAGATTTTATGAAAAAGATTTTCTAATCGAGTTAAACTTGGTGATACTCCTTACTCCCGCCCCGAGACCCTCAGGGAAAAGGAGGTTCGGATTCCCCGTTAAGTTTTTATTTTATAGTGTAAACTGAATGAAAACCAACCAGAAGAAGAATTATTAATAATACATAAAAATATAGTCGAATGACCGTTTGTCTTATTTTCAAACAGTTCTTTGTACTTTACTAGAGTCCTAGTCATATCCTTCAATCTTTGTTAATATCTTTGTTTGTTTTTTTATTAGTCTTTATTTGTTTATTTGTTGTGTATTTTGAACTGTGATCGCATTATTTTAATTTTGTATTTGTATTATTTTATTTTATATGCGTATAATTGCCTGAAATAAATGATAATTTAATTTAATTTTATTTAATTTATATCGCTTAGCTATTGATTAATAGCGCTCTTCCTCCAGTTCACTTTCGTTTAGGACTTTGCAGACTACGAATAGGTGTCGAGTTTATTATAATATAACTAGTATTAGAAATTTAATTAATGCAATCAATCACTTGTTTTTTACAACTATAAAATATGTAGTTAGAAATTATCTATAATATTATGTAGGTATTTAAGTGTAGAATTCTCCTATATTGTTTGGTCCTTAGATACGGATTCATTCTATTGTCTGTCATGCAATTTAGTTTTTATTTTTAAAAGGAAAATGCTATATTTGGTAGTTATCTATGCTCTATTCTATATGAACCATAAAGGTATTATACTGACGTAAGTATAGAAATGTCTTTGATATGAACATACATTGCAAAAACATTACTATTATACCTAGTTCTAAGCAGTCTTAGCAGTTTGAGATCTTATTTTTTGGTCTTTTGAGAATATAAACTGTCAAGCAAGAGTTTTATTCAATAACTGTGGCTCCTCGTATGGACTCTTACAAGGCTGGTATCTCCAGTTCAGTTGAGGCAACACGACTATCGTGTGAAATGGTGTTCTGCAGTCTTTTTAACGCCAACACCAAAAAAACCCAAATATGGCAAAAATTTCAAGATTACAAAATCCTGGCTTATCAGGACTTGGATGAAGCAGGAAAAATAAATTTACACACACACACACACACACACATAACATCACGCCTGTATTTCCCCCAAGGGGTAGGCAGAGGTGTAATAGTACACCCACATTTCGCCATTTATGTTATAGTCCCATATAATAGGGGGCGAGCCTATTGCCATTGACCGGGCACAAATCCAGACTCCGGGCTGCTACTGAGAATTTCCTAATGAAAAAACCCAATAACACTTTGCCCGACCCGGGAATCGAACCCAGGACCTCACGCTCAGCAGTCGCGCTTGCAACCACTAGATCAACGAGGCAGGCAAATTTGATGACCCTAAATCTTATTTTTTATTTCATTATTATGATTTTACAAAAGTTGAAGATACGATCTTATTAGATAATGAACAGCCGTCGTTTTCATATTGAATCTAATTAATTACTTTACAGCGGAGCAATAAGATTGGCTAGTCTTAAATTGCCCACTTCACAGCTCCACTATTAAGTAATAATTGGAGGGATAAAATGAACTCCATTCCCATATAAAAATATATGAGTTGCATTAAAGGACGCGCGCACACAGACGCGGCAAGCAGTGACGACGAGGCGCGCACACTCCCTCATGCTGTCGCTATCGATAACACAGCTGTACCCAAAGTGCAAAATCGCGTGTTACACGTATATTAATTCAGTGAGGCCCGTCTCTTATCGGCGCTATCCACACCAATATTCCAAAAGCACGATTTGCATTTCAAAACGTAGCGTCTCCGGACAGAAGCACCGTTTCACCAGCGCTATCACCGCTTATTAACATTTTGTCGTCGGCTGAATCAATTAACTGCGGCCCTTGCATAATAATTAACTAAGTGACAGATTAACAAGTTTTAACACTTGGCGATAATGAAGATGTTGCGTACCCGGGCCAGATAAGCGCGTTCACTATTCATGTGGATCGGGGGGTCTAAATCCATAGACCGCTATCTGATTTACAGTGTAAGCCGTTTGGTATTTCTGTTTATTAAACGGATGACCAAATCCGTGTGTCCCGAGGGCGTTTGACAAAATCGGGTGCGTGTAGTGCGCGGGCGCAGCGCGGTCCGCCCGCGGCTCGCCTCATAAATCCTGGCTCGTTGATTGCTTTCCGCGTGCGCGCCGCTCCCCTGCCACCCTCACATTTTAATATCCATTCAGAGTCGCGTCCCTCCGTCCTCCTCGTCTGTCCAACGAATGATTTAACTTATTTGTTTTAGATACAACACCATGCGAGATATATCGCAGCATTATTCCACAGTTTGTTTTAACAATTTGGAGGCACTGTTAGGCGCCGGGGGCGACATGCTGACCGATGGCCGCGCCGCGATACAATGCACACTAATAATATAACCTTTATGAAAATCAAAGACTGATTTGTTACTATAACATTTTTAATTACTTTGCTTTTATAAGAGTTAATAACACAGATACATTTTTCCGTGACCACAAATACGATCGTTGAGTACCTACGTAGGAGGCGCATCGACTACATATATGTACTACAAATCGCCGACGGGTAAGTTCGCAAATATCTTTAAAAAAATATGTTGATTTGTTTTTATGTAGAAATTCTGTAACATAATTGTCGTACGTTAACTTAATGTAAATAGGAAACAAGTGAGAGAGAATAATAATTGTAAATCGAATAACAACAGAGATTGCCTCCAATGTTAGGGTCTGTTCACATTAGCTCGCGTCACCTGCGCCTGCGCCGCTATGCGCTGGTCGGGTGTTGCGGCCGCGATTGATGATAATTACTCTCATCTTTTACAGCTAGTGTGCTATAAACGCCAACAAGTTGAATGGCTCGTGACAATAATAATGCAGTTGACACAGGATGATTAAGAGCCGAAACCCGTTATGATCGTTTTAATTCGACGCTCGATCGGGACGTGCTTAATTACTGTTTTATGATCGTCTACACAATTCTATCAACAATGTTATTTTGTTTCCATAGTTTGAATGACGAGAAATTTTAATGAAAATAGAACTCACAATCAATGCTTGCTTTCTAATTTTAAATGAACTCTCCATGGGCTTAATTATGAGAAATGTGAAACAACAGTAAATTATAGAAATGATGCCCTAATTAGGTATCTACTTCATAATGTAGTAGTCAAGTCCTTTAAATTTGGGAAAAGGAACACAACGATCCGTACCAGAACAAAAACAGCTGACGTCACCCGGAAGGCTGCCACTCTAAAGTGGAACTGGGCTGGACATATCTGCGGCATGTCAGACGTCCACTAAACCAAACTGACCACTCAATGGGTCCCTTTACATGGCAGACGTCAACGCGTCAGGCCCAGACGGAGATGGCGGGATGAGCTGGACTCCTTCCAAAAGGACTGGATTCTTGTAGCAATGGACAGAGAGAAGTGGAAGGAGAGTTGGGAGGCCTTTGCCCTGCAGTGGGACACTTCAGGCTTATAATAATAATAAATAAAAGTAAACATGTTATAAAAACATATGCAGAATATTCAATCAGCCAGGCAATCGTGTTTACGAGTGAAATTCTACTATAGACCGATGTATTCCAGTTATGATAACGACACACCGAATCGAGTTGCTATTGTTTATTCTCAATGGATCGATCTAAGGCAGGGCTTATTTATGCGGCTAGAGATTAATTAAAGCCAAGAGTGGACATGGTGCATTTACATAAGACACGGCGTGCGCATTTGCGGCGGCCGAGACGTGGGCGGGACATCGCGTGCGCCCGCGCCGCAACACACACCGCAAACACGCTGATATGCGACTTGTGGATATGAAATTGTGATAATTAGGTATCTGTGTGCCAAATATATTATTGACATTTATCAGGTTGGTGCTGATAATACCAACGCTTGGGCCGAAATACCTGTTGTGGTCCTTTTATCTGCGATAGTAATAAAATACAAACAAGAACTCTCAAAAAACTATCATTTTGGTCATAAAGCATCAATTATGTATGGCATATGTTTGATATTATTAAATATCAATAAATGAGTTTATAAAATATCCAGTCATGATTAAATATTAACATGTCCAATGTCCATACTTTCTATCGATATATTCGTCCGTCGATATTTTGACGTTTAATCTTTTGATACCAACTTTACTATTACTATGAGCTATGGTACAAGATCTTACGCCAGTAATTGACTAATATTAAGTGAGTAAAAGTAGGGTTTCGTAACATTTGATGTTGAAGACACAATAATGGTCTTACGATCACTATTAGAAGCAAATGACATCAGGTGCACGGGAGCAGTTGTACACTGGCGACACTCGAACATCCTGATCAAAACAAAAGCTGTGGCAAGCGAGGGGGCGCGCGTGGCTCCTCGGCGCCGCTACCAGACAAAAAGACGCGCTAAATAAACAATAAACAGATGATATATCAACGAAAGCAATCACGGCATTGGCCGCGGGCGAGCGCCGATTTACGCTGGCAACACCGCTCGTTATGCGCGCCACAACACACAAATATTATTTAAACTGTGACACGGCTCACATTTTAACGAGCACCCGAATGTATCCTCTTTTTTTACTTTTGCAACATTATTGGCTCGGCTGTGGGCTAATGGGAAACTTAAATTGGTCGTTTGCTCTATACATTATTGACATGTAGGCAAAACTGTCTCTGTCAAAGGAAGATTTACGGTTATGTAGTTTGTGGAACCAAAAATAGACTACAAAGAAAACAAAATTCGCGAGTTAAGAAGGAGCTATGAGGGGTAAACACAGAAGTGTAGATCGTATGCTATATAACAAGAGTTATGAAAATAACATAACATCACGCCTGTATTTCCCCGAAGGGGTAGGCAGAGGTGTAATAGTACACCCACATTTCACCAGTTATGTTATAGTCCCATGTAATAGGGGGCGAGCCTATTGCCATGATCACATCTACACAAATGATCTAAGCATGCTAAGCTTTAATGAATATCATTGTTTATTTAACATTTGCAAAATTCATTCTAGCCTAGTCCGACATAAGGATAGCTATCAATCATTCTCACAAAGAATCCAATCACACTATGACTACGCAGTGCTGATACTTACACAATATCATTGACGGCGTCACTGCTCTGTGCCTAATGTCAAGGCGAAGTGATACTGTAGTGCACACTCCAGCGCAAGCGCAGGTCACTACATAGAGAAACACAGAATATCCAGGCTCTTTGTTCTGTTTATGAACGGAGTCCACTTACCTACGGGACATTTTGGACAAGTGAGTAGCTGGTAGCTGATCATAGAACTTTACTTCACCTAAATCATCATCATAAATCATAACTTTCATCCCCTGAATTCTGTCCGATGGCTGTAACGTTACGGGGATGGAGCTGGAAAGTTGGATGTCGATCACTATGACAGCGTCGTAGGTCAGCAATGTACCGTTTATTAAGAAGGGGATGCGAGAAGGGAACCACTGTGTACTGTGGGTTATGCTGAAGCTGAGCGTAGGTTAGTGGATGCAGTAACACGATGCGTCAAGAGATGTTTATTATTCGGAGTGTCACAGTAAAAAGAGGACGAAGTGATATTATTATGGTAGTTACACGTTATTTTATAGTGTCTAGGAATCAGTGTTGCCAAGATAAAAAACTACAACTCAAATCGATGCATCGAAGAAACCGTGGAAAATTTGGAACGTCAGCTGTGTTCGACGAAAGTTGAAATTAGAAACATTCCCAAAAAGCAAGGCGAAAGTAAGGAGGACCTTTGTAGAATTGTAAAGGAAATAGCTAGAGCACTCGATACCCCAATTGAGCAACAAGAAGTAAAGGACGTTTTTCGCATCAGCAAAAAGGATGACTCGTCATTGATCATTGGTGATTTTAACCGTGCCTCTGCAAAAGAAAATATAAAAAAGGGGCACGCCAATTTAATCTCAAAAATAAGGACAGCAAGTTGAACACGAATCACCTCAAAATCGAAGGACCCGATAAGCCAGTTTATATATCGGAAAAGCTAACGGCAAAAACCCAACGTATTTACTATCTTGCGCGCAATTTCGCCAAAGAAAATTTATTTAAATATTGTTGGACGTCATTTGGCAATGTCTTCCTCCAGCAGATTGATGGTCAAAAACAGATTCACATTAACAATGAAGTCGATCTGAAAAACCTGCGTCAAGAAAAATGACCATTTTTGTATATCTTGCGTAAGCTCTTATTTTCTACGGATTTGCACTGCGTATCTATTGTTTTTTCTTGTAATTTTTTGTTTACGTTAATTATTAGGCTAATTATTATTGTCTACGATTACACACTCCTAGTACTCGACTCACAAGATCCATCAGCACACATCATATACTCATACACACTAAATACTTACACACGCTATATACTCACACACACTTTTACAGATTGTCACTCATTCGTCAATATATGGGCTAACAATGCATTACAAACTTATTTTATCACATGCAAAAATACTTTAAATTTCATAATCTTGTGCAATAATACTTTTTCTTTCCAGTAATTAATTCAAGTTTAAACATATTATCGACGGAACTAGATCAGATTAGTGTAGCTTCCGCATTTAAATGTGACACTGAAACATGCAATACGTGGGACACTCAGAAAGTTTTGCGAAACTAAAAAAAATTGTTCTATACGTACATATATTTTTATCAAATCTTTTCAAAGTACTTTCCACCAGCCTCTATACAAAGATTCATGCGCCTAAACCAGTTTTCAAAACACTTTTTCCAGTCCGCCGCAGACACCTCGTTTACAGCCTGCTCGAACGCAGCCAGCGCATCTTCCGGCGACGAAAATTGTATCCCTTTGAGCTGATTTTTTATTTTTGGGAATAAAAAGAAGTCACACGGTGCTAGATCAGGGCTGTAAGGAGGGTGACCCAGGAGTTTGACTGGCGTGCTGTCCAGGAAGTCCCTCGTTTTGAGTGCGGTGTGCGCAGGTGCATTGTCGTGGTGGAGCAGTAGCCCGCGGAGCCCTGTGTTTGGTCGCTTGTTGCTTATAACAGAGAAAACTTCTGGCAAACATTTGGTAGTATACCATTCGGCATTAAAGCTTCTTTGATCCCGTAAGGGAATTGATACCAAGTGGCCAGTCAAATTAAAAAAGCTAGCGATCAAAATCTTACCCCCGCTTCTAGATCGCTTCACTTTGGTAGGCGTTGGCTCATTTTGAAACACCCAAACAGTCGACTGGCGCTTGGTTTCTGGGTCGTATTGATAAATCCAGGACTCATCACCTGTAACGATGTCGTAAACACGCCGAGACGAGCCTGCTTCAAATTTGTTAAGCATATCACGGCACCATTCCACCCGGGCCTGCTTCTGAGCATCGGTGAGGTTGTGCGGCACCCAGCGTGATACTATCCTCCTCACGCGAAGATGGCTGTGTAGAATCTCGTGAACGCTTCCCGATCCAATCTTCAATATGTGTTGAATCTCCTGATATGTAATTCGCCTATTGTCTTGGATTAAATTTTTCACTGCTAGCACGTTTTCTTCGGTAACAGCCGTCAAAGGGCGACCGCTTCTTTCGTCATCCCCCAAAGTTGGTCGACCGCGCTTGAATTCGTTATACCAACGATACACGGTTGCCTTGGAAGGGCCTTCATCCATGAATGCCATTTGAAGGCTATCGTACGATTCATCCGGTTTCAGGCGACACTTGAAATCGTATAAAATCATAGCTCTAAAATGTTCCCGGCGCAGATCCATATTTCAGTGAGACACAATACTTTGAATTAACTCGCAAAAAATGTGGAGGGAAATTTTGAAATTGGAACTTACTTATTTTTACTTATAAATAATCATATTTTCGAAAAACATTATAACTGGCCAGTCTCCCATATATAAAAACTTTTTTTCGCAATACTTTCTGAGGGGCCTGGTACTCTAATTAAAAATCACATTAAATCACTGAAAATTTTCTCTCTAAACATCCGCAGCGTATATAAAAATTTTGATGGCCTTATAGTACAGTTATCAAGATTATCGTTTGAAAACGACATTATTGTCTTGACTGAGTGTTGGCTGAAAGACAACAAACCCATCCCCCAGTTAGACAATTATGTCGCATATTTTTCCCGTAAATGTCTAAATCAAAATGACGGTATCGTGCTATATGTTAAAAATACCATTAGGTGTACAGTTGAAGAACCAGACTCATTAGGTGCAAATTTTATGACGCTATCTATTGAACCGGGTATATTTGTTTTGGCATCATATAGATCCCCGTCAATGCCATGCACAGACAGCTTTCTAAACTCCCTAGAAAATATTTTACGCCCCGTAAGCACTACTAAAAATGTTATACTTGTCGGTGACATAAACATAGACATTAAAATTAATAACAAAGACAGTAATAGCGCATCCTACTTAAATTTATTAGCAGAGCTGGGCATGTTACCCGGTCATACCTATCCCACAAGATTGTACAACTGCCTAGATCACATAATGTTAAAAACTGTATGTCCTGCAACTGTGTGTGTTGTAGATTCTTCACTAACAGACCACTTTCCAATTATACATGGAATAAGCATGACAAAGTGCAATTTTAATAATAAAAAAGTTTGTTATAATAAGATAGATTTCGAATCCTGTATAAAGCAAATGGAGGCCCTTGATCTTTCTTTTATTACTGAAGTTTCAGATGCAAATCATGCTACATCACGTTTTGTTGAAAAAATTACTAATGTCGTTAAACTTAATTCCAAAGTGTGTCTTATTTCTAATAAAAAAAGGACAATAAAGCCTTGGATAGCAACCGGACTTGCGCTGTATTAGACACAGAGATAAGCTTCATAAACAACAGAATAAATACCCGACTAACTTGATTCTGGAAACAACTTATAAACGATACCGGAACCATTGCAATTCTTTATTAAGGAAGCTGAAAATAGCTTACGAAAAATCGTTACTACAAAATGCTAAGACTACTAAAGACTCGTGGAATGCAATAAAAACAATAATTGACTACACTAAACAAAAAACAACAGCCGACGACTTATTAAGCTCTAATAAAAATGATATTGAAACTATAAACAAATATTTCTCAAACATAGGTAAGCAGCTTGCCGATGATGCCCTAGCAGTTTCGTATGAACCTAACTCTACCTCATACAACTTCGACGTTTCATCAGTTCTTAATTCTATTGTCCTTCTACCACCGGATGAAGCCGAAATAGAATCATTAATAATGAACCTTAAAAATAACTGTGCCTCTGGGTGGGGCTCCATTCCAGTACAACTGCTTAAATTATGTAAACATGTTATAGTTCCTCCTATCACTGATCTATTTGGATTATGTTTTGCGCAGGGTATTTTTCCCGAAGTATTTAAAAGATCACTTATAACTCCTGTTCACAAGGGTGGGAAGCGAGATGAAGTGACGAATTATAGGCCAATATCAGTACTGACATCACTTTCGAAACTCCTTGAAAAAGCTCTTAATATTAGGCTTATAAAATTTTTGGAACACAACAACGTTTTGGCAAGTTCACAATTTGGCTTTAGGGCGGGAAAAAGCACCGATGACGCAGTCAGTCAGCTGGTTGATCATGTAACCACTAAGGTTGATGAAAAACAAAAATGTTTAGGGGTTTTCCTCGACCTAGCCAAAGCGTTCGATACAGTCTCGATTCCTATACTTGTGAACAAGTTAGACCGCATCGGTATTCGGGGAAACGCTCTAGAAATTTTCAATAACTTTCTGTGTGGTTGGAGACAACAAGTGAAAATCGGTGAACATGTTAGCTCGTATGCCAATGTTATTTATGGTGTCCCACAAGGCAGCATCCTTGGTCCAAGTCTCTTTCTGGTTTATATTAATTACTTATGTCAACAATTACTTTTGAAAGGCAAAATATTTACGTACGCCGATGACACAGCCATAATCTTCCATGGAGAGACTTGGGACGAGGTACAGTGTATTGCTGAGAAAGGATTTCACCGTATCAGTCGATGGCTAAACACCAACCTTCTTACCCTAAATGTATCAAAAACCACATATTTACAGTTTACCTTTGCTAAAACTAACCCTTCCAATGTAAATCTTAAAGTTCACTCATGTAATTACCCACACAGTACTAAATGTTCATCATTTCATCATCATTACAGCCGAAAGACGTCCACTACTGGACATAGGCCTCCCCCAATTAAGGGGGGGATATGCCATAATCGCCACGCTTGGCAGGCGGGTTGGCGATCGCAGTTGGTTGGTTAAATACTCAGAGAACGCTGCTGCCCATCCTCTGGTGAATCCCTTAGTCGCCTTTTACGACACCCATGAGAAGAGATAAGGGTGGTGCTATTCTTTAAGTCCGGCACCACACGGACTAAATGTTCATGCCTTACGATTGCACAATCTACAAATGTCAAATACTAATATTAGACGACAAGCTAAGTTGGCGTCCTCATTTAGATCTCTTTATTGCACGTACTAGAAAGCTTATATGGGTTTTTAAGAAATTAAGATATGTGACTGATTTTCCTTTGCTACGCACTATATATTACGCGTTGGCCCAATCAGTACTTGGATACTGTATAGGAGTCTGGGGTGGTGCGTGTAAAACCCATATGATACACTTGGAGAGAGCACAAAGGTCTCTACTGAAAGTCATGACGTTTAGACGATTCAGATATCCGACTAAACTATTGTACGAAAATTGCCAATTGCTATCAGTGAGGCGATTGTATTTATTTCAAATAGTGATTAAACAGCATAGAATCACTCCGTATAATGAGGTTGAGTATAATAAAAAGCGTATTATACCAGACGTCTGCTTACCTCCCAATTTTTGCACTGCTGCTGCTAGGCGGCAACAGAGTTTTAGGTCTCCCTACTTATATGACAAAATAAATAAAATAACAAACATACATCCTCTCTTAGGTCGTGAAACCAAAACTATGATTAAGAATTGGCTATTGGAACTAGATTATGAACAAACAGAAATGTTATTGCTTTCTGCGCCCATGTATATTCACTCCACATTCATACTCACACTAACCCACACCACACCTACACGAACACCGCTCACACACTCACGCAAACACAACACATAGTCCACATCACAAATAAATTATGTAAACTGTACCTAAGTATTACTCACTATTTGTGTTAAACTAATGGGAGAAGACACTGACTTCTGTAACACAGGTTTGTACCTAGCTCAGAAGTCAGGGACTTTACAGATATTTGATGTAAAACTTTTTGTGAATAAAAAAATATTTATTTATTATTTATCGTTAATTACATTATATTTAGGCAAAAATTATAAAATAGAATCAAGTCTGGTAGTGACGAGAACAATTAAACAGTCATAATCTAACAAACTAATTGAATCTAAATACAAGGAATAGTGACTTCATTCGTTGCTTCAACTGATAAGAAGTGTTGTCTGGGTTGTTTGATCCATGAGTTTGTAACACGGTAGCCTTCCAAGGTTTATGGATGCTTGTATGCGCTAGGGCTATTTTTGAGGGACAACTGTTGTTCTTAAAGTGGGTTTTCTGTTTCCTGCTATATTGTAGCATATGTGACATGTGACCTCATGTCACTATGTGATTATCTCCACGTTTTGCTGCGAGCACTACACGATATATTAGCCCGTGTTGCAACTTTTTGGTAACGATAATACATAAAAGCTTGATTCAGGGTCAATTCCAGTCAAAGAGAAAGTCGGTATATAAATTAGCACATAACTAAATTCAAGGGACGGTAAAGCTCAAAGATATTCAATGTAACAAGTATATATAATCAAAGAAGATAACTAAGTACTATATTTAGGAAATGTATTTGGTGATGCTATATCTGCGCAACTAAACATGAAAAATGTTACTTTGCCTCCAGAGCCACATCCGAACTGATACAGAGAAATATTGATTGCCAAGCTATAACTACAGCCAATGATGAGATTGCAACAGCATCTAAAAACGGGGTTGGCTGTATTTTGGTCTTCAGCCGCCAGGGGTTGTTTTCATGAATTTCTATGAGACTCACGTAACGACCACGAGGAAAGTTTGCTCTATTAAGATATAATTACTTCAACTCTGATATGAGCTTCTATAGTTTACCAGTTTTTAGCGGTGTCGAATTTTCAGCCGATGTGACATTCATCATCATCATCATTTCCGCCGAAAGACGTCCACTGTTGGACATAGGCCACCCCCAAAATCGGGGGATATGCCATAATCACTACGCTTGGCAGGCGGGTTGGCGATCGCAGTTGGTTGAATAAATACTCAGAGAACGCTGCTGCTTATCCTCTGGTGACACCCAACTCGAGATTAATGACATTCATATTCCTGTCAAAGGAAAGTCATGTCGAAAGCATACGAGCGTTCCAGTCAGTTCCAGTGTTACTAGAGCTAGCAAGCCACTGGCTAATTGGACGGTTCTGTTCTAGGAAATATATTAATACCAGACATGGCATAAATAAAGGATGTTCATTCCCAGTTCATTAGAGTAGGAGTTGTTTAACATGTCATGATGATGATTATGGTGGCATATGGGATGTTAATCACATTACTCAAGAAGATATATCATTGATAAGAAAAAAAAGAAAAAAACGTAATTTCAAAGTGGATGAAAATAAATTAGATAACACTACATGAATGTCCAAACTTCCAAAGAAATTGTAAGCAAAACCCATAATGAGTATTCTTTACGGCTTTCTAGTGCTTTTTCTAGATAATCTATAGATATGGTGCTGATTCTGTTGATATTTTGTTGATACAAACTAAACTAATTTAGTCCCACTAGTAAAAAAAAACGTTAGAAAATGACAGAAGATATTTAGTCCTGTAACCTGTCAAATTAGTTCACCTGCTTGTTTTCAAATTGAACTTAGTCGTCATTTCCATAGGTCGCGACTACTTTCCCGTAAATTACAAGAGAATAGATCCACAGGTCATAATATTTTCTATCTTTTTTAAATTAATGTTTGTAAGAAAGAGAAATAGTGTTATTATAAAATTACTTTAGTGCGGAGTATGTACAAGAGAATCGGCTGGAGCGTCCTACACTTGCACAAGCAGTGATAGCCTAGTGGTTGAACGCTTGCCTTCCATACTGGAGAATCTGAGTTTGGACCCGGTCCTCACCTCTGTCTTTTCGAATTCATACCATGTGCGGAATGCGGAACAGAATTTGATTATCATTTGCTATACATAGTTGTTATCACAATTTATGTAATACTAGCCTTGCCATCACGAATCCTATGTCATCCTAGTCACTTCTATTCTAGAAAAATCATCAGAACGGCAGGTAGTTTTGCAAAACGCAACAAATAAACAGGGCTGCATATTTTTATAATAATTTAGCGACGTGGAAGTGTTATCCTTTCCTAAATTTTCGGAACTAGTTCAACCTTTCCGTAGGAACCTTATTGGGTGGCTGATGGCTCATCGAGGACCACCCCAACTCCTGAGCGTGATGAGACCTATAGTTGACAACAAACGCATCGCCGCCGTGTGCCGTCATCAGGCCACGTCGAGACGTCCCGATTAAAATATATGGATCCACGTCGCACCCAGTTATCACAATCAAAATAAATGACAAATGAAATCCACAGTGTTGCAAGTCACGATCCGCCCGCTGTATTTTTTCATTGCTGGCAACATTCCCCGTCGCCGCTTTGTTGTTCCACACTCGTCCGACGGATTTTCAATAAAACCACTCTTAGGGACATTGGCCTCTTTTTTCTATTTTGACTCGAGAGAATAGGTTCTCACGCACCTGTTACCCTTTCCATTTCTAAGTTACGAGTATATCACTTGTTATTTTTTCTGTGACTGACACGGTTGTCTTGTACAATATTAATAAAACTATCTCTTTGTGTTCCATGCTTCTCATTGCGAACACTTAATTTTATAAAAGTTAATTCAATCAGAGATTTTCACACATGTTCCGATTTTGAACAGATTGTATTAACAATAAAAAGCATTTGTATTTCGTTTCTTTGTTTTACGTTGAGACAAACAATTAGAATTAAAAATAAACGATTTAGAGGTATCGATTCCGTGTGTCGATAGCTCGTATGAACACGATGATGCGGAGGGCGCATGCGTCGAGTGTGCTGGTGCGTCATCGTGCGCCCGCGCCGCACACAGCGCGCAGGTCACAGGTCGCCTGCACACCGGACCGCCTACCCTGCGCGCATTCCTTCATGCGTGCCGATCGCAACCCGGCCGGCGCGGGAGACCCCGCAACGTAACCACACGAGCCAGCAAAACCGCACCACAGCACTCGGCCGCGTAGCCTCCTTCACGAATGACTCGGATAATGATGACTTTGTATATTTCTAATACGTCGAAGGTTAATTGGACGTAGGCAGTGTATTGTAAAAGAATTAACTCGCGGCCCGACTAAACGATTTCGTGTGTACTCGTAATTTTTTTCCTCTCTTTCATAAACCATTTTGTGGAAATAATTTTACCAATTTTCATTTCATGCCAAAATCAATTCCGCACTGAACGACACAAAAAAGTTTTAATGGCTCAATTATAACATAAGAGAGAGCCTGCGCCGCTGACTCTGTGATATCTGAAGACCGACCGTTGGTCGGAATATATCTGAACATCAGAACTAATCGGAAGAACCGCACGAAGCGCCGAATATTGATGGCGATCTCATGAAAGTGTATCTTTTATCGTGTAGGCATGATGTGAATGATCAAACACAAAGCAAGAGTATATTAAAAAGTACTCTGTGCAGAGAAGCATTGTTCAGAATCGGGAACTAAAACGGTAACCTTCATTTCCGTGAAAAAAAGTGTGATAACTTCCAGAGAAAATTATTCAGTACAACCGTATATTAACCTTTTAATACTTTTGGACATAAGTAGGTAGATCGTTGTAATACAACTTACTGAGATACAAAAATAAGTAATCCCTTGTAAAATAGGGTAAAACAAAACTATTACCTGAAACTTATTATTAACATTTTTTATTTTATAATATCTTTTGTCAATGTAATATTTGTTTTATTTTGAATGCAATGTCTGGAAAAAAACGATTCATGAGCGTCGCCAGGGGGGAGCAGAGAGACTCAAACCAAGAGGATTTAAATAATAGTATTCATAAAATTCAGAAAAACCCAAGAAGATTATGTTTTAATTAAGATTTTTTTCCTTGAAGTAAACGTTTAAAACGTTACAAATTGTATTTATATTACCCACAATTCATATCCTCTATCTTCTTGCCCCCCCCCCGGTCCATTGGATGGCGACGCCCTTGAAACGATTTCATTTCATTTAATGTTTTTTATTTTATTTTAAACGTAGTAATAGGGATACGAGAGCACTGCTGTGATAAATACTGTGAGAAATCATCTGAATTCGCTGGCAATTGATAACATTGTGGTCTTCGCTCTTAGGTGAAGTGGGTTGCAAAAACGAAACCCTTTTAAAATCATCATCATCATTTCAGCCGAAAGACGTCCACTGCTGGACATAGGCCTCCCTCGAGTATCGCCACAACAACCAGTTCTGCGCTTTCCGCATCCAGCGAATTCCCGCGACCTTCACCAGGTCGTCGATCAACCTTGTGGGGAGCCTACCCACGCTGCGCCTTCCAGTCCAGCTTGTAGGATCAGTAAGCTGAAGTGGCAGTGGGCTGGCCATTTCTGTCGAAGGATCGATGACCATTGGAGCAGACGAGTACTTTTATAAAACAGTATTATTTTTCTTTCTTCCTCTTTGTTATAATGTATTTGCGCATTTTCTAAGATTTGCACGCTTACTACCATTCTAGTATTACTGTACTCTGTTCTACACTTCCTGTATGATAACATATTTTCTCCCACTTGCTCGGAAATTGGTACATAATATAAAAAAAAGAATACAACAATCGGCTATTTCCGTACGCAACTAAATAACAGGCCAGTAATATCCAACAGGTCATTATTAGAAATTGCTGGACGGATTTTATTTTTTAAATTAAGCTACCAAGGTTTTTATACACTTTCATAAATAAGGTGTTTTTAGGCACAAAATATTTATCATTATTAAAGGTTGAATGCGCATTTTTTTTCTAAACTTTGAAAATAGAACAAGAACCGCGCGCGGACGAATTGGCACGAATGAAAATTAGATACTGTTGAAATAATTTGTGTATTGTTTCCTCGCAAATGAGAGAAAAGTACTATACAAGTCTCGGCCGAAATAGCAATTATCGGCCTCGTTTAGTTGAAAAGGACTCGGCTAGCGCCTCGTTCTTTTAAAATCGCTTGGGAAGTACTCGGCTTCGCCTCGTAGGTACTACCAATATTACTCGGCGGTGAATTGCTTCATTTCAGGCTCGACAGTAATGTGCTATTATCTCTATTAATACTCGACTATAGCAGTGCTCATGCGGTCTTGCCCGTGTAAAATGTTTTAACATGTCCCGTAAAATGTATCCCGTTGTAGTTTTGGGAAAAGAAACATAGGTACGTATTTCTTTATTATCATTTACTTTGAAGAGTATTTGTGTCAAGTATGAGTAGTATGCCCCCAGTAAGATTTTTCATAGAAACTATAACACCCGTTTTTACCCCCGTTGAGTTTAGTTTTCGAAAAATTTAAAATACTTACTTTGAAGATTATTTATACAGAGTTTGGACTTAATTTAGCCACGCAATAATATTCTCCCATACAAAATTGCAATTGCACTCTCTTTTAGGAGTAATTTTGGAAAAAAGAAGGGTAAATTTTTCATTATTCACTTTAAAGATTATTTATTTATGTTATGAGTGCATAGATACAGGAGAAAAGATTTTTCATACAGACTCTAATATCCTATTTCACCCCGTTAGGGTTAAAGTTTCCAAATATCCTTTCTTAGTGGGTGCTTATGTTACAAAAGGAACCTACCGTCCAAATTTAATATTTCTAACTTGAGTAGTTTCGGCTCTGCGTTGATGAATCAGTCAGTCAGGAATACGTCTACCTATATAGGCCAGGTCATTCAGTTTCACTCGATAAAATATAGTTAGTTTGATAGTTTCGGTTTCATGTTTGACAAATAAATGATCTTTATCTTTATAGCACTCTTCGAGGCGCCGCGCGCCGGTGTGAGCGGAGTCGTCCCTATGAATGCGCACAACAAGGCTCTGCTGCGGAGACCGCAGAGAGTCATGGCAGTCAGGGTTATACACGGATACCGCACAATATCTGCGGTATCATGCGGTAGGCATTTTATCAATAACAAAAAAAAGTTCATTCAGCTTGGTAGACACAACTTTGAAAAAGAAGCCGACAGAAGGATCAAGTTGGGCTGGGCAGCATTTGGCAAACTTCTCCGAGTCTCCTCGTTGCCTACTTCGCAAAGTTTAAAGACCAAGGTCTTCAACCAGTGCGTCCTGCCTCTGATGTGACACGTGGATACTGTCAGTTGGGCGAGTCGCCAAATTCAAAGTCATTCAGCGAGCTATGGAACGAACAGATGCTTGGAGTTTCTTTGAAGGATAAAATCCGTTACGAGATTATCCTTAGGAGAACCGAAATGATCGACATAACTAAGTGGCAGTGGGCTGGCCTGCCCTATCACCTGCACGCGTGAGCTAACAACCAAAAGGCAGTGCGCGTTGCGGAACACTAAACCAACAAAATGTGACAAAATTTGCCATCGACTCGATAAGAAGAAGAAGAAGTGGACTGGCCATGTCCGTCGAAGGACCGATGGCCATTGGAGCAGACGAGTTCTTGAGTGGAGAACGCGCATCGGCAAACGCAGCGTAGGGCGTTCCCTCCACCCAGGTGGGCTGACGCCCCGAAGAAGGTAGCTGGGGGGACTGGATGTGGATGCAGAGGCCGAGTGTTGTGGTGCAAATTGGGAGAGACCTATGTCCAGCAGTGGACTACGATAGGCTGAATTGACGATTTTGAAAGGAAGCAAATGGCAATGCTATAATTAAAATTATTTTTTTGTCAAATATAAGAGCGGTACATCGGAAACAGCGTCAACTTAGCAAAAATAACTAATTAATATAATTTTCCGTAATGCAAAAAAAAATACATAACTGAAAGGCTGACGCCTATCGAAGTTAGGAAAAAGTTAGAATTATGAGTATGGAGATTCCTGCAGTCTTCACCGCCATATGGAATCCAAAGTCTGACGTAGTTCAAAGGTTCCTAGTAACTTTAGGTTGGGGTCTACCTTCAGTTAAATAGTTAGACACATTTCGTAACACTACTGACAGATCCATACCTACTTGAAAAATGACTAAGTTGATGAAGATGATGTCGAAATCTGTATTGGTTGAGCAGTACAATTTTATTATGTTATATGAAAACAACCACAACCACAGATCTTGTCGGCTAGTTTCTCTTCACATACAAACAGTGACAGTTTTATACTCTGTTTAATTTAAACTAAATGAAATTGTATAAAAAGCAGCAAACGAGTTAATTAAAACCAATATCATTAACATGTAGGCCAGGCGGCGGCACAATAAACGTCGGCCGGTACCGAACCTGGGACGTTTATTGAAATTAGGCGACAAGCACGCGGAGAGGACATGTGTCGCTAGACCACACACTATGCGGGTTAAATGCTCTTGGTTCTATGTTGGTGGAGCAGCCCCCACTGTGAGGGAACTAGTTAATACAAAGGTCTGTAATATTCGGCAGGAGTTCATGAGTAAGTTCGACAGTAATTTACTTCAGCAGTATTTGCAACAAGCTAAGCTGAAAATCTACGTCTCTTTATGGTAGCGTATGCAGATGGTTCTAAGGACATACACTCAATCCAGCACCTTGGAAGCTCTTTATCTCAACGCAGGAGATCGAACCCTCCTCCCACAAAGCCATAGTCGACTTCATGATTGACTTGCAACTTGAGGAGGTGCTGCAAGAGGCGTCACAATATATCTTATCAGGTCGCAGTGGCATAGGGGCGTCCAATACCTCTACCACTTTCCTCAAAATAATAAAACACTCAAGCCTAATGAATGTAAATAGATTCATTATAAGTTCCAGAATAAACCAGCTTCTCTCATTAAATAAATAAATAATAAATAAATTTATTTCCAAAAATTGATTCACAATGTTGTATACATAAATGAGCTAGATCATTTTATGACTTACATATTTGAAAAACAGCATCCACTGCCGAACTAGGTCAAAAACCTGTATTTCAGCACTTGGCGCCACTGGGGAGTGCTAGTTAAACTATAATTCCAGTGGGGACTGGAATTATAGTTTAACTTGCATTTTTATTATAACTTAGGTAAGTACTGACAAATGATTAAATTACTTATATGTATACTAAACTAAAACAGTTATGATGAACCTCTCTTTGTGTACGGTGCTTTTGTACGTGTGTGTGCGTGAGAGGATGTGTAAATGGCTTTACATTCAGAAGCAACTCAAGGGTGACAGAGATCTCAAAGATCTAATGCCTCACGGAGATAACTGAATTTAATTTTGATAAAACAATTATTTATTACAGTAATCGTGACGGGAGTGTTTGATTTTACAGACTTAATTCGAAGTAACACCCACGATTTTTTTCAAATACTATTAAAATGTCACCTATGACACCTATCTAATCTTTTCCTAAAAAATAACAGTTAAGTACGTAGGTATTTATAATAAAACAAACCACCGCGAAAACCTAAGAAGTTATTACGTAAGTATTTCTTTATTTTCAGGATTTTGGTTAAATACGGCAACTTGGATTGTATAGATGTTCCTATAAAAGCAGGTAATATGCTAAATTTATCTCCAAAAAAGCGGTCACCCATCAAAGATTTAAGTCAAACAAGAAAGGCGTCGGGAAAGTCGATAAATAGGGATAAAAGACAATGTTCTTAAAACGAACCCTCAATTTGTACAAATTGAAGCTTTTTCTATGATATAGGATGGACAACCAAAAGTCACCCATGGTCTTAAGCGGTTACCTTTGCCAATAAAACTGCAATAACACCCAAGCTGTTGCCTAACGGCCAAAATTAATATTCAGTCTATCCACGATCTGCCCTACTAGAGATAGAAATAGAAATTTGACATAAGCTCCATACAAAACATGTCAATTTTCTAACTCTAGTAGGGTAAATCATGGATAGATAGGATATTAATTTTGGCAGTAAATGTTGCCTAATAATGTTGGCCAAGCTGAGATATAAAGATGTAAGGTCCCATGATTGTAATTTGACCGGCACCTATTATACTCTTCATATTAGAATGCTACAATGCAAGCATTACCTAAAGCGGCAGATACAGAACAGTTGTTACCGTGCTGGGTGCGGCGAGGAGACACTCCATGTGCGATCATCAAAAATCAAACTGCCTTCCCATTAATTGTCGTTCATAATACACTGTCTAATCGTCTCTCATTTTATTGAGACTTTTATTAACATATTTATTGCCGTATAATAAAAATCATGATTTATAGTTTCGTGTCTTTATAAAGGTTTCAATGAACTGGCAGAAAGCTTGTAGGTATTCAATCCAAATACAAAGTAGTTTATGTAGATTGATTTTTAAAATCTCTCGATAATACATAAATTAACGATTAACACTAAATATGAAACTGTAAATATCAAGTTTATGGCTTAAAGAGCATTCTCAGTGGATTTTAGACTAGGTTTAGAACTAGGTTATTAACAACGCAATTTACTTTCCATATCTTTACCGCAAAGTTTGAAGACAAAGGTCTTCAACCAGTGCGTCCTGCCAGTCATGACTTACGGTGCCGAGACGTGGACACTGACAGTTGGGCTAGTCCACAAATTTAAAGTCGCTCAGCAAGCTATGGAGCGAGCTATGCTTGGAGTTTCTTTGAAGGATAAAATCCGTAACGAGATTATCCGGAGAAGAACCGGAGTGACCGACATAGCTTGTAGGATCAGTAAGCTGAAGTGGCAGTGGGCTGGCCATGTCTGTCGAAGGACCGATGGCCGTTGGAGCAGACGAGTCCTTGAGTGGAGACCGCGTATCGGCAAACGCAGCGTAGGGCGCCCCCCTGCCAGGTGGACCGACGACCTAAAGAACGTGGCTGGGGGGGACTGGATGCGGAAGGCAGAGGACCGAGCGTTGTGGCGCAATTTGGGAGAGGCCTATGTTCAGCAGTGGACTGCGATAGGCTGAGTTGATTGATCTTTACGCAACATGGCCTTTGTATATAAGTAAAAACTCAAAAGACACGTTTTTGGCACCTAGTCCGTGAAAAAGATTTTTTACAAAATATCGTCACCACTCTAGGTCTACCGGGTCTATAATTAGTTATTTACAGTCGTTTAGTTAGGAAAAGACTAAAAGCTTAATTTTATTTTTCGCTTTTCAGTTCCTGTTTTCGTCGGCTCAATTTTTTGTTAAAAAAAAATGCGTGGTCATACATAAAAAAAAAAAAAAAAGATACGCGTCGAATTGAGAACCTCCTCCTTTTTTTTCGTCGGTTAACAAGATATCGTCACCACTCTAGGTCTACCGGGAAAACGTAGGAATTATTAGTTCATATTTAGCACAATCCCATAACAGTAAAATTCATGATCATCCGAAATAAATGTTGGGCGTGATATCACTAAGTTCGCCAAGCTACAGCAGCAGTGCACACTCACTTGGCGTAGTCCTGCTTGCAGTAGACCTGGCGGTCGCGCAGGAAGCAGGAGGGGTGGCGGTCCAGCTGCACGGCGCAGACGCAGCAGCGCAGGCAGGCAGTGTGCCAAGCGCCGCCGCCCACCTCCAGCAGGAAGCGGTCCGCGATCGGCTCCCCGCACGCGCAACACGTGCGGTGCTCCGTCTGCAACACAAGTTGTATGAGATAACCAAAATCATTTCGAGTGCTAAAATAATAGTGGAAACAGACACATCGACTTCAGGAACTAGATCATAGATGCAAATGATGAAATCTATCACTGACTAACCAACATCTGACAAGCTGTTTTTAGGGTTCCGTACCCAAAGGGTGCAAACGGGACCCTATTACTCTCGCTACGCTGTCCGTCAGTCCGTCCGTCCGTCCGTCCGTCCGTCTGTCTGTCACAGGGCTGTATCTTTGTAACGGTAATAGATAACCAATTGAATTGAATTTTCACAGAATTAGTGTTGCTATGATGTGTATCACGACAAATACTAAAAACAAAAAAAAGTTTAAAACCAAAGGGGGTCCTCATACAAGAAACCTCTAAAAACATGCATTTTTTTCAACGTTTTTGTTCCTGTTCTATCTTCAAAACGGTAATACATACCAGCGTCAAACTAGGCTTGATTATAGTGCATACTATGTAGTTTAGCAACAAATACTAAAAACAGGATAAACATAGACATATGTGGTGGTACCGACGGAAGAAAAAGATGCAAAAATTCACATTTCGCGTACGATCGTTGATGTCTTTTGATAAACTCTCGTAAATTAAATCAGTTTCTATGGGGTATCAGGTCGATGGGTGGTACGGAACCCTTACTGCGTGAGTCCAACTCACACTTGGCCGGGTTTTTTTTTTATTCTTCTTCTTCTATCGTGTCGACATGAGCTACATAATGATAACAGCTCATGTCGTGGGGAAAAGATTAGCCAGTCAGCAGGTTGGTACCGGGGCTGACTGCCCAGGGTGCGCCGGGCGTTCAATTAAATATCGTCGAGCCGTCACTCGTGGAGGCTCTTTTAAGGGGTAAGGGTAAGGGGTGCACCCCTTTACCCCTTTTTTTTTATTTATTTATGTAATATGGTTGAACTTTATTTCTTATTTTTACCACCATGTAATGTACCATGTACCCATATTTGCAAAATAAAATATCTTTATCTCATCTTTATTGATTTAGTTACTTTGATTTTAGTTTTACGTTAATCTAGTCATTAATTTTGTTAATTAATTAAAATAGATTTATCATCCTCCTGCCCTTATCCACTTTATTTGTGGTCGGTGCAGCATGTATTTTTCTTCCATACATCTCTATATATCAGCCGTCATCTCCGTGTTCAATTTATTTATATTCATATCATCTTTCACACAATCCATCAATGTTTTCTTTGGTCTGTCTCTTTTCTTACACATTCATACTTAAAATTCTCCTCGAATGAGCATGTTACTCCTCACTCCTCTTCATCACATGTCCATATTCATTGGTACTCATCATCATCACATGGTGGTCTGTTGGTCTTGCTACTCAACTTTTCTGTCACTGGTGCTACTTGGACTTACATCATACTCAATCCTTATCCTGTCCATTCTCGTTACACCACACATTCCTCTTAACATTCTCATTTCAGCTGCATGTAATTACACTACTAATTAACAATTAACAATTGCCTTTCATTGATTCCTTTCGGACAAACCCATTTGTTTGTAACATTTAAACATTAAAAATGTTTTTTTATTTTCCAGCAATAGTGCGAATTCGCTTATATCATAAGAATAAGGTTCTATTTTATTGTATTCTATGATTAATGTTAGTTTTAGATTTTATATTTCACATTTCTTGTATTTTTTTATTTATAATATAGGATGGCGAAACGAGCTAAAGGCCCACCCGCTTTGCCCATAACAACTGCAATACAATCTAGGCTGTTGCCTAAATGGTACCACAAGTCCGTTCGCCAAACTGAGACATGAAGATGGAAAGTCTCATGTGATTATAATTTTGTAATGCTATAGCTGAATTCATTTTCAATGCATCTCGAAGGTCGTGTGATGCGCAAGATCTGTGAATTTTTGTGTAGGTAGATCTCTTATCAGTAATGTCACCACTAGCGGGCTAGTATTATATTGGACCTAATATCTCCCAAAGGTATTGACGTCGACCTTCAATCTATCCTAATGATCCTCAAGTAATAAAATATAGTATTTGACTTAGCTTGACTGCGTGTATAGGTCTTATGTTGAATTTATATCATGACATCCCGGAGCGACAGATTAACCTAAGCCTCAGCCACCCTAGCCAAGTACAACATAGTATACATTATATTATAGTATACATTTTGATTGTTTTCTATACCGTTGACGATTGTAGATTGTCAACTTGGCTATGGGGGCTGGGTCCTAAGGTGTCTCTGTGTGTAAAACAATCACTTATCCAAAACAAGCTTGATTTTGTTGTTAAGCCATGAGGGGTCTGTCAAAGTTATTTATTGAAAACACCATGTTTACATATTCCTGACAAACAATAACAGCAAAACTAATAAAATTACATTGCGTAATATTCTTTAAAGCTCCCTCCGCGGATTGAACAAGTAGACAACGCCCGTGACTGTAATAACAATACGACACTTACTGCCACCCCCGCATTGCCGCAAAAGTAATTGAATACTTTAAAATCGAGTTATGAGCGGCGCGACATGTGCGCGGGCGCGGTACGGCGCGGTGGCGGGGCGTGGCGCGGTAATCTAATGCTGCGCAAACACCGCGCCCCCGTTGTACGGCGAGCTCTAATCAGATGGTAACTTAGTTAAGTTTACGTATTGCAATAAACGTTGCGTCATGACAGTGAGTTGATTGACAGCGTGGTTTGCAGTTGCGATTATAGCTAGATAGTTGTACACACAGAGAAGAAAATCACTAGTTGTACAATTCTGACGGGAGAATAGACAAAACGTGTAGCTTGTATACTGCATCAGGTAATTTGCATTGTATTTTTGTTACTATCTACATCATCTGATGCATATCTCACATCAGGTAATCTCTTCTCGTGTATGTCCATCAGTGCTGCTGATCGCTACAGACAACGCTTAAAGGTAAAATTGGCATAATTTCAACGTTTGCAGATCGCTTGGTAAACGCAGTATGTTGTAATTGCCAGACACGAAATGCGGCTGACCCCTAGCTTCTCTTGCTTGGATAAAGTGTCACCCTGAACCCTACAGCATCTACCACTTCAATCACCTGACGGCTACCGCTGTTATACTCTACGTGTGGATTTAACCGCTACGCTCGTGATGCAGCCATAGGCAGTGGCGGATTAACACATTTGCCGCCAGTAGGCTATTCATCTTTTGCCGCCCCTACCGACCTTTACAAGTGTCAGTTCCTAGATTATTTTTACAATCCAACTAACTAATTAAGATTGCACACTGGGGCGGTCCTAGCAAGTTTTTCAGGCGGTGCGAGATTTCATTGTGGCGCCCCAAATGTGGGAAACCAGGGTAGGTTTAGGACTATTTTATCTAAAATTAACATTATTAATTTGACAAAGTGATGGAGAACTCTCCGCAGCTGAGCGTGCATGAACAACGGCGCGAGCGAAGCGAGCGCGAAATTTTTTTAATAATATTTTTGCTATATTGTACTGTACTGTATAATGTACCTACCCTAGTATACTGTATAATTAATATTAATGTAACAGAATAGTTGCTTTAAATATACGCCAAATAATCATGTACTACTACTAAGGCGGGGTAATTATATATTTTTATTGCACTTACTTAGGTACAGTTTAAAAACAATATATTCAGTTATCTGGTAACCATCCGGCTGATGATGACGATGAAATTCAATTAGTTAAGTTATGAGAGTTTTACAATTTATTTTTAATAAATATGAATATTTTTAATTTCTGTAAGATATAAAAACGTTGGCCCCAAATTTGCCGCCCCTAAAATCTGCCGCCCTAGGCTTCAGCCTACTCAGCCTGGTGGTAAATCCGCCACTGGCCATAGGGATGTTACAGTTCATATAGTGATCTTGTGGAAAAAAGGTCATAAAGGTTTCTTTTATTATAAACGGTCGTAAATTTTATGTATTACCTACTTTGTTCCCTTTTACTGGTTGATTATTATAGCATGGCGCCCAACGTGGGTCGCGAATACACTGTAGTGGTTATAACGTCTTCTGAGTGTTTTTTTTTTTGTCATATTCTTAATAAATAGAATACCAAATAATACACTGCTGGAGTCCCCTTCATTTCTCTATTTAAACCACGACATTATAAGGGATAGCCTATTCTTTAAAAGGAACCGCACACGACTAGAAAATGTTACTAGTCTTCTCTAAAAAAATCATTTTTATATAGTGCACTACAATTATTTTATTAAATGTTTTTTCTAATTCACCTGAAACGTACAGTCAACCGTACCAATATCATTTCTAACAAACCATTTTATGCGGAAGTGGCTTTGTATGTACGCTTTATACCAGTCAGGCTCTGCTTATACTTACTGTTATTGTTACCATCGATGTGTGCTTGACTATTATACAAGCTAACTATTAATAGCAACCTAGTAAACACAGACAGATTTTTTGTTTGCGTCTATCTATTTAATTCGTTGTTTTTAATACAATTTCGAGATGCTTGATCACAAAACTAGATAGAATGGAAAAGTGGGCAGGGTGCGCGTGCCAACACTCTGCACCATAGTGCAGTCACAGATAATATAATACTATGTGCAGGGCATTTCAAAGCCATTCTCAGTACGCCTTATGACTTGTTTTTGTAAATACTGTAATAAAAACCCGCAAAAATGCCTTATTGTGCTGTTTCTAACTGCAGAAAAAAAAGCTGTAAAGTACATTTGATTAAAGTTAATTAAAAAAAAATTGTACTCCTTCTATTTCTGTGTGCTTGATCCTGTGTCAATCGTTGGTCAGTTCATGATGATGATTTTGAGACATTATTAAGGGTTCTGTTGGCACCTTTTGGCTACGGAACCAGTAAAACCGAAATCAAATGAATTAAAATGAGTTATTTTAGGTAGTACGATTGTATGACTGTTTACGACCTCTGTGGTTCGAGTGTCGGACTGCTGATCACGAGGTCGTGGGTTCGATTCCCACAGGACACAAATATTTGTGTGATGAACATGAGTGTTTGTGTTGGTCTAGTTGTTTCATATGTATTATAAGTAGATATTTACAAAAAAAAGTATATAAGTATTATATCCATTGTCTAGTACCCATACCACAAGCGCTGCTTAGTTTGGGACTAGATGGTGCTGTGTAAGATGTCCCAAAAATATTTATATTTATTTATTTAAATACCTATACAGACGGTTACAAATCCTCACTGATTTTGCAACTAGTTGTATTTTTATGAAAACGACCATGAACCTTGGCCTCTACTTTACATGCAATTTCCTACAAAAGAGGGATCAAGTATATCCCAGGATCAACTCAACCAATTGAGTTGAGAATATACAACTAAAAAGTTTCATTATGATTCGTTCAGCTGTTAGTAACACACACAGTTGGTTTGTTTTGGGTTACCTGAAATAAAGCATTTGATGGCCGAGTAAGAATTGATTTTAAAAGGACGAGGTGCTAGCCGAGTTCTTTTTAACAAAACGAGGCCGTTAATTGCTATTTCGGCCGAGACTTGTATAGTACTTTTCTCTCATTTGCGAGGAAACAATACACAAATTAATTCAACATATCCAACGACGTAACATATCTAATTTTCATGCGAGGCAATTCGTCCGCGCGCGGTTCTTGTTCTATTTTCAAAGTTTTCAAAAAAAATATGCGCATTCATCCTTTATAATGATAATTATTTTGTACCTAAAACACATAAATTATGTATGTGTGTACTTAAAAATCTCGGTAGCATAATTTAAAAAATAAAAACTGTCCAGCTATTTCTATATTAGTATTATTGTCGTGTTGGATATTACTGGCCTGTTATTTCGATGCGTACAGAAAAGAGACGTTTGTTGTATTTTTTTTTTAAATAATGAACCAATTTCCGAGCAAGTGGGAGATACTTAGTTATACCTAACCATCCTAGCAGGTTTTCACAATTTTACAATAAAATTAATTTTATTATAATTTAAATAGGTATAGATAACTCATAATAATATTACTGTGTACAACCAAGTTATAAGTTAACTAAATAAATAACTTGAGCTCAAGTGGCCATAAACAGGCACTTATTCCATGCAATTAAGATGCGACGAAATGAGAAATGAGGAGATTCGCAGGAGAACGAAAGTAACCGACATAGCCCGAAGAATTGCCAAACTTAAGTGGCAGTGGGCGGGGCACATTGCTCGCAGAACGGATGGCCGATGGGGCAGTAAAGTTCTGGAGTGGCGACCGCGTACTGGAAGGAGCAGCGTGGGTAGGCCCCCCACAAGGTGGACCGACGACCTGGTGAAGGTCGCGGGAATCCGCTGGATGCGGAAGGCACAGGACCGGTCGTTGTGGCGATGCTTGGGGGAGGCCTTTGTCCAGCAGTGGACGTCTTTCGGCTGAAATGATGATGATGATGAAGATGCGACGCAGTTTGCTCGCGGTTCAGATCATAATTAGTGCATAATACACACAAATTAATCGAACTTTCATGCACATTTATAGCCTTGCATTCCTTTCAGGATGGGTTCAATTTATTGTTATATGCTTATTTAATGTTCTATCGTTATGATCCTAACAACAATTTTTTTTTGTATTATATGTATAGTATGTAGTAGTATGTAATTATATAATGAATGACAAGACTTATTATTCAGTAGCAGAACTTTCTTAATAATAAAACTGTTGATAGATGATCTCAGGTAATTTAATTGTAATTTTCGCATATTCATCTCTCGACTTGTTAATCATAATCATAATAATTTATTGCTTTCATTGTGCTCAAAAGGTGTTACAGTAGAATATTAGTATCAAAGATGAACCCTGCTAAGGCACAGCAACATCTGGCGTACCAGATTCTATAATCTAAAATTATCTAAATTAAATAAATTTCTGACAAAACCATACCAACTCAACATAGTTTTAAGTCAATTAATTATAATAAACCATATCTTGTTGACTAACTATTATCATTATCTATTATCATTATTATTGATATCATTGTTTTAGGTATTTATATTTGTACACTTATGGTAGGATATAGCTGATTCAATATTATACCATCAGCTATTTGATGATATTGTGAGGATGGTAGACCGGGAAGAGGTGAGACAGGTTCACGATCAGCTAAGTTAGTTAGTGATGTCACCAACATCATCAATACATGTGCATTGATGATAATGCCGTCGGCTTTTGCAACGCGCATGGATATACGTGCTGAAATTTTAATCACTTAATTCCCGAAAAGGGGTAATTGTATGTACTCATCATTATGAACAATTTTTACTATGGGACCATCCCTGAAATCGCGAAAAAATTATCTGGTGGTCCCTACATTTTATTCACTTAAGTGAACACAAATGTAGGGACCTATTGATTTCAAGGTTGGTCCAATAGTAAAAGTTATTCATAATGATGAGTACAATGACCCCTTTTAATTAAGCGATTCAAATTTCAGAATGTATAGACGGGGTAGAAGATAGCCTTTATTTTCCAGAACAATCCTACACTTGCTAGAAATTCCATAAATTTCAAATAGCTAGCATACATAAAACCAGCGCAACAATGCAGCGCATGTAACGCGGCGTATGGTGCCCCCCAGCCAGGTGGACCGACGACCTGATGAAAGTAGTTGGGGGGGATTTGATGCGGAAGGCAGAGAACCGAGTGTTGTGGCGCAATTTGGGAGAGACTTATGTCCAACAGTGGACTGTGATTGGCTGAGTTGATACATAAAACCGGACTGCTGGCATTAAGTAATGGTCATTTAGTGCAGCAACATCACAAGTTTTTTTTATGTAAACAAAGGATAAAAATAAGAAGCGAAGATGTATAATCATGTGTAAATTTAGCCCATGCTATCTCGGGTAGTGGGGCGTTTCACACCACGCGTGGTTCGGACCGCAGTGTGAATCGCTCAAGTACTCATTTTGAATGAGCCCTTTCGGACCGCGGTGTGAAACGGCCAAGAACTTTTTTATAATGGGCTGATTCGGATCGCGGTGTGAAACAGCCCAGTACTCTTTTTCAATGGAGCGATTCGGACCACTATCAAAAGTTTAAAAATGTAGTGTGCTCTTGTGTTTTTGTACAGACGAGTAGAAAAACGGTTAGTGAGAAATATTATAATAAAATACCTACATAACATAA
This sequence comes from Asteroscopus sphinx, assembly GCA_949699075.1. Taxonomy (NCBI): domain Eukaryota; kingdom Metazoa; phylum Arthropoda; class Insecta; order Lepidoptera; family Noctuidae; genus Asteroscopus; species Asteroscopus sphinx. Next base: position 764,787 of record OX453002.1, on the reverse strand, counting down.
TTATTAGTATTTTATTAATTAAAATATTGGATATTACAAATCTAATTAATAGTTACGTGTAGACTCATTTTAACATATAATTATAATATAATCACTTACAATAGGCATGGTATAAAATACTTGAGTAGTAAACTGATTATTATAAAAAAGTGTAATATAAACGATAAATAATCACAGATTGATTGTAGATTACATACTTTTACTTACTATAGTTATAAAAAATCACAGGTTGAGTGTATATTACTTATTTAAAATTTATTTAGATATCACAAACAGTTCAAAATCACAGGTTGAGTGCAGATTACACATTTTTTTCTTTTAACTGATTATTAAATATCACAGATTGAGTACCTACATTTTTACTTATTACTATGTAGTAATAAGTAATTATGTAATTATATTGAAAATCACAGGTTGAGTAAATTGACACATTTTTTTTACAACATTATTTATTTATTTATTATTTTTATACAAGAGTTATTGGCTGGCCAAATAACTGTTAGTCATTGCTTGGAAAAATTGAGAGTTTAAAATATAAGGGTTTTATTTTTGTTGAATTATGTTTTTTTTGTTATCTCTTTTTAAATAATACTGTATAACTTTTACATGCAAATTATCTGTTACTTAAAATCACAGACCAGTAAGCCTCTAGACTCTAGACGCCGACTAGCCGGATACCCCCGGTCGCATAGCATATGCAGTAGTACTGCATATCATACGCCCCGCCGCCAATAAGGACGTTAGTCCGTCAGCGAACGGCACCAATCATACGGAATCATACCACCGAAATTTTGAGCCGACCAACCATAACGCGATGTCCGCCCCCCGGTACCCGCCAACATTTTACGACTGTTTTCTCATGAAAAACTTTGTTTATGTGGCGTCTTGAAGCTTACTGGTCTGTGCTTAAAATAGTAACAAGTCCAATATATGTGACTCAATCTGTGATTTTCAAAATAATTAGGTAGTAATAACTGAAAATGTGTAGACTCAATTTGTAATTTTCAATAATTAGTTATAAGTAAAATGTGTAACCCACACTCAATCCCTGATGTTTAGTAATAAGTTAGAAATAAAAATGTGTCATTATTACACTCGACCTGTGATTTTATAATTAATCAAAAGTAAAAATGTGTGTTTATTTATTTAAAAATGTGTGATCAAACTTAACCTGTGATTTTTAATTATTAGTGATAATGTCTTGGATTTTTGCGATCACTACACATTATAATAAAACAAAGTTTAACCGGATTACATCGCGTATATTAATAATATGTGTTTAATTTTGATAATATACGCGATGTGATTCGGTTAAAATTTGTTTTATTATAATGTAATAGTGATATCAAAGCTAATTACAAGCCAAGCCAATAACAAACGAGTAATATGTAACACTCAACTAGTAAAAGTGTGTAATCTACACTCAATCTGTGATTATTTATCAATAATATTTTAAATTAATACTCTTTTTTATAATGATTAGTCGCCTACTTACGTATTGTGTATCATTTTGTATTGGTATATGATTTTTAACCGAAGAAAAAAAGGAGGAGGTTCTCAATTCGACGCGTATATTTTTTTTATTTTTTTTAAATGTATGACCACGCATCACTTTTTACAGAGTGGTCCGATTTTGATGATTCTTTTTTAGGGTTCCGAAGTCCTACAAGGAACCCTTATAGTTTCGTCATGTCCGTCCGTCTGTCCGTCTGTCCGTCTGTCCGTCTGTCCGTCTGTCCTAATCCTTTACAGCTTAATAACTTCTACAGTTATAAACATAAGTAAATGAAATTTTGTTAAAAAATAGTCTACATATAGATCTCAATTTTAAAAGAATAAAAAAATAGTTTTTCCGTATTTTAGGGGTGGCGTCCATACATGTGAAATGGGGAAAAAAATGTTTTTTTCGCTGCACCCCCTCGTGTGGGATACCATTGAATAGGTCTACTAAAATGAAGGTAATGTTTCATACACCACTTTTTTATCAGGTGTACCATCTGCGAAATATAGCCCGCCAAAGTGGCTTGCAATGTGTCCCCCCCCCTGCCATTTCTAAACTATGAAATGTAGAAACTTATAATCTTCCACATTGATAGACCTTTGTAAAAACTCTCTTTTAAAATTATTTCGAGTATAATGTGATTATAATTTTTTGAGTTATAGAGAGAAAACTGAAAAATACTTAAAACGTCCTAGTTCAAAGGTCATTGACCTTAGAGAAAAATTATTGTAGCAAATAATGCTCCTTTAGCTACTTTCTATTTGAAAAAATCACAAAAAGTAACTTTGAAATTACATTAAAACTTCTTCAATTTGGCTTCTTGAATTTATCGCTAGATGGCGCTACTAACAACACGCTCTGAGTCGCGAATGCTGCCGATTATTGCAAAAACTAAAATAGCCATGATTAATATTCGATTTGATTCGTTTGTAATTACCCTACTTAAGGAACCCTATAATACTGAGCATGGCCCGACATGCTCTTGGCCGGTTTTTTTAATGGATAGGGTATATCTCGAAGTTGGTCCCATTTAAATTTCAAAATCAAAATCCACCCCTTAGGGTAGTAAAACAAATGAGTGTTTGTTCACCCACTGAATTCTTACCTGTTAACCGATCCTGTTGAAACTTGACACACATAAATATAGTTCTAGACACTACGACATAATGGAGACCTGGAGTTAGATTTTAACCACAAAAAAATTAAAAATTAAACTTTTTAACAAAAAATTGAACCGACGAAAACAGAAACTGAAAAGCGAAAAATAACTAATTATGAGTCGAGTCGAGTAGAGCTCAACTCCGTAGCTGTTCCGGCTGCGTGCATGACCTGTAAATATCATTTGTTAGCGGCCGTTTACGCTGATGATAATTTTTGGGCATAGTAGCGTAATTAGGAAAACGTACAAAAGAAAAAATAAATTTGTTGGGCAGGAGAAACCCCCCTAAAAATTGTTTTTATTTCATCATTAACTCAGCCTATCGCAGTCCACTGGTGGACATAGGCCTCTCCCAAGTTTTATTTCATAAAAAACTAAATCTTTTGGTTAGATGACCAGTAAATTATTACAGACCGCTCAAATAATACGTCTACATTACTTAACAAAAACCGGCCAAGTACGAGTCAGGCTTACGCAGTAATGGTTCTGTACCACCCATGGACCTGATACCTCATAGAAACTGATTTAATTTACTAGAGTTCATCAAAAAATATCAACGCATTGTGAGCGAAATATGAAATTTTGCATCGCTTTCTTACGCAGGTACCACCACATGTCTGTTTACCTTATTTTTATTATTGGTTGCTAATTTAAACTACATAGTATGCAATATAATCAGACCCAGTTTGACGCTGGTATGTATTACCGCTTTGAAGATAGACTAGGAACAAAAACGTAAAAAAAACATGTTTTTCTAGGTTTCTTGTATGGGGACCTCCTTTGGTTTTAGAATTTTCAAATTTTTTGTATTTTTTGTCGTGATAGGGGTTATAGCTACACAGCTTTTGAGAAAATTTCAACCGGCTACCTATTACTGTTTAAAAGATACAGCCCTGTGTCAGACAGAAGGAAGGACGGACGGCCGACGGTGCCGTACCCTTTGGGTACGGAATCCTAAAAAAGTTTTATGTTTCATAAATATGGGATGTCCGGACTCTTTAGAAATATAACGACAGGCAGAGGATTTGAAAACATAGCTATTGAGAAGTTTATTTACACATAATTAATTAAATGAGTCTAAGATAAATAATGGTCGATTTGTCAAGACATAAGACTGTGCTCCTGTCCTTAGCATTCTATTCCAGAAGCCTGCTCCTTGTACCAAGACGCATAGGTAAGTAGGTACCTAACTATCTACACACCTATTATTTTACTAGTTCATTGTGTAGTATGATATCCCCAAAAACGGTTAATTCTAAATATAAGCCGAGAAAAAGCAAACACTTATGCAAAAGCGTTCAAATCAAAATAAACAGCCCATTAAAATTTGTAACATAAATCTGTTCCCGTGTTAATGGCACTCGACTTTACAAAGTGTGGTATATTGACACCCCTGCGGTTATGATAGACATGAAACTGTCGTCTATTGAGGCTGCACCCGGCCTTCATGCCGCAGCAAAAATAAACAATGAGCCAACAACATCGGCGTTTAGCGACGCTCCGCCACCCCACGACAACTCCTCGGCAATAACCGAGCATACGTCCCGCAAGCACCACACATATGTACCGCGTCCCGGACTCCCCCGGGCCGGCCTGCGTTCCCGCCGTGTAACAATAGCTTGCCACCTATCAAAATCTTCGTAACAAATTTCTTAAGGGTCCCATTGAGGATGGCGTATAATAGATCCCCGGTGGCCGCGGCGCATTGTCGACGTAGCGACTTCAGCTGACTGATATTCGCTTTTTATGACGGTTTTTCTGAACGACCCAAAGCTACTCGTGTATAATAACGTTGTTTGATTGCATTTAACGCGTCATTTACGAGGGTTTGTTTGTTCTGCCTTTTGCTTGAAATTATGTAAATGAGATGTTCCGTTTTGTCACCCGGAGTTTGAGATTTTGACGTGGCACTGTGGAGGATTAGGCGCCCGAATAAATTGTAGGTCTGTGTTTCTCATGTTATTTAATGGCGCACATTTATAACCGTCGTTGATACTCGACAAAGGTTGACAAAGGGTCAACGACGGTTGTGGCTGGGCAAACAAAGAGGACTCATATGAACTTCATGAATTGAATAGCGTTTGACAGCATGAGAAGCGTCCCAAAAGTACATTGTGCGATTATTTGGCGGGCGTGACGCGCCACCTCGCGCCTCTGAACTCGTACTCGAACTTCGCTTATTGAACTCGTAGCACCAATCATATGAAGCAATCTGACATCGCAGCAAATATTTGGTTTCATACCACTTTGCAGCAAAGAAAACAAAAGGTGGGTAATACAATTAATTATCAAAAAACGCTTATTTTAATCTTGGAAAATTCTTGATGATTAGATTTATTTTTCACATGTAGATACCTATTAAAACGATTAAATGGTTTCCAAAATATTTTCATTCAATTCAACCGAATGTAATTGGTTTAAGTATCATTTACAAGAATCTTACAACTGAGATCATCATCTCCTTTATGCGAGTTCATCCAAATACAACAATAATCGCAAACCTATGAGTACAAATATAATAGTTTACCACAACAGTGACTTTATAATCTACAAATAAAACATAATGCGGCTGTGTGCGGGTGACGTGCCGGGCGTGACAGGCGTGACAGGCGTGATCGCTTTGTGCGCCAAACTGCCCTGCATTGTCCCGCTTCCGACTATTATCCAGGAATGAGCGGCCTAAAGGTGGCATCACGGCGCCTGCCTACGCTATTGTTACAGGCTTACGTTTGCAAATCCGATTTATATTTGAATATAATTGACTTTCGGCCTCGTATCAGGTACGGAGAGCATGTTTCTTATTGTGTTCGGCTGATCTCAATGGTATTTTTATCAGCTGAACATGATAAATGTATTTGGGAGATTAAGTGTTGTGGGTGGGTGCGCTCGCGCGGCCATGGGCGCGCTCAGCTATTCAAACAGTTTTAAGATGTGTTCCGTGTGGTATTCGGAAGCTTATGATCGGTATTCATACCGTCTAAGGCTTAGAGTTCATGTGTTCTGAATAATCTAAAACCAGGAGGACGTTTATGTAATTTTTATCCAATACATAAAATATTTAGTAGAGAAGCTTATTTAGAAGAAAAAGAACAATAAAATGACTTGTAGATAAGATTTATTTAGAATTTATATTTGCAAATCCCGACACAATACGCGACAAACGAGATACAAGCCCGTCGTAATATTTTCCATAACAGTGCTCAATCCTGACTGCCGACGCCTTCTGCATTGAAATTCTTTCTTTGGCTCGTTTCATATTCAAAGAGGAAACAATTTCCGAGCCGCGGCAAATCACGCGGAAATTGACGGCGATTTATTCAAAATATTTGTACCAACAACTCTTTTGTAGAAAACAAAACCTTTTACGATTTCGAGCGATACTTTTGTTGTTTTTTTTCGGTTGATCGCGAAGGATCCTGATTTCCTAAACTTTTTTCATCGATCATCGAGAGTCAAAGCTCAAAAGTGTGTTTAAAACCAACTGGCTAACAAAAAATCATTGAAAATAAATGATGTGTGCACGTCAGCGATCCGAGAGGTATCTCCGAGATATCTGGTGGGCGCACAAAGCGGCGGCAAGAATGGCGCAGCGGGGGCCCCCGACCATAATGGAGAGAGTTTCACACCATTCACGTATCGCCCTCGAGTTTTTTCACTGTGACGGGGGTCACATGGACCATCCGTCTTGCCAGACAGCCACCAAGGAATAGGTATGCAAATGTAAATGTGTCATTATCCGTGCGACTATCTGACGCTATCCTTACTTTCCGCGAAACGTCCGGGCCATGTGGCCTATGTGTTTATACGCATAGTAGCACACATTTGCGAGGGAAATGGGACTTGGTTGAACGTGGAAGTAGTTGAACATTGTCGCGGCGGATGTTTGCTCTCTCGCACAGCTATGGTGCGTCAGCATGATGGACCCTACTCCATTAATTTAAGGCCTGTAGTCGATGCGTGCGGTGTCGCGCGGCGCCGACAGCAGGGCGGGGCTGGGCGTGGCGACGGCGCCGTTACACGCCGACTGACGTCACGGATACTACACGCTGGACGCATGCACTAGTGTGCGTGCCTCCAGTGTTTGCACTGTGACGTCACCGACACAAGCTCCGACTACAAAGTCAAGCACCACTCACAAATGTGACATTGCTCTATCTATTGGTGAATGATTTTTTGCGATACCTACTGACTGATGTCATTTTATAAGAATGTTTAACATCAACAAACACGGTTTTACCCATCTCTATTCTCAAGACAAGGCGACCTATACAATGATAGGGATATTATAAAGTTATAAAAGCATGTCCGTACAAATCAATAAATCAATCAATCTAAAGTGTGCACTTAAAAATACAAAAGGTTCTTTTGGTACCTATAAAAATATAATAGGTAGGTATTGCTCCGAACTTGGTCTGACCCGTTTTGATTTGATCACTAAATTGGAATTTGGAAAAGTAGATAGGTAGGTACTTTGAAACTTAGCATTCTAGTCTTAAATCAATTTAAAACCAATTTAGACCGGTGGCTATCCTCTCGACACCAGCAAAGGTTTTTGAGTCAGCTATACATAAATGCGTATATGAACAAGTATCCAGTAATTTGTCGGACGCTCAGCACGGTTTTCGACCGGGTCGCAGCACAACCAGTAATTTACTAAATTTAATGACATATGTGGTTCCAAATGTTGATGCTGGAGTACAAGTCGACGCCGCCTATTTTGATTACAAAAAAGCATTTGATTTGGTTGATAATGACATCTTATTAACAAAGCTGGCAACAGTCGGATGTACTCCTAAATTACTTGAGTTTTTTGCTAGCTATTTGGGAGATCGACAGCAGTTTGTAGATTATGCTGGTTATAAATCTGAGCCTTATTTTACTAAATCAGGAGTCAGTCAGGGCAGTAATTTGGGTCCTTTACAGTTTATCATCATGATAAATGACCTGCCTGGTGTCGTCAGAGATGCCACCTGTCTATTGTTTGCAGACGACCTTAAGCTACTGATGGCCGTTGAAAATGAACGGGATTGCATGCGGCTACAGCAGGATATAAACAGGGTAGTCGAGTGGAGTAACAAAAATAAACTCAAGTTCAATGGCAATAAATGCTCAATCATAACTTTTGGTAGAATGAGGGATCCGCTTCGCTATACTTACGAGCTGGACGGTGCAGCAATGGAGCGGACTGAAGTAGTGCGTGACCTTGGGGTACGCCTTAACACTGAGCTGACATTTCGGGAGCACATAACAAATGTTTGTAAGAAGTCGTACAGAAGTTTAGGTTTCATACTTCGTCATGCAGTGGGTTTCACAGGCATAAAAGCTATAACAGCACTGTATAATGCTCTCGTGAGAAGTCAACTTGAATTCAATGCGGTTATATGGGCTCCACATGAAGATAAGTACAGTCTCATGTTGGAGCGCATACAAAATAAATTCACAAGATATTTGTATTTAAAACTTTATGGAGTATATCCTTTTTATCCACTGATGTACCCAACCTTGTTTGTCCTAGGCATGGTTGGGTACAATAAGTTGAAAACAAGGAGGGACTTGGCTCTTGTCACGTATATGTTTAGTTTGCTAAGGGGCCAGACGTGTAACCCGGGTGTATTGAAGGAGGTGTGCCTATATGTGCCGGACAATTACGTGGGGCGGCGGCGGAAGCCGCAATTATTCGCAGTACCGCGCGGACGAACTAACTTGCTCGGCAAAGCGCCTATGACGCGCGCCTTGTCTACACTTAATGATGTAGCTGAGAGAATAGATTTATTTTCCTGCACTCTGAATGAATTCACAAAAATTACATTGTACGTGTTATGTTATGCATAATTAAGGACCACACTACCGCATTGGGAGTGTCCTGTAATGGTAGTGGTGACTGGGATAAATAAATAAATAAAATAAATAAATAAATAAAAAAATAATAAAAAGAATTCCGTTATAAATTCTTGACTCAAAGCTCTTTTCCGCAAACTTGCCCACATTTTTTTTTTGTAAACGATCTTACAGATGAAAAGTGTAGTACTACGTACCTAGATAGATAGATTTTGTTTTTTTTAATCTTCACTTATGATTGAAGCACTGCGAGATGGATGGCGTGTTGTAAGACGTGCTAACAGCCGACGCGGCGACGTCATAACGCGTTAATGACTCGTGGAAGGCGCATAAAATCGACAGGCGCCAACCAGCCCGCCATAGCCCGCCACGCCAGCACCGACGTATCTATTACAGTGCTGAACGTTCCCACATACCTCAATCAGTGTTACGAAACGTCGCGGCCACGAGCCTCGCCAATGGCGGCCTATCACAACATATTAAGTAATAAACAGTCCATAAAGGCGAGCGCACACGGCACACAGCGGCGCGGGCGCACCACGCATGGCGCTAATTACAAACAATTAGACGCCATGTTGCCGCCCCGCCGCGCCCCGCACCCGCGCGCGCCTCGCCTCCGCACCCCACCGCGCCGGCGCGCGCGCACCTCGTTATTACCCTATTTATTGCATATTGGAAACAAAAACAGATCTTCCAAATAGCTATTATAGTTTTTCGGATGTCTGACTTAATTTCCGAGGCTCGTTTGTGCGGCGCGGGCGCACTAGTCAAACTGTTCCCTTGACGTTACTATGAGCTTCACGTCAAACGTTCCACTTTGTTATGATCTCATCAAGTTTTATTTATTCGATGTGATCGAATCGATTCGTCTTTTCTCTCAGCCATATTAATTAGTTTTGTGTTTTTATAAAAACGGCCAAGTGCCCCGTTTAGCCTAAGTCCATTCGATCGCGCAAGACTGGTTTAATGTCCTCACGGTCGGAACGATCTAAATAAATTTTTCATCGAACAGTTATTTATGAAGCTTATTATAATATTAATATGTACCTACATGCTAGAATTAGGCATGAATATTATAAAGTAACAGATGTCCGAAGAAACCTGTTTGTCAATAAAGCATTAAGTAAATAATTTGTGAAATATAAAGGTGCGTCCAGATATGTTCTGTAGTCCGTACTAGGGCATGCAGTTTCATACATTTTCAGTTTCGAAATTGGCTTATGAAATTGGCCTCATCAGTTTCGAAATTTCGAAATTGTGGGCAATGTTTAAAACACCTAATAACTAAGCCTATCGCAGTCCACTACTGAATAAAGGCTGCTCCTAAGTTGCTCCAAAACAAAATAACCTTTATCTCTTCCATCCAGTCCACCCCAGCTACCTACTTTAGGTCGTCGGTCCACCTGTCTGGAGGGCGCCCAACGCTGCGTTTTTGCGGTATTCAATCAAAGATTCGTCTGCTCCAACAGCCATCGATCTTTTGGTAGACTGGCCTACCCATTGTCACATTAGCTTGCTAAATCTACAGCCTATGCTACTCTCTGGTTCTTTCGGATAATTTTATCCTTCAAAGAATCTCCAAGCATAGCTCGCTTCATAATCCGCTGAGCGACTTTGAATTAGTGGACTAGCCAAACTGTCAGTGTTCACGTCTCGGCATTGTAAGTAATGACAGGCAAGAGTAGTATAAACTAACTACTAGTCTACCAACCTGAACAGAACAGGTCCCTAACTACCTATGTAGACATATTCCTGCACAACCTCTAGCGTCGTTTCTTTGAAGAAGACCGATTGGGCTTGGCACGCTGCGCAACATGCGTTTTGAACATGATCTTGTCTACCATACTCTTGTCCAGATTCATACTAAGACACTAAATGACTATTATACTATATGCTATGTAGCATCTCGCTCAGCTGTTTTAGAGACTGCCATTACAATAATGTCATCGGCAAAGTGGAGACGTGAAATGTTCTCGTCTTTTCCATCACAACCCTTCCCCGTCTAATCCAGTGTCTTGAAAACGTCCTCCAAGTCATCAGTGAACAGTTTCGAAAGAGTATCGCCCGAAGGCCTTCTCGTAGTACACAAATACACAGCAGCTAATTGTTCTCTTCAGTCGTTCTTCCAATCTTCCGAAAAGAATGGTCTACGATGCTATCCAACTCAACCCATCTGTCTACTGCTGGACATTTTTGATCTCTTCCGAGATTCGCCACAATACTCGGTCCTCTGCCTTCCGCATTTATTCCATCCCAGATAGTTTTTCCAGGTCTTTAGTCCACCTGATTGGGAGCGTTCTAACCTACATTTGAAGATCTCCATTCAAGGACTTATTCACTGCCACTTCAGCTTGTTGATTCTACAAGCTATGTCAGTCACTTTGGTACATTTTTGGATAATCTCGTCACGGATCTTATTTTATCCTTCAAAGAAGTATAGCTTGCTGCGCGAGTCTAAATTTGTGGATTAGCCCAATTATCAGCGTCCACGTCTCGACACAGTAGGCCATGACCCGCAGAACGCACTGGTTAAAGACTTCTGTTTTCAAACAAGGAGAAGAGAAGAAGGCGAAGTTTGCGAAATGCTGCCCAGCCCAACTAGATCGTTCTGCCTGATACTTATTTGAAGTTGTATCTCCCAAACCGAATAACCTGCCCCAGATACCTGCACAACTTCGAGGGAAGTACCTTCAACAAACCTCGGCACGACATGCATAATATGCAAATTGTACATGACTTTGGTCTTGTCCAAATTCATGCCGACAAGATGCTGTAGCCTCTTCTAAACCTAGTTTTGTTTCGATTCGTGGAGTCTTCTGACGAGATAATTTGTGACGATCTTGGATAACAGCTCGTTTACCCAGTATACGTGTAAAATTTCTTTGTATTTTAGCGGGCATGTTCAGAGATCACTGGTAAACTTGTATGGAAATGTTAATTCTGACTAATTTAAAAATGGGTTACCTGGAAGTCATAAATTCAGCTGCTGATAAAGATTCTAAGTCGTTTTCAAATGCAGCCTGTTGCTGGAAAAGCTCTAGTTACTAATCTAGAGTTCTAGAGCAGATGTGGGAGTTCTATTGACGATTTAACACTACACAGTCTTTAAATAAATAAATTTCGAAATTTCGAAAGTAGGGGTGTCAATTTCGAAATTGAAAAACATGCAAAAATGATCCGAAATTTCGAAACTATGAAGTTTCGAAATTTCGAAATGCATGCCCTAGTCCGTACCGTACCTCCGTTTCGTTCTCTGTTTCCGGAACCGCGTCGAACTTCGCGATCATCGCATCGCATTTTTTATCAGTCCTGCGCCAATTACCGTCCAACCATGTCGTCGACTGCGGAAGTTTACGAGAATTTGTTAAAATAGTTTTTGTTCCCGGGGCCCGGGTCTTACAGATTTTCCCTAGCCCTGTATCTACCGATATATTGATATTATCGTTATTCCACTGCATCTTGATGTGTTTCGGCGGCACGACTTGCGCGAGCGTCGAACACGTCCAGCCAGACTGCCGCGCACGCCGTATAGTATCCCCTTTGATGTCGGCGAAAAATCTGACTCGCAAGGATCGGGACCGTACCTCGATGCGTTCCGAGGCCCCGTAACGAGCGGCATCCAAACTAACGTTCTTGGATCGCGACGTAGACGGTCCGTTACGGACGTACGGTACGGATAAAAGAACATATCTGGAAATATTGAATAGGTAAGTATATCAATAAAGTTGTCTTCACCTAAAGGGTTTTCAGTCAATCCAGTCCTAAGCCTATTCAAACTCTGAAGGGTAATCAATATTTTTTTATGTGGCAATAAAATGAAATGAAATAAATTATTCTGAAAATTGGATGATAAAATCACTTTTACAAGTCAGTTCTTTTAAAAACTAGATGGCGTCGGCGTTTCCTATGTGACTACCTCTGAAGAAACGCCGAAAAAAATAAACAAAGTCTCTGTATAAACATTTGTGAAGTGTTAAGAATTTGTGCGAGAACAATGCAGGGCAACGGCAACGCCTAGACTGGCCTTTTAAAGAAAGTGCCAGGTCAATTTGAGTGGATTTGATGATGGTCCTAACTGATGGCATGCATGCATCAGCCGTCATTTAGCTCAACCATGTTTTAGGGAGCTCAACGACCCGATGCACAACATTACTACCAACCAGAACCATTCAAGTAGGCCTTAAAATCCCAAACCGCCAGATAGCTACCTAATATGAAATCTGTATAATGCTCACACAAACAATTTATGGTACATGATAAAAAAACCTGCAAATACATAACCTCCTCCATTTTTGAAGTCGGTTAATTTTTTTATATATTATGACAATAATAAATTGTAAATTTCAAGTTAACAACGTTACGATACATAATATTTATTTAATTAACATAATTATGTGTGCAACAAATTTTTCTCCCACTTGCTCGGAAATTGTTTCATTATTTTAAAAAAAATATTCAGCTATCGGCTCTTTTCCGTACGCAACGAAATAACAGGCCAGTAATATCCAACACAATAATATAAATAGCTGGACAGTTTTTATTTTTTAAATTATGCTACCGAGGATTTTAAGTACACACTTACATCAATCAATCAACTCAGCCTATCGCAGTCCACTGCTGGACATAGGCCTCTCCCAAGTTGCGCCACAACGCTCGGTCCTCTGCCTTCCGCATCCAGTCCCCCCCAGCCACGTTCTTTAGGTCGTCGGTCCACCTGGCAGGGGGGCGCCCTACGCTGCGTTTGCCGATTCGCGGTCTCCACTCAAGGACTCGTCTGCTCCAACGGCCATCGGTCCTTCGACAGACATGGCCAGCCCACTGCCACTTCAGCTTGCTGATCCTACAAGCTATGTCGGTCACTCCGGTTCTTCTCCGGATAATCTCGTTGCGGATTTTATCCTTCAAAGAAACTCCAAGCATAGCTCGCTCCATAGCTCGCTGAGCGACTTTAAATTTGTGGACTAGCCCAACTGTCAGTGTCCACGTCTCGGCACCGTAAGTCATGACTGGCAGGACGCACTGGTTGAAGACCTTTGTCTTCAAACTTTGCGGTATAGGCGACGAGAAGACTCGGCGAAGTTTGCCAAATGCTGCCCAGCCCAGACGGATCCTTCTGTTGGCTTCTTTCTCGAAGTTGTGTCTACCAAGCTGAATTGCCTGCCCTAGGTAGACGTATTCCGTTACAACTTCGAGTGCCGACCCTTCGACGAATATTGGCCTCGGCATGACATGCATATTGAACATGACTTTAGTCTTGTCCAGATTCATGCCGAGACCGACACGTCGAGAGGCTCCGTTTAAGCTGTGCAGCATTTCGCCCAGTTGTTCCAGCGACTCAGCCATTACAACGATGTCATCGGCAAAACGGAGATGTGAGATGTTCTCGCCGTTAACGTTGATACCCTGTCCAGTCCAGTCCAGCGTCTTGAAGACGTCCTCCAACGCGTTTGTGAACAATTTCGGGGATATTACATCCCCTTGTCTCACCCCTCTGCGCAGTTGGATTGGCTTCGTCTTTTGGTCCTGGAGCTGAACAGTCATGGTAGCAGCGTACACACACAGCGCACACTTACATAAATTAGGTGTTTTTAGGTACAAAATATTTGTCATTCTAAAGACCAATGATCATAATTTTTTTCAAATATTTAAAAATAGAACAAGAACCGCACGTGGATGAATTGGTGGGAATGAAAATTAGATACTGTTGAATTAATTTGTGTATTTCTTCCTCGCAAATGAGAGAAAATTACTATTCCTACAAGTATTTTTTTTTATATAACATATGGGGGGCAAACGAGCAAGCGGGTCTCCTGATGGTAAGCAATCTCCGCCGCCCATGGACATCTGCAACACCAGGGGAGTCAACGATGCGTTGCCGACCTTTTAAAAAGACGTATGCTCGTTTCTTGAAGGCTCCCATGTCGAATTGTTTCGGGAAAACCGCTGACGGGAGTTGGTTCCACAGTTTTGCTGTACGAGGCAAAAAATGACGTGTGAAACGTACAGTAGTTGATCGCCAATCATCAAGATGCTGAGGATGGAATTTAGATTTATGGCGAGTGGTACGAAGTCTAGGCTGAAATAGCAATTAACGGCGACGTTTAGTTAAAAAAGACTCGGCTAGCGCCTCGTCCTTTAAAAAATACTTCGGAAGTACTCGGCTTCGCCTCTTACTTTCAATATTACTCGGCCGTCAATTGCTTCGTTTCAGGCCTCGACGGTAATGTACTATTAATCCATAGGTCCTATATTTAGGTTCGCTACATAACATTGTTCGTTCGTTGCATCGGCAACTAATACTGACAACTTGCTGACTGGCTAATCTTTTCCCCACGGCATGAGCTATTATCATTATGTAGCTCATGTCGACACGATAGAAGAAGAACTGACTACTTGTCTATACAGTGGATGAATAACTTACGACCAAACGAAAAATAGTAGGAATTGCAGAAATATGAGTATGAACACTCCATTTACTAACGACTCTGTGACACCCTAAGATTGTTCATAAATAATGCTCAGGCGTACCTAAACTATCTGAATACTATTTCTTTACACGCGATAATGCCTAAATCAACATTGTTCATGCTTCTCCAGTCGATGCAATCCTTTCACGCGTCAGCACGCACAGCGCCTCAAGACTCAAGACCGCTCCTCTCACCTCGCCTTGAACGCATTTCACCAATACATCTCACTATACCAACTGAATAAGAATATCATCTGCTCACAACTTACCATCCAGTCTAAACTCCACAACCATGCAATTCGTTCTGCGTTTTCCTTGTATGACGTCACTTTCCACTAAAATGGATTATTCGATTTTGAGTAACTTTCTGCAATACAATGATGGTGCAACACCATGGTTGCTGAGAGTAATATAAAGGTAGTGTTTGGAAATAGTTGGTACAATGTTTTGTTAAGCCAATCATAGAGCCGACGGAAAGTCACGGGTGTTACGCGCTGTGAGATGTTTACTCCACTGACTCTAAAGCAAATTGCAAGAATGTCCTTGACGAGGCGTGCGAGGTTTAGCAACAGGAGGCTGGTGCAGCTGCAAGAGATCAAGATGATGGTCAGAAGCAGCAGTGCGTGGCGGCGCACTCGGGGCAGCGCGGGCGCATCGCTGCTCTCGGCCCGCTCGGTGCCGGCACATTATAACTGTCATATAACTCACGAGGTAATAGGAGCGGCGAGCCTTGTGCCAACTATTAAATACTATTCACATTTTACGATAATGCCCAATGCCCAACAAACTCTTATTGACGTATAAATTCCGAGCTTTTTTTTCTCGTCGGAACGACCGAAGGCGCCAGTTGTTTCTCGATATTAATAATGCTATGCTAGTTCTGTTTTTCGGGTTTAATTACGTCCAGGCCGGTGATAGCCGGCGATTCGACGCCGGCTCGAATGGGTGGAAAGTAGTAAATTAAACGGTCGGCGAGCCCCTTTTAATATTCATAGCGTTATCAAACAAAATTTTAAACTAATTAAAAGTTGTTTTAATAATTCCGTGGTTATGAATAAGAGCGCCCGAGGCGACGGGTTCGATTTGTTTGCATTCTGGTGCGCGACAGGAAATTGCTTACGTTATACGTGCGCCGACGCAGTATATTACTGGTATGGATGTCTTTACTTGTTAACGTGGCTTTAGTGGCAGGTCAATGATCTTCACTTGTTTTTTTAATCCACACAAAATGTTTCCGTGTTCCGTAGCGGCGCGAACGAGATTGCCCGCCAACGATTGAATCGAATGAGTAAGTTTTTTTGCTTGAAGATATACTAAAGATACCGTTTACTCTGTGTACACTATAACAATATTTACCATGAATAACAACGAATCGATCTATCGTAAGTTAGTGATTCCCATGTGAAGTTTATGACAAGAATTGCACAAGTGTGTGTGGTGAGCGGCGAGCGGCAGGTGGTAATGTTCGTGTCATCTTGATTACGCCGCGTGCGCCCGCGCAGCGACCACACCGACACACAATGACGATCCAGACACAGATAACACTACCAGGCCCCTCAGAAAGTATTGCGAAAAAAAGTTTTTATATATGGGAGACTGGCCAGTTATAATGTTTTTCGAAAATATGATTATTTATAAGTAAAAATAAGTAAGTTCCAATTTCAAAATTTCCCTCCACATTTTTTGCGAGTTAATTCAAAGTATTGTGTCTCACTGAAATATGGATCTGCGCCGGGAACATTTTAGAGCTATGATTTTATACGATTTCAAGTGTCGCCTGAAACCGGATGAATCGTACGATAGACTTCAAATGGCATTCATGGATGAAGGCCCTTCCAAGGCAACCGTGTATCGTTGGTATAACGAATTCAAGCGCGGTCGACCAACTTTGGGGGATGACGAAAGAAGCGGTCGCCCTTTGACGGCTGTTACCGAAGAAAACGTGCTAGCAGTGAAAAATTTAATCCAAGACAATAGGCGAATTACATATCAGGAGATTCAACACATATTGAAGATTGGATCGGGAAGCGTTCACGAGATTCTACACAGCCATCTTCGCGTAAGGAGGATAGTATCACGCTGGGTGCCGCACAACCTCACCGATGCTCAGAAGCAGGCCCGGGTGGAATGGTGCCGTGATATGCTTAACAAATTTGAAGCAGGCTCGTCTCGGCGTGTTTACGACATCGTTACAGGTGATGAGTCCTGGATTTATCAATACGACTCAGAAACCAAGCGCCAGTCGACTGTTTGGGTGTTTCAAAATGAGCCAACGCCTACCAAAGTGAAGCGATCTAGAAGCGGGGGTAAGATTTTGATCGCTAGCTTTTTTAATTTGACTGACCACTTGGTATCAATTCCCTTACGGGATCAAAGAAGCATTAATGCCGAATGGTATACTACCAAATGTTTGCCAGAAGTTTTCTCTGTTATAAGCAACAAGCGACCAAACACAGGGCTCCGCGGGCTACTGCTCCACCACGACAATGCACCTGCGCACACCGCACTCAAAACGAGGGACTTCCTGGACAGCACGCCAGTCAAACTCCTGGGTCACCCTCCTTACAGCCCTGATCTAGCACCGTGTGACTTCTTTTTATTCCCAAAAATAAAAAATCAGCTCAAAGGGATACAATTTTCGTCGCCGGAAGATGCGCTGGCTGCGTTCGAGCAGGCTGTAAACGAGGTGTCTGCGGCGGACTGGAAAAAGTGTTTTGAAAACTGGTTTAGGCGCATGAATCTTTGTATAGAGGCTGGTGGAAAGTACTTTGAAAAGATTTGATAAAAATATATGTACGTATAGAACAATTTTTTTTAGTTTCGCAAAACTTTCTGAGTGTCCCACGTATATTCTGTCGTGGCACGTCACTAGTAGAGAACCCAACACTTCAAATAATTTCATGAATTATGTTATGTTTAGTGTTGCACCTCTAATTAGCACTTTCCTACTCGTGTTTGTTTCATAAACGTATCATTCGCGTGAAACACATCTCTTTTATCATCCGCCGCCGACATTTATGATATTATAAAGTGGTCGCGCTATCTTAATGGATATGCAGTTTGAGTATGAAAACCCATTTTAATGTTAAAATGCCTCGATAATGTGCTTTGTGGAATCTGATTATTTATTGGGTGATTGTGGTAATATTGAACTATATTTGGCTCTGCTTAGTTTGGGACTAGATGGTGCTGTGTAAAATGTCCCAATTTTTATTTTTATTTTTATTTCTTAGTTTACTTTTCACGCACAATGAAATCAAAACAAAACAAAAAAATTGACGAACCTCGACGTTTCGGCCAAGTTCCATTGGCCATGGTTACGAGCAGACAGTCAGTCGAGGTCAGTCTGCTCGTGACCACGGCCAATTCAACTAGGCCGAAACTGCGAGGTTATTCAAAATGTTTGTTTTGTTTTGATTTCATTGTGCGCGAAAAGTCCCGTAAATATATGAGTGAAATTCGCGAAAGTTAAAAAACTTCAATTGTGATAATGGCGTGAGTATATTTCGCGACACTATGGTCGGACAGTCGGTCAGGCTGATGTCCGGCGGTGTGGTGCGCGCGGCGGGGCGTCGCTCGTGCGCGCGGCTACACCTGCCTTCTCTTAAGTAGGTACTGGACCGACATCATTGTTACTTATATCATTCATTACTATTAACACTACCATAGCCTTTTATTAGTTAGGTGCTCCCGTGGTTCTTTATTTTTGTAGACGAAGCGCTGCGAGCAATCTAGTAAAGCTAAAAAATCTTTGCTCCTTCGTGCACAACCAGCGCTCACGTACACACATGCACCTCAAACTGTGCTCCCCCCTCTCAGTAC
The DNA here is from genome assembly GCA_949699075.1 of Asteroscopus sphinx. NCBI lineage: Eukaryota > Metazoa > Arthropoda > Insecta > Lepidoptera > Noctuidae > Asteroscopus > Asteroscopus sphinx. The sequence continues at coordinate 746,001 of OX453002.1, read as the reverse complement.
ACATGTCACGGCATCGTCCAGTAAGCATCGCGAAAGCAAATATCCTTCAGGTGCATGGTGTGTGCGTGAGTAATGGTTGTACACGAAGGAGCATAGTTTTTTTTTGGCTACACTATGATTGTTCGCAGCACTTCGTCTATATTTTTACTATGTCTGTGATTTTAGCATCATTTTAGGACTAGACTATGCTTGCGGCTTCGTCCACGTATAATTCGGTTTATAACAGAAATATGTTATCGCGCATCCCATCTTTCCGGGATAAAAAGTAGCCTAAATGTTAATCCGGGCTATGTTCTATCCACAGAAATAGATAATAAACGTTGGTTTACTAGGCAAAAGTTAGGTGTTACTACTTGCCCTTGCTACAACTAGCCCCCCGCTCCCCTACCACCCATCGACCTGATACCCCATAGAAACTGATTTAATTTACGAGAGTTTATCAAAAGACATCAACGATTGTACGCGAAATGTGAATTTTTGCATCTCTTTCTTACGTAGATACCACCAGATATGTCTATGTTAGCCCTATTTTTAGTATTTGTTGCTAAACTAAATAGTATGTACTATAATCAGACCAAGTTTGACGCTGGTATGTATTACCGTTTCGAAGCAAAAGCAGGAACAAAAACGTTGAAAAAAATGCGTGTTTTTTGAGGTTTCTTGTATGGGGACCCCTAAAGTTTTAGACTTTTCTATATTTTTAGTATTGGTCGTGATAGGCACCATAGTAATATATATTCTGTGAAAATTTCAACTGGTAATCTATGTGCCCTGTGACAGACAGACGGATGGACGGACAGCGTAGGGAGAGTAATAGGGTCCCGTTAGCACCCTTTGGGTACGGAACTCTAATGAATAAATAATAATGCCTGCGATCAATATGACAATACTCGTATTACGAATTACAAGTCACCAGGGCCATTTCACTGATCAGACAAAGCTGAGAACTGTAGCTGAGAACACGGAATGCTGAGAAGTAAACGAAATCTGGGCATTCAATCCTTTGTCAGAAAAGAAAACAGGTGAAAATAATAATTTGTAGGTATAGATAAGTTTGCTCATTATTATAGGTACTAATTTTTATTAGGGTTCCGTACCCAAAGGATGCCAAACGGGACCCTATTACTCTCGCTACTCTGTCCGTCCGTCCGTCTATCTGTCACAGGGTGTATCTTTTGAACGGTAATAGGTATCCGGTTGAAATACCCTTTGGGTACGGAATCCTAAAAAAGATAAGTTTTATGTTTGATAAATATGGGATGTCCGGACTCTTTAGAAATATAACGACAGGCAGAGGATTTGAAAACATAGCTATTGAGAAGTTTATTTACACATAATTAATTAAATGAGTCTAAGATAAATAATGGTCGATTTGTCAAGACATAAGACTGTGCTCCTGTCCTTAGCATTCTATTCCAGAATCCTGCTCCTTGTCTATCTGTCACAGGGTGTATCTTTTGAACGGTAATAGGTATCCGGTTGAAATGTTTTTAGAATGTGTTGCTATAACCCCTATCACGAGAAATACTAAAAATAAAAAAAGCCTAATCCAAAATGTCGGTCCCCATACAAGATACCTCGAAAAACATGCATTTTTTTCAACGAATTTGTTCCCGAGCTATCATCAAAATGGTAATACATACATACCATACCTGCAAACTTGGCTTGGTTATAGTGCATACTATTTCGTTTAGCAACAAATAATAAAAATAGGGTAAACATATGTGGTGGTACCTGCGTAAGAAAGAGGCAAAAATTCATATTACGCTCATAGTGCGTTGATGTTTTTTGATGAACTATCAGTTTCTATGGGGTATCAGGTCGATGGGTGGTATGGAACCCTTACTGCGTGAGTCCGAATCACACTTTGCCGGTTTTAATGAATCACACGAGACTTACAATAACACTCTACCTTTCTGATAGGTAAACGTAACGATGACCTATGAAAGAAATTGTATTGATCCTTGAATAATAAAATCATTTATTTTCAAAAACACAGTGTTACAGAATAAGATATCAGTATATGAAGTTGAAAAAAAGCTAAAGTTGGAATGAATCGGCACCTAATAGGTTTGCTCGCTCCATCGTCGACCACATCCTGACAAAGCTGTCTAGATTGCGATCAAGAGCAGATCTATATATAATTTTTTTTTTAAACTCCGCTCCACGAGTGACGATATTTAATTGATCTTCCGGCGCACCCTGGCCAGTCAGCCCCGCTACCAACCTGCTGACTGTATACCTACTGGTATCTAATTAAAGTATTTTGTTTATTTTCGTTTTTTATTGCTTTTGTTTTGATTGTTTAATTTCATTGGTTTAATTTTGAATATTAGATTGTTTTGTAAGTATTCCTGGTTTTTATTTAATTAATTGTAATGTGATATTAATTATCTAAAGATTTTTGGATCAGAAATAAAATAATATTAGCATTGTGGGCAGCCATAAATAATATAACAGGCAGGGTCAAAAAGAAAGATAAAACACCAGAATTATTATCGTTGTCAGCAACACCAAAACAATCTGTTAAAAAAATCAATAACTTTTTCGCGGACATAGGTAGAAACCTTGTAGAAAAAGTTAATCAAACAGCTGTATCTTATTGCCCTAGCACTTGCACTAGCTTGCAATCTATGGTTCTATTACCTACCGACGAAGCTGAAGTTGCAAAATTAATACTGTCCTTACGTAACGAATGTGCTATGGGTTGGGACCGAATATCTAGCAGTTTTCTCAAAAAACACATAGCCTTAATAGTACCACCACAAGCTTATATTTGTAATCTCGCCCTTAGTACAGGCCAATTCCCAAAAGTCTTTAAAAAAGCTATAATTAATCCAATTTTCAAGGGTGGGGACAGAAGCCGTATCAACAATTACAGACCCATAGCTATACTGCCAGCTCTATCCAATATACTAGAACGCATCATGAACAATAGACTTTCTGATTATTTGGAAAGCCACAACTTTCTCTCTCCGTCGCAATATGGATTTAGGGCGGATAAATCAACATCCGATGCGGTTCATGACCTAACCAACTACATTGTCACAAATTTGGATGGTGGCCAGAAGGTTCTGGGGATCTTTCTAGATCTTGCGAAAGCATTTGACATGGTTTCTGTACCCATGCTAATTCGTAAGATGGAGCGACTTGGAATAAGAGGGGTTCCTTTTTAAGGACTATCGGAGTGAGCGTACTCAGAGCGTCAAAATAGATGAGTACATCAGTCATGAGCGCCTAGTCACCTACGGCGTGCCCCAGGGCAGTGTACTTGGTCCGACGCTTTTCCTCATTTATATAAACGACCTGGGTATGCTTAATCTCCCTAAGGGAAAAATCATAACCTTTGCGGACGATACTGCCATCTTATACAGTGCGGATACGTGGTCTGAAGTATATATGCATGCTCAGACTGGTTTTGATACAGTGTCAGAATGGTTGCGAAATAACGTTCTCACTCTAAATGCGGAAAAACAAACTATGTGTCTTTCTCCATGAAAAAAAATACGCCACTCAACTCGTGTGTCTGCTCCCACGTCCAGAAAGTTAACAAGGTTAAATATCTGGGCATCGTAATAGATAGCACCCTTAGATTTCATGAACACATACACTTACTAAGTAACAGATTGCGCAAATTAATATACGTCTTCAAGACCCTGAGACACGTGGCTGACAAGAAACTGCAGAAATCAGTGTACTTCGCCCTCGCCCAATCTTTACTGACCTACTATGTCACCTCTTGGGGTGGTGCTCCAAAATCCACTCTTCTTGAATTGGAAAGAGCACAGAGAGCCATTCTGAAGGTGTCCCTGTTCTTACCCTTTCGCTATCCGACAACGCTTTTGTATAGAGAGGCGAAAGTTTTGACGGTGCGCCAGCTGTTTATACAGCAAACTATTCTAAAGCAGCATGGACTTCTAACATACAACCCCTCCTTATCTCGTGGTAAGAGGCGTTTTTACCCTGTGGACATCAATCACTCTCGGATTTCGACAGCGTTTTGTCAGCGGTTCTTTTGTCATCTCGGTAGATACCTTTATAATAAAGTTAATGGGTTCCTGTCCATTTTTGAATTTAACAAGATTAAGTGTAAAATGAAATTATACAGTTGGCTTCAAGAGTTAAACTACCTTGATACCGAAAATCTACTTTTTATCCCGGTATACATTACATATTTATATGTATAGTTATACTACTGATATGGAAAAAATACCTGATTACTTACAACATTATTAACTTACTTTTAAGAATCTAATTAACAGTACCCTCACTTATTACACACAATAACACACCCCCACCACACTCACACCTACACACCATTATACTAATCTTACTAACACTATATAGAAATAAAATGTACCAAATTATGAATGGTGGAGACCTGTGGCCTGATTCACAAACGTTCGAAAAGTTTCCGTTTCCGAAGTGAAATTTGACCGGCAGATAAAACAAAGCGACCACTTTCTGCGACCATGAACGCTGCAAAGCGTTCGAAACGTCAGAAAAACTAATTTTAATAATAATACACTATGTAATTCGGTTAAACTTGTTTTATTAAGAAACAAAACTATTTGAGAACCGAACGGATTCGGAAACGCAACGCGAAATTCATGGAAAATCTCCCGTGAGCCATTTGTTGTCGGAAAGCACTCGATGTAAATATAAGAACTATGAAAAGCGTTTCCGAATGCGTTCGATTCTCAAATAGTTTATTTTCATAGTTAAACAAGGTTGACCGGATTACATCGCGTATTATTATTAACATTGCTTTTCCTGATGTTTCGAATGATTTGCATCATTAGTGGTCGCAGGAAGTGGTCGTTTTGTTTCGTTTGCCGGTCAAATTTCACTTCGGAAACGGAAACTTTTCGAACGTTTGTGAATCAGGCCACTGGTGTCCTGAAATACAGGCCTCGAGCCTAGTTTAGGCACCAGTCTCCCACAATATGTACATACGAATTAAATAAGAAATGTTATTTTAAATGTAATATTGTGGCGAGAAAATAAATATTTATCTTATCTTACTAATTTACTAACATAATAATATTTAGAGTCATTAGGGTGGGTCACTAGGTACTCAAAACAATTTATTTATTCATAACTATTTATGATTTATGTGTAGGGGAGTATGATACATGTTGGAGTAGGTACTTGATTTGTGTTATTGCAAAATTGAGGAAACACCGATAGCATCGGCCTGCTATAGGCTGAACAGAATAAAAACTCCTGGTTTGATTTACAAGTCTCCTTGTTGTCGATACTCACACGTTTGGCGCTTGTTGGCTTATTACGACCGCTTCACACGCCTTCCATGTCCGTAACACAATTTTGTTAACACTCTGTGACCTGTTTTTCTACGTTAGAACGTAGTACAATATACCTAATGTCGAGCTGATGTAGCGTCGACACGCGAGGTCACTTCTAAAAACACTGTTGTGTGAACGAATTATGATTGCCGGCCGTCATTTTTGGCGTGAAGTCCTAACAAATGTGTTCTAAGTACTTAGTTTTATTTCCTTCTAGTAATGGATCAAGACTTAGTCGAATATTTTGTCGATTATTTAGATAACACCCGAGCGCCAAGCGGCTCTATGATCGGCATCGGTAAAGAACAATAATCAATCAAAAACGTTTGACACATTTAGCATCCCAATTGGTCACGTCTGTGGTCTAGTGGTTCGAGGGTCGGACGGCTAATCACGAGGTCATGAGTTCGATTCACACAGGACACATATATTCATGTTGTGAACATAAGTGTTTGTGTTGGTCTGGGTGTTTCTTTTCTATTATAAGTATGTATTTACAAAACTAAAGTATGTAAGCATTGTCTAGTGGGTACCTACCGATAGTACTCTGCTTAGTTTAAAACTAGATGGTGCTGTGTAAAAAATTTCAAAAATAGAAAAATTATTGATTTCTGATTCAGTTATTGGCACACATACAAATTTTATTAATATCATACGGATAAAAAAAAAACGTCTTGATGCTGTAATCTATGTTGCAGTCATCAGTCTTGATGCTGTAATCTATGTTGCAGTCATCAGTCTTGATGCTGTAATCTATGTTGCAGTCATCAGTCTCATTTCTAAGAGCTAAGTAATGGTGGTCGGCTTAAACAAAAGGGACGCGAGCGAAACTCTTTAAAAAAAGACTAAAGATTACCATAAAGATGCTGTTATTCCGAAGATTAACATAATTATTTCAAAGCGTGAAGATGAGCACAGCGATGGTATCAGTGCGCGGGCGCAGGCAGCAGCCGTCGCTATGACAGTGCCGCGTTACTTATTAATTGTGTTAGTTCCCATAATTAAGTCATCATCGAGACCGAACTCCGAACTTTTTTCTTTATTATTAACTTTATAAACTCTCTGGTTCTCTACAAATTCGAATCGTATAAATTGGTGGAGCTATTCCTTTTTTAATTGCTCATACGGGACTTTATTTAGTGTGTGTACAATAAAATGTAGTGTTTATTGTAGACGATCGTGTTATTTAGCGATGGATGCCGCGATCAGAACATACAGTCACACATCAAGACACCCCAAAGTGATTTTTTTTAGGCATGTGATTTTTTTACAAACTTTAAATAATTAAGGCGTAGTTAATATTTGATATTTATATGAAAAAAAAGCAGTTATTTAGAGAGCTTGCCACAGTTTTTTTTTCTTTTGGATATTGTGCCATCTGCATATATGTTAAAAGTCTCATTATTAATGTAGTACCTACTATATGTTTATTCTAGCAAGAGGTCGACCTCGGGCGGCCATGTAGCGGGCGATACTCAAAGACGACACAATGTCAAACACATTTGTAAAGTTGTTGAAGTAACACAATAGTTACATAACCGCGGTGCTGCTTTGTTGAAGATGAGCTGAAGTGGAACAATGTGTGACGTCACAAATAGAGAAATAACGCAAATTAATACCGAGCAAGCATGTTTGCGCAGCGCTGTTTGAGAGCCGCCATTATGCGCGCCTCACTACGCTGAAAGTAATTTACACAAGTGACTCGCGCGCACTACAAACAAGTGTGCGCGCACATACCGACACATACATACTCGCAGTACTAATTTCAATCTTATCTATTAGCACATAGAGTCGTCGGTTGATTGACGGCGGCGTGACGTGACGCGGCCTAATATAGATGTCAGGCGGGACGTTCAGGCCTAAGTTTGCGTTTCACACGTGTTCCTCCACAAAGCGACCTACATTCTTTCACCTTTTTTAATTTACTTTGTGAGTAACTGAGAATCAATAAAATTTTATACCTACTGTCAATACTGTAAATCAATGTACATTGATTTAGGTATAGGTAGACACTGGACCCGTTGCGAAATCAAGCATAGCATAGATTATAATGTAGGCTATCTTCAAATGCTCCTTAGTCCTAATATGTCAGTAGTTCAGTACCGCACTCCCTTTGATCGAAGACTCAAACATAAACGAATACCTCTCATAATATAGCAAATAACAAGTACCTACCAACAACAATAAAAATCAAAATAAATTTAACACATCATGTGTTGAGATGTCACCGGAGTCTATTAATGTTAATAGCATCAATTTGTATAATAGAGAAAAGATGACTCCCAAACTGGAATAAAGACGTCCGACTCGAAGCTCATTTTAAAAACTAATCTGATATTCGTTGCCAATAAATATAGCATTTTGTATTTATTTATTATGAAATGTTCACTGAATACCAATAAATCTTATTTTACGACAAACCGATACATTATAACTGTTTAATATTAATAGTTACAAAATAATTAAGTTCGCAAAACAATCATAAGGTTACGCTGTCCACAGTCACACTAACAGTTTGAGAACATCAATATGTTAGTAGATATGTAGATACTTTTCAGTGTAAAGTTTGATTCTGAAAATGCCATTTCCCGTCGTGACTTGAATAATATATGAGGTCACCCACAAATATTTTTTATTTGTTCAAAATGGACTTGCGTTTGACTGCCACCTCACCTGATGTTAAGCGATACTGCGGTCGACGCACCATATATTCACCATTTAAGGAATATATCTGAACCATATTTTCTTCAAATAATGTTACTAGACTCTCTTTGTGATTTTTTAGTAGGTATTCTCTCCTCGAATATGAAAAAAAGCAATAATCTATTATGTTATCTTAAATATTGAAAACATGAACAATCTAGTTGCAAAGAAAAGCGCGTTGAAATCGATTGAAGAGATACGTAAGTCACCAAGACAAATGTTCCTTATAACTCTCGCTGTCTGCGATAATGCCCCGAAAATAATTATTCTATAATTCCAAGTTTATACTAAGTTAGTAATGATAATAATATCTAAAAAGCAAACACAAGAATAAGAGGCGATATAAATACATGTGGACGTTAATAAAAGGTGCGCGAGCCGACTTCGGACGGACACAAATTGATAAATTACACTAAGTTGAACATGGTTAATCCTAACGAAATGAGCACTTACGGCGGGATTACACCTTGGAGCACCCCAGCGATGACATTAGCAGGCGCGGCGCGAGCGGTGCGGAGCGAGCGGAGCGGGCGCGGTGCGGCGCGGGCGCTCGCGTGATGCATGGCGTGCATTGTGCGCCTCGCCGAACGCATTTGTAACCACCGCAGTGATATACAACGCCTTTATGTAACTCCCATAATAAGTTTATAATGAAAAATGATATTCTGTAACTGTTAATGCCGCCGTTATAACTCCTCTATTGGTAATGCTCTTGATAAAGTAGCGCGTCCTTTTCATTTCTCGTGTACGACTAATCTTTTTAAGTTCCATATCAGTTGGGAAATAAAATATGAATATGAACTCTCTTAGGAATAATTCGTGCTTTGATCCGCGCCGAGATGTGATATGTGCCAACCGAACTATGATAATAATCGAACCTTACCTACCATTAATGTAGCACTTAAAGAAAATTAATTCCATCAGCTGAAATCTACATGTACTTCTCTCAACAAAACTCAACAGTTATAACTCAGCCCTCAGTGGTGATTTCTTAATTCACCATCAGAAGAACTGAAATCTGAATCAAATCATATATTTCCAACAGATCTAATCGAAGCATCAAACATATTTGTAATAATAATATAATGTTTATTTCGGATCAAACTATCAACACTGTGTTAGTAACATAAAATAGCTTATCACCTTTTTTGCCGTGGGGAAATCCTCATGGACGCACTCCACTCGGGGTAGGCGGATCCAGTGTCGGACTCTTACTGACTAAAAATACCACGGTGTTCCTTCAGCTACCTTAGCCGGGGGCGTGGGAACCCGTGAGTATTCACACAACCATCCCCGACAGGTACCGGCCCGCCACAAGCAGGCGAGCCACTTCTCCCCATGCGGTCTAACGTTGGCCACACCCTACTAGGTGCCACACACGGAACACTGCACGCCACCATACCTCACGGGCCTTTACCAGCTATGCCAACTACGCCAGCTGTGCCATCTACGCCAGCTGTAATCTACGCCAGCTGCGCCAACTACAACAACTGTGCCAGCTACGCAAACTGTGCCAGCTACGCCAGCATGCTGCCAGGCCAGCATGCCAGCTACGTCAACTGTGTCACCTACGCCAGCTGTGGCAGCTACGCCAACTGTGCCAGCTACGCCAGCTGCTGGTCGGGCAGCAGACTACCCCGAATCTGTTGCTCGCAGGCCCTACCTCCCGTAATTTTTTATAGAGGTTTTCTTCCTCGCAGTCCGGGTGGTGAAGCCAAGAACCTCGATCCCAAGAGGCGCGAGAACACTACTCAGCGGGCACTCATGGGTTACGAAATCGAAGGGGCAGGGAAGGACAGTCCCCCCGCTGCCCGCTTAGTGGCAGGGTGAGTGCACTCCAGGCCCACCCTGCTCCTCCACTGTGGCCTCTACTGTCATCAGAGGGATATGTGGAGCAACTCCTCATTGGCCCACATTGGGATCCTCCCGTGCCAGAATATTCGCCACGGGAAATAAGATCCATCGAAGGATAATGAGGTCCCTCAAAAGGATTTTATTGCCCGTACCCAGGATGCACCGGCCTAACAACTACCGTTCCCTCCAGACGTGTCCAAGGGGACAAGCAGCCGTCAGGCACGTGGAGGTTTTCTGGCCAGTACCCTAAATAGCTTATTACCTAGTGTTAGTACCGATCACCCTCCTTACAAATTGCTTTACCTTTACCCGAATAATAGCCGAAGCTCTCAGCTACAGTTCTCAGGATGCTGTTGTTACTGTCTCCCACTCTCCCCAGCAGCGAAGCTGTTTTTTGCGAATTATCGCCTAAAAGCCTCCAGTATGGGCTTACGCAAACATCTTCGATGCACTGCAGTAACGAGGCAGTCTCAACAACATCCTGAAAGCATTATTAACTCACAGAATATACATACAGTGTAGCCTCCACCCGTTTTATTCCCACCTAATATTATGGCAACTGAATAAAACGAGTGTGCACCTTTAAAATTATTTATTATAAAAGAAAGCTTATGCGGAGGCACACAAATTTGTAGGTCGTGGGTTAACGGCTGTCTGCTTAACCTCTGCAGGGATAGGTACTCCCCTGTGCATTCAGTTGAAGACCCCTGGCCGGAGATGGTAGTCGGCCAATGATGTAAAAATGTACGGCGAGACGGACTGACTTCCTCAGCGATAGTATAGTATTATATTATCTGTGGCGATACAAAGTGGACCGGCCGGCCTGTAGCTCGTAGAAGTATTCTTGCCGTAGGACCCTAAATCGGGATAACTGCAAATATATCTTTATTAATCACTATGTAATATTTATTTATAATAATTTATACTCGTGTTTGCTAGGGCGCTTGACAGGAGGTCGCGCGGATGCATATCGATACGTGCACTCTCAAATCAGCCTAGAAGCGACTCTGGAGGTGCGCGGGCGCTATACCTTTATTCTATCCGAACACTCCCTTCGCACGACAACACAACACCACAAGTTCCCGGCGCGTTCCGATATGCATACAATCAATGAACGAAGCATTCGTTTATTGTAAATATTAATTGTAACTTTTAAATATTATTTTAAGTAAATATTCAGCCTTCTACTAATAAAAATGATTAATCATGTAACGTTTCGTTACATCATATACATATTATCACGCCTGTTTCCCATTGGGGTAGGCAGACACTATGGATTTCCACCTGCTACGATCCTGACACACCTCTTTCGCTTTATCTACGTCCATTAAACTCGTCATGCATGCTCTTCGGTTTAGAGTACTCTTAACCTGGCATTTTTTTGAGAACGTCCGCGATTTGATCGCGATACGTTCGCCGAGGTCATCCCCTTCAAACTCTTCCATCCACACTTGCTTCGTATACTTGTTTCGTCAATCTCCTTCCCATCCTCTCTATATGTCCAAACCATCTTAACATACCTTTCTCAATCTTTGTCACCACATCTTCTTTCACTCCACAACGCTCCCTTATCACGTTATTCCTTACTTTATCTCTCAAAGTTACACCACACATACTTCTCAAAGCTCTCATTTCTACTGCATTTATTCTGGTTTCATGTTTCTTCTGCCATACCCAACTTTCTCATTAATACCTATTGCCACTGCTGTTCTCAGAAGTAGTAAGTTTGTTTTATAGTGCCCCTATCAATATTTGTACGCCTTCATTTTAAATAATATTTTCGCTGTTGATCGCGTGTGGAACAAGTCCTCATAGACATAACATAATCATAAGTATTGGGTGTATTGTAATTGTAATGTTTTCATCGCCGCGTAACCGTCAAGCGTCGCGTGATGGCAGCGGCGGCGGCGGTATCACAACGCTTATTATTGCTAGCTATCGCTACTACCGCGCCCCCTACCTATCTTATTAATAAATAAGATATTTTTTAGGGTTCCGTACCCAAAGGGTGCCAAACGGGACCCTATTACTCTCGCTACGCTGTGCGTCTGTCTGTCACAGGGCTGTATGTTTTGAACGGTAATAAGTAGCCGGTTAGAATATGGTGTTGCTATGACCCCTATCACTACAAATAAAAATAAAACCTACGGGGGTCCCCATACAAGAAACCTCGAAAAGCATGCATTATTTATGGGCAAACATAGGCATAAGTGGTGGTACCTACGTAAGAAAGAGATGCAAAAAATCTTATTTAGCGCACTGTGCGTTTATGTCTTTTGATGAACTCTCGTAAATTTAATCAGTTTTTATGGGGTACCAGGACTAGGACGAATGAGGTACGGAACCCTTACTGCATGAGTCTACAAAAGTACAAAAACTACCGGTGGTTTTATTGTAAGTGATTACGAAAAATATGTTTCATTTTAATGGTATTTATTATTTTGTTGACATCGGGCCAGCATCGGGAGTCATAAATATTGAAGTGAATACAAGAAATCTGAAATCTTGGGAATTGGCAGAGATGTTCCAAAAGATAACTAGTTAGTTGTGAACTACTTATACAGGGAAATAATATATGAATGCGGAAAATTTGCATACCAATGTATCTGTGTGTGTGTAGTGTATCTGTTCCGTAACGCAATTCGTGACCACATTAATCACATTATTCACTTTAAAATCAAATGAAAATTTGCCATTATGTTGCATTCGACACATAATTTTTTCTGTGTCCAATAGTAAATCAATTTTTAATTTCTTTTTAAAGTGAATTTTAATAATTTTGTTACGATAAAGAAAAGATACTGAACCAATATGCAAATTTTCCGCACACCTTAAAAAATATGCTGTGTAATAAGAGTTAAGAGCGGTTATTTATACCTTAAATTATAGTTTAACTATCTTAAATAAATGAACTCCTGATAATGACTACTAGCTTAATGTTATAATCTTATAACTTAAGTGTGATAACAAGTGTTAAGGAAAAAAATGATGAAGCTAATGACGATCGATCGCTGAGCGCGTGCGCCGGCTGCATGGTCCCCAAGCTTGGGCTCTAAATCATCTGAACAAAAAGGCTGGGGTTATTGTTGCCTAAATACCGAGAACCTGGCTCTCTGGGTCTCTGGCCCGAGCCCACGGCCGCACTTTTATTGCCACTACTAACGATTACCACTCGATTATTTCCATGTTTGTGTCTGCATTGCGTGAGTCAATACGTTCCAAATGTTCCACTTTTGTTAGGTTTACCGATATTAGTTTTTAGTTAAAAACTCTTCTAGTTGATAAACCCATTTTGAGGACTAGTAAAACTTCTGTTCATTTTCTTAAAGTAAATAATAACTTAGTTTCTCACTTAAAGATTTCTGATCCTTTTTCTCTAATGTTGGTCCTATCACAACTGTTGAGCCCGCAAATGAAATATTTGATGTTTTCACTTAATGGCGTGGACAATCAAAACAGTTTTTGTATAGAAATCGTTGTAGGTCGAATGGAGAGCAACTATTAACACAACAAGAGACATCATCTCGCGTCGGTTTGATGAAATATTAATAGGGTTGAATTCCTCGCCGCCACACCATACCGCACCGCACCGCGCCGAGCCGAGCCGATCCGTCGATATTAATCATCACAGCCCATATTGTTGTATTGATAGATCAGCCACGTGCAGGCCGCACTAACTAATGCGTGTGCGCCGTCTGCCCGCGGTGAGGCGGAGGTGTTAAATGTTTACAAGGTGAGAGGTGCCGCCATCTGTCACTGTCCAAACAAACCACTTCGCGGACAAACAATAAGAACGCTCCGCTCTTTTGTTTGTGCCCCCGTGCCTCTGCCTACACAGACCTACACTTTATCGGTGACTTTGTGTCTATAGATAACACATAACATTACGAGTATTGAGTATTTGTATGGCTGTGTTTTTAATAAATTATTTATTTATTATTATTGACATAAAACCTAAGGTTTGTTTGTCCAACAGAGCCTAACATTAAGCCCAATGACGCTATCGCCAGGCAAAGCGATATCGTATTAGCGTTAAAGAAGCCAGCTCTTGCGCAGAAGTGGCGATAGGCTGCTAACTTATGATAATTTGATAAGATACTAGTATAAATATCTCACATGTGTTGCTTGCACAGGCTATAAGCCTTATGCACTTATCTTAAATCTCAGACTCTGAATCGATATGAATACATTAGTCGGTGTAATGCTAAACTGAGCGAACTGTTTGTTAATTCACGGACCACTTGGAGCTGTCCAGACGCTGACAACAGCCAAATACCCCAAATAGGCTTCTTTTAAAAACATTTTTAGCTGTATCTATTCAGTTTGTGGCAGTGAAAAAAAAATTTTAATCTTGGTCGTATTTTCTAAAACTCTATTGTGCCCAAAACACGTTTTCTTGAAGTTTTCTCGATAGAAAAGAATTGTAAACTAACCTCTTAAAACATGCTTTAAAGCAAACAATCTCTATTATTTACCAAATATTATAAATGAAATTAAGAAAACATTGAAGAAAGACAATAATCTAAAACATAGTTGTTTCTGTTTTTCAAATAAGTTTTTAGTTTTTTATTAAAATTAAAATTGATATTTTTCATTCAAATTGAGCGGCGCACCCGATGTCCCTCTCGTTGCCTCTCTTTCAGTTCTGTACAAAACGACAGTGACCGCAGAGGTCTGATTTTTTAGGTATTATCAGCCTCTTAAGGTGTAAACAAAGCCCGTTTGATCTATATATCAGTTAGTTTTTTGTTTAGACAAATAATTTAAACAAATGTACTGCGCGGGCGCATGCGACGGCGACCAATCCGGTGTGGGAGTGCAACGTATTAACTTTGTATTGCTTTGTTCTCCGTCTACTTCTCAGACTATTATTAGTGCAATTAATTTTAAAAGCAAAACTGTCGAAGATTATTAGTAACTCTAATCGGGATTGCCCGACGGCTGTTTAGATCGTGGAAACGAATGACTATGAGAAACGAAGCGATTAATCGTTTAACATTACGTTTGTCTGTATGATCACAAACTAATGTGGTTTTTAATAATATCGGAATTGCGTTAACTAATTTGTATTTTTTTTTAAACTTGGGAATATTTTTTTACAGAATAAAGTAGACTAAAGTCATAGTGTGAGTTAGTAAGTGTGTGTGTGTGTTATAATCCGTACAAGTAAAAAAAACCCTTTCTTTCTTCATAGCTTATTGAAAATGTTCTGAATCGGGGAGGAGCTGGTTCTATTGGAAGCTGACCCGAGGATAAGCTGAATGCGCGGTCTGACCGGGATAGCTAGGCTATAGCGGACGTTGACCCCTTTTAACTAATGCATTCTGTCAAGTCAACGATAACCATGCATATAATTGTTTCGCGAAACGTGTCAAATTATTATCACTGACGCATATCGTGGTCACGTTTACAGCATGATCGTTGCATAGAAACCCTTATGTTGATAGATGACAACAACGACAGATTAGTATGAGTAGTTCCGTGTGGTGCCGGACGTAAAGAATTGAACCACCCTATATCTTCGTGGTGTCGTAAAAGGTGACTAAGGGATTCACCAGAGAATGGGCAGCAGCGTTCTTTGAGTATTTAACCAACCAACTGCGATCGCCAACCCGCCTGCCAAGCGTGGCGATTATGGCATATAATTAAACTGCTTGGTGAGGCCTATGTCCAGTAGTGGACCTCTTTCGACTGAAATAATGATGATGATGAGTATGAGTAGCAAGTTGGGTTAATGACCGCTATTGCTATGTTATCCCGCATGTTTCCTTTACTGAATCCTACTAATATTATACATGTGAAAGTTTGTGAAAATGTTTGGATGTTTGTAACTCAATCACGTGTTAACCGTTGAACGGATTTAGATGCAATTTGGCACACAGAGAGACCATAACTAGGCTACTTTTTATCCCGAGAATATAACAGTTACCGAGGGATGCACGATAACATATTTTTGTGATAATCCGAATTACACTCGGGCGAAGCCGCGGGCATAGACAGTATATAATAAAGGACGATTCACATTTTCATACATTATTGGACAAAAAGCTGAAACAGGCTTCCAACCAAAAATAAGTTAGATATTTTGGTGGAACGTGTCATCTTGAACATTATTTATTACAATGGCTTGGCTAGATCTCCATATTTATTTTACTACCAATATGTAATATACTCTTTTTGTCTTATTTAGTAAACAATCTTGGCATATGTTTTAATGAAACTCGTCAATAATAAATTATCAAAAATGTACACTCTATACACTATATAACATTTTTAACTAATTACATGTGCAGAACTAGTAATTATATTTTATCAGTAGTTATTTGCATAAAGAGACGTGCCAAATAGGTAAGACAAGTAAGAAAAAAAACCGGC
Source organism: Asteroscopus sphinx (assembly GCA_949699075.1). NCBI lineage: Eukaryota > Metazoa > Arthropoda > Insecta > Lepidoptera > Noctuidae > Asteroscopus > Asteroscopus sphinx. Next base: position 729,763 of record OX453002.1, on the reverse strand, counting down.
CAAGTGCGAGTCGGACTCACGCAGTAAGGGTTCCGTACCACCCATCGACCTGATACCCCATAGAAACTGATTTATTTACGAGAGCTCATCAAAGACATCAACGCACGCAAACGCAACACAACGCATCAAAAAAAGTCTAAAACAACATTTTTAATTTTAGTATTTGTCGTGATAAGGGTCATAGCAAAACATATTCTGAGAAAATTTCAATCGGCTACCTATTACCGTTTATAAGATACAGCCCTGTGAAAGACAAACGGACGTATGGACAGCGTAGTGAAAGTAATAGGGTCCCGTTTGGCACTCTTTGGGTACGGAACCCTAAAACAGACTTTACGGTAAAAGGGTTTAAAACCGTTGTATTTTTTTTCCTCCCCACTGACTCACCGAGCCAGTAGGAGTTTGACGCTTAGCGTCAAAAAAATATAAGAATTGCATTATTCTATCAAACAACGGTACCTACCTACTTTTTTTTACCAAGAAGAAAATGGATGAAAATAACGTAATTATGATTTTGGACATCAAATAACAACTCAAATGGTGATACAGCCTAGCCATAATAAAAAATAAAAAATGCTCAAATAATACATTCATTCTTTTCATGTTCATTATGTGTTCAATGTGTTCATAATAAGAAAAACATTTTGGCTGTCTTTTAGTTTTTGTTCCAATTATCAATGATGTCCTTTACTGAGCAGAGGTAATTAAGGAGAACCTTATCAATAAAACCTTATGAACCCTAAACTCTAAAACTTTATAGGAGACCTGATCATTGACATTAAATGGTAGACATTCCACCTTTACGCACGAAGCGATATGCTAATAGTTTTATTACGCGTCGCTATGGAGTAAAATTCCTTGCCGACGTCTGTGTTTTCCGATAATTATAAACTGGTGGTCTTCAAGACTCGAGTGAATAGGTGTTTACTGGGCAAGCATGTACCATCGTCGACCACACCATCGCTTAGCATCAGGTGAAGTGATTGTCAAACGCAAGCCCGTTAAGAAAAAAAAAAGTCTAACAATAACAAACTAAACTAAACTAAACAATAATAAAAAACGTATAACTAGCAGGCCCAGACTTTAAAAAAGACTGGTCCTTATTAGCCACAGATAGAGATAGGTGGAAGGAGAGTAGGGAGGCCTTTGCCCTGCAGTGGGACAGTACAGGCACTTAATAATAATAAATAATAATAACAATAACAAACATCTAAATGTTCTTCATAATACCTAGCAGCTGCCTTTTCATAAGTGTATTAATAGGTTAGAACTTGGGAATTGTTTTATTTATTTTTGTTATTCCGAAAGACACTGATCGTTCTTCTGTATTTCAGGATTTGCTACTATGCGACGGTGACGCGATACCGAAGCACGGCGGCTCTAAAGATATACGAGTAAAATATAGCCTAGTCTTTGTCGTTTTGCTATTGTTGAAAAGCTAATAAATAATGAAACTCGTTATAATTGCTAAACCTAACTATTACCTAATAGTTAAACACATTCAGTGGATTGATTCTTAGACCACGAATTCACGACACAACTTTTTTTTTGTTGCGAGGCTAACTTGACGACCACTCGCTAGTCATTCAATCGACGCAAAGATCTAACAATCGCCAGTCAATGTTATCTCCGAATCTGCAAACATCATTCACGCGAAAACAATTACGTAACCACTATGTATTGCAGATGAACGATTACTCATTTTGATCGACGAAAGCTTTTGTACGTTTTGTAATGGATATTGTGCGCCGGCGCATGCGCGGGCGGAGTGAAGACGACCCACACTGCACTGATGAACAGATAACCAAATTAGTTTAATTACAACGATCGTGCACTCTGCACCAGCGTTGCCAGACGTACGATAATTATCGTAAACATACGATAATTTTGGCTCTGGTACGATACAAAATTGATTGAAATACGCAGAAATACGATAATTTTGATGCTGAAAATCATTGTTTTTGTTCGTAGCTCAGCACTGTTTACGATAATTTTTCACCAAATTCCTTGATATACGATAATTTTAGAACATCAGTACGATAATCCACTTGTACTCATCTGGCAATCCTGCTCTGCACTCTACGCAAAACATCAACATTATTATGTAATTTATTTCGAGTTTTATGTATTTTTTTTTAATAGTATAGTATAGGATGGCGAAACAAGTTAAAGGCTACGTTTGCCCATAACAACTGCAATCCACCTAGGCTGTTGCCTAAATGGTACTGCAAGTCAGTTCGCCAAACTAAGATATGAAGATGGAAAGTCTCATGTGTAGTGCCGGACTTAAAGAATAGCACCACCCTTATCTCTTCTCATGGGTGTCGTAAAAGGCGACTAAGGGATTCACCAGAAGATGGGCAGCAGCGTTCTCTGAGTATTTAACCAAACAACTGCGATCGCCAACCCGCCTGCCAAGCGTGGCGATTATGGCATATCCCCCCCTTAATTGGGGAGGCCTATGTCCAGTAGTGGACGTCTTTCGGCTGAAATGATGATGATGATGATGTGATAGTAATTTCACCGGCACCCGTACCCTTCAGACTGACCGACCTATGTGACGAGATTCGAATTACATAGGAATATTGTAATTATTACCTATTAGTTAGTTCTCAGACTGCAGAATAACAAATTTTCTAGATAGTAACAATTCACTGTGTAGTATAGAATATAATGTAGTTTTTCTATTAATGTCTAGAAAATTAACATCTTAATTAAGATTTAGATGTAAATACTCTTATTACTGTCAGTAGGTAAGGCGAAGTCCGATGTCTCACACAGCACGGCAGGTGGCATCAACCAGAAATATTAGCAGCGTGCCTTATTAAATTATGAAATATAAGCGGTCGCATAAAAATTAATGAAAACCACAACATCCAATCGGCGCATCAAAAACGCTTAGTATTCCAATAAAAGACGAGCGACAAAAAATAATATTACGAATCAAAGTCCGGAGTTTTTGCTTTTCTTTCAAGACGTATATTTTTAAGGCGAGGTGTTTGTGACCTCCGAGAGGACAATTGATTAGTGAGTTCTGAGGTGCTCCACGTATCAACGTGTTGAGAGCCTCCTTATTAAAATATACGCGCTTTGAGTCATGCGCTCCAGATACCGAGGGTTCCGTATTGTGTCATTGTGTCTCATACGCTGAATCACTGCGGAACATTCCTTTAAGACTAAATTCAAGTTAGATTAGAATTTTTTAACTACAGTTTATTTACATTTAGGTAATTTTGTAAAAATACACCTACCATCAAAAATAACTATGGTTGGAACAAATACCTATTGATGTCTGTTCGGTTAATATGTTTGTTTATGTCTATAGAATGTTTGGCGTGTCTCACCGGATGCTGCACAATATATATTTATATTAGAAGAGAAACTTCTAGAAGCGAAGCGATATAACTCTACTTTCTACAATCGACGCACTGGTTAATGGCGAGTGCGGCCGCGCATAAAATACTATGTCGTTTATTTGCTTGCACGGCGCGGGCGCAGGAGTGCTGCTCTAGGCAGAGGTAACGTTCCTAACGCGCGTCTATTTCTCACTGCCAATGAATTATGCAAATGTTCAAGTAAAGAATGACTAAGATTAATATGAAGTAGGTCTAAGTTGCTCATAATTGTCTCAGCTGGTACACAGTCATGTATAAACATGAAAAGGACCAAAATATTATTTGGTCCTTCGATACGTTGTTGTGACTTTGACACTAGACTGGTTTAAAGATGATTTTCATCGTTATGATTTAAACTTAATGGGTTTATCTGCATGTCCACGGGCCCCAGCCGTCCGTCAGTGGAGCAAGAATCCTTCACGTCATGGCGACACAAAGCTCGGCGGCGAGACGCGGCCCCTTGCACCCAACCTCTTGTTTATTCAATAAACTGCCCCGCCTCGCCTCACTTCGCCTCGCCTCGCGCCTCGCCTGTCACTTATGTCTAGCGTCTTCACACATAATGCGCTTCACGGTAGCACATCCTCGCGATACCATCTGCGCCTGCGCCAGACTCTGTTCATTGTCTGTATCACGAACACGAACGATCAACGCAATCATTTTTTGTTTACACCAATTTCATTTGAATGTCACTTTCTTTTTCAGTAATTTGTGTGAATTTAAGCTTGCAACACTTTTCTAGTGATCAAGGCGGCGGCGCGATTGTGTCTGTTTTTTTTGGAAACATTGATCGACTGTCTTTATGGCTCACTAAAAACTTAATTGGATGTATTTTCGAAATTTAGTTGATGGCGCTAGAATTTTAGTTAGCATCGTTGATGAGCGTGTCACATTCTGCGCAGATTCTCGATTGAAGCGCATGGTGTGTCGGCCGAGGGGGGGAGCCGTCAAGTGCGACTCGCGAAGAAGACGTTGCGGTTACGTTGAGGCGCTGATACATTCGGATCATTAATATCCGCATTGAGCCGGTGGCAGCACCGCGGGGCTCCGCGCCCGTCTTAAATAACATATTAGTCTCCAAAGCGGCCGCCGCCATATTTCTCTATACAACGTATAAGTTTTTCGGTAAATCGGATCGTAACGAATCGCCGACGACAGTGGAGGCCACGACGATTTATCGCGTGCACCCGATTCTACAGTAATCGGATTTGATGGTCGCGGCGGGATTACCGGCCCTTGTCTCTCCATGATGCATGGCCCTCGCCCGCGACACCTAATGCGTGGCGGCGACCAACTGTACCAAACAAACGACATACATACTTATAACGACGCACATTTATTTTGTATAGCTTTTAAACTTTTGTTGGGGCTCGTTTACATCTATAATTCCGACACTTATTAGATCAGCATTTGTATTATATCAATCGACAACTGAGTCCAAGAAAATAGAGAAGATTCGGTTTTTTAGTACTAGGTAATTATAAGAGTACAGAAGTCGGTTAAAAAATGATATTGACAGTGTGACTCATAAGTTACACTGACATGATCATTTTGCTTAATAATTAAATTCTATAGTAAATACACAGACATAGTAAAAAATAGACTAAGTGCTGCGAACAACCATAGTGAAGCCAACAAAAACCGTGCTCCTTCATGTACAACCAGTGCTCACGTACACACCATGCACCTGAAGGATATTTGTTTTCGCGATGCTTTCTGGACGATGCCGCGACATGTGAACTGAGAGGGGTGAGCACGGTTTAAGGTGCATGTGTGTGCGTGAGCGCTGGTTTGTACACGGAGGAGCATGGTTTTATTGGCTTCACTATGATTGTTCGCAGCACTTTGTCTATATTTTACTATGAGTAAATATTAATTAAAGAAAGGACCAAAACATATGGAAAATAACACGTGAATAATATTGCGTTGCTAGTTTCAGCTATATAATACCTACTTACAAGCAATTGTTCTAGGCTAAACTAACCTATTAATAAAACTTTTTAACAAAAAATTTAACCGACGAAAACAGAAACTGAAAAGCGAAAAATAACTAATTATGAGTCGGCGCCAAACGAACTTTTAACAAGCAAAGTGCGTGGAAGTTGCAAGTGGCCGAGTGGAGAACGCATTTTTGGAAAGTAATTGTTTATCGTTGAAAATGTCACGTTGTATTTGATGTGACGTTGTTTTTATTATTTATTTAAAGTAATTTAATGATTTTCGTTGATTGGTTGTTTGGCGCCGACTCATAATTAGTTATTTTTTGCTTTTCAGTTTCTGTTTTCGTCGGTTCAATTTTTTGTTAAAAAGTTTAATTTTTAATTTTTTTGTGGTTAAAATCTAACTCCAGGTCTCCATTATGTCGTAGTGTCTAGAACTATATTTATGTATCAAGTTTCAACAGAATCAGTTAACAGGTAAGAATTCAGTGGGTGAAAAAACACTCATCCCCTGTTTTACTACCCTTAGGGGTGGATTTTGATTTTGAAATTTAAGTGGGACCAATTTCGAGATATACCCTATCCATTAAAAAAAGAATCATCAAAATCGGACCACTCTGTAAAAAGTTATGCGTGGTCATACATAAAAAAAAAATATATATATACCAGGCCCCTCAGAAAGTATTGCGAAAAAAAGTTTTTATATATGGGAGACTGGCCAGTTATAATGTTTTTCGAAAATATGATTATTTATAAGTAAAAATAAGTAAGTTCCAATTTCAAAATTTCCCTCCACATTTTTTGCGAGTTAATTCAAAGTATTGTGTCTCACTGAAATATGGATCTGCGCCGGGAACATTTTAGAGCTATGATTTTATACGATTTCAAGTGTCGCCTGAAACCGGATGAATCGTACGATAGACTTCAAATGGCATTCATGGATGAAGGCCCTTCCAAGGCAACCGTGTATCGTTGGTATAACGAATTCAAGCGCGGTCGACCAACTTTGGGGGATGACGAAAGAAGCGGTCGCCCTTTGACGGCTGTTACCGAAGAAAACGTGCTAGCAGTGAAAAATTTAATCCAAGACAATAGGCGAATTACATATCAGGAGATTCAACACATATTGAAGATTGGATCGGGAATCGTTCACGAGATTCTACACAGCCATCTTCGCGTGAGGAGGATAGTATCACGCTGGGTGCCGCACAACCTCACCGATGCTCAGAAGCAGGCCCGGGTGGAATGGTGCCGTGATATGCTTAAAAAATTTGAAGCAGGCTCGTCTCGGCGTGTTTACAACATCGTTACAGGTGATGAGTCCTGGATTTATCAATACGACCCAGAAACCAAGCGCCAGTCGACTGTTTGGGTGTTTCAAAATGAGCCAACGCCTACCAAAGTGAAGCGATCTAGAAGCGGGGGTAAGATTTTGATCGCTAGCTTTTTTAATTTGACTGGCCACTTGGTATCAATTCCCTTACGGGATCAAAGAAGCATTAATGCCGAATGGTATACTACCAAATGTTTGCCAGAAGTTTTCTCTGTTATAAGCAACAAGCGACCAAACACAGGGCTCCGCGGGCTACTGCTCCACCACGACAATGCACCTGCGCACACCGCACTCAAAACGAGGGACTTCCTGGACAGCACGCCAGTCAAACTCCTGGGTCACCCTCCTTACAGCCCTGATCTAGCACCGTGTGACTTCTTTTTATTCCCAAAAATAAAAAATCAGCTCAAAGGGATACAATTTTCGTCGCCGGAAGATGCGCTGGCTGCGTTCGAGCAGGCTGTAAACGAGGTGTCTGCGGCGGACTGGAAAAAGTGTTTTGAAAACTGGTTTAGGCGCATGAATCTTTGTATAGAGGCTGGTGGAAAGTACTTTGAAAAGATTTGATAAAAATATATGTACGTATAGAACAATTTTTTTTAGTTTCGCAAAACTTTCTGAGTGTCCCACGTATATACGCGTCGAATTGAGAACCTCCTCCTTTTTTTCGTAGGTTAAAAAGAAAACGACCAGACTAGGTATAACAAACTAAGTATACATAACTGTTAGTAATGATAGAGAAAAATAGGTACAAAATTAGTACAATTCACATAAAATTACTAAAAATAAATTTTCATGTAGAGAATAAGAATAATAATAATGTATGCAAATAAAATTGGCACAATATGGTAATGTGGAGTTATGATGCAGAGTCCAGGTCGGTAGTAAACTAGCACGGGACAACTCTATGAGGTTATTTATTAAGTGTAATTAGAGGTGCTCCAAGCAGATGTTGTGTTTAAAAATAAATTGATCGTTGATGTCTTTTGTAGGCGCTACGGCGAGCGTTTGAAATTGTAAAATTCTTTATGCATTTTTTTACATAAGTTTAATTATTAAAAAATGTATGCTATACTCTTATATTTTGTCTAAAAATATTACAATTTATAAGAATTTAAAAAAGGAATGAAAAAAAATGCAGGATTTTGTAACCAACAAAAATGTATGTTGTTTTTTCAACAGCTTTTATTGCAGTTCCCATGACCCTACAGCAAAATAATAACAAATCTTGCAAAATTATATTTTTCGTGGTTTATGAAACCTTGTATTTTTGTGCAAACAAATTATATTTGAGCAATTACCAACAAAAAACAAGTTTTATTATTCCTAACTATTTATAGGTATTTAAATTCAAGTTAAAAATAAAAACGTAGGTACCAAAGTTATCACAATTTATTATTAATCACAAACATAAAACAGAATGTGATTAGTTTTATGCAAAAAATCCAGAGAAGCACTTGAGTGCCACTAACTATAGTTAAACCTATTAACAGAATCGTTTATTTTTATTTATTTTGCCCTTAGAAGGAAAACTAATCATCGGCCGTCCGCGGCCCGCGGTTCTTGTTGTCTAATATTATATTACTATAATAAAATAATTATACTGTAAATATTTTTCTGTTAGCTGTAGCCAACGAGTTTTAAATTGGATGTAATGAAATGTAATCGTTATAAAAGGTAATTAACCTGTCTCAATGAGAGACGGTCACTTGCTTGAATACTTTTAGGAATAACATACAATAGCCTAGGAGCATGGGGCACTGATAATTAATCGTCACAGGAACAAATGACGACGTCTGTGGTCTAGTGGTTCGAGGGTCGGACTGCTGATCAAGAGGTCGTGGGTTCGATTCCCACAGGACACAAATATTTGTGTGATGAACATAAGTGTTTGTGTTGGTCTGGGTGTTTCTTATGTATTATAAGTATATATATATTTACAAAAAAAAAAGTGTATAGGTCTTTATATCCATAGCAAAAGCTCTGCTTAGTTTGGGACTAGATGGTGCTGTGTAAAAATGTCCCAAAGATAAATTGAAAACTTGCAATGCTTGAAGCTCTTGAAGATTTTTTTAATGCTACAGAATTTCTGTTTGGTTATTTTGAGATTTAGACACGTAACAAAACATCACGCCTGTATTCTCCGAAGGGTTAGGCAGAGGTATATTGTACATCCACATATCGTGAGTTATGTTATATGTCCCATGTACCTAATAGCGAGCCTACTGCGATTCAAATTCAAATGTACCTAATTACAGGTACTTTTGAAACGTCTGGCTCTAGTTGCACGGTTCCAAATTGTGGAGAAGAACCAGCAAGAAACTCTATGGATATACTCTTTTTAAATAGGTTATTGTTTATTACGTCAAATTAATTCAAGTAATATGGGTATAATGTAGGTTAATGTCAGAAATAAACAAGAGTTCAAAAGTGAGAATATTGCCATTATAAATAAACGTAAAAAGAGTTGCCATAGTATGTAGGCATAAACCCAGACTCCGGGCTGCTATACCTACTGAGAATTTCCTGATTAATAAACCCAACAACTTTACCCTGCTTTTTTTAGACACATGACTTTATTTTACAGTATTCGGGGTTCAAGTGCTTACCTACGACATGACACTACAGTTTACTGCATCAGTGTTTGTGATGTCAATAAAAAGCTTTAGATAATACAATCGAATAAATGCATTCGTATAATTTAGTTAATATTTCGTTTTCAACAACATTAATATAAAATTCAATCTGTTCTTATAATTCTTGTATCTATAATGAATAGTAAAATCTTTAACAAGATGTTTTACGGCGGCTTCTACGCCGATTTGTTACAGACTTTGGGCCTACGAGCCGGAGGAATTTGTCAGAATGTGTTTGCGAAATATCTGACCAAATTTGTTAGCCCAAAACTACACCAAAAGGTGTGAGTTAGTATTTGTTTGTATCAGTTATTAAATGGAAAAATAGTTCGACATGAAGAAAATTTACTGATGTCCCTTTCTATTCTGATTCGCGCTTCGTATCAAGATCGATAAATATGTAGATAATAAAAAATAAAAAATAAAATTTTTTAGATGTGTATTTTTATTTTTGCATAATAATAATAAAAACAAGCAGTTAAATATTTAAAATATTTATTTATGGGTCAGGCATTGTTTAGCCTCCAACATTTATTTACACCTATAGTTAGGTAGGTATAACATTTTGTTTTCTAACAGGATCATTAGTATTCATTGTTATCTCTTTACGTGGGCGTATTAATTTGTTACCAGTGTTGAAATAGGTATAATAGCTTAGATTAATTATAATAGATACATTTTATCATGAGTTACCAATCTATTTTGTGTTGTAAGGTGTGAAATAGGTATTTTGATATTGACTTAAGACATAAAGTTGATTTATGTTATTACCAATAGTCTACTACTTTCAAGTATCTAGATGAAGATGTGTCCGGGTATCGTAAGGAGGTATAAGATGATGAACTCATCGTTTCAATTTTAAGAAAATGCTCTGTGGGGAAAGTCGTAAAGTCGTGAGTCTACATCTGATAGGTTCACTTAACAAAGCATGGTTGCAGAATCTTGCAGCTAGTAGTTAATACCGAGGGCGTCTTACCTTCATCTCCAGCTTGACACCCAACACTTTGATAGTTACTATCTGCTGCGGTTCACAAAACAAAACATCAACATGTGCACACCGTCATACAACTGTCAGCACATGATTCCGCACAGCACGACGAGCGGCAGCGGGTGCGCGCGCGCCCGGACAGCGCGAGACTAGCGGGCACGACGCGCGACGCGCAGGGGCGGCGCCGAGCCCGACGCCCATTGGCTGCCACCACGCGCCGCACCCACCGACCACACGCCCTGCACGTCGTGCCCCCTACCCCCCCTTTCACCTCTATGTAAAGGTGTTCCATGGCTCGATGGGCGCCGCGAAAAATGCTCCCCACTGAATTAATAGTAGGTACGCGTACGCTCAATAAACTGCGAACCGGCTTTCTGCGTGACGTATCGGATTTCAATTACGAGTTCCTGATTGAAAACTACGGCCATTAATATTTCCGAGTCTTTATTACTTTTTAAGTGAACTTAATACAGGAATATTGTAAATTGAACTTAATCGCTAATGTAGGCTAGGATGCGGTGAGCTCGGCTCCGTCTCACTGGAGACGACGTTGTTCACATTTGTAGCCATTTAATGGCGGTTCCACACAAAGAACCGTCCTCCTTCCTATATGAAATTGTAAATTGTAATGATTTATATTTTATTGAAAGAAGATATGAGCCGGTCAATCAAAACTGAACGGACGATATTTTCAAAAAATCAAAATCAAATGTTTTTTATTTCAAATAAACCTAATTACAGGCACTTTTGAAAGGTCAGGGGCTCTAGTTGCACGGTTCCAAATTGTGGGTCCTATGGAGAAGAAATGGCAAGAAACTCCATGGATAAACTCTTTTTAAAATAGGTTATTGTTTATTACATCAAACTTACTCAAATAATGTGAGAATAATGTATTTACGTAGGTACAAAATGTTTCAGAAACAAAAGCAGCTGATCTTCAAAATAATTGTTCCTATTGCAAGGGTTTCAAACCATTGAAGTGAAAGAGGGGAAGTCAATTTATTTTTCTTACGAAGATAATTTATTACCTATCAATACCGATAGTATCTACCTATTTTTATCATTTTTGAATATCTGAAAATAGGTAGGAAAATAGTATAGTAATGGATAATTAGGTACCTTATTTTATTTATTTTTTCTTAACGGGCTTGCGTTTGACCCCAAAATAATAACAAAATTTCCAATCAACTACCAAGAGCTTTACTACAGATGCAACTAGTTTCATAATTGAAGGCGTAAGTGGAAAAAGGGTTCAATTGACAAATTTGAAGACCATGACCCGTAGATTGGAAATCGAAAGACAAATTCAACGATACCAATAACTCCATTTTGATAAATTTGTCAATTGAAACCTTTTTCCACTTACCTCTTCAGTTATAAATCAACTACCTACATTCTTGAGACACAAAACTCTGATAAGACCTCACCATAAGTACCTATAAGGTCTACAAAATGAATAAATGGAATGTATGGAAATAACTAAACAACAATCAATACCCTTGTGAATTTGTAACTCTACTTTGTATTAACCAATTAACTTGCTTTTCGCAATCCATGATCTAAAACTGCAGTAATAAAATAAAAACACTTTTTACAGAAATGCAGAAAAACTGGTTCTCATGTTCCTATACCAGGCCCCTCAGAAAGTATTGCGAAAAAAAGTTTTTATATATGGGAGACTGGCCAGTTATAATGTTTTTCGAAAATATGATTATTTATAAGTAAAAATAAGTAAGTTCCAATTTCAAAATTTCCCTCCACATTTTTTGCGAGTTAATTCAAAGTATTGTGTCTCACTGAAATATGGATCTGCGCCGGGAACATTTTAGAGCTATGATTTTATACGATTTCAAGTATCGCCTGAAACCGGATGAATCGTACGATAGACTTCAAATGGCATTCATGGATGAAGGCCCTTCCAAGGCAACCGTGTATCGATGGTATAACGAATTCAAGCACGGTCGACCAACTTTGGGGGATGACGAAAGAAGCGGTCGCCCTTTGACGGCTGTTACCGAAGAAAACGTGCTAGCAGTGAAAAATTTAATCCAAGACAATAGGCGAATTACATATCAGGAGATTCAACACATATTGAAGATTGGATCGGGAAGCGTTCACGAGATTCTACACAGCCATCTTCGCGTGAGGAGGATAGTATCACGCTGGGTGCCGCACAACCTCACCGATGCTCAGAAGCAGGCCCGGGTGGAATGGTGCCGTGATATGCTTAACAAATTTGAAGCAGGCTCGTCTCGGCGTCTTTACGACATCGTTACAGGTGATGAGTCCTGGATTTATCAATACGACCCAGAAACCAAGCGCCAGTCGACTGTTTGGGTGTTTCAAAATGAGCCAACGCCTACCAAAGTGAAGCGATCTAGAAGCGGGGGTAAGATTTTGATCGCTAGCTTTTTTAATTTGACTGGCCACTTGGTATCAATTCCCTTACGGGATCAAAGAAGCATTAATGCCGAATGGTATACTACCAAATGTTTGCCAGAAGTTTTCTCTGTTATAAGCAACAAGCGACCAAACACAGGGCTCCGCGGGCTACTGCTCCACCACGACAATGCACCTGCGCACACCGCACTCAAAACGAGGGACTTCCTGGACAGCACGCCAGTCAAACTCCTGGGTCACCCTCCTTACAGCCCTGATCTAGCACCGTGTGACTTCTTTTTATTCCCAAAAATAAAAAATCAGCTCAAAGGGATACAATTTTCGTCGCCGGAAGATGCGCTGGCTGCGTTCGAGCAGGCTGTAAACGAGGTGTCTGCGGCGGACTGGAAAAAGTGTTTTGAAAACTGGTTTAGGCGCATGAATCTTTGTATAGAGGCTGGTGGAAAGTACTTTGAAAAGATTTGATAAAAATATATGTACGTATAGAACAATTTTTTTTAGTTTCGCAAAACTTTCTGAGTGTCCCACGTAAGTGTTTGGCGTTTGTTGATCCATACTTTTATGAAAACAATGCATGTATTACAATATTGTATAGAAAATCTGTTTTGTGGGTTTGCTTATGCAGATTATTAACTAAAAAATCATAGTTTTTGAGTTAATACAGATTTGATCTAGGTACGTACGGCTGCGATTTGTGTAAGTTCACTCATAACAATTGTTGTGTTAAAACTTTCTCATAAATCGTGGGTGCGCTTACAGACTTAAATCTTTACAAACACGAATACCCGAACCCTGAACAACTAATTATAGGTCATAGAAAAAGTGGTACCATGCGGGAATAGAACCCGTGCCGTGCCTCGTAGCGCAGCAGGACTAATACCACACAGCCCCTACGTCAAACGTGTCGTTAAACTTGAACTACACAATTTTCCCTCATGTTAATACATGTATACCAACGTCGTGATTGACATCAACAGGCACTTGAGTTCGAGTTCTCTGTTTCAAATTGGAGCACGCGACTACAACACGCAAGGGCGACACCCAGTTATTGAGGTATAGGTATATACCAGCTATGTATATCATTTGATACGACGATTATAATATCTATGGTTAAGAACATTGTTTGGTTTAATATAATTACGTATCCTGCCCCCCTGGCCAAGTTGACAATCTACAATCGTCAATGCTATAGAAAACAATCAAAATGTATGGGAATGACATATCTGAACGAATGGATTTTTTGTTGAGATAGGTATGTCATTACGTCATTACCATACATGTTGATTGTTTTCTATAGCATTGACGATTGTAGATTGTCAACTTGGCTAGGGGGGCTGATCTCAGGTTCATGAAGTGGTTCAAAATTTAATAACACTTAAAAAGAAAATGGATGATGTCTTAGATGTTGACGACGACTGTGGTCCAGTGGTTCAAGTGTCGGACTGCTGATCACGAGGTCGTTCACGAGGGTTCGATTCCCACAGGAAACAAGCATTTATGTGATGAACATAAGTGTTTGTGTTAGTCTGGGTGTTTTTTATGTATTATAAATATGTATTTACAAAAAAAAAAGTATAAAAGTATTATATCCATTGTCCCATCATCACCGATCACCATCACCATTTTGTAGTAAGTATACCTACCAGTTTAGTAGTATAGTATTATACCTGTTGAATTAAATAGATGCAACTTTAAGTTAGTCTAGTTTAAGTTTAATTAAATCAAATTGCTGATATAATTAGAACATTACACATAGCTAGACAAACCCAACCATTTTCTTCGATTTGATAAACCACAAGTCCTGGCGAAGGAAAACCGATATGTACCTAGAATGCTCCGTGAGGGTATTGAAATTAAAAAACACCCTAATTTTAAAAGAGAAGATGGTTGGCAGCTTCCACCTATATGGAACCCTGTTCTCAAAATAATCAAGTCCCAAACAGCACGCAACATTGTAAAAGGCAATGACATTGTGAGTGATTACTGCGTGCATCGAAACGATTTTAATTAATAAAAATTGTACGGTAGATTTTAATATTTTGTTTAGAAATATCTGTAAAGACGCTTGTCATCTTATCATCGCTTGTCTTCCTGCGACCACGAACGCTGAAAGCTTTTGAAACGTCAGGAAAACCAATTTAAATAATATATACGCGATTTAATCCGGTTAAACTTTGTTTTATTATAATGTGTAGTGATCGCGAACACCTAAGAAATTATTATAATTAGACACCTAGCTAAATAATTTCATTGATTGCTACGAAATTAGACCAGTGCTATCAAGGTTTACTCGGATTTCTCTAACTTCAATTAACACAGCTCAAATTACACCTGTTATTAAAATTCAGATCTAATCTCAGATCTTGGTCCAATTATTTAAATAAAAAATTACCAATCAATTTGTAGCAATTAAATAGACGCAATATTTTTGCGTTGTTGGATCCTTTTAGTCAATAACAGCATGTTGTGATCATCAAACCAAAAGTCCGGCTTTGTCATGATGATTCCAAAGAATCATCATCTTTAATGTTTACAGGATATAGAATTCCACGGGGTGATTATGATGATGGCGTTTCTTCTCAGAGGTAGTCACATAGGAAATGCCAACGTCATCTAGTTTTTAAGATAACGACTTGTTAAAGTGATTTTAACATCCAATTCGCAGAATACATAATTTCATTTCATTTCATGATCAATTTATTTTACTGCATATATAAATCAGAAATGCGTGGTCATATTTTAAGAGCTCATTCAGGACATAGCATAAAACAACTACCTATCTACTTCTAACTTTTAATATGAGACCAAACCAGAAATCTAAAAAAAAAAACAGCTGCAAGTTCCCTAGAAAATCATCAAAGCAAAAAAAACAGCTGATCCTTACATTTAGCAACAAAATGTAAGGATCAGCTGTTTTTTTCGCGTGTTCTACGCTATACCCTGAATGAGCTCTTAAAAACGCGCACGCATTTCTGATACACGTTGTGTAACGTGTAACATTACTAACAACCATTACTACAGGAGTCATAACTGAAATCGCGAAGAAAAACAGTTGTTCTATTTTCGAGCGAGATCAATGACTTTATATGGAACAGCCACGATGAAAGTTGTTCTTTATGATGTGTAGGTACACATTAACCCCTTATAAGAACTTCAGCTAATAATGTTACACTTTACATAAATATAATAAACGCTGTAAGTAATATAAATATAAAATAATAAATGCAGTAGAAATGAGAGCTTTGAGAAGTATGTGTGGTGTAATTTTGAGAGATAAAGTAAGGAATAACGTGATAAAGGAGCGTTGTGGAGTGAAAGAAGATGTGGTGACAAAGATTGGGAAAGGTATGTTAAGATGGTTTGGACATATAGAGAGGATTGACAAGAGGAGATTGACGAAACAAGTATACAAAGCGAGTGTGGATGGAAGAGTTGGAAGGGGATGACCTAGGCGAACATATCGCGATCAAATCGCGGACGTTCTCAAAAAATGCCAGGTTAAGAGTACTCTAAACCAACGAGCATGCATGACGAGGTTAATGAACGTAGATGAAGCGAAAGAGGTGTGTCAGAATAGTAGCAGGTGGAAAACCATAGTCTCTGCCTACCCCAAAGGATACAGGCGTGATTATATGTATGTAGGTATGTTATAAACGCTGACCCCAACATACCTAAATACCTACTTTCAAAATTCAAATTTCAAATTCTAATAATGATGGCGACATAATTAATGCTCAAGTCAAAATTCATAGTTCAGTAGTCGTATTCCCCATTCGTGACGTCATAGAGTATGTGCTAAGTAGATAATGTGTGGGATTAGTGCAAGTCGCGCAGTCGCGGCGCAATCAGCGCTCTTGTGCCACTCTGCGACTCGACGTGCAATTTGTGACCCTCGCCCGGGTAGACAGAAAGACCAGTCCTTAACTACACACGAAAAGGAACACACATATTTTTTATTTTTTTCGAATGGACTCTTGCTGAAATTTTACCCAAAATAGGTACCCTAACTGCTTAACCGGGCGGGTGGCGGAGAATCCCGTTAGGGACTCCATCCGCCGAAAAATTTCCCTTAACCAAACTTATAAACTTAAAAAAACGGTTGCAAAACTGCATATACTGGGGCATTGCGGAAGGACCCCGCCGCTTTGTCCCCCTGGCAGCCGTTGCTGCATCGGGAATGGTTTTTTCGGAAGTGGCGGACTTTCGGTATATCGGGCGGATGACGCGTTTCGCGAAGCCTCGGCGGCGAGGGCGAAGACCTACCTAATCCTAACACCACTGACAGATATAGTAAAAGGTCGCCGAGTAATATAGAGTAACATGAGATGCGCTATCTCGGTGGATCGTAGCGAAGCAACCACTACGCGGATTGTACGATCTGCAAGGTTAAGCTGCATTTGCCGTGGTCCTTATGTGGATGGGTGACCGTTTCTATACACATCGAGAACCTTCCGTGCCTCGGAGAGCGCGTTAAACCATATATTTTTCCACACACACATAAAATATACATAGGTATTACATGAAAAGGTAACAGGACAAATTACAGAGAACACAACATGTATACAACAATTAAGCTGTCGGTCCCGGTTGTTATACGAATATATATTGATAACATATAAGAAAACATATAAGGTACATATAAGATACATATAAGAAAAGTTATTATTGTTTTGTGTGTTTTCTGTATGCTGTATATGTATTGCTGTTGGTATACCATAAATAAATAAATAACAATAAAACTCGTCAATAGCTACTAAAAAAAATGATTAAAATCGGTTGACAGAGGAGAAAATGGTACCTACTGAACCATTTTTTCTTTGCCTGTCTTAATATACAACGTGTTATTGAAATAACTGAAAACCTCTTAAGGGGTCATTGTACTCATCAGTATGAACAACTTTTACTATGGGACCAAATCTGAAATCGGAAAAATATCAGGTATTCCCTAAGGTACATTTTGTCGATTTATGTGAACACGAATGTAGGGGACAGCTGTTTTTTTTTCGCGATTTCAAGTTTTGTCCCATAGTAAAAGTTGTTCATACTGATGAGTACAATGACCCCTTAAGAGGTTTTCAGTTAAATAACACGTTCTATATCATTCTTACGTGTGTTTGTCACCTAACTCCTCCTAAACGGCTGGACCGATTTAAATGAAATTTTGTGTGTATATTTCAATGGGTTCCTGGATGGTTTGAAAATAAAATTGGACCTGGTAGGTGGCGCTGCTATCGGTATGTCACTGGTGATCTAAACGGCAGGGACGATTTTAATTAAATTAAATTAAATTAAATTAATTTATTAATTGTGACTACAGAGGCCCACATGTTAGTAAAAACTTAACAAACTACGGGTTAGTATTTAAAATAAATTGAACAACACACAAACATTTAATTTTATGAACGACAAGGTTGCCCTTGTCGCACCAACACATTAACAAAATTATTATTATTAATTATTTAATGATATGTGGCGCTGCTTTTCCGGGCAGGACGACGTCTGCCGGGTCCGCTAGTTTATATATAAATTATTGTGAGTAGTTTATTTCATCATAGAAGTCCATGGACCTTCTATTTCCATCTTTTACGTCTCCGTCAGTCGTCTGCCTGAGCCCATCATTAAACGATTATCGAGTCTGTGCCAAGTGTCGAGTGTGCCAAGTGTCCCCCGGATGCGAGTGATGTCGCCCCAACGCCAGCTTTAATACGAAAATTACTTAACTGAGCTCTCTTTGTATCACTAGGGATGTATTTAAAGTCCTCCTCCAAACAAAAGTGCTAGTTCGAATCCTATTTGAAATTACAATCAGCTGTGGCTCGAATTCTGGACTCATAAGTCACTTATTAGAATAATAGAGAAGTTGCGTCAATCGTGTAACTATAAAGGTAAATCTACAGCCAGGACAGTGATTTTAAAATCACAAAACTTATTAAGGCATGTTTTATTTAAACAGATGTAAATTATTAAAAATTAATGTACTTACAAATACCCACATTAAAAGTGTCTAGGAATCAGCAAGTTTGAGCGAATTACTACTGCAAAAAGTGAGGTTCTTGAAAATATTTTTTTGGTCTCCTGTTGCTTCTTTTTGATAAATAGCATTGAATAAAAAGATCAGATTTTACATTTCGATTAAAATTTGAAAATCTTTTATCAAGTCCTATTCCTATAATAAATCCTTCAACGGCTATGAGTCAAAATCAGTACCATTTCTCCCACACTTCTGACTCAACGCTATTATGGAGAAAAGAAGTCACTTGAGCAAAGACGAAATGAATAGAATCGTAGGAAGGAATGCTGAAAGCTGGCTCTCTGCAACGTGCTTAGGCCATCGCTCTAGCCACTCAGAGTGTAACATTTAGACTTAATTATAATAGTTATTTTTTCTGTAAAAAACACCTTTATCCCTAGACACTTTTGATGTGTGTATTTCACCTCTTAACTAAACCACGAGAAAATGCATAATTTTTTTTTCCAATAATACTTTTGCTTCATGCTATATGATTTTCTAGATTAAAAAACAAAAACCCATTACATACTTTCATACCTTTTTTCCTCGCATACAAGACAAAAAGTTTCATCGTCATATAACATTAGGTACCTACCTAAAAATAAATAAATACCTGAAAAAGGTTGCCAACCAACAGAGCTACGCATGCAGATTTTTGAGAAAGGAATAGATAGATTCCATAGTCATGTAGATTCAGTATTTTATATTGCGACAGGACTGTTCTGTCCCTAGTAGTTCGAGTAGTGTGTAATAGAAGTGTGTGTAGTATTTAGTAGTAGTTCGAGCCCCTTATCTGCTTGTTCAGGGCCTATCTCCGTTGCTCCGGTAGCTATAGCCCTTGTCTTTCGGTCATCGCTTTGCTGCCTTCATTATCACCTGCATACCTTAACCTCCTACCCCTCTATCCTCTGCCAATGACGTATGCGATGTACGGCGCGGCGTGCTGACATGATATCAAGTGCAGTCACTTATAGTGGAGGGTGTAGTAAAGTGCGTAGTAGCGAGCGTAATAGCATGCGTAGTAGCGAGCGTAGTAACATGCGTAGTAAAGCTACTACGCGCTACGTGACTACGACATAAACGATTTCGATACTAAACTTGATAGGTATAATTACAAAGGTTGGTTGGACTGCCTCGTTGGTCTAAAGGTCGCAAGCGCGACTGCTGAGCGTGGGGTCCTGGGTTCGATTCCCGGGTCGGGCAAAGTGTTATTGGGTTTTTTCATTAGAAAATTCTCAGTAGCAGCCCGGAGTATGGATTTGTGCCCGGTTAATGGCAATAGGCTCGCCCCCTATTACATGGGACTGTAACATAACTGGCGAAATGTGGGTGTACTATACACCTGTGCCTACCCCTTCAGGGAAATACAGGCGTGATGTTATGTTATGTAAAAAGGTTGGTTATACGATATTAGTCATTAGTTATGTGTCAGCCGTAATATGATCCTTCCCGTCCTTGATGAAATCCTCCCAATAATTTGTCATATCCTTAATTCCTCCATATCCATTGGCTCTTTTCCGACAGCGTGGAAAGAAGCCCAAATCATTCCATTGCCTAAAAAATCTAATCCTAAATCCTTTTCCGAATATCGCCCTATCTCTATTTTACCATTCCTATCCAAAGTACTTGAACGCCTCTCCTCCAATCAACTTAGCTCCTTTCTTAATAAGAACAACCTCCTTAATCCACTACAGTCCGGCTTCCGACCTGGACATAGTACTGTCACAGCTTTAGTCAATATTACGGATGACATTAGGTTAGCCATGCAAAATGGAAATCTAACTATATTATCACTTCTAGATTTCAGTAACGCTTTTAATAGCGTAGATTTTGACATTTTGCTTGGCATACTATGCTCCCTCAACATATCTCCAACAGCAATTGATTGGTTTCGTAGTTACCTGTACGGCCGTCGGCAGCGTGTTCGTATTGAAGAAGCCTGCTCTTCATGGTGCAACACGTCTGCTGGTGTGCCTCAGGGTGGCGTTTTATCTCCTCTCCTCTTCGCAGTATTTATAAATACGATTTCTAGTAAACTTTATTCTTCCTACCACCTTTATGCAGATGATCTCCAAATATATATGCAAGTTTCACCAGATAAGTTGTCGGAGGCTGTTAATGCTATAAACCAAGATTTGGGACAAATTAGCGCATGGAGCAAATCATATGGACTTACGGTCAATCCTTTGAAGACCCAGGTTATTGTTGTTGGTAGCCCCCGAATGATCTCAAATATCGACTGGCTCCAGCTCCCCCAGATCATTTTCGATGGTACTGCGATACCTATAAGTGACATTGTTAAAAATTAAAAAACATTGACAAAACGTAGTCCTGGAGACCGCAAGTAAAGGAAGTCAGCAGGAAAATTTTTGCATCAGCTGGATCTTTACGGAGGCTTCGTAACTTCCTGCCCATTTCCACTAAAACTGCGCTTGTTCAATCTCTTCTTCTTCCAATCCTTGACTATGCCAACACCAGCTATCTTGATCTTAATGAGGACCAACTTGATAAGCTTGAGCGACTTCAAAATTTTTGTATAAGATTCATATTTGGTCTTCGCAAATATGATCATGTGTCCGAATTTCGTACTAAACTCAAGTGGTTACCTATACGACTTCGTCGGAATGCTCACGTTCTTCATCTTCTTTACAGTATCCTATTCAATCCCTCAACTCCCCACTATCTTAAAGAACGTTTTAAGTTCCTTCGTGACACACATTCGAGGCTCTTAAGGTCATCAGAAAACCTCACGTTGGCGATACCATCGCATTCCAAAAATTTCTTTGGTAATTCTTTTACAGTTCAGGCTGCTCGCCTGTGGAATGCTTTGTCAGTACAAGTGAGGCGTGCTCAATCTTTGCCTATATTTAAAAAACTGGTAAAAGATCATTACCTATCATCACTGTAATTTCCGGCAGGTACATTATGAAATATTTAGACATATTGTATTGTATTTATTATGTTTATTGTATCTTATATTTATGTAGTTTTGTTATAGATATATGTATAGTATTTATGTTATGTAGTATATGTATTCTATTATGTTGTTACACTGCGTACTACCCCTCTCTTTACTTGCCCATATTGTCCATCCTAAGGTTGTCTGGAAGAAATCGCCTTGAGCGATAAGACCGCCCATTGTACATGTGTTCTATATAAGTCATATATGTTGCTATCTTCTTTTGTGTACAATAAAGAGTATTTGTATTGTATTGTATTAGTTAATGAGCAGTAACGAGTAATACTTATGCACGCTGGGCACGAGGCCAGTTCGCGTGTCAGCTCAGTGAGTCAGTTCAGTTGCTTCTCATTGACTTACTCACTAAACTGTCTTCAAATGTATTCGTACTCGCGACTAGTGAAAGACCAGTGACTGAATTGTCCACTTCAATGACTCGCGAACTAAGGTAACTTATAACATATATTATATAGTGTTTACTAAGTTAGTACAGTCAGAAGCAATAGTGTCTGCCTATCGACGGTTTTGCAATATCAAACAATGTTTATCTTGACTATGGATAGACTGGATAAATATATAATAAATCAATCTTATATAAATAAATATTTGGGACATTTTTACACAGCACTATCTAGTCCCAAACTAAGCAGAGCTTGTACTATAGGTACTAGACATCAATGAATATAATACTTACAGTTACATACTTTTTTTTTTTGTAAATACATACTTATAATACACAAGAAACACACCCAGACCAACACAAACACTTATGTTCATCACACAAATATTTGTGTCCTGTGGGAATCGAACCCACAACCTCATGATCAGCAGTCCGACACTCGAACCACTAGACCACAGAGGTCGTCTATGTATATGTTTATTTATAGAATGTTATGTATGGTTATGTATGGTTAAATATATGGTTATGCCTCGTTGGTCTAGTGGTTGCAAGCGCGACCGCTGAACGTGAGGCCCTGGTTTCGATTCCCGGGTCGGGCAAAGTGTTATTGGGTTTTTTCATTAGGAAATTCTCAGTAGCAACCTGGAGTCTGGATTTGTGCCCGGTCAATGGCAATAAGCTCGACCCCTATTACATGGGAGTATATCATAACTGGCGAAATGTGGGTGTACTATTACACCTCTGCCTACCCCTTCGGGGAAATACAGGCGTGATATTATGTTATATTATGTATAGAAGAGATGGCCTTTGTCTTTTTTTTGTTCACGTTGTTTTAGTCAGACAGATATTATGAGCAATTTTAAATCCGTCTATAAGCAGATATTATTGCGTGTGACTGTATAGTTAAAAATCTTTCCAGTGAACCACCACTAAGGCTAAAGTCGCTTGCACTCAAGGTTCGATGGCAGCCGTAGTTACGTGTAATGTAGCAGGATTCGTTCAAGGGATTTTGTCGGCAAAATGTACTCGCCGCGAAGTATCGTGACCGTACATACAGTAACAGTACACACACAGTTGAACACTAACACCTAAGTAGTTTTTAAGAAATTAATGTAATCTTGTTGTGCAATAAAGAAGATTATTATTAACATAGAATGCTACGGTTTGTGTAGTACGTTATATATGTTGTTTTTTTTTTCTAACAAGTACCTTTATGCAATAACTTTGACAAGTACTAAGATGTAAAGATGTCTAATAAGCGTACAGTCAGCTGCACAAATATGTATCAACTCAGCCTATCGCAGTCCACTGCTGGACATAGGCCTCTCCCAAGTTGCGCCACAACACTCGGTCATCTGCCTTCCGCATATGGGCATACATCCCAATGCACGCACAACAAAATAAATATGTATAAAAGTATAAACAAACGAAATTAAAACACAAATTATTTATTTATTGCATAATTCAAGTTTATGTAAATTATGTAATTAATTGTAATTATGTTTGTTCCGTGTGGTGCCGGACGTAAAGAATTTCACCACCCTCTCTCTTCTCATGGGTGTCGTAAAAGGCGACTAAGGGATTCACCAGAGGATGGGCAGCAGCGTTCTCTGAGTATTTAAACAACCAACTGCGATCGCCAACCCGCCTGCCAAGCGTGGCGATTATGGCATATCCCCCCCTTTGGGGAGGCCATTGTCCAGCAGTGGACGTCTTTCGGCTGAAATGATGATGAATGATGTAAATTTACATAAAATTTGTGTTTTAATTTATCTTGTTTATTATGTATTTATGTTTCACAAATTAGGTATTCGTATGTATTAGCAGATGCTAATTGTACAATATAAAAATATTTCAATTCCTACTTTTTCTTCAATTAACGTTTTTATTTCGCCAAGTGTACACATCTTTGTGCAGCTGACTTATGTTACATACATGTTAACGGCAGATTGAGTTGTGTGAGAATCCGAATAATCATGCATTTATATTAAGTTCTTTTCGCATAGAAACTCTACGAATCATCCCAAAATTATCATGTTCATGACTACCTATACATAGACTACCTAGAATAGAATAGAATAGCATTTATTTCTCATCTCCCTATAGTTTATCAGTCACAAAAACTCTGCTGTACACTACTGTACAGCTCGTAACACGGAGGGCGCACACTGCATACTAAGCAGAAATTATCTCAATAAAATATTCTGTGAACTTGTTACAATTCCGTGTTCCACCCGGGCCCGGAGCGGCAATTATCCGGCTTTCAGCGCGATATCCGAGGGCCGCTTCCGGTAACCGGCACAGTTTTAATTCGACCCTTGCATTTTTCCACGGAAAAGGAAAGATCCGTTCTGATATACTGCCGATGGAAACCGATGAGTTTGAATATGATTGAAGGTATTATGAACATTGTAGATGGTCTTTTTATGGTCGGACTTTTCTTTTGACTTGCTCATTACCGGTGCAATACCACTTATGAAGGATTTTTTTACCGTTTTTATCTCAATAGTGTCAACTTTTTGTTGAACTTTATAGTGCGTGTGAATATTCATTTGGGGCAGTAAAGTTCTGGGGTGGCGACCGCGTACTGGAAGGCGTAGCGTGGGTAGGCCCCCCACAAGGGGGACCGACGACCTGGTGAAGGTCGTGGGAATCTGTTGGATGCAGAAAGCGCAGGAATGGTCGTTGTGGTGATGCTTGGGGGAGGCCTATGTCCAGCAGTGGACGTCTTTCGCCTGAAATGATGATGATGATGAACATTCGTTAGAAATGAGTTATTTATTTATTTAATTCTTCATGCACAACTGGGTACAAAGGCGGTCTTAACGCCATAGGCGTTCTCTACCAGACAACCTTAGGGTAATGCAGAGACAAAGAATAAGGTAGATGCACCAGTAAAGTGTTATATTTTTCTGAAAAGTAAAATTGTACGAGTATCTGCAAAACAACAAAAGTTAGTTTTTTTAAGTAAGCTAAGTGAGTTTTGGAACGTTATGGTATATTGTAAACCAAGTGGCTTCAATCCACAAACAAGAAACCAAAACAAATACAAAAATTAAATTATCATGCAATGGTCAACCAATCAGTTCCCTTTTCAAGTAACCTGTATTGTTGTGACGTCACATGATCCCTGATACAGCGCTGCCACCTGCCCGAGATGCTAATCCACCCGCGAGATCAGCCACAAACACAATCATAACCACGCCAATTACTTTTAATATTGTCACTGATCTCCGCAGGTGTATGGAAATAAAGCATTCTGATATGGATCTCAGGGTAGTCTGTTATTGTATAGTAACTTATTATATAGATATCCTGTATGAGTTATGTAATTGAGACTATGATATGCTGTAACGGTACTTATAATAGCGCAGGAGTCAGGGAATTCTATAAAATGTACAAAGTAATATGTCTATAAAGATTATGAATTACTTACTTACGTGGGACACTCAGAAAGTTTTGCGAAACTAAAAAAAATTGTTCTATACGTACATATATTTTTATCAAATCTTTTCAAAGTACTTTCCACCAGCCTCTATACAAAGATTCATGCGCCTAAACCAGTTTTCAAAACACTTTTTCCAGTCCGCCGCAGACACCTCGTTTACAGCCTGCTCGAACGCAGCCAGCGCATCTTCCGGCGACGAAAATTGTATCCCTTTGAGCTGATTTTTTATTTTTGGGAATAAAAAGAAGTCACACGGTGCTAGATCAGGGCTGTAAGGAGGGTGACCCAGGAGTTTGACTGGCGTGCTGTCCAGGAAGTCCCTCGTTTTGAGTGCGGTGTGCGCAGGTGCATTGTCGTGGTGGAGCAGTAGCCCGCGGAGCCCTGTGTTTGGTCGCTTGTTGCTTATAACAGAGAAAACTTCTGGCAAACATTTGGTAGTATACCATTCGGCATTAATGCTTCTTTGATCCCGTAAGGGAATTGATACCAAGTGGCCAGTCAAATTAAAAAAGCTAGCGATCAAAATCTTACCCCCGCTTCTAGATCGCTTCACTTTGGTAGGCGTTGGCTCATTTTGAAACACCCAAACAGTCGACTGGCGCTTGGTTTCTGGGTCGTATTGATAAATCCAGGACTCATCACCTGTAACGATGTCGTAAACACGCCGAGACGAGCCTGCTTCAAATTTGTTAAGCATATCACGGCACCATTCCACCCGGGCCTGCTTCTGAGCATCGGTGAGGTTGTGCGGCACCCAGCGTGATACTATCCTCCTCACGCGAAGATGGCTGTGTAGAATCTCGTGAACGCTTCCCGATCCAATCTTCAATATGTGTTGAATCTCCTGATATGTAATTCGCCTATTGTCTTGGATTAAATTATTCACTGCTAGCACGTTTTCTTCGGTAACAGCCGTCAAAGGGCGACCGCTTCTTTCGTCATCCCCCAAAGTTGGTCGACCGCGCTTGAATTCGTTATACCAACGATACACGGTTGCCTTGGAAGGGCCTTCATCCATGAATGCCATTTGAAGTCTATCGTACGATTCATCCGGTTTCAGGCGACACTTGAAATCGTATAAAATCATAGCTCTAAAATGTTCCCGGCGCAGATCCATATTTCAGTGAGACACAATACTTTGAATTAACTCGCAAAAAATGTGGAGGGAAATTTTGAAATTGGAACTTACTTATTTTTACTTATAAATAATCATATTTTCGAAAAACATTATAACTGGCCAGTCTCCCATATATAAAAACTTTTTTTCGCAATACTTTCTGAGGGGCCTGGTATATTCGGTATATCTATAGTATATCTAATTGACATAGGCGAATGGTATGAATAAGTTGGTAAGATTTTAGATTTTATATGCCATATACACAGGATGTTTTGAAAACAGCCCCCCTAGCCAAGTTGACAATCTACAATCGTCAACGCTAATAGAAAACAATCGAAATGTATGAGAATGACATATCTCAAAGAAAAAGTCATTCCTTGGCTAGGGGCCCCCCTAGCCAAGTTGACAATCTACAATCGTGCTGCTGGGGCCACATCCGTAACTATAAAATATATGTAGAGTACTAAAAGTCGTCAAAGAAGTCGTGAGCTCAATTTTGGAGAAAACATAAACTGCATATTAAAATTTTTGAATAAGCAGCTGTTTTGGCCGGGAATCGAAATTAAACATTTTCGAAAAAAATATAACCCTATATTACTTATAACACCAATATAAGGTTGCTGATAAGAAACAAGTCAAACAGTTTTCTTTTTTCGGAATTGTATCCCTGTTAATATAGGAAAAAAGCTTTCGAATAATTTTTAAACATTAATTTCGAACAGTCTGCACTTCTATTAATTCGATTTATTAAAAAGAAAGGGTCGGTTGCAATGTTTGCCAACAAGTGTTGCATTCAGCTCCAGCGCAAACAAAGCGATAGTTTGCGTCCGAGATTACTCCCCTAGCAAGTGCGTCCACGACGAGAACATGAAATGAAAACAAAGCTGGATTCAATTATATTATAGTGTGTGCAAGTCAATATTTGGGCATTAACGAATGTTTCGGGAATCTTGTCCTCTCAAGGGAACAGACTTGTAATATCCTTTTCTGTTTTCTCTTAGTATACAATGCGGGAATAATGTATTAAATAACACCGACATAATTGGCGCAGTAGTCGTGGGTTCGTACGATTCCCGCACGTAACATATTATATTTGTGTGATCCGCAATTAGTTGTTCCCGTTCTGGGTGTTTGTGCATGTGAAGTTGGTGTTAGTAAACGCACCCACATTTGTGCAAACGCAATTGTGTTTGCAAATAAACATTTATTTCTTTCTTTTTCTTTCTTTCACGAAAAACCTTGTGTGGCAACGTTTAAAAAAATTAAGTGTTCTGGCACAGAATTCCAGCTTACGTATTTACGTATTTTCCATTGATATGGAAATCGTGATTTTTCATTTTCATTTTTGGTTTCGGGAGAAAATAAATCACACTGATCGATTCAGTTTCACGGGCTCAGGAGCGCTGGTGAATGACGAGATAGTTTAGTTGACTCTTCCCCAGTTTCTGGAAGGCTAATCAATTTGATCTATTCATCCTCCTGCCCTTAGCCCAATTTATTTGGGGTCGGCGCAGCATGTTTTTTTCTTCCATACACTACATCTCTATCAGCCGTCATCTCCGTGTTCACTTTCTTTCTATTCATATCATCTTTCACACAATCCATCCATATTTTCTTCGGTCTCCCTCTTTTCTTATAGCCATCAACATTCATACTTAATCTATCATCAAATCTAATATCAGCTTCTGTGATTGGCCGGTAAAAATGTTAACAACCAATCACATCGCTTGACGTAAGATTTGACAGTTGATTAGTTAATTAAATTACTAATTACTATGGGCAACGGACTCGAAAATAGTTAACCCCTACGTTTCTCAATGAATTACCTAAAGAAATAGCTACGGACTCTGTTTCA
The DNA here is from genome assembly GCA_949699075.1 of Asteroscopus sphinx. Classification (NCBI taxonomy): domain Eukaryota; kingdom Metazoa; phylum Arthropoda; class Insecta; order Lepidoptera; family Noctuidae; genus Asteroscopus; species Asteroscopus sphinx. Next base: position 701,282 of record OX453002.1, on the reverse strand, counting down.
AAAACTGTACTAAAGAAAATTTTAAGAAAACATTACTTATCTATGTGTCCGTAGCCCTCAGTTATGTGTAGCAATTGACAATTATGTCGATAAATATGTAACTACCTTCCTATCATAGATATATTTATAATATTGAAATGAATGTGTACCCACGAGAATACTGCCGACAAACTGTTCTGCAATTTGGCAGGATGTTTGACATTGTATATTGTGTAATTTTTCGTTGAATAAACAATTTTAAAAAAAGTTAATTTTTGCGTTGATCAGCCTTTCGGAAACTGGGGGTCTGTCTCGTGAAGCCTAAGTAATGTTTCTTCTTCTACAACATACAGCAAAGGCCTCCCATGAAGAATATGCCCAATATTATAATCGTATGATTTTTGACCATCCATCTAAAACACTACACAAAACTGATTGCTACTTAGAAGTGACACTTTGTAGACAATAGATTGACTTGGTGAGCGGTGACATGAAGAGCGGTGCTCAGGCGAGCTCTGTCGGCATTAAGTACGGAGTGGCCGCCATTAACGACATTTAGCAGCGCAGCGGGGGTCAGCTGCTCATCGCCCCATTTTATTTTATTACACGATTTTGGACTTCGCTGGCTTTTCTTGCTAAGGATTCCGAAAAAGAGATTAACTATTTGATCGTTTTGTGAGAATTAAGTTCATAGTTTATAGAAAAACACCCTAATGAGTTGCTTTTATCTTTTAAAGACAAAAGCAATTACAGGTTTTTTGACGTATAATACGAAAGTAAAGTAATTAACAGTATAAGGTAGTGGTCGTAGTTGAGTAACTTACCTAAATGTATCGATTTAAATTGTGGAAAGAAAAATTCGCTCACGAGCAGGATTCGAACGTGCGACTCCTGGCTCAGTACGCCTATGCTTTAGCCACTAAGCTACCGTGATCACTGCTCGTGGTATCGAAATTAACCTCCACTTTTGTACGTCTTTGGGTGACGTCATCGATACCTTATTAAGAAACAGTGTTTCTTTTTTAGTTTGTGTAAAGAAAATACTAGGTCACTTCTGCTTACTCTCTAAGCTGAGAAAGGTATTTGGAGCTTCTCACGTCGTAATAGGTTCTATTACAGTAACAAAATTTAGGTCATCTCTTTTAGAGGTGAGTCCAGGTGAGGAGGTCCAGTCCAATTTAAATATCATTAACATTTCTCATCGAACAGAAACAAGGACACATCGGTCCAGTTTTGCTGCCGATGCATCGCATTCGCAGTGGCAGTGACATTTGGCGCGTCAAATTGCACCGTTTGATCAGCCCTTTGTGCGCCTTAAGACTATTAGGACAACGAGATTACACGGGAGGCGCGCGCGCACCCGACCGGAGCAATGCGATTACAACGCACCATCCCTGCCCCTCCCCTCGTCGCCCGTACAACTCCCGCGAACCCCGAGACACGGCAACCCCTATTTTTTGATCTGTAACTGGATTTCGTCCATAGTACGATTGGGGGCCGTTAAGATGTGCCTTTACGGTAACGTTGTGTTATTCAATGATTTCTGGTTATGATCAACCATTTCAAAATTACTACACTTTCGAACAACAATTAGTTTCTTTATAGTTAGGAACTGCTAATTTAATTTGTAAAAGAAAAAAAATCACGCCTATTATAGTGTCAATAGTCAGGGCGCAAAATTGATTGTTGTAGGCATTATGATTTGAAACAAATACTAAAATTGTGATTTTCTTGAAAACTGGCAATTTTTTTTGACGACCTCTGTGGTTTAGTGGTTCGAGTGTCGGACTGCTGATCATGAGGTCTTGGGTTCGATTCCCACAGGACACAAATATTTGTGTGATGAACATGAGTGTTTGTGTTGGTCTGGTTGTTTCTTATGTATTATAAGTATATATAGTATTGGTCCGTGTGGTGCCGGACTTAAAGAATAGCACCACCCTTATCTCTTCTCATGGGTGTCGTAAAAGGCGACTAAGGGATTTACCAGAGGATGGGCAGCAGCGTTCTCTGATTATTTAACCAACCAACTGCGATCGCCAACCCGCCTGCCAAGCGTGGCGATTATGGCATATCCCCCCCTTAATTGGGGGAGGCCTATGTCCAGTAGTGGACGTCTTTCGGCTGTAATGATGATGATGATGATAAGTATATATTTACAAAAAAAAAGTATATAAGTATTATATCCATTGTCTAGTACCCATACCACAAGCTCTGCTTAGTTTGGGACTAGATGGTGCTGTGTAAAAATGTCCCGAAAGATATTTATATTTATATATATTTATCATTTTTTCGCGGAACATACATAGGGATGTTTTGATAGCCCTTGGTAATATTTATCAATGGTTTTCGTTTAGGCCACGAGAAACGTGACACCGTGTATAGTATATAATATGATAATATCTCCATCGACTTTACAAAAGTTCAAAATACGCTTTTTAATTAACAACTCAACAACACTGTGCAACATTTTAACGCTCAAGAACCTACATTTAACTGTTGTAAAAATGCAAGCTCTGTGCTTTACTGTGTCAACAAAAGAGTTTGTATTCGCGTGCCGCGTGGCGCCCCTAGCCAGGGGTACAAGTGTGATAGTCCCACAGGACTTGTTATGGCGTGTTGCTAGCAGTTTGCGACAATCGTCCTGTTATTGTTTCTAATATGATATCCCACAGGACTGGTCCTCCAGGGAGATCGCTCAATCTCTTCTTTGCTGCTTCCTTAAAAGGTACAGGTCGTGGAAATTTAAATGGTGCGTTTATTTTTCGTAATACTTACTGACCGTCTTTTTGTTAGGCCATTTATTTATTAATCATAATAATATTCTCTATGTGATAATTTTACAACTAATAAAATAGAAACGATGGTTGTTTGATATTTAAGAAGACAACAAATTCAATGTTCCATTCATTAGTATGCTTGCTTGCAGGCAGAATACAGTGTCATTTAGGCTATAAGATAAGATCTTACCTTTATACTATTAATGTATTTCTGGAAAATAAACATTTGATTTGATTTGATTTTACGAGGGGCTGCTAGGAGAGGAATAATCTTCTCGTTTGTATGTATTCTTTTAAAAAGTGTGGGAATAGGTGTACAATCACAATCACACAATCACAATCGTCGTGTCTCACAATCGTCTCTTAAAATCAGATAAAATTCTCCTTCTAATCCTAAGACTATTAACATTGTAAGGTAAGCCACAAAGTGCGCCATGACATAATAGTTCCATAGCAAATCAATTTCCCCTCATCAAAGAGTGACAGAGTGACAGAATGGTTATCTTTCCGGGCTAACAAACCATCATACTCAAATTAGAGGCACACGCCCGACAATTTGCGCATTACGTCACAGGACACAGGGTTGCACACTGGGGCTGCGCCCGCGCCGCTGACTCGCGTGTGAGCAGCACGCGACAACCCTACACACTTCACTGACCACTAATACATACCACATAATCTAGTATCACTACATCATACGACATTAAACCTTATGTCGTATGCTTAGTGATTATAATAGTGGAAGGATAAGGTTGTGCTCTAGGCTGCTCATCTAAGTTCTAAAGAGAAATTAGGGTGTCTGAAGCTCAGTGATTCGTAACAGATTCTGCGTGAGAATTTACTTCAATACAATACTTATGATAAAAGTTTGTGGATATTTTTATACAATACCGTGTGGTTCCCAGATTGCACCATCCAATGCCCGTATGTTGCAGGTGAAGGCGATAATAAAAGCCTAGAGTTTATAAAACAAAAGTAGGCTTTCAAGGATTGTGACATTAGAACTCGCGAAATTACTTCTGGATTTTTATTTTCATTCATAATTTCCACATATTCAAATTCAGAGAAAACTGAAAATCATATGTAAGTATAGCACAGAACTTACAGCTACAAAACGTAATGCAAGAATAACCTCCACGTAGTTATTCAACCATTTCATGAAATATCAATCCCTTCAAAACATCCAAATTGAATTTGAAACATCCAAACCAAAGTCTTTCACGTAATTCCATCTCGTGTATCGATCATACAAAGTTATTCGGCTCACGTCTCGTCCGTCTGTGATACTGGAATAAACATTGGGAAAAACGCTACAGTTTCAGCGGCCAGGGAGACGTGAAGGGAGGACTGCGTGTGAGGGGAGGGAGGATCGGCGAGGGAGGCTCGAGATTAGATTACCTGGCCCCCGTGGGCTGCAAACACTTCGTTACCGGCGCGGCGTAACGAACTCGCTGCCAAGCAACTTGCACACCCGGCCAGAATTTATTATAGACTAGTTTTGATTCTGGTTGGTATTCAGCGGACTGGCGACTGTCCACTGCCAGAAGTTTGTGGCCGCAATAAAAATGCCACTATTTTCTCTTTACTACGTTGGCACTTTGTGTGCCATGATTACTTTTGCCACTGACGATGGCATTTCTCTGATTTGATTAAGCGCATAATATTCTGATGTAAATATTTTCAACATTTTGAGCTGTTCTGGAAGCTCGGATAATATATTCCATTTAAACCATTTATGTGTCAGATAGGTATCACATATAATACACAACAAGTAAATACTACATAATGTGTAGCGAGGGATCCAGCTCAGTATTAGTTAATTGCTGTACATAAAAATTGACCACATTTGGATTTTGTGACAGAAAATTCTTCTGTTGTGTGTGACTCGTCGTGTGACCCTGTAAGTTTTAATATATTTTTACCGATAAACGTGCAACGGCATCGCGGCAGACACAGGCGAAGATGGCGGGAAGAGCTGGACTCGTATAGAAAAGACTGGTTCACAATTTCACTTGACCGGAAAGAGTGGAATAAGGAAAGGGAGGCCTTTGCCCTGCAGTCGGACAATATAGGCTGAAAATAAATAAATACCTATAGATAAAAGTAAAAATAACTGAACACCCTCTCGATAGTAGGTGGAGGTATTATGTTTCTACAATTTATTCTTTCTACTTTCTACAATTCAATTTAGTCCTAGAAATAAAATAAAAAGTTAGAAAACTAATGATGGCCACAGTAAAATAACGAAACAAGTAGATTTACGAGGCGAGAGTGGATGAAAGAGTAAGCGGGTGATCTCGGCGAAACTACTGCATCCAAATCGAATACCTCGAAAAAAACCACTTTAAGCCGACGAGCATACAAATGTAGATGAAGCGAAAATGCTGTGTCTCTTGTGTCAGGATTGTAGTGAGTGGAAATTCATAGTATCTACCTACTCCAATGGCAAACAGGCGTGATAATATGTATAATAACCAGGAAATCTTCTTCGTGGTGGTATCTAAAATCATAATTATAATGCTGGCCCAGAACACGTAACACAGCACAGTGTATCTGGTCCTTAGGAATTGTTGCTAGTGCTCTCGTTTTTCAAGACTATTTTGGAGTTTGCTTTATAGACAAAAGGCGAGTTACTCAGGCAGATACTGTTTAGGATATTACATTTTATCCACAAATTCTCGTTACATCATCAGAAACAAGCTATATTAACTTCGGAAGATTTGGCCTTGTCAAGCAGTGTCGTTTTGTATATATGTTGTGTCACAAGTCAACGGTCTCGCAATTAATATACTCCAGAGTTTGTGTACTTCAATTAACGAGAGCAAAATAACCCTCATTGAGTTGAATACCCGACATTATCGTCCGTCTTGAAGCCCTAATTCATATCGTAGATAGCTCCTTGATTGAGCCCATTAGTTTACTACCGAGATATTCAATAAAACGTAAGGCTACACGCTGTAATGATGACAAATAAACGGACGTCGCCAGGAGGCAGAGTAGTATACGGTCTATGAGCAGCTCAATAAATATATTGTAACGGTGGCTCCCTCGGCCGCGGTTAAACTGAATAAATTTAAATAACACAGCGCGTAATGAGGCGCCAGCGCGCCACCGGAGCGCTGATGAGCGGGACTCGAACCCCGGACCTAACTAAACAATTGTCATTCATTCAGCCGTAAGCCAATTCTGTAATCCTTTTGAATAATCATTATTCATTTGGTATTCTGTGTGTGCGCCAATCGTAGCGCCGCCACCGAGCTACATTATACCTACTTCGTTGGGTGGGTAGACCAGTAGCTACTCAGTTATTTACATAACATTAAATTTCCTTTAATTATACGATCTGCAAGGTTAAGCTGCACTTGCTGCGGTCAGTCTTTGGATGGGTGACCGTTTCGTTACACATCGAGACCCCTCCGTGCCTCGGAGAGCACGTTAAGCTGTCGGTCCCGGTTGTCATACGAATATCTATGGCAGTCGTTACGGGTAATCAGAAGCCTGAAAGTCTGACAACTGGTCTAACCTTCGAATGTCAGTTCAGTATTACCCAATAACTGGGTTGCGGGGGTCTGATGGCAGTCGCTCCGTGTAAAATACTGATGTTCAGCCGCATCTGGCTAGACTGGATGCCGACCCCAATATAATTGGGAAAAGGCTCGGAGGATGATATCTTGAAAAAAAATGATATTTGCCGCCGTGGACATAATCTAGCACGTGCTTAAATGAGATATAGTCCAATCTACCTAGTCATTTCGAGATGTAGACGTAAGGATACCTAGTCCAATCGAGATCCAGTCATTTCGCGATCTAGTCTTACGGGCAACCTAGACATATCGAGATAGAGACCAAAAGATACCGACCCGTATTGGGGATGCTATGCTAAAACATTATCCGGTCCCGAATTAATCTCGCTGAAAAACAATACCACCAGGCAGCTCATTAGTCATACTTAAATCGTAGCAACATTTCAACAGTGAAATTCCATTTCAGCATCTTCTCCAAAGCATCGATTATAGAATTCCATGAAGGTGAGACGTTCTGCATCCTATTGGACGTGATCAGCCTTTGTCACTGGCGAGGGGGGGTGAGGGGGATGCTGGTGTTTACACACGGCGCGATTTATTCGCCCGGCGTCGTAAATAACGCGGCCCAGCGCGGACAGATATATGGAGCTGCTTATTTATTGCTATTTGTTCGCGGGTACGGTCAGCCCGCTACGTGGAAATAAATCGGAGAAACGAGGACATTATGCTCAAATCCTTTGTAAGTGACAATTGTCTGCACGTGTACGTATGTACCTACTCAATAGTTAATGTATTAACACTATAAGTGGCAGATGACCACTAATGTACTTATGAGCTTTTTGACTCTACAAAGGTATAGCCCATAGGTGAAGTTTAAAGTTTTAAAGATATAAATTGTGGAAATAAAAATTCGTTTATGAGCAGGATTGAACCTGTGACCCCTGGGTTTAGTGCACCAGTTGTTTAAACCGCTAAACTACCATGAACTCTGTTCGTGTTATCGAATTTTACTCCCACTTCCACTTCCGCTTTAAAACAATAGAATAATTATAAAAGTTTTGCCAATTTCCATTATTAATCACCATCATCATCATCATTATTTCAGCCGAAAGACGTCCACTATTACTGGACATAGGTCTCCCCAACTCTCTCTTTTATTAAACAAACAACTAATCAGCCTACTACTGTCCCACTGCTGGGCACGGGCTCTTCTAAGAATGAGAAGAGTTTAGGCATTAATTAATCCATCAGAAATCAGAACACTCTCAGGTGTAGGTAGGTTTTTCTCACGACATTTTCCTTACATTTACACAGTACCAGCGCTAGGATACTTCTTTGCTTGCAGTGTTCCGCAGGTGTGGATTTTGGGACCACGTCTGTGGATCATGGGTTATGATTGGACTTTACGTGGTGGCCTCTCCTTCGGGCTCTGGGTCTCTGGGTGGTGCTCGAGAAAACGGCAGCCCTGGTATTTTATGTCTCCCGTGAACTATCTGCGCCTGGTCTTCAAAGATGGAACTTTGGTGAGAACTTTGTACAACTTGCCCCAAACCTGCTCAGTACGGTGTCTGCCTTCACCCGGCTGTTGTCGAACATAAGCGGGCCAAGCGCGACCTGCCGACGCTTTTAAAAGGGGTAGTGGGCTCGATGGCACTGCTGCATTGTCCTTAAATGCCCAAAATGAGACTCTGCTACGCAGTAGTGCGGAGACCGCAGAGAGTCATGGCCCAGAAGTCAGGGTCATACTCGGATATCGCACAATATCTGCAGAAGCGGCGTGCACACTTGTGTGCAGAAGCGGCGTGCACACTTGTGTGCAGAGAGGCCAGCGCGCGATACATAGGGGAGTCTGTAATCCGCATTGCGCGGCCCTAGAGCTGCGGTTAAGTCCCAAGTGTAACCGGACATCACCGAATTTATGTAGAAAGTTGAAGGCCTTGCTGTGGGCTGCGCTGGAAGGGTCGTAAATTCTATGTGTTGTAGTTCTCGTAACCCATTCTGGAGTTTTTTGTGGTTACGCGCTCCACATAACCACACCATTTTTCCCTGGTGTGACATGTGATAGGGATTTTCTCCGTCTCATAAAAAACGACACGTCCGTGCTGCTTCCTGAAACCTTAATGTTAATGCATGGCACAACAAAAGAACCTATATAGCTGTGCCATATCCCTATGGCAATGATGACGGTTTGAGCTTTCACATATCATTATGACCTTAAAAATGGTTGCTAACGATGCATAGAATCATCATCATCATCATCATCATTACAGCTGAAAGACGTCCACTGCTGGACATAGGCCTCCCCCAAGCATTTTGGGGGAATATGCCATAATCGCCACGCTTGGCAGGCGGGTTGGCGATCGCAGTTGGTTGGTTAAATACTCAGAGAACGCTGCTGCCCATACTCTGGTCAATCCCTTAGTCGCCTTGTATGACACCCATGAGAAGATATAGGGTGGTGCAATGCATAGAATAAATGGCAATATTAGCCCCTCAATTTCAATTGTTTCACTTTCACAATTAAAAGTGACCCTGTTTTCCTGACCATACAGCACAGCCTACTCACAACGTTTCTGAATGAGAAGGTTTTTTCGCGCGGCAGCTCCGTCCGCCGCATTAAACCCCTTCATTGTAATACTTAGATATTTAGTAGTTGTACAGCGAATAAATTACCCTCATGATGAAATCCAGTTTTTTCAACAACATCCGACAACATTTTAAGCTGTTATCAACGCCCGCGTGCCCGCCTGAGTTATGGCCGCGGAACGGAGCGCAGCCCGCCGCCCGCGCCGCCAACGTCGCGCTTTTTGCAGTATTCTCATAATCAAATTTTGATTTACAGCCGCCTGAGTTATTAAAATCCTTTTAGTTCTGCCTGGGGTCGGGTTAGCGAAGACTCGGTATTCAGAACTCTATACCCCGTGTCACAATGTAACGTAATTGAAAAACAGTCCGGGATACGCAGCGTTATCGGGGATGTAAATCAAGGTGGGCTTACGTTTCTAAAATCGGTATGCGGTTGTAAATCGTGCGCGGGAGTGGAGCGGTTCGGCGGTAAGTCACGGGAGGAGCGGGCGCGGTGTGTCAGATCGCGATCAGCTAAATCATGCTTATTGGTAACGAAGCGTAAAAGGCGTGTGTGCGAGCGACGCAGAGCGCGCACCGACAGACACACTATGCTGCACACAGTAAATTGTCACTTGTCAGTGTCACCCATAAGCAAGCTGAATACGACATATCCACACACATAAATGTACAGACAGAGTAAACTTTGGAGAAAGTTTAATGGCCAAAATTAATATCCAATCTATCTACGATTTACCCTACTACAGATAGAAATTTGACATATTTTGTATGGAGCTTATGTCAAATTCCTATCTCTAGTAGGGCAAATCGTGGATAGATTGGATACTAATTTTGGCCGTTAGTCATCCTTTTTTTAAACAGATACATTTCTCATGAGTAACAATCATAGAAATATTCTGTGCTAGAAGGGTACGTACGGCGGCCTGCCGTTAACTCATAAGTATTGTTGTATAGATGTGACGATCTAGATGACAAAGTGATGCGATTCTTCTGGCTACGACAATACCACTGTGGTAACACTTCCGATAATATTACCACTAGCGCAGAAATAACAATAAATACCTGACTGTGAATTCAGGTTTGAGGATTGCCTACAAAATGTTGTTATAGGCTGTAAATCTGACTACGATGGCATTACTTAATACCTATGTCCCATTCGTTCAATAATAGACTGCGGAGATCACAGTTCAATAATTTATGCTTTGTTTAAAGCAATGAAAGCAACCTTTACGGAGACCAAACTGATGGCATTTTTTTCTTTATAAACTTTCCTTTTTAACCCCCCACATAAACAGAGAGGTGTTAATGTGTTTAACGTTTGTATCTGTTTATCTGTCTGTGGCATCGTAGCTTCCAAACGGATGAACCGATGGCGATGTATGCGCTGCTGAATGGGTTACACCTATCTTGTGTTTGTAACAGTGGCGTGCATTGCATATAGGCAATTAGGCAGTATCCAGTACCTACTCCATTCAAATTCAATAGTGGTGTAACTTATTATCTTTTTTTCAAAGTACGATGATTATTTATCATTTATTAGACCTATTAATACTAAATTATTCTGCCTATATACAAAAATCAATAACTTACACCACAATTAAATTCAAATTAAGTAGGCCACTGCACGCCACTGGTTTGTAATTTAAATCATGTCACCGATAGTCAAATAACTGTATGTTAAAAAGTGGCGAAGATACATCTTCCTACATACCCTCTGCCAGTAGACCTGTATTGGAAACTTATATAACTCATTGTAAATATTTTTCAAATATTTATGTGATGAACATAAGTGTTTGTGTTGGTCTGGGTGTTTCTTATGTATTATAAGTATGTGTATACAAAAAAGTATAAGTGTAATATCCATTGTCTAGTACCCACAAAACAAGCTCTGCTTAGTTTGGGACTAAAGGCGTAAAATGTTCCAAATATTTATTATTATTGATTGTGTCATCAAATATGATATATATCTTCTAGATTGTCTACTCGTCCTTCTATAATCTTGATCCTCGCCCTACAAGGTGCATTTGAAAACAAACGTCGCAATCAAGTAATAAATTGCGTTAGCAGTTACCGGCCGAAACGCGGGGCCGAGAGTCGAGGCCAAAAACCGAACGCGAGGGGACCAAGGAGGCCTATTTATCGAATTAGGACTGTGTAATCACCGCTCATAGTACTATACGCAGCAATTGTGAGGGGCCGCGCTGAAAATACTTGATACTTGAAGAAAATAATGAGATTACTTACTTTTGTCTGCAAGAATTTGTTTCGTAATCCTCCTAAGCTATCGGTCTCTTACCTAATAAAATTAAAGTCACTAATCAATGAGCCAGGATCTTGGGTAACCTTGCCAAGAATGGGCTGCCCCCTGTCTTCCTATGGGTTTTGATACAAGAAAACTATAATTATACTGGGTTTCAGGGAAACGCTTCCGAAAACGAAGATAGGTGATAGTGCTGGTGATTACTGATACGAAACCACAGAAAAATGCGTTTTTTTTTAAAGATTTTTTTGCATTTTTCGTACATAACCAGCTTTGGGCAGTTAAATGAAACAGATTTGCAAAAAAACCCCATTTATTTACTTGATTTTTTAAAGTTCGCAGTGTAATTTAAATAAAAAGCTGGCGCTAGGGGTGAACGACATCCGCTCGCATACGCAGTCCGTGTCGTAGCGAGCGTAGGTAAGTTAGGTACGCGCGGCATTTATTCCGAGTTATGTACGCTTTACATTGCGGTTTTGCAAAATACCAAATCACTAAAACAATGACTATAAGATTAATGGTTATTGGTATTCGATTGTGTTTAGGTAGTATAGTAATAGCCTTTCAGTTTCGGGAACGTTGCCCTGACACCCAGTATATAAAAAAGCTCATGCCCTGAAAAAAATGGCTGGTAGAGGCTGAATGCCCAGGATGCACCGGACGATTTTTAAATATCATAACTCGTGGAGGCTCTTTTAAAACCATTAATTACCTCAACACGAATACCACAGACCACAATAAAGTAGGTAAAAAATTAAAACTATCAAAACTTGTAGGTATCTCCCCCGCGTATGTCAAATCGCAAGGGGTGAACATAATAGAGTGAAGTGACGCGTGCTACATGTAATAACAAGTGAACGGAGACAGGAAGAGCGGCAGCCCTGAATTATGCGGTAATGATCCCCCGCAGACACCGGCCACCGCGTGACGTCACGGCACCTTCAACAACAACTAAAATACCAGCAATCGAATGAATTACTTCTGGATGCCATGGAAACCATGGAGCTCATGTTTGTGGTTCTAACACCCGCAGAAGGTCGCTCGACTCTTCAATGCCAGCGAGTCAGGGAACAGAGTACGCTGTTAGAAGAATGTGGTACACAAGCTTTATATTAAACCAAGCTGAATATTATTACTCAACTAATACGCACTTTCACAATTAAAAATATGATCTTATCATAAACCTCGGTTACAGGTCAATCAACGCTCATCCAACGCGCCGACCACCATAAAACCAATAAAACACTGATTAACATATTGATTGTTACAAAACTTTATAGTAAAAATATAAAATAAAGCATTAGAAAACATCTAATCCGTATTAATAGCCCGGGAACAGGTAAACACACCTTTTTGGAACAACTTTTTAATCACCGGAATATATTGTATGTCACAAATAGTCGTCTTTTGAAGTCTGTTTCCTCTAGTTGGGTACAATAGGCGGGTAATTCGCGGCGTCTCCCCTCGCGGCCTAACAACATTTGTAACTGCAAACATTGACATGCGGGCTCGGCAGACGCGAATAAAAACACTAAACTTGCCCTCAGATTGAAACGCTTTGAACTCACACACACACAGTGTCAGTGCATATTTTATGCTAATTCCGTATTTAGTGCACGGACGGGTAGATGTTTGCTTAATCATAGCCCAAATAACGTTTTACTTGCAAAAATTACACTTGGCTAATGACGTTTTCTTCCTTCGTATATTCGACTCACGAGGAAGGACAAATAACAGTAAAACTTGTTAGCCCATAATAGCAGTCTGTCAAGGATGGTAAGTATGGTTAAAATTCTATGCTTGGCAGACGAATATAAATCTGCCCCGCTCGCTGTGACATCGGTGGACACTGGCGAGGTCGTAGCGATCGTGCCCGCGGACAACAACGGGCAGAAGCCGACTTTTTGTCTGGCGGAAAAATGACCGCCATCACAGATGATCCGCCGTCTATGCAGCACCTTATCCACAGATCATTGTAAGCACACACTTGTGATGAGCTTACAACTTACCAGACGCGCTGCTACGAATCATGAAACACTATGTCCAATCGTAGTTATTATTATTATACTTTATTTCACACATGTATAAAAAATTAGTTTTCTTACAGCAAACCTTAGAGCGATAGAGAGATGTTGATATACTAATAGAGGATAAAAACAAGTGTACAACAGAATAACAAAAATTAAGACTACATAACTTATCTAAGAAAATATTTACATAACTTACCACCTAGTAAAATAATTACATTAATATGTTATAACTGTATATATATGAATGTAATTATTTTACTAGGTAGGTATACATAAATAGGTACATAAATATGTACATAAAAATACAAACACATATAATACATATGATTTATGGTGAAAGAAAATGCTCCTTAATTCTTCTCTTGAAGACATCCAGTGAAGGGCTATCGTGTAGAGAGTGTTGAAGAGAATTCCACAGGCGCACTGCACGAATGGTGAAAGAACCGTCGTAACGGCTAGATGAGTGATAGGGTATACGGAGGAGAAGGGAAGAGGATGAGCGACAGGGCTTTCCCCTGGGGACAAGATACTCAAAGCGTTCCCGGAGATATGATGGCGAATTAGGATTGTGAAGAACAGAGCAGAGAAAAGAAAGAATGTGAGTATCATAGTTCCTATACATGTTGTCAATTTGAAGCCTCTGTGAACTGATATCAATGTAATAATTCTCTATGTAATTCAGAAAAATACCACTTTAATCATAAACATACAGACACTCCACTCATAGAAAGTCCCTTTCTACTTTATATTCAGTTCAAATAAAAACCCTACCAAATTCATAAGCTCATTATCAGTCCTTGATCCACTGCTTCACTCTACAATTGTAACAGAGCAATGAAATCCCTTTTATCATAGCCCCAATGATTGTCACAACATTGATTTTCAAACTATTCGGGCGTAGCAATAATTGTGTTAAAAAGGTGGGTGTATGTTGAGGAAGGAAGCGACCGACGGCCAGCGCGTGCGCGCTGTTGTCTTGACGTAAAACGTCACGCGTTACGCATCACACGTCACGTGCGCTCTAATCGCACTGGATGAATACAACACAGCCCCGAAGTCTAATTGATAGCCAATAAGCTTATGCTCGCTGTAAAAGCTGCTATATGTGAAAGGAAGTCAAATTATATTAAGTTTCTTTCGAGTTAGTTCTAAAATAGGTTTCACAGCTTGAAAAAACCCATCTCCGTCATGATAGAATCATATTGAGGTAGCTTTTCAAAAAAAAAATATCAGTGTAGTAGAGTTATATTTAACTTCTTTGTTTCTTCCATACGCGTAGGGTTCAATTTAGCTTGCATTAGGTTTTGTAGTTAAGTTATCGAGGAATTTAGCGAGCTTTCTTAGGGAGTGCACCATTTGCACTACTATTATGTATTCTGTGGTAATATTTAGTTTTACATACAGTCAAGCCAAAATCTTGGGATGGACATGTACTATACCTCGTCTGACAATGACTGCATTGTATCCTTAACGCCTGTAATTGGTGAAGAGGCAGGTTTTCAGAGGTGAGGCCTCCGGTGGAGGAATGCCGACCTCTGGCCCGAGCAGCGATGCTCGACCACTAGCAACGAGCTCACTAGTAAGTAAACTGTGTGAACTTTGGATGAGGTATCTCAGGTACCCAAAATTGACATGCTTCTTATTGACACTGAAAATGTTGTCTTCATGATAGACAGAGTTAATTTAGCAGAATATTTACTTTTTGAGTGTGGAAAAATTAAATACGAGTAGGTATTATTCGATTGATTTTTTTTCGAGAAAATGAACATAATTATTATCAGAATAACTAAGCTTTTTTGCAAAAAATAGATTAGTGGGTAGATACCTTGTCTGCTTATTCGTTACTTTGACATCTTAATAAAATAATATGTTATTGACGAGTATAGTCGTATTTTCAGTGTCCATACGAAATATTATTACACATCATGTTACTATCTAGAATCGGCAGATTACAAGGCAGTTGCCTTATCCAAATAAAACAGTTGTTGTTGGGCGCAGGCGGCGAGCGGTGTCCACTCGACCACTCGACCCACTAACAGATATTGACGGGCATCAAAGCAGCGCGTCACAGCCTCTCCATATATCATTCTCGGTTGCGGCGATACCAGCCTTTTCATGTCGCCAGAGACAACGATAGGCGCACAGGTTAGTTAGCGACAGAGACTACGACTTTAACTGCGATTCTTTTCTCTATTTCAGAATGGGAGAACGCTGAAATTTTACATGTTTTTATAAAATCCGTGCATAGCTAAGTCATGCAGTGCAACTCGTGAACTTGTTAGAAGGTTGGTTTAACATGCAACTGAGAGAAAAGAATAATCAGATTAAAAACGATATCGATAAACAACGAAATTATGTTTATTGCGACTTCAGAAGAACATAACAACAGTGTAGCCCTGGACCCTGAACTAGGATAACCTGTATGACAGGGGCCAGGCCTCTCGTTTATATGGTACAGATTGAGAGACAATAGACTTAATAAAATTATCTAAATCTTGAATAATTATGGTTAAGTTTTACAATATTCTTTTGACAGATATTAGGAGGGTAAGTCTTAGTGCACATGTGAGGGATGATAACAAACACACAGTAAAATCCAAAGTAACAAAGTGGCTACTACAAAAGGACTATTCCTATACGGAGTCTTTACTTACTTTCATCGCCTAATATCAGTGCACACACACCTTCTCTTACTAGTCACACAGCCCACACATACACACCCCCCCCCCACGCATTCACACCCCCACTTCTCACAAAAACAGCACAAATAATACACAAACCCACTCAAGAGTATGCTGAGAATACCTAAACATTGTTCACTTGTGTTGCTCTAAATCATATTCTAAGAATTTCGTGTCCAAAAACTGTCTCTTAAGATACAGGTTACCCTAGTTTAGGAGGCAGGGTTTGTAAAATTTTGTACAGATTTTGCAACATACAAGAATTGTAACCCAACGGTATTCTACTTTTTTGTATCACTCTAATATTTCTTGTAACTTCTGTAATTTTTAGAAGAATAAACTATTTTTTTTATATAGGTAGGAATTCGGAATAATGAAAATGGGTCCGTCTGCAAAAAACAAGCTACTACTATCGCTAT
This sequence comes from Asteroscopus sphinx, assembly GCA_949699075.1. Classification (NCBI taxonomy): domain Eukaryota; kingdom Metazoa; phylum Arthropoda; class Insecta; order Lepidoptera; family Noctuidae; genus Asteroscopus; species Asteroscopus sphinx. The sequence goes on along the minus strand of OX453002.1, from coordinate 685,023 downwards.
GTGCTACATAGGTAAGTTTGATCAAAAAGGATGAGTTTAAGTTTCATTATTATTTTTCTGAAATTAATAATAAGCAATTAAGTTATATAAAACGATACCATATATACGTTATGAACGTCACCTGCAATCTTCGCGCAAAGAGGTAATTGCAGTACCTACTGTGGTCTCTATATCAATCACTAATCTACGCATTTGATCGAAGCTAGTGGTCGGCGATTGTTATGAGGACCACCGCGCCTCTGCAAGTCACTCCGCCTCGATTCGCGAAACTCACGCTATTATCACACTTATTAACTATGACACAAAGACCACATTGCAGTGTATCTGTGTTCCGATTGTGTACTACGTAGGTTTCAACAAAACAACAAGTCAGTATCGATATCTGTCGATTTTGATTTCGGTAATCGAGCTGCGTAGAGGTGAGCAATGTAAGCATGCCTTACTCGTATTGTGTGGACTTATAAATATTATAAGCAATACTACTTACGATACCTGATTTTGTAAATAACGTGGATTTAACTGTGTTTATGTCTTCGAGAACTTCCAGAAAGCTGAAATGTTCTAGAATACGTTCCTAAATATTTTAACAATAAAATGTATGCTTCGATCTCTGAAATTAATCCGTTTAATAATAATAATAATGTCCTCCTGGCCGAATTTCGGTCACGGCGGCCAATCTCAATGGCGACTAGCCATCCGCGCGGGACATATTATAGTGGTGTGAGCAAAACACAGGTCACTTTCTATTCCCTCACTCTCCTAATCCGATGGGACGACAGTCCGTCACAACCGGAGAGAGATCAGGCGCAGGACCGACGGCTTTTACGTGTTCTCCGAGGCACGGGGGTGTAGTACCCCCAACTTCCTGACTCCGGCTGCTACTGAGAATTTTTCTTGACGGAAAATTCCCCATAATACTTTTTGCCCGATCTTGGAATCAAACCCAGTACCGCACGCTTAGCAGTCGAAGTTGCGACCACTAGACCAACGAGGCAGTCATAGATTACCGTCATAATCTGTTTACCAAAGTAAATTAATTAATTCCTCGCCTACAATGACCAACCATTTATTATAGGTTTTTATCGTTTATTCAGTATGAAGTTTTATTAGGGTAGGTAGTGGCGTGTTATTGGAGAGGTTCCTGAGGAGCAATGACGCAACAAGGTTGCAGAGTTTTCAAAGGCTGTTCCAGAGTTCAGGAAGCCTTTTTAGTCTTTAGGCGAGAAGAAAAACCTTTTTTCCGGTCGAAAGACCCGAATTGTGTGAGCATAAAGCATAATAATAGACTATTCCCTTCAGGACTTAGTTTAAATATCTAAATCCTTTCAGCTGTAAACAAAAAAAAATACTAAACAGATTCCTGAAAGCGTAAACTAAGTAGATTCCTAATAGATAAATGCTACTATACCATTTACGAATTCCTTCTTGACAACATTTAATGTGACCGATTTTATGTACTTATGCTAGAAAATACATTTTATTTTTTATTTTTATCAGCCATCTAATGTTTCAGAATTGACATTTTAATTGTTCTTAAATATTTTATAATTTTTTGTTAAATTGTATGCAATGTCTTTTTTAACATAACATAACATCACGCTTGTATTTCCCCGAAGGGGTAGGCAGAGGTGTATAGTACACACACATTTCGCCAGTTATGTTGTAGTCCCATGTAATAGGGGGCGAGCCATTAACCGGGCACAAATCCATACTCCGGGCTGCTACTGAGAATTTCCTAATGAAAAAACCCAATAACACTTTGCCCAACCCGGGAATCGAACCCAGGACCCCACGCTCAGCAGTCGCGCTTGCAACCACTAGACCAACGTGGTTCCATTTATTATATTGTTAAATAGTATATGTATGTAATACCTACCTACTACCTACTGTATCACCAAAAATCACACTAATAAATACTTTGACTTTGACTTTGGCTGTGTCAGCGTGATTGAACGAAAACAAACAAATAAACAAACAAACATGGATACTTTCACATTTACAATATTAGTAAAATCAAAATCAAAAAATCGAAATCATTTATTCATTCATTGCATTTTGGGTATAATGTGATCACAGGGTTATAGTAACAAGTACGTTAAGAGCCTACACTTATTAAGACGTTATTAACTTTAAAGTAATAAAACTTTTTAACAAAAAATTGAACCGACGAAAACAGAAACTGAAAAGCGAAAAATAACTAATTATGAGTCGGCGCCAAACGAACTTTTAACAAGCATAGTGCGTGTAAGTTGGAAGTGGCCGAGCGGAGAACGCATTTTTGGAAAGTTATTGTTTATCGTTGAAAATCTCACGTTGTATTTGATGTGACGTTGTTTTTATTATTTATTTAAAGTAATTTAATGATCTTCGTTGATTGGTTGTTTGGCGCCGACTCATAATTAGTTATTTTTCGCTTTTCAGTTTCTGTTTTCGTCGGTTCAATTTTTTGTTAAAAAGTTTTATTTTTCATTTTTTTGTGGTTAAACTCTAAATCCAGGTCTCCATTATGTCGTAGTGTCTAGAACTATATTTATGAATGTCAAGTTTCAACAGAATCGGTTAACAGGTAAGAATTCAGTGGGTGAACAAACACTCATCCCCTGTTTTACTACCCTTAGGGGTGGATTTTGATTTTGAAATTTAAATGGGACCAACTTCAAGATATACCCTATCCAATAAAAAAAGAATCACCAAAATCGGACCACTCTGTAAAAAGTTATGCGTGGTCATACATAAAAAAAAAAAAAAAAAAAAAAAAAAAAAAAAAAAAAATATACGCGTCGAATTGAGAACCTCCTCCTTTTTTTCGTCGGTTAAAAATGCATTATAACTAAAAATATGATTTTATATATCTATGTCCTACTACATTTTAAAATATTTACGGACATTTCAAATAATAAAACCTTTATTAAACAAACAAGAGAGGAGACCCGTATCAATGTCAAGTTTTTCTAAAAATATTTTCTGTGTGTCGAATCTGATATCGTTAAAAGAATTAGGTATAAAGTACCTATAGGTATAAATAAAATAAGAAAACAAATAGTTACAGCTTGTTTATTAATTTAATTGACTACCAATTAAATGGATTTGGTTTGATTAGGTAATGAGGCTAATTTATGTATGATCATGATTCATTATCGACTGAAGTAATTTTACTACCTACTGTTTACAAATAAATGTATCTACGCCTTCGGAGATCGTCGTGCCCAAACGCACCTGTTTAGTTTTTTTCTAACAGCTTGCAAACCTATAATTTACAATGTGACGCTACTAAAATATGCGATTAATAATTTACAAACGCATGCATCGAATTGACAGTGAACAGTGAGACGGGTCTATTTGTATCCTATACCTCCCTCCCCCCACATCCAAATTTGTTAGGATCAGTCAATGACTATGAAGAGAAATATTCTTATCAGACGCACAATTATTTTTTAATTCATTCTTTTTTTTCTTTTTAGGCCATTGATAATAGGTATTATAGAACTATGCTAAAATTATGATCAGCAGCATTATTTAAGAGCTTATTTCAAAAAAAACCTGCTATCATCAATCCCACTAAACACATCATGATTTATTTTGTCTTCACTTTTAATTCGTGGTTGGTTACCCATTTACCCGTCTTCTCCACGTTATAAAGGGCTATTTGAAGGCGGTTTCTTAAAATATAGGGATGGGATAACATAATAGGATGCCTATCTAGGGTGCCTAAAATGACAGATTTTTCATAAAAATGCCTGTCTAAGGTAAGAATTGGAAAACGCAGTATTGACAAAAACCGGCCAAGTGCGAGTCGGACTCGTGCACTACCAAGGTTCCTTACCACCCATAGACCTGATACCCCGTAGACACTTATTTAATTTATGAGAGTTCGTCAAAGGTGCAGCACTGCCCATTGATGTATTTCATATTTGCATCCCACCATGTATGTATTAGCCTTATTTTTATTAATAATTAACTTACTGAAATTCATAAATAGATAAGCACCGAACATTACCCTAACGAAAACGTAAGTCGGATAGAAGGCCAAATTTAACTTTACATTGGAAAAAATAGATAAGTAGTAGAAAAGAAAGAAAGAAAGAAAAATAGTTTATTGTCACAGTAAACGACACGCAACATTTAAACAACAGTGATAAACACAAGCAGGTAACTAATAGGTGGGGTTATATAGAAAGTAAAACAAAAAAAAAGCTAAAATATTAAGAAAGGACAGTCGATATAAAATATAAGAAAAGTATAATAAGTAGGTATAGTAGAATCTGGCTGTATGATTTTTATTTTATTTTATTGTATTATCTGTGTTTTGTGTTTATAATAAATATATAATAATAATAATCTCTCTATGTGGATTCTAGCGCTTGTGTCAGGATTAACGGCGCCTACTCTGACTGGTTCAGCATCGATAAGGGTGTGAGACAGGGATGTGTAGCGTCGCCGTGGCTATTCAATCTATTCATGGACAGTTGTTTGAAAGATTTGAAAGAGAGTGAAAATGGTTTAGAAATGAATGGGTTACTTGTCAAATGTCTCCTCTATGCCGATGATCAAGTTATCCTTGCATCGTCGGAGGGGGAGTTACAGAAGATGGTAACAATTATGGATGGTGCTTTGAAGAGTAAAGGAATGAAAGTTAATGTTAGTAAGACAAAAGTTTTGGTTTTTGAAAAGGAAGAAGTTATGACAGAGTGCAATATTTTGATAGGTGACGAAAAGGTCAGAGGATGGGCAGCAGCGTTCTCTGAGTATTTAAACAACCAACTGCGATCGCCAACCCGCCTGCCAAGCGTGGCGATTATGGCATATTCCCCCCTTCGGGGGGAGGCCTTTGTCCAGCAGTGGACGTCTTTCGGCTGTTATGATGACGAAAAGGTGGAACAAGTGAAAGATTTTGTATACCTGGGTTCCATGTTTACGAGAGATGGCAAGCATGTGAAGGATATTGAAAGGAGAGTGAGTGCTGGTAATCAAGTGAATGGGGCACTACACACCTTCATGAACAGCCGCAAAGTGTCGGAAAAGGCACGGCTGGCTGTTCATGGGGGAGTGTTAGTGCCTACACTTATGTATGGTAGTGAAAGTTGGGTATGGCAGACGAAACATGAAAGCAGAATAAATGCAGTAGAAATGAGAGCTTTGAGAAGTATGTGTGGTGTAACTTTGAGAGATAAAGTAAGGAATAACATGATAAGGGAGCGTTGTGGAGTGAAAGAAGATGTAGTGACAAAGATTGAGAAAGGTATGTTAAGATGGTTTGGACATATAGAGAGGATGGACAAGAGGAGATTGACGAAACAAGTATATGAAGCGAGTGTGGATGGAAGAGTTGGAAGGGGACGACCTCGGCGAACGTATCGCGATCAAATCGCGGATGTTCTCAAAAAATGCCAGGTTAAGAGTTCTCTAAACCGACGAGCATGCATGACGAGGTTAATGGACGTAGATGAAGCGAAAGAGGTGTGTCAGGATCGTAGCAGGTGGAAATCCATAGTCTCTGCCTACCCCAATGGGAAACAGGCGTGATAATATGTATGTATGTATGTATGTGTTTATACTATGCTGTAAATGATCTGTGTAAGCCAAAATAAACATCTTTCCATGGTATAATAACACCAGGTAGTCTCTTCCCGTGACAGCTAGGTCACGTGATTGCCTCTGTACTACGTCATCGGCCGTGGAGCCAATAGCGGGCTGTTAGGGTGACACATGTCAGTTTGATGTGCTGCCATTTTGTGAAAATAAATTACCCGAGCAAAATGCATTTTTTCATTTACTTTCTTCTATAAAGAATCACTTTTTAACTAGTAATTTAATATAGTTTCCTTTATTAACTAATTAGATGTATAACACGAGATAACAAATAGTTAGGCTAGTTAGGAATTTATTTTATATTCATTATGAACAAAAATCTCCTTAAGTATATTGAAGATATCAATCAATGGCAGCACTGATCGTGACGTAGCTTGGAGGCATCGAGCTGTCATTGCGGGAAGAGAATACCTGGTGAAACATCTTATTATACCATGCATCTTTCTTTCTTTTAGTACTTCAAAAAAATGATCTCCTATACATCGGTCTACATCACGGTCGATTCTCCAACTGCAAATGTAAGAATTTTATCATAAAAACAAACCTGTGATATAACCATAAATTCGTGATTTTCGGTTATTTTCCTTTACTTGTGCTGTGAGACTTTGCTTTTCACCAAAGAATGATGGTCAAAATGGGCGTAAGTCCAACAGAATTGAAATATATCTCAAATGAAAGCTTATGATTTGTACTCTATTTCATACTATGGCAACAAGTACCAAAGTCGCCGGAGAACAGAGATAGAGTCAATTGAAACCTTGTAGTATTTTCACGTTTAAAAAAATATAGATTATGATTCTTGTGATGAAAACATGGCGCACATGCGTAATTCCAGGTGGGCCGGTCCTCGAAGTACCTTGGCCTCATCCTGGACAATCGCTGAGACCTCAAAAAGCATTTCAATCGCCTGGTCCCCCGGATCGAGAAGGTAGCCGGCCGGTGCACTGCATAGTCTATTACCTAATCTCGGGCGGTCCATGGCCCTTTATGTGGCGCTGTATGTTCACACCGACTGTCAGGCGTCCAGCTCTCCAGAGCAAAATTCAACAGCCTACAGCACAAAGTGGCCATCAGGATTGCACGAGGATCCCGAACGATATCCTTTGAGGCAGCAACAGTCCTGACACGCTTTCCGTCGTTGGACATCTTGGCGGACACGGACGCGAGGGTCTACGACCGGATCTGCACCATCCGTCAAAGCGGTTGAAGTGCGCCTGCGAGGGCATTTGAGATGTTGAAGCGGTAGGAGCGACGTCACGCGCTCGAGAGGTGGCGCGAGCAGCCAGAAGGGCCACCGTATGAGCACAAGTGTGTGGTCGCAGTTGTCCTGTTGTGCTTTGAAGCTTGGCTGGAGAGGAGTGAGCGTGCCACCGAGCGGCTTACTCAGGTATTCGCTATTGGTATTGGTATTCGTATTCACTTCGGTGAGTACCTGAATAGGATTTGACGCGAAGCCACGGCAAATTGTCATGATTGTGGGAACGACCAGAACCCCGCACAGCACATGCTTAAGGAGTGCCCTGCGTAGACCGCACAGCACACGCTTAAGAAGTGCCCTGCGTGGAGCTCAGTGGCGGGACCTGGTGGGGCAGATCCGGCAAGATCTTTCTCTGCCAGCAGTCGTTTTGGCTATGCTGACAGAGCCGATGGCCTGGATGGCCGTGGCTTCCTTCTGTGAGACTGTCATGCTCCAGACGGTGGCCGCAGATCGGGATCGGAAGAGGGCCGATTTGGTATTAATTTCAACTTGATACCTTTACCCATTCCTGAGATAAAAATTCTTGACAGACGGACAGACACACGGACAACAAAGTGATCCTATTAATGGTCCGTTTTTTCCTTTAGACGTACGGAACCCTAAAAATCACGCGATTATCCAGAATCGCGCGTGCGAAAAATGCCTAACTCAGATCAATATGGCGGCCGCACGGTTGGCTAACCCTTGAAATGTATGATGGTAACCCTCGGTGCAACAGTCATAAATGGGTGGTTCTACGAAGTAGGAAAAAATTAAAATAAAAAGTAAAATCAACAATTCTTGCTATTTATCCATCTCAAATTATAATTTATTACTATAGAAACTTGGAAAAAATAAAGACGAAGTTTAATATTCATTATTATAAAAAATAATTAACATTTTTAGTTTTTTGCTGTAGACACGAGTGACAGCAAAGTCAACAGAAATTACCCTTTTCGCCGTAAAATGTAAAATTGATAAGATGAACTAAACAATAAACTTCTAAGAACATAAACGTAAAATAAGAGGTCTCATAATCACCTCAATTATTGTAAAATTAATCGCAAACGTCCATAAAAAAATACCTTAAAAATGTCGAGAGAAGTGACATCATTTCTGTCGCCATATTAAATGATAGGTACATTCGTCACTCGAAGACGATAATAATCGTAATCGAATACGTTTTGGCCGGGATATAATGTTTAGGACGGAATCTTCATATGTTTTGTAGTAATTTTCTTCATTCCCAGGCCCTTGAGCCGCTCGGGCACATAAGTCAGAATTGGATGGATGATGGTTGCAAACGTTCTCCTCAAGAGGTTGCCGGATGTTCAAAGAAATGTTTTACTCATCACTTTAACTTACATATTGTTTGCCAGAACATTCAATTTTATATTATTAAACAAAGAATGAAATTTATGAGATTGAAATGGTGACAACCCACGCAAGCTAAGATCATCTTCATGGCACACCAGTGATGTGCCTGACGATTTGGTTATAGGATATCTAACTGTTCTTGTCTATCTTCGTTTTTGTGAGTCAGGTAAATTATTCCTATTTTATGATGGGAACATTATTTCATTGAAAGTATCGCAAGTTGAAAGCACAACCGGAAGTACAAACAGGGGTCTCTATAGTACTCGCACTCATACAGTAAAAATATCCAAAAAGCTACAAAACAGGAGATATTGGTACGCGGACATAGTCACAGACAAAAACTAGTTGTAAATATGTATGTAAATGCGTATATAAATAAAGATATAACCGTTTCTGTCGACTATTACCACGTCTGTCGACAAAACCATAGAATGGTGTGACATAGACGGAAGTGAAAAATATGAAATAATATTTTTATCCACAAAACTTTTAAGATTTTATAAATTCGGTACATATCAATTTATGAAGAAACCTTTATTCGACCATGCCCTGTTATTAAAATGATTATATTATGCTACTGTCCTTTTTTGTGTCTCTTTTAGAAGTGACACTTCAACTTTTACAAACTGTAGAACACCTTTTCAATAGCAAATAAATCACCAAAAATTTACCTTAACTAAATTGTGTGGTCTGAGTAATGACAGATATGGAATTATGTTGTCATTAGGGCTCATCAATTATTAAAATAGTAATAAAATATTATTTTTTTCTTTATTAAGTGTGTATGTTGACAGATGTGACAATTTTTTTATAACGCTTGTAGAATTATCTGTAACATTTTAATTTATAGGCCTAAAACAAAGTTTAACCGGATTAAATCGCGTATATTATTTTAATTGGTTTCCCTGACGTTTCGAAAGCTTTGCAGCATTTCGTGGTCGCAGGTAGACTAAGATGACAAGCGTCGTTACAAATATTTCTAAAAAATTATTTTAATCTACCGTACAATATTATTAATTAATTAAAATCGTTTCGATGCACGCAGTAATCACTCACAATATCATTATCTTTTACAGTGTTGCGTGCTGTTTGGGACTTGATTATTTTAGGACTGGGTTCCAAACAGGTGGAAGCTGCCAACCATCTTCTCTATTAAAATTAGGATGTTTTTTAATTTCAATAGCCTCACGGATCATTCTAGGTACATATCGGTTTTCCTTCGCCAGAACTTGTGGTTTATCAAATCGAAGAAAATGGTTGGGTTTGTCTAGGGCATGTTCACACACTGATTGTGGGTTATCATACATAGGGCAAACAAAGCGTAGTATAGCCACTAGAATTAAAGAACATATAGCTGACGTCAAGAACAGACGCTCCACAAAGTCTGCAGTGTGTTGTTGAGTATATGTATCGTTGAAATATGAACACGTGTAAACTCTAACTTAGTTAGTTGTTTTTATTTTGATCACTATACTGGGCAGACTGGCTCGCGAACAGTCGACAGGCCGTGACATGTCACGTATTGTCGACGTAAAAAAATGCATAAATAATATAATCTAAAACTGCAAAACTAGATGGTCAGGTAGTTTAGGGTGTCTCATTATATGACATATAAAACAAACTGATCTAGAACTCATGTTTTTAAAGATAATTGACGCGAACACAAATTTCACTTCTTGGTAGAATCACCCAAATAAGTAATTGAAAATGTTTTCAACTCAGAATACAGAATCACTCGATTCTATGGTTTTCATAACGGCAAAATGTTCCAAACAGGTTATTTTGTTCACATTTTTCCTGTGTGTTTTTTTGTGTTTGTCAAGTGGTCATCAAACAAACTTCAACCTTCAACAAACCTGAAAAGTTTGAAAAAGTTCGAGGGGACGATGGGTAGACAAAATGTTTAATTGTGGAAGAAAAAGATGTTCAATCGATGGTTACTCGATAGTAAACTAAGTACTAATAAACTAAGGTAATAATAAACTAAGGCCTCATATCTATTATCCCGACTGTTATTCCTAACCAATCAAGTGTCTGAAAGTCATAGAATTACGAAAGTATATTTTTTGCGAAACATGCTAAGTGTTACATGCGAGTGAATACTGTTGTTGTGCTGGTTCTTCAAGTTTTATTCCAGAGATAGCTGAGAGTTGCTCTGTGGCTGACACCTATGATCCGGCCGTAGACAATATGAAATTAAAAAATACACAAAATAATCTTTTGATTGCATGTTCTCCTAGCATACATCAAAGGCTACAAATACAGTAATATATTACAGTAAGCCTCAGTAAAGGTCCGGGAGCCTCTGTTTCATCAAGTGTTAAAACGGTAATCATTGGCAGGGGGCGTGGCGCCGATCAGATTGTGAGCGCCGCCCGTGCCCGGTACCCTGTATTTGCATAGTTAACGAGCACCCCTTCGCACCCCCCACATCCCCTCAGCGTCCCGTGGATGCTAGCCTCGGGTGCTCGGGGTGCCTAGCTACCTCAATATAGGTACTTTTACTTGCGTAGTTCGGGGTATAGTGTCAGTAGAATTTGAATTTGACGACCTCTGTGGTCTAGTGGTTCGAGTGTCGGACTGCTGATCACGAGGTTGTGGGTCGATTCCCACAAACCACAAATATTTGTGTGATGAACATGAGTGTTTGTGTTGGTCTGGTTGTTTCTTATGCATTATAAGTATGTATTTACAAAAAAAAAGTATACAAGTATTATATCCATTGTCTAGTACCCATACCACAAGCTCTGCTTAGTTTGGGACTAGATGGTGATGTGTAAAAATGTCTCAAAAATATTTATTTATTTATTATTTAACTCTTCTTTCTTCGAGCCTTTTCCCAATCATGTTGGGGTCGGCTTCCAGTCTAACCAGATGTTGCTGAACATCAGTATTTTACACGGAGCGACTGTCATGAGATCAGCGAAACCCAGTTTCACATGGTTAAGGTTAGCTCACCAGTTGTCATACTTTCGGGCTTCTGGCTCCCCATGACGACTGCCATAGATATTCGTATGACAACCGGGACCGACAGGTGGGGTCTCAATGTGTCACCCATCCAAGGACCGACCGTGACTAGCGCAGCTTAACCTCGCAGAGCTTACCGTCCACGCTGTTAATACTTAACCACAAGACCCTCAGTAGAACTTAACTATACCTAAGTATACACCTCAATAGATATAGACTGTTTGTTGTTATTATGCAAACGCGTTCACGTGTTCGCACGAATTCTCTCACATAAAACATTTACATTTAGTGGCCCACCATAAAGGCATCAAACCGACAGCCTCCAAGGCACGGAGGGGTCTCGATGTGCAACGAAATGGTCACCCATCCACGGACTGACCGCGGCAAGTGTAGCTTAACCTTGGAGATCATACAATCCGCGCAGTTGCTACATAGCCACGAGGAACGTAGCATACCTAATCAATAACAAATTGTTAGAGTATCAGCGATAGATCACCCGGGGATCTATTTGATTTTATTTATTACGAATTAATTAGATTTTTGTATGCTAGTCGGTCTATAATTGAAGATTATCATCGAATTAGATAATTACTCGAAGCAATTTAACGTTATATAGTAAAAAACAATGCTCAATTATAACAACAATAATTGCAAAAAATGGTATGTTTGCACAGTGACCTCTCAATTGTAGTTCGATGGCAAAAAAATCATCGAGAGACGATTGTGAGAAACGTCAAATAACAGCAGACTACCGTAACTTAAGCCATCGAGAGTACATTGATACACTTTAATAATCCAAGAATACACTATTGGTTTACAAAAATTAATAATAATAGTTTAATAGTCCAATTGCAGTTGAATGTTAGTCAATTGTAGTTCAGTGGAAAGTCATTGGAAAACCATTGGTCTTTAAATAACTAGTAGAATACCAAATCTCTAAAACTATTCCACCGACACTCTATCGACACCCCACTGAAGCGTTTGTCAATTAGCAGACTTCGGGCCGGTCTGTTGTATTGTAATAGGTCTGTGCGTCTGTGACTTTGATAATGCACGTCTGTGATACAAGTCGAGTTTTGAAAATAGTTAAAAATAGTGCTGGAGGACCAAATCCGAAACTATAAGGTAAGTATAAAGAAAAGTCGACAAAGGAGTCGTGAGGTCGATTTAAAGAAAACCAAAACTGCATTTTTAAAGCAGCTGGTTTGGCCAGGAATCGAATTCAATCTTGCAAAGAAATGGTATGCGAGGTGTTTTTTTATTGATATTTAAAATATTCTAAGTGTTAACTTAAATTCATCCGAGGTCCACCCTTTAGTTATTGTTGTGAGCACATCATAAAACTTCGCCCATGTTTTAAAATACCTATAAGTAATAAATAATCTTCAAGGCTCGAGTGAATAGTATTATAAGTATGTATTCACAAAAAAAAAAGTATTATATCCATTGTCTAGTACCCATATCACAAGCTCTGCTTAGTTTGGGACTAGATGGTGCTGTGTAAAAAAAAAAAAAAAAAACGAAATATTTTTGCTGTGCAAGCGTGAACCATCGTCGACCGCACCATCGCTTAACATCAGGTGAGGTGGCGGTCAAAAGCAAACCAGAAAAAATTAAAAAATTGAGAAATCACACTTTCACAGATCTTGTTGGGGTTGTAAGTGCACAGGCAAGCTTCCATTATCTTCCTCGACTGCGGCTATTATTTATATGCGGTGTTGCGGTTGCTCATGTTATTACCTGGGACTGCGGTCAATCAGCCTGCTTACGTCTTTCTTACGTCAGTCTTGTAAGTTAGTGAGGCTTTGCCAACTAATGGTCAACGCCATGGCTGCACCCACAGAAATAGATGGAATGGTTGTAATCTGACTTTTACTTGCGATTCATGCGTGTCAACTTTCCAAACAAAATACGCCTTACATTTTGAAGTCATTAAACTCTTGTTTATTTCTGACATTAACCTACATTATACTCACATTATTTGAATAAATTTGATGTAATAAACAATAACCTATTTTAAAAAGAGTTTATCCATGGAGTTTCTTGCCGGTTCTTCTCCATAGGACCCACAATTTGGAACCGTGCAACTAGAGCCTGACCTTTCAAAAGTGCCTGTAATTAGGTTTATTTGAAATAAAAAACATTGAAATTGAAATTGAATTGAAATTATTTAAAAAAAAAAAAAAAAAAACAAATTTACTTTAAAGCTTTTGTTTCTGCAGTTAAAAACAGCACAATATGGCATTTTTGCGGGTTTTTGTTACAGTATTTATAGAAACAAGTCATAAGGCGTGCTGAGAAAGGCTTTGAAATATCCTACACTATGGTGCATGGTGCTGCCACGCGCGCCCTGCCCACATGGCCATTCTATCTATTTCTGTGGCTGCACCTCAAGTAGCTAATCTGCTGAGCGCATGCGAGTGCGTTGGCCCTCAGAGAGAGAATAATTAGAATTACTACAAAATTTAAATAAAAAATTAGAATCTGTTTTTTCATACTGTAATACATATAAAAAAAAATACAACTATCATTAAACTATAGCTACATAATCGCATTTTCCAGCCAAGGACATACAATAGTTATTTTTAATAAAAACCACATCTGCAAAACATGAAATGCTGAATTGAGACAAATTTTAAGTACAACATCAACACGAACTAGGCACAGATCAGTTTGTTGATAAAAAGTAAAAAATCATAGAAACGTTAACATACCATCGATACACATCAATTTTAAACCTTATACGATAATAATCTCTAAGCTAGACATTGACTCGAAATTTGCATATAATTTTTAAATAGATCAAAGTGTTAAATTATGTTTGGCCTACAAGGCAATCTTAAGCAAATTGTGACCTTTGGCCTTTAAGGAAATCTTAATCAAATTGTGACCCTTAGGTTCCTAATAAAGAGTTTGGCAGAATATGCCTTACTTTTACATAAAAGCTGGATATAATGCAAGACTAAAATATATGAAAAATGTAGTAAAAGCCCCAGTTACCGACAGTGCCCCATTGTTCGACAAAAAAACGAAGTTCAGAAAATAAGAGCAAAATTATAATTTGGTATACGGTTTAACCATTGAACTGGTACATAGTGCACCACAAGTACACACGGCTACACATCAAGCTGTAATTTTCAGTATAAGCTGACCTTGCATTGTATAGGCTTTCCGTAGAATGCGAGATCAGTTTATACTGGATATGTAAAGCTTGATGTGTAGCCGTATGTACGTAAAAAAATATCGCGAAATCAAATATGTAATTTAAAAAAATACTTGTGAAAATAAGTGTCGATAATTGGGGATGTTACGTAAATTATGTAGCTAAATAATACTAGTATTGAAAAAAAAAACCTGATCTGTAAATATTAAAGAATTCCTATTTGCGAGGATTAAAGAAACATCGTAATCTTATCAAGCGAAACATTCAGACTCCCGGCACGGGACCAGGCGACGATCATATATTCAACAAAACTATCTACAACCGACACAACTTTAGAAAGAAACAAAGGCACAGCATACCCTAAATAAAGCTAACGAAACGTTCACATCGGTCGGTTACGTTCCTCCGCATGGATAAACATAATTTGGTTATAATTTGGCTTGAGACACATTCAAAATTTCTATCCTACAGGACTTTTCATGTTCACGCCGAAATTCTGGATGAACGACCAACAATCTCGTCCTTGAAATCCGAAAAAAAAATATGCAGACGAGCGCTCAACATAAACGAACGGAACTGGTCCCACCGGGAATATTCAGAGCGACGAAACTAAGGTTGGCGCAGCCCTGGCCTTACCAGAGCTTCGACGAGAAGCCGCCCGGAGGCACACGCACGCGCTTGGGGGGCTCCGCGCCGCCCTGCTCCGGGGCCACAATGGCCGGCGCAGCTGCAGCCGCTGCCAGGGGGACCAGAGCCGCCTTCTGGGGGCTCTTCTGGCCGTTCTGGCTGGGCTCGGTGCCGGTAGCCGGCTTTGATTCCTCTGGACCTGTAATAATATATTTTTGTAATGACAATGCTGATGAAGAGATTCGCATGAGAACGAAGCTAACCGACATAGCCCGAAGAATTGCCAAACATAAGTGGTAGTGGGTGGGGCATATTGCTCACAGAACGGATGGCCGTTGTGGCAGTAAAGTTCTGGAGTGGCGACCGCGTACTGGGAGGCGCAACGTAGGTAGGCCCCGCACAAGGTGCACCGACGACCTGGCGAAGGTCGCGGAAATCCGCTGGATGCGGAAAGTGCACGACTGGTCATTGTGACGATGCTCGGGGGAGGCCTATGTCCAGCTGTGGACGTCTTTCGGCTGAAATGTTGATGAATGCTGTTCGCTTTTACGATTCTTTGCTATTTAAGTACCTAAGCATAATAAATGTCATATTAGTTAAATATTATTCTGCACAACTGACCCTTGTAAAACAATCTAATATTATATCTACATACTATCGCGCTCAGCTGCGTGTTTCAAAAACTAAAACCAAACTATGACTAGAAAGGTATCAAGACTCGATTTTTTATTATAATAATGACAAACAATCAATAAAATAAATATAGGTTTTCGTAGGTATAACCGTCACACGTCATTGCTAAAAATGCCATACAATGTAATAGCGTTTATTCAACCTACGTTTGCAAATCTGACAGAAATAATCTGTTTTTGTTAGAGTTAAATAAGCTGTTTTTGGTAGTTTGTAACAAAATTAAACTAAATCATATATGTATATACAACGATACCTCATTTGTCAAGATACGACCAGTAGTTTAGGAGATCTGAGGGAACAGATGAGCATACATAAAAAAACCTGCCTGCTAAAATCATTACCCTCCTTTTGGCTTTGCCGTAGTCGGGTAAAAACGGCTTTAAATATTAAAAACCCGTCGAATACAAAACATCCTCTTTTTTTTTAAGTCGATTAAAAATTTACTTACATACAATGGCTGTAGGAAGTCCCCGGCGCCCGATCTGCTGCGGCTCGGGATCCCTTCCGAAGATGTCGGTGTGGCTACCACCCGGGGGGTGCAGCACCCGGCTGGACGGCCGCGACTTTTCGGTGAGTCCAACGTTGAACGATGTTGACGTCATTTTAGCGCTGGAATTGAAGAAAAGTGGTTTTGAGTGGAGATATATATTGTTTTTTCTTGTCTCACGACTCACGAGCTATTCAAGAACAGTTTATGCCAACAAGTGGGAAGAAAATAAGCCAGGCAGCAAAGTTTAAGCGTGGCTGCCTGGGATGAGCCACAAGTAGGTACCTACTTAAGTATCTTTTGTATGCATGTTTTTTTATAAGTACCTACATGTTCTGATGGCTCACGGTATTGATTCGCGTTGTTTACTGGATATAAATGTTTTTTTTTCTTTATAACTTATAAATAAACTGGCCTATTGTAGTTTACTTTTGGACAAAGACTATTTTCTACAAAGCATACATGAGACACTTTTGTTACCTACCTTTTTCGTTTATTTTTAAAAACGAGTGACGAAACGTGCAACTCCACAAAAGAGGTAGGCAGAAATTCAAACAATTTGCGGTTGTTCTGAAAATCTTCTACTTACGTTAAATATTTATATTCGTATGATACGAAAATGATATTATTTGGATTTCCCACCACAAATCACTATATAGTAGCGATTGCCACTGCAGCAGTCAGCACAGGGTCACGGAACAGAAAATAGTACTACAGAGGCGTGTGTCTTGTGTGAGATCAAGGAACTTGTAAGTAGGTACTACCGTACCGTACATCTGGAAAGCTGACGATGTATTAGATGTACGAAAATTAATGGTCTTGTAAGAAAAGTACTTGTACGTAGTTCTATCTCTCTCGCACATATTGCATTGTTACTTCACACTTCATTCTTTGTGTACTTAATTAGTAGCACTATTCACAGACTGTTGTATTAATTTATTGTTTTATTCGAAATCGTCTAGGTACCTAGGACGATAGACATATAACGCCTAGGACTATTAAAGTAGTTAAACATAAGTAACCTTTAAGTCCCTAAAGGTATTAACATTTCCGGCATTGTATATTTTGGAAATGGCTGTTTTTGTTAAAGTAAACAAGAATCTCTTCATTACAGTATCAGAAACTAGAAGGGGACCTATTAGAAGCCAATATAAAAAGCTTTTACATGTTGGCGGTTATAACACAGCTTTACTTAAAAAAAGTGTTCTTAGCATGGGCCCTATAATCTATATTATATTATTATTACATTATTATTATTACATATAATAAAATCGTAACGAAAAAAAAACTGTACATTGAATATTTTTTTTAAGAATTGTTTGCTAAGCATTCTTAGAACGATACTGATATGAAAACTGCAATTTTTAGAATTTCTGTCTGTTTGTCTGTATGTCTGTCTAGGGTTGGAGCAAATACTACTGGACCGATTTAATTTAAATTTTGCATAAACATTTCTTAGGGCCCTGCTCAGAAACTGCAGTATATATCATCACGCTATTCTTTATAGGAGGTGAGTAGTAGAACAATACGTGTACACCAAAGCTATATTATGAGATAGTATTTATCTGATGTAAAAAAACAACGGATTCTAAAAGCGGTTATTAAAATCATCAACCTAAATTAAGAATCATCACGCTATATCCAAAAGGGGCTAGACGATGATTTTTAAAAATAAGAACGCCTATTTTGAACGGCTCTGGAAGTGACTACGTAACTGGGTAGTCTAATGAGTAGGATGCGATTCGTTTGTTTTGAGATCAAATCCCAACTTCAACTTCGCTTTTTGTGATTATTTTTTAAATAATATGTGTGATTTTCAATAGTTTTTCCTTAATTTTATATTACTGGTAATAGTGTAATATGTGAGGCAAATAAAAAATTTTGCTTTTTTTGAGTTCATATTTGGTAAAATAAAAAATTATGTTTATTAATTTTATAATTCCGTTTACGACCGTCCGAGAAAATTTTAGTATGTGAGCTGGTTCTTCTGAAAGATTATTCGAATAAAATTAATATTCAGGGTGATTTATTTCAATGGGTTTGTGGAGGAGTGGGTAGCTCTCAGGAACCTTGACGTCGATGTAAGAGTAATGAAAAACTGCATTCAAGGATTTTCAAAACTGATACACAGCGCGGGAATAGAACCCAGTAATTTCCTTCAAAAAAAATTCAAGTCTCTCTATCACGGTAATTTGTAATTTAGGTTGTCAGGAGAAATCTCGTTTGGCACCCTTCGGGTACGGAACCCTAAAAAAGAAACTACACACATTTTTAAAATGAAATTGACAGCATTATTGTTGGAGAAATGCTACTATTCAGTTAATGATTTTTTAAATGATAAATTCTAGTTTTACAATGTAGATAACACATGACATTAATATTTTAAATTTAATTTGAAATTGTTTTGATTATTATTATTTTATTGCAGGAATGTTACTATTTAATTAATGATTTGAAAATGATAAATTCTAGTTTTACTATTTAAGTACCTACCTAACTTATTTATTAGCGCTATTAATGTAATTCATTTTTAACGTTGAATATTTTGTTGTTTTTTAGCATTTCTCATTTCAAATTACATTTAAATATAAAAGTTGTATATATTTTTGTAAAGCATTTATAAAGCCCTTTATTTTGATAACCCACTCGATAGGTTTTAAGGAAAAAAAAAATTTTGAAGACTTAAAATGGCGCGAAAGAGCGGCCATTTTATTTTTTATAGTTTTGATAGACCCAGTGGTGCCGATTCTCTTGTACACCCACCTAAACCTAACTATAACTAAAATTTACAAATTTTAGTTTAGAAAATCATAAAACTTATTCTGTGTTTATCTTTTTCTTATTTTACAAAACTTGTTGACAGCTCTAATAATTGAGTTTGACGCATCTAAGTTGAATTGGCGGTGTTACCAGTACATCTTGAAAAATTTATTAAAGAGTGAATGGAAATGACCGAAAGTTCACAAAAACAAGGAAATTAAATAATAATTATATTTGTAATTATTAGTTTATCATTAAAATTATGAAGAAAAAATCATGTCACGAAATAAAGTACATTTTTGTTTTATATTTTCAATAAAATATATAAATTGGAATAATGTGATCAGGTTATTATTACCTACGGCCCGTATTACAGAACGATACTCAAGCGTTGATCACAGTTTAAAACTAGTTTTGAGTTGAGCTTTGATTTTAGATCGTTCCTCAAGCAGAGATTTATTGATCACAGTTCAGATCACAATAATAAACTATTTCTTTAATTTAAAAAGCTGGAATTTCCCTTTTTAAAGACGTGGTTAAAAAGTTCTAGCACCCAGGACACGAAATTTCTGAAAAAAGTTGAATAAATTAGAATATAACATTGAATTAAGAAACCTATGGAAGTGGCACATTCTTCTATATCCACCTAGTTTATACAAATATCTATTAAATCGTTATTGAATTATGAAACTATTCTTTGTCTCTTGTTAACAAACGTGTTATGTCGTTTGGTGAAAGAGATCGCATGCTATTTGTATATTCTCTGTTTGGCAACATCTTTACGGGATGTCAAAATACCTACGCCGCGTGGCAACCCCGCTTACCCCGCAATGTGGCCCATAATACATGAGCTGTCAAGTAAACAAACTAGGGCTGTTGATATTTTTTAAATATCAGATTTTCGATCTATCGATTATTATTGAAAAAAAAAAGATATTTCGATATATTGGCCAAATTTCATGATTATAGGTCAATGCGAAGTACCCTATAGGTTTTTTATGTGAGTTTGCGAGTATCAAAATGTGACATAGCCCTATGATTGCCTTGACCTAGAAGCTTGATTTTTTATGTCCTAGGGACAGCCGAACTTAGTATTTGATATAATTGCATTATTTATTACTATTTGAAAATGATTTTAATCAGCACACATCTCTGGTACGAAACACGAGCATCGATATCGATACTTTTTAGTTTTGATTATTTACTTCCCTAGCTATGGCCACCATAACGGTGGCCCGGATATTGTAGGTATACCACGCTTATTTCGTAGGTATTACTGGTCCATAGGTACAAGTCAATGACTTCTTATCCTTTATTATATAGGTACCTCTTCTTATCGAAATTATAAATTTCATTGTATGTTTCTATGAACAATTTACCTTTCTGCTGAATCTACAACCGCTGCAACCACATAGTAGGCATCCATTATTTATTTTAAACTACCTAAAAACTATAAAAATGAATAAAATAAGCTTTGCAATTTTAGTTGTTGATAACTAATTATAGTCGACATGTATTTTGATGCCTTCTAAAAATAGTCAGATTTAGGTTGACATTTCTAATATTAGGTGAAAAACGTCAATTACAGAATAGCAAAATGTCAATTTTTACTAAGTTGAATAACTAAACTAATTTTGGTCCTGTCAAACCAAAAATTAGTTTTAAAGTGAATTTCAGAATAGAAAACGTCGTTTGACAGGACTAAACTAAATTTAGGAGATTTTTAGTCTAGTTTAGAGAATTTTGTGACAAGAGAATCGGCACCATTGTCACTCTCACAATTAAGACGAATCTAACGACACATCTCAAGCTAAAATCCATCAAGCCGTTTAGGCTACAGAGCGTGCCAAAGAAATATACATACATACATACACCCCTGTTTGTACAGACGTCCTTACGAGGACTATAGTGAAATACTGCCATCCGAGGACGCTCTAAAAAACTGACTTAACGATGTTGTACGACTTTTTTAATAGGAGAGAAAGAAAGAGAAGATCAAATTAAGAGTGATGAGCCTATTTGTATAGCGCTATCTCAAAATTTTTAGGATTGAATTTCTGTTAACAATGTGCGGACCAGAATACACATGCAAACGCGCCTGGCATCTGTCTTCCGAGGACGTGTGTGTAAGACATACGAGGACGTTGACTATCTGACCAGAGACTTCAATCCGAGGACGCATTTTAACACACTTTTTCTTGTTCGTTGCCTAATGGGGGGACCCTGTGTTAGACTTTACATGAACAATCCCAGGACATTTTTCCAAGCAGAAGATGTACTATATGGGGACTTCAATATGGTACCTACGAAATTTTCCGTTATGTTTATGCAGTAATTTGTTACTAGTTTTTATTTGTTTTATTGTAACTCAGGACACACATTTTTTGATCTAAGTACTATCGGAGGTCTTCAAAGTATTAAAGTAATCCAGCGTTGCCGTTCTGCAGCCGGCGAAAGTTACGTTAGAACTGTATGCCCTGATCCTGATCTGACCGCCATCTCTCAGCCAACTACGCATTTTAACAAATCTGACAAACCCAAACTCGGTGTGAAAACAGTAACTACAGCAGAAGTCCTGTGACCACCTTCCAGCTCTATCATTAGACCGTGATCACCATCTCTCAGCCAACTACTCATTAAGACAAATCTAACAAGCCCTAACTCGGTGTATCTACGTTAACCACAGCGCAGATCCTGTGACCTTCTCGTCGACCTGTCGACCTTCCGGCTCCATCATCATATCAGCTCCTACGCACCATAATATTGCATTGTCATCGAGTTTACATACGTATACCAAATTTTAACAAATTCTATGCTATTCCCAATCGGCTAGACCCTCTACCTTTGCGAAGAGACGTTGCATCTCTATGTGTCCTATATCGCATGTACAATGGGGAGTGTTCTGAGGAATTGTTCGACCTCAAACCAGCCGCTGACTTCCACCATCGTACCACCCGCTATAAATCTAAATTCCATCCTCACCATCTTGATGGTTAGTGGTCAACTACAGTACGTTTCACACGCCACTTTTTGCCTCGTACAGCAAAACTGTGGAACCAACTTCCGTCAGCGGTTTTCCCGAACAAATTCGACATGGGAGCCTTCAATAAAAGAGCATACGTCTTTTTAAAAGGTCGGCGACGCATCGGCCTGGTGTTAGGGATGTCCATGGGCGGCGGAGATTGCTTACCATCAGGTGACCCGCATGCTCGTTTGCCCTCCTATGTTTAAAAAAAAAAAACTTGCAAAATTTGAACACATACTAATACGGAACGTTAAATAAAAGCTTGTAACTTGTAAATATGAATTTAATTTTCTAAACTCATCATATCAAGTCAGCTGATCGCGAGATCGACGGTCACGGGATGCGCGAACTTGTGTTGTTTTGTCGGTGCATCCTGGGTACGGGCAATAGAATCCATTCGAGAGATTAACCTTCGGAGGATCTTATTGCCTGTGGCGAATATTCTGGCGCGGGAGGGGCCGTTCCAGGACAGTGGGGAGTTGCTCCATGTGTCCCTCTGATTTCAACAGAGGGCACAGTGGGCAGGCAGCGGGGGAATTGTCCTTTCCTGCCCCCGTCAATCTTGTAACCCCAGGAGTGCTCGCTGAGTAATGTTCTCGCGCCTCTTGGTATTGAGGGTCTTGGCTTCACCGCCCGGACCGCGAGGAAGAAAACCTCTATAAAAATTACGGGAGCTAGGGCCTGCGAGCAGCAGACTCGGGCTAGTCTGCTGCCCAACCAGCAGCTGGCGTAGCTGGAACAGCTGGTGTAGCTGGCACAGTTGGCGTAGCTAGCACAGCTGGCGTAGCTGACAAAGTTGGCGCAGCTGGCATGCTGACGTAGCTGGCTCAGTTGACGTTGCAGGCGCAGCTGGCGTAGCTGACACAGCTGGCACAGCTGGCGTGATTGGCGCAGCTGGCGTAGCTGGTAAAGGCCCGTGAGGTGAGGTGGCGTGCAGTGTTCCGTGTGCGCCACCAAGGAGGGTGCGGCTGACGTTAGGCCGCACGGGGAGAACGAGCTCGTCTGATTGTGGCGGGCCGGGACCTGTCGGGGGTGGTTGTGTGAATACTCACAGGTTCCCACGCCCCCGACTAAGGTAGTTGAAGGAACACCGTGGTGGTTTTAGTCGGTAAGAGTCCGACACTGGCTCCGCCTACCCCGGGCGGAGTGCGTCCATGAGGATTGCCCCACGGCAAAATAAAGAAAGTTTCTAATGATGAAATAATTTTATTATTAAAATCGGTTCAGTAGGTTCAGGGGCTCATAGCGAAGCACCGAATGCGCGGATTGTACGATCTGCAAGGTTAAGCTGTACTTGCCGCGGTCAGTCTGTGGATGGGTGACCGTTTCGTTACACATCGAGACCTCTCCGTGCCTCGGAGAGCACGTTAAGCTGTCGGTCCCGATTTTCATACGAATATCTATGGCATTCGTTACAGGTAGTCAGAATCCTGAAAGTCTGACAACTGGTCTAACCTCCGAATGTCAGTATTACCCAGTAACTGGGTTTGCGGGGGTCTGATGGCAGTCGCTCCGTGTAAAATACTGGTATTCAGTCGTATCTGGCTAGATTGGAAGCCGACCCCAATATAGTTGGGAAAAGGCTCGGAGGATTTTGATGATGGTTCAGTAGTTTCAGAGTTTATCCATTACAAACAAACAAACAAATCTTTCCTTATAATAATTTCTTAGATTTTCGCGATCACTACATATTATAATAAAACAAGTTTTACCGATATAATCCGGTTAAACATGTTTTATTACAAAATCATTCCTTGTATTAGTATAGATTAGTAAGACGTCGTTGAAGTTTCGCCATTTAATTTTATTTCACGTTGTTTACCTACTATTATAAATTTAAAGTAAAAATAACACTGTTTACCTGATTACGGCTAAACGACTGAACCAGTTTTGACGAAACTTGGTACAAAGATAGTCTGGGACCCGGACAAGGAAATATGCTAGTTTTATTCGCGATGAAAAATAATTAATTGTTAGTTTTTACTTCTTATTTTGTAATCCCTTCCAATTGTATGTATGTGATTGTATGTTTTGAAACGTTATGCTAAAATTACAGCACTGAATGGGATAACATTTGTAAATGGTAGGTCAGAAATCAGGTTAACTCTTAAGATGGGTAGGTAGTGAATTTAACGTAGTTTTTTAGGGAATTTTGTTGATCATAATTGAAATATTGATGTCACGAATATATTGGCCTGTATTTTGAACACGCTTTTATTTTGTCGACCATTTTTTTCCGTGGGGAAATCCTCACGGATGCACTCCGCCAGTATTGGAATTACTTACTTAAACCACCACGGTGTTCCTCTAATAACCCGGGGGCGTGCGATAGCCTTCGCAGTCGCTAACCACCCCCGACCGGTTCCGGTTCGCCACTATTAGGTGAGCCCCTTCTCCCTGTGTGGCCTAACATCGGCCGCACCCTCCATGGTGGCGCGCGCAGAACAACAGTGCACCTCCGTCACAGGCCTTGACTGGTCGAGCGACGGGCTACCCCGAGTCTGCCACCCACAGGCCCTATCCTTCCATAATTTCTTATAGAGGTTTTATTCCTCGCGGTCCTGGCGGTGAAGACAAGACCCTCGGTCCCAAAAGGAGGTTTGAGAACACAACCGCACCATTTCTGCTCGGGTCACGAGGTCGAAGGGGGCAGGGAAGGACACAATCCCCCCGCTGCCTGCCCAGTGGCAGGGTGAGTGCACACCTGGCCCTTCCCTGCTCCTCCACTGTGCCGTCTACTGGCATCAGAGGGATACGTGGAGCAACTTCCCATTAGCTCAGATCGGGCCCCTCCCATGCCAAAATATTTACCATGGACAATAAGTCCCCCGGTCCAAAGAAGAATTATTGCCCGTGCCCAGGGTGTACCGGCCCAACAACTGCTGTTCCCTCCAGAGATATTAAAAAGGACCAGCAGCCATCAGGCACATGAGGAGGTTTTATGGCCTAGCACCCCTTAATATATCGACCTGTAACTCTGTAACGGAATCTAAGGTACTAAATTCCACACAGTTCTAATCGTTGTATTGTATCATTATGAAACTTACAATTATTAATTATTACTTAGCAATTATTTACACAATAATGGTATGTATTTCTGATGACAATACAATCATATGTTACCATCAAGCTGTTCTGAATTCTGATGATGGAGCTGGAAGGTGGGTTACGGAACCCTTGGATGGCTACTAGTAAACCCATAGAGTTTGAGCTCATTGGATTTGTATAACACACATAGTACATACACTTAGCAGACTTTAAACGGCGAAACGATGCGTTGATATGCCCACATTCACATGGGCTAACTTGGTCAAGTTCAATGCTGTTTAGACCCAGGCCAAGGGCGGATCCAGCCCTTGTGTTAGGGGGGGTCGCGTACTTATATCCTGCCCCAGTCTTTTTTTTTGGTGTAGAGTTCGATTTGCCGCCCTCTAGGAAAAAACTTTCAACCAATAAAATTCTAAAATATTCGCTTTTTTGCTAAAACTTCATGTTTTTTATGTGAACTTTAGACTTTTGAATTTTCTCTTTGTAGAACATAAACAAACATACATAACATCACGCCTGTATTTCCCCGAAGGGGTGGGCAGAGGTGTAATAGTACACCCACATTTCGCCAGTTATGTTATAGTCCCATGAAGGGGGCGAGCCGATTGCCATTAACCGGGCACAAATCCAGACTCTAAGCTGTTACTGAGAATTTCCTAATGAAAAAACCCAATAACACTTTGCCCGACCCGGGAATCGAAATCGAACCCAGGACCCCACGCTCAGCAGTCGCGCTTGCAACCACTAGACCAACGAGGCAGTCTCTTTGTAGAATATTAATGTAAATAGTAGAATAGTTACTTGCAATACCCAAAAAATACGAATAAACATACGAAAAAAAATAAGGACGCGAGCGAAGCGGCGCGAACTTTTTCCCACTCTCGGCTTTGTTCCTATTAACATAAGTAACAGAACAGTTGCTTCCAACATACGTCCAGTACGCAGAAGAAAGATGGACGGAAAGAAAACCGCGAGCGAAGCGAGCGCGAAATGTTTTTGGACTGTTCTTGAACAAACTGATTAGCTCTTCACAAAAACAGATATTCTGTGACGAAAGAATACGCATTTATTTGAGCGCAACCCGTTCTTGTGGCGCGGTGCCTAAAGCGGCTAATAGTAGACACTTCAGCGTAAATAAGTAAATATAGATTCACGCTATGGCAGTCCTACATCTGTATAAGCAACCAAATTAAGGATAAGCGCGAGCGCAGCGAGCGCGAAATTTTTTAGTAATTTTTTGCAAACACAGATAAAATACTTGAGTTTTAAGAGATTTTTTAATTGGGATGCTATTTTTCCTTTACGATTTTCAAAAAACGAAATACTTATCATCTAATATCGATGTTTTAAGGCTCTTGAATTATTTTTACTTGGGTGAGGGAGGTTTTATAAGGCTAACATGGTAGTTAAGTAGTTATTTCTGTTATTGATGGTTAGCTATATAAGTATTCAATCGATTCAATATCGATATTCATGCGATCGGAAGTAATTGAGAGATTGGAGAAAACCCTCGCAGTGTGGGTGATGCGGCAAAATCAAACTGAAATCACGCGATTATTATTCAAAATGAACGAATGGATTCGGGTGTGACCGCCATATGGTAGACATTCCACCCTTACACACGAAGCTATTTGCTAATAGCTTTATCATGAGTAGGTACCGCTAAAGAGTGGAATTCGTTGCTGACTTCGGTGTTTCCCGATAAGTATAATCTGGTGGTCTTCACTTCAAGGCTGCACTCTGAGTGAATAGATTTTTGCTGGGCAAACGTGTACCATCGTCGACCGCACCATATCGCTTAGGTAACATCAGGTGAGGTGGCGGTCAAACGCATGCCCATAAACCCAGGTTGTGCAAATTATATTACAGGTACCTACTCCTACGTTACTTTTTTTACCGTTCGGGTACGGGCTTTCTGATAGAAACCTACCTAATACCGTGGTCGAAGTAAATAAACCATTTTTATTTCTTTCGTTCTCTTTGGTGAAAATGAGCCCCTCTGTGCTACGCCTATACCTAAGGCGCGTCCCAGGGGAGACTTTTGTTCTGTGTTAAAAGAGAATATTTTGTTTTACGTCTACCTTATTTTCATAAAATTCTACTTTTGGTAGCTTTCCTCATACGATAGCAACATTCTTAAAGTTACTGCCAGTTCTGCATTCAGGATAGCGCACTATGTAACTAAAAACAAGCCCAGCGAGAGGTCCACAAAACTATTGCATTTCTTTCTAATAGGGTGGCCAAATAATATTTATACGTGGATTTTCTCAAACTTAATGTTGTCGTTTTGAAAACGAAGAGGGATCATTGTACTCATAATGAAGTAGATTATATGATTTGACTTAATTTATAAATTTTTTCTTACCCCGAGTAGTCGCAGTAAATATATCAAATCCGTTCAGCCGTTTCAGTGGTAAGGAAGAACCAACAACAACCAATCCAATCCATACAACAACCATACTTTCCAATTTATAATATTAGTAGGAAGTAGGTATGGGCATTGTCAACACGGCCTGCTGGTTTACGGTAGGCAAAGTCATTCTTAACTTCTTAAAAGTAATTTTAAGTAGAAAAATAAGTCATTCTTTTATATCCTATCAGTAAAAGAGCGATAGTTTCAAATAAGTTTAGTTCATGAACAAGAGAATCGACAACATTGCCAACTTTGCTAATTCTACGTGTGCAAAGATATATATTATACAACGTGTAATTGAAATAACTCAAAACCTCTTAAGGAGTCATTGTACTCATCAGTAATTAGCTGTTCCCTGCATTTGTGTTCACATTAATCGATAAATGCTGAAATGCTGCTGAATGCTGATTAATCGATGAATAGCTGTTTTTTTTTTTTCGCGATTTCGGGGTTGGTCCCATTATTTAATTAGCATCCCGGGAAACCTCGAAAACGACACCCATATTGATTTTATTTAAAAAGTCACGTCTGCCACTTTGCATTTTAAAATAGATGTTATATTCGTAATAAGCATCCTGGGAAACCTCGAAAACGACACCCATATTGATTTTATTCAAAAAGTTGCGTCCACCATCTTGGATCTTTAAATTGATGTTATATTCGTAATCAGGACCCCCGAATACCTCGAAAACGATACCATATTGATTTTATTTTAAAAGTCACGTCCGCCAACTTGGATCTCGAAATAGATGTTATATTCGTAATCAGTACCCCAGGAAACCTTGAAAAGGATATCCATATTGATTTTACTTAAAAAGTCACGACCACCAACTTGGATCTCAAAATTGACGTTACATTCATAATCAGCACCCGGAAACCTCGAAAACGATACGCATATTGATTTAATTTAAAAAGTCGCGTCCGCTTTCTTGGATCTCAAAATAAATCTTATATTCGTAATCACAGATTAATGATATATGTATAATCAGGAGTAATCAGGACCCCCGACCACCTCGAGAACGATATCAGTGGGCCTAGTACGAGTTTCACACTTACGAATACTTTCATCGTTTTCGTCGACTTTCATTCATAAATCAGTAGCGCCCCTGGCGGATACGAGGAGGAACTACAGATTTATTGTTGTCGATATGACAAATCAGTGTTGACATTTAAAGGTTAAAATTTACACCAATGTTATTTTTTTAATGCAATATGAATACGTAACAAAATAGTACGTTCTACTTTTATTAATGGCTTACATCAGTTTTACGAACTTCACATTATCGTGTTGTAGAAGTGCGATAATAACGAATTTTACAAAAATATAATTTTGATTTAAAAACTACTATAGAAGTTTTTATTTTACGTTGGAATATTTTTAGACAAGGACACACAAGTTGCTTCTCGGTTCTTCCTTTTTTTTGGATTTCTGCTTACATCACTATTACATGAAAATAAACCTTAAAACATAGAGTTAAGATATCATTTTATATTGATAAAAATATGTAGTTTACTGTCCAGTAGTGTATGTAATACATACATATATAATGTTCTTGTTTGTTACATTCTGCCTAGTGATGTACATTAAAAAAAAAACATCAATGTTTTTTCGATGTATTGCGTCGTATTGTTACATCGTTTTTATATCGATGTGTCAAATAATACATCGATGTTTTCCATACATCGATTATTTTTATCTAGTAACTATCTGAAACTTCTCGTTCGTTATAAAGGCTGTTCTAAATTTGAAATAAAGCATTAATCAGCTGACATTTTTTACTTGTTTGAAACAAAACATTTCTTTGTTTAATATAAATACTAAAAGTTATCTACATTTACTTTTTCATTAATTAATTATTAGATTATAAAATTATTTAATGAATTTAAATGGGATTATTTACTTATTTTATATCTTTATTATCATTATTTTATAATGTTGTAAGCATTAGGATTTTTTCTTTCCACAATTTAAATCATTAGGATTTTGTTCTTTGTGTTCAAAAATGAGTTACATACATACATACATACATATTATCACGCCTGTTTCCCATTGGGGTAGGCAGAGACTATGGATTTCCACCTGCTACGATCCTGACACACCTCTTTCGCTTCATCTACGTCCATTAACCTCGTCATGCATGCTCGTCGGTTTAGAGAACTCTTAAGCTGGCATTTTTTGAGAACATCCGCGATTTGATTGCGATACGTTCGCCGAGGTCGTCCCCTTCCAACTCTTCCATCCACACTCGCTTCGTATACTTGTTTCGTCAATCTCCTCTCGTCCATCCTCTCTATATGTCCAAACCATCTTAACATACCTTTCTCAATCTTTGTCACTACATCTTCTTTCACTCCACAACGCTCCCTTATCATGTTATTCCTTACTTTATCTCTCAAAGTTACACCACACATACTTCTCAAAGCTCTCATTTCTACTGCATTTATTCTGCTTTCATGTTTCTTCTGCCATACCCAACTTTCACTACCATACATAAGTGTAGGCACTAACACTCCCCCATGAACAGCCAGCCGTGCCTTTTCCGACACTTTGCGGCTGTTCATGAAGGTGTGTAGTGCCCCATTCACCTGATCAAAAATGAGTTATGTACCAAAAATCAATAAATAAAGTTTTAGGACATTTTTACACAACACCATCTAGTCCCATACTAAGCATAGCTTGTGCTATGGGTACTAGACAATGGATATAATACTTTTATACTTTTTTTTTCGTAAAAATAAAATAAATAGTTGACACATTTTTACACAGCACCAACTAGTCCCGAACTAAGCAGAGCTTGTAATATGGGTACTAGGTACTAGACAATGGATATAATACGTATATACTTTTTTTTTTTTGTAAATACATTGGTACTTATAAGACGTAAGAAACACCCAGGCCAACACAAACATTTATGCTCATCACACAAATATATATAAATAATAAAACGCGATGTAATGTTTTTCTGAAATATATCGATTACCTACCTACATAAGACAAGAAATACAGCTGAAGTGTTTGTTTCAGCATTCTTAATCATGATTCCATGGAAAACTCGAAAGTTGTTATTTTGCTCATCGTATTTTAGGTTTGCCTCTTCGATGCATGAAAAAAGACATCGATGTATTCTCGATGTTGAAGGATTAACAATACATCGGTTTGATTCGATGCATCGATATTACACATCGAATGTTTTTAATACATCGATGATCGATGTATATCGTCCACCCCATCCCTAATACAGCCGTTCTCTGTTTGCGCGATTGTAGTACACGCCCTGTGAAATTGAATAACAAAGTAAATAAATACAATAATTATGAGAATAATAATCTGATAGTTTATTGAATTTTTATTTAGTTTTATCTTTTCGTTGACATTTCGATGCGAAGAATGTCTGTAAGTGCCAGTGCAGAGAACCTTTCAACTGACGCACAGGTAAGTTTGGCGTATTGTGTTACTTCGATTCGTTTATTTATTCATGATTTGATGATAATTTGTAATGTGTGTAATCAAGTAAGCGTCATTGTATTACTTTACATGCCTAGGCATAGCTCTTACATGGCTACCTTTCCCGTTAATGTAATTGAGTAGTGAGTCATTTCCAAGGGGAACCAAATAAGGACGCTGTGACCCATAATGTGGACATCCGCATGCAACGTAGTAGTCCCTCTCCGCGCCCGCCAGCGTCCAGATGCACAACACTCGTTATCATGATGTAGCCAACCCGGTAACATGCATACAACATACTTTATACATACATTATTTTTGCCACAAAGGAAAATTTAACTCTGCATAAAGTTTAAAAACTTCAACATTTTTGGATCACATGACGTATACTTCCAGGTGTTGTTTCAGTGCGATTCACATTTATCAACATAAATTGAATTACTTCAATTTAATTCATTTATTTGTGATACACAGGTAATAAATAGGTCTACTTATTTTGAATATAATTTACTGCATATTTTGTGTCAAGCTAAATGTTATCAGTTTTTTTATTTTTTTATGACATATACTAACTGATATACCCAAGGATAGCGCCTGCGAGTCCATCAGGAAAAAAAGAAAAATTATTTTATCAATTTTATGGCTATAAACATTGGGCCATAATCACTAAACCTGCCTTAAACAAGGTTTTAATAATTATATAGCATATTTCCACCATAATAAGCAAGGAGATTACAGTAGCCGGCACAAGTCGTGAGCACAGATGGACAATAGTGTTTAGTGTATTAATGTTAATTTGTTGACAAAAATAAATAATTTGATGATATGAAATGTTTATTTAGGCGTACAGAAACCTAGGTTTTGTACTGAGGCAGTCACAGGGGTTCACAAACATTACCACGCTCAAGGTGTTGTATGACGCTCTAGTCAGGAGTCATCTTGAACACAGTGCAGTCATATGGGCTCCGCATGAAGAGAAATACAGTGTCATGCTGGAGCGTGTCCAAAATAAATTTACACGACACTTGTATTTCAAACTTTACGGGGTATATCCATTCTACCCGTTGATGTACCCTACACTGTTTGTACTGGGTATGGTCGGGTACAATGAGCTCAGGGTGCGACGGGACTTCACACTCGCCGCGTATGTAGTCAAGCTACTGCGTGGAGTAGCGCATAACCCGGGAGTGCTGCGTCACCTGAGGCTTTGCGTGCCGGACCGATACGTGTGGAGGCGGCGGCGTCCGCTGCTGCTGGACGTGCCAGTAGCCAGGACCAATCTATTGGCGAAAGCACCCCTTATAAGAACAATCCGCATAATAAACGAAGTTCATGAGAGACTCGATATATTTTCGTGCAATTTGAGTGAATTCGCAAAAGTTCTATTAAACTTAGTTAGTTATAATGTAAGTTAAATGTATACATTGGTTTTTTGTTGTTGTTAGTTGTTAAGTTAGTATGGTAAGTAGCATGTAACTTTTTATAATAATTCTAGGATAATTAATTATTATAGTTGATAGCCACACTATCGCATTAGGTTAAAGACCTGTAATGATAGATGTAAGGAGGAATAATAAATAAATAAAAAATAAATAAAATAAATATTTATCATATTTTAATTAATACAGTTGATTTATTCACAATTTTTTTAAATTTTGTTTAGGCATAAAAACTTTTTACTTGATTTAAAAATAAACTGTAAAGTAAAAGCACTAGTGCGATAATATAATGTAATAAGCACGCGTACATTATAAGCTACATTATGAACCTAAAAGCAGTGCAATAAGAGCCACTTTACGAGCAAGTGTGTTGGAAAATTTATTACAAAACTTAAGTATTAAGCATAAAGATCGTAATTGCCCATGGAATTTTTTCATCCGTGCATTCAAAGGAAAGTACAAACAATGATTTAGTAGTGATTATGAATAATTATTAGGTTAAACACTTTGATTTATATTTGTTCATAATCTTGAAAAACATTGTGTTAATACTTAAAATACTGGGAACAATACATATTACGTATTCCTGAAGGGATATTCAATTCAAATTCAAGTGTTTTTTATTTCAAATAAACCTAATTACAACCACTTTTGAAACGTCAGTCTCTGGTTGCACGGTTCCAAATTGTGGGTCCAATGGAGAAGTACCGCCAAGAAACTCCATGGAACTCCATTGGATACTTTTTAAAATAGGTTATTGTTTATTACATCACATTCATTTAAATAATGTGAGTATAATGTAGGTTAATGTCAGAAATAAACAAGAGTTTAAAAGTGAGAATATTGCCTTTAGAAATAAACCTAAAAAGAGTTGCCGTAGTATGTAGGAGCTGACCAGTCCCGACAGACGGCACCTGTTCACGAGCATGACGCGAGCATCAGCCATCGCTTAACTCGACCATATTGAAGGGAACATAACGACCCGATACTAACGCCGTCATCAGCATGACATTTAAGTGAGCATGACATTCATACTGCTAGACAATAAATAAGCAGGAATATATAGAATTACTGTAAAAACATTAATGAAGCAAGAAGCCGTTCTGGAAGACTAGATTTGGTAAATATTAATTGGATATTTTTTATAGTTAAAAATGTACAATACATAAAACTTCTTAACAAAAAATTGAACCGACGAAAACAGAAACTGAAAAGCGAAAAATAAAAAAGAAGCTTTTTAGTCTTAATAACTCTTCTCCTAACTAAACTAATAACAAAATTTATGTGTGCCAAATTTCAACAGAATCGGTTAACAGGTAAGAATTCAGTGGGTGAACAAACACTCATCCTCTATTTTCCTACCCTTACGGGTGGATTTTCATTTTCAAATTTGAATGGAACCAACTTCGAGATACACCCTATCCATTAAAAAAGAATCATCAAAATCGGACTACTCTGTAAAAAGTTATGCATGGTCATACATAAAATAAATAAAAAATACTCGTCGAATTGATAACCTCCTCCTTTTTTTTTCGTCGTTTAAAAATGTAATGTAAATTTATGCAGATAGGAAGATAATAAAGTTTATTGTTATATTTGTACTTAAAACACAATGAGCATGAGAAACAACGGCAGGTTGAACAATCAAGTCTTGATTTAATGACAGATTTTCGGCCCCTAAACTAGGTATGCAGACCTACTGTATCTTAGGAGTCGGGAGTTTCTACGGCTTCAGTTTTATAATACAACATTTCAGTTATTTAATGTTAACAACAGCAAGCGAAGTATGTGTTTGAGATTGGGAGAGTGGATGGGTAGGGTGTTTTTGTGTGAAGGGTGATGTGTAGTGTATGTGTGTATGGGTTGAGTGTGTAGGGTGGTGGGGGTAAACAATCATTCAGATTCTATATTATTACATTAACTATTTATGATAAAATTACTAGCATATTTTCAGTTTCGTCATAATAATATGTTAAGAGGTGAAGCCATTTTTCAATTTTATTTTTTATTTCGTGTGATGTGCGTCTATGAATAGGAATAATTTTATTATACGTGGGACACTCAGAAAGTTTTGCGAAACTAAAAAAAATTGTTCTATACGTACATATATTTTTATCAAATCTTTTCAAAGTACTTTCCACCAGCCTCTATACAAAGATTCATGCGCCTAAACCAGTTTTCAAAACACTTTTTCCAGTCCGCCGCAGACACCTCGTTTACAGCCTGCTCGAACGCAGCCAGCGCATCTTCCGGCGACGAAAATTGTATCCCTTTGAGCTGATTTTTTATTTTTGGGAATAAAAAGAAGTCACACGGTGCTAGATCAGGGCTGTAAGGAGGGTGACCTAGGAGTTTGACTGGCGTGCTGTCCAGGAAGTCCCTCGTTTTGAGTGCGGTGTGCGCAGGTGCATTGTCGTGGTGGAGCAGTAGCCCGCGGAGCCCTGTGTTTGGTCGCTTGTTGCTTATAACAGAGAAAACTTCTGGCAAACATTTGGTAGTATACCATTCGGCATTAATGCTTCTTTGATCCCGTAAGGGAATTGATACCAAGTGGCCAGTCAAATTAAAAAAGCTAGCGATCAAAATCTTACCCCCGCTTCTAGATCGCTTCACTTTGGTAGGCGTTGGCTCATTTTGAAACACCCAAACAGTCGACTGGCGCTTGGTTTCTGGGTCGTATTGATAAATCCAGGACTCATCACCTGTAACGATGTCGTAAACACGCCGAGACGAGCCTGCTTCAAATTTGTTAAGCATATCACGGCACCATTCCACCCGGGCCTGCTTCTGAGCATCGGTGAGGTTGTGCGGCACCCAGCGTGATACTATCCTCCTCACGCGAAGATGGCTGTGTAGAATCTCGTGAACGCTTCCCGATCCAATCTTCAATGTGTGTTGAATCTCCTGATATGTAATTCGCCTATTGTCTTGGATTAAATTTTTCACTGCTAGCATGTTTTCTTCGGTAACAGCCGTCAAAGGGCGACCGCTTCTTTCGTCATCCCCCAAAGTTGGTCGACCGCGCTTGAATTCGTTATACCAACGATACACGGTTGCCTTGGAAGGGCCTTCATCCATGAATGCCATTTGAAGTCTATCGTACGATTCATCCGGTTTCAGGCGACACTTGAAATCGTATAAAATCATAGCTCTAAAATGTTCCCGGCGCAGATCCATATTTCAGTGAGACAAAATACTTTGAATTAACTCGCAAAAAATGTGGAGGGAAATTTTGAAATTGGAACTTACTTATTTTTACTTATAAATAATCATATTTTCGAAAAACATTATAACTGGCCAGTCTCCCATATATAAAAACTTTTTTTCGCAATACTTTCTGAGGGGCCTGGTATATGCGTGAACTTTGAGCCATGAATTGTCGACTTGCAAATGCATAACGGCACTGGAACTGGACTGTTTCACAATCAGGAAACCCTTGGCGTCTTTGCAGTTTGCTTTTATCCAAAGGAAGAGTAGACTGCCTTCGCAGTATAGATCGGAGGATGTATAGCTGTCTTACTGTGAGGAGTTGGGCATCGATATATAACTGATCATTGGGAAAGTCTCGCGGTTTGAAGAGCATCACTTTTAAAACTGCTTGTTGTGCACATTCTGTATAGAGCATTGCTGTAGTACGAGACAATAGACTGACACAGGCTGAAGTACACAAGGATCAAAGTCTCGGAGTCTGCGGAGTGTCTAAGCTCTTTAAAAATGTGTATCAGTCTTCTGATTCTTAAACAGAGCGCTTTATTAAATACTAGCTAGTGGAAATTTGTATAGATTGTTTAGTATTCTTCTAATAAAACGAAAACTGTTTTGAGACACGTCATTTACTTCCGTGGTAAAATGCGCGAGAGTGATTTTCTCGAAAATGAGTTCTATTGCAACTCACATAAAACATTTTAACAAAAAATTGAACCGACGAAAACAGAAACTGAAAAGCAAAAAATTAAATTAAGCTTTTTAGTCTTAATAATTACTATTCTATAAAGAGTGTGAATGTTTTTATTTCATGTCAATGGAGTTATATATATAGATTACTGGTTTCCAAAACATTAAATTTCCTTGACTATCACATCAACTCCACAATTAATACTACTAAAATATGCAAATGAAGAAAGTGCAATCACTTTATAAAAAGTATATCACTCCAATAACCAATGGCCCGGATCATAGAGTAGTCATGATAATTGACTGCAATGAACGAGTCATACTGGATTCAATTATTTCCTCGTTGTCGTACATTTTCGCGTCAAATCGAGCGTTAATAATGATATTAATGATGTTTAATGAGTCACAGGCCATAGTATGTAGTTGTTTACGTGTTGTTATGTATTTGCTCAGATTACTTATGCAGACTGAATTGAATGAGGATGACTCATACTTTCATAGATGTGTTGTTTTGTTACTCTTTACGTTAAGAGTTCCATTGTATTAGTAAAGTAATCTGTGGTATTAGCTAGCATGAACTTCAATTCAGCTTCAATTTTAAATTATTTTATAATTGTCAATCAACTGTCCAGTATGATGATACTTATATCTATGAAAATTATAAGGTCAGAAGTTAAAAAGCGATGATTACACACCACCACCACACCAGTTTCACTAATGTTTATGATTGAACAGCGCAACTGAAATTATGCTTAAACTATAAGGTCACTAAACAGAAAATTGCAGATATTTTAGTTAAAATAGTTTGCTATACAGGGTGACTGGTTGAACGAGGGACTTCATTTCAATTCAGTACTTGATTCTTTTTCCAAATAATAATAAGTAAAAAAACGGCCAAGTGTGAGTCGGACTCACGCAGTAAGGGTTCCGTACCACCCATCGACCTGATACCCCATAGAAACTGATTTAATTTACGAGAGTTTATCAAAAGACATCAACGAACGTACGCGAAATGTGAATTTTTGCATCTCTTTCTTCCGTAGGTACCACCACATATGTCTATGTTGGTCCTGTTTTTAGTATTTGTTGCTAAACTAGATAGTATGCACTATAATCATACCAGGTTTGACGCTGGTATGTATTATCGTTTTGAAGATAGAACAGGAACAAAAACGTTTTAAAAAAGGCATGTTTTTTGAGGTTTCTTGTATGGGGACCCCCTTTGCTTTAAGACTTTTTTTTGTTTTTAGTATTTGTCGTGATACCCCTCATAGCAACACATATTCTGTGAAAATTTCAACTAGTTATCTATTACCGTTACAAAGATACAGCCCTGTGACAGACACGGACGGACGGACAGCGTAGCGAGAGTTATAGGGTCCCGTTTGGCACCATTCGGGTACGGAACCCTAAAAATGGTATCTTAATTTTTTAATCATGTTTTCCAATTGATTTCATCAACTACACCATTCCACCCTTACAAATGAAAGTTCTTCTTCTTCTTCGTGTCGACACGAGCTACATAATGATAATAGCTCATGTCGTGGGGAAAAGATTAGCCAGTCAGCAAGTTGGTAGCGGGGCTGACTGCCCAGGGTGCGCCGGACGATCAATTAAATATCGTCACTCGTGGAGGCTCTTTTAATGCACCCTCTTTTAATGAAAGTTGCATGTGGTGAAGTGATTCACCTAGTACAACAGTTTCCATCGGTCTCTAATTCCATGCTCTCCGCCTTTTGTACTAGTCAGCAGACTCCTAGTCAGAGAGTGCGCAAGTAATTTGACTCCTGCACATGTGATTCAATGTATTTTTTTATTATGTACCAGGCCCCTCAGAAAGTATTGCGAAAAAAAGTTTTTATATATGGGAGACTGGCCAGTTATAATGTTTTTCGAAAATATGATTATTTATAAGTAAAAATAAGTAAGTTCCAATTTCAAAATTTCCCTCCACATTTTTTGCGAGTTAATTCAAAGTATTGTGTCTCACTGAAATATGGATCTGCGCCGGGAACATTTTAGAGCTATGATTTTATACGATTTCAAGTGTCGCCTGAAACCGGATGAATCGTACGATAGACTTCAAATGGCATTCATGGATGAAGGCCCTTCCAAGGCAACCGTGTATCGTTGGTATAACGAATTCAAGCGCGGTCGACCAACTTTGGGGGATGACGAAAGAAGCGGTCGCCCTTTGACGGCTGTTACCGAAGAAAACGTGCTAGCAGTGAAAAATTTAATCCAAAACAATAGGCGAATTACATATCAGGAGATTCAACACATATTGAAGATTGGATCGGGAAGCGTTCACGAGATTCTACACAGCCATCTTCGCGTGAGGAGGATAGTATCACGCTGGGTGCCGCACAACCTCACCGATGCTCAGAAGCAGGCCCGGGTGGAATGGTGCCGTGATATGCTTAACAAATTTGAAGCAGGCTCGTCTCGGCGTGTTTACGACATCGTTACAGGTGATTAGTCCTGGATTTATCAATACGACCCAGAAACCAAGCGCCAGTCGACTGTTTGGGTGTTTCAAAATGAGCCAACGCCTACCAAAGTGAAGCGATCTAGAAGCGGGGGTAAGATTTTGATCGCTAGCTTTTTTAATTTGACTGGCCACTTGGTATCAATTCCCTTACGGGATCAAAGAAGCATTAATGCCGAATGGTATACTACCAAATGTTTGCCAGAAGTTTTCTCTGTTATAAGCAACAAGCGACCAAACACAGGGCTCCGCGGGCTACTGCTCCACCACGACAATGCACCTGCGCACACCGCACTCAAAACGAGGGACTTCCTGGACAGCACGCCAGTCAAACTCCTGGGTCACCCTCCTTACAGCCCTGATCTAGCACCGTGTGACTTCTTTTTATTCCCAAAAATAAAAAATCAGCTCAAAGGGATACAATTTTCGTCGCCGGAAGATGCGCTGGCTGCGTTCGAGCAGGCTGTAAACGAGGTGTCTGCGGCGGACTGGAAAAAGTGTTTTGAAAACTGGTTTAGGCGCATGAATCTTTGTATAGAGGCTGGTGGAAAGTACTTTGAAAAGATTTGATAAAAATATATGTACGTATAGAACAATTTTTTTTAGTTTCGCAAAACTTTCTGAGTGTCCCACGTATATGCAACTATGCACATTGTACCAGGCCCCTCAGAAAGTATTGCGAAAAAAAGTTTTTATATATGGGAGACTGGCCAGTTATAATGTTTTTCGAAAATATGATTATTTATAAGTAAAAATAAGTAAGTTCCAATTTCAAAATTTCCCTCCACATTTTTTGCGAGTTAATTCAAAGTATTGTGTCTCACTGAAATATGGATCTGCGCCGGGAACATTTTAGAGCTATGATTTTATACGATTTCAAGTGTCGCCTGAAACCGGATGAATCGTACGATAGACTTCAAATGGCATTCATGGATGAAGGCCCTTCCAAGGCAACCGTGTATCGTTGGTATAACGAATTCAAGCGCGGTCGACCAACTTTGGGGGATGACGAAAGAAGCGGTCGCCCTTTGACGGCTGTTACCGAAGAAAACGTGCTAGCAGTGAAAAATTTAATCCAAGACAATAGGCGAATTACATATCAGGAGATTCAACACATATTGAAGATTGGATCGGGAAGCGTTCACGAGATTCTACACAGCCATCTTCGCGTGAGGAGGATAGTATCACGCTGGGTGCCGCACAACCTCACCGATGCTCAGAAGCAGGCCCGGGTGGAATGGTGCCGTGATATGCTTAACAAATTTGAAGCAGGCTCGTCTCGGCGTGTTTACGACATCGTTACAGGTGATGAGTCCTGGATTTATCAATACGACCCAGAAACCAAGCGCCAGTCGACTGTTTGGGTGTTTCAAAATGAGCCAACGCCTACCAAAGTGAAGCGATCTAGAAGCGGGGGTAAGATTTTGATCGCTAGCTTTTTTAATTTGACTGGCCACTTGGTATCAATTCCCTTACGGGATCAAAGAAGCATTAATGCCGAATGGTATACTACCAAATGTTTGCCAGAAGTTTTCTCTGTTATAAGCAACAAGCGACCAAACACAGGGCTCCGCGGGCTACTGCTCCACCACGACAATGCACCTGCGCACACCGCACTCAAAACGAGGGACTTACTGGACAGCACGCCAGTCAAACTCCTGGGTCACCCTCCTTACAGCCCTGATCTAGCACCGTGTGACTTCTTTTTATTCCCAAAAATAAAAAATCAGCTCAAAGGGATACAATTTTCGTCGCCGGAAGATGCGCTGGCTGCGTTCGAGCAGGCTGTAAACGAGGTGTCTGCGGCGGACTGGAAAAAGTGTTTTGAAAACTGGTTTAGGCGCATGAATCTTTGTATAGAGGCTGGTGGAAAGTACTTTGAAAAGATTTGATAAAAATATATGTACGTATAGAACAATTTTTTTTAGTTTCGCAAAACTTTCTGAGTGTCCCACGTACATTCCATATTCTCGAATATGTCCCATGATCATCCAGTCTCGCTGTATATTCAATCGTTATCAATAATCCGAATCCTGAACGCTATGTACCTTTACTTTCTTTAATATTGTTAACATTTTTCTTGTTCCTGTAAAAAAGTGACTTCGTAATTTAGGTTTGACATGCCCTTCTAGTAGGTAATTATTTTGGTATTGCCTGTGCACTCAATCTTTTATTTTTGTCAGCAGAGCTGCGATGGCGGCTCGATGTGCCTGGAGCTGGCGCTGGAGGGCGAGCGCCTCTGCAAGGCCGGGGACTGCCGTGCCGGCGTAGCCTTCTTCCAGGCCGCCATACAGGCTGGCACCGACGACCTGCGTACCTTGAGTGCCATCTACAGTCAGCTCGGCAACGCGTACTTCTATCTCGGCGACTACAACATGGCGATGCAGTACCATAAGCATGACTTAACCTTAGCTAGGTTAGAAAGTATACCTTACACTATGTAGAACAAGACAAGCCTCTCCCTGAATTTATGGTGTATGCATGTAGTCAGCATTCTAGTTCAGTCCATAGACCAATTTGACAGATGCATCTTAGAAAGTTGCTGGGTAATTTTTTTCATATTTGTCTTCAGAGCCACTATGTAGGTAAGCTCAATATTGGCCCGACACTTAATTTCTAGCTTCAATCTGTTTTGCCTTCTTCTATCTCGTTTTATAATTTTAAAACTAATATGCATA
Source organism: Asteroscopus sphinx (assembly GCA_949699075.1). Lineage (NCBI taxonomy): Eukaryota > Metazoa > Arthropoda > Insecta > Lepidoptera > Noctuidae > Asteroscopus > Asteroscopus sphinx. The sequence continues at coordinate 643,693 of OX453002.1, read as the reverse complement.
AATTACAGGACAATGAATGACAAATTAGGAGAAGCAAAAGCATCAGGAAACTTAGGGAACACATTAAAAGTGATGGGCAAGTTCACGGAAGCTATACAATGCTGTAAGCGTCACCTAGAGATATCCCGGGCACTCGGGGACAAGCTGAGCGAAGGGCGCGCGTTGTACAACCTGGGCAACGTGTACCACGCGCAGGGCAAGCAGCTGGGCCGTGTGGGCCAGAACGACCCCGGACACTTCCCACAAGAAGTGCGAGAGTGTCTCATGCAAGCGGTCGCCTATTATGAGTAAGTCATATCTGTACTGTCTTTACATCTAATCTGTACGTTTACAACTACAGGTACCTATTTATATTATTAAGCCCACCTTTGTGAAGAGAGAAATAAAATTTTATTACTATTACAACTGGAATTAAGAAAAACATCTGCTATCGTGATACACGATTCGCTGATATGAACCTATAAAGTGGATCGCATATTGCCAGTTTATGGCCAAACACTGACTGTAATAGATATGGAGGTTTTTTGGGAACGCCAAACATCTGCCCATGCACTAATCTAGTTACCTCACGAACGGCTACCGTTGATGCAATCACCAAACGGGTACGTTTAATAAAATTTTGAGTATAATAATACCAAAAGCCAATGACCAAAATTGGCGCCTTGTTTCTTATTTGGCAGCGGCCATTGATCAAATAAAAAAATTTGTAAAAAAATATAAAAAACGAAATATTGTGTTAGCGTATCGTACCGTGAATTTCAGTCTGAACCAAGTTATATCGGTTTATACTTGAAATAGGATTGGAAGGCCAAATCCTAAACTGTTAGGAATAGAGAAAAGTAGTCAAAGAAAACGTGGGCTATATTTTGAAGAAAAAGACAGATTGGGATAAGGGCAGGATGATGATGATTTTGAAGAAAAGAAAAACTGAATTGTTAGATTTCTTAAAAAGCAACTCGTCTAGCCGGGAATCGAACCTTTTTTTTTTTTTTCAAAAAAACACCGCCTATATTATTGCACTAATTGATAAGGTTGCTGATAAGGAACAAATTATGTAAATAAATTTTGTGACAAATCGAAGGAAATGGTATTAAAAGCGATGATAAATATTCTTGAACAGTTATTATGGTACCATTAATGTATGAAAAATTAACTGGTACAGAAATATAATCTCCTTTGATTTGCCACACAACATTATTTTACAGGATTTGTTCCTTATCAGTAGCCTTATCAATTGATGCAGTAATATAGGATGATATTTTGTTTTAATATTTGGTTTCGATTCCCTGCTAAACCAGCTACTTTATCAAAAATCTAAAATGCAGTTTTTGGTTTCTCCAAATTCGAGCTCATGACTCCTTTGACAACTTTTCTCCATTTGTTATAGTTTCGGATTTAACCCTCCAGTCCCATATTCATAAAACATCCTGTATTTCGTCTTGGACTGCGTACACAGAAGATTTGTTCCATAATTCTCAATTCACAAAAATGGCCGCGAAAAAAAAGGCAGCAAAGCCCCTACCATTTTGGTCATAGTCCTTTGAATATACACCATTTAAATTGCTTTATCATGATAAAGCAATTTAAATGGTGTAATGGTGTATGGTGTGTGTATGGTGTGGTGTAATGGTGTATAGTGATGCGGAGATAAATGACTTGCCATGGCAAGTCATTTATCTCCGCATCACTATACCTATTAGCACCTTATTGATGCTAACATATGCATGGAAACCTCATCAGATACCAGTGCAACCACATTGCACGTCCATACTCTAAGCCAGTGGTTCCCAAACTTATTTTGTCTACTCGAAAGTCGAGAGTTCAGTCGGTGTCTAAGAGTCCTCCTAGGTAGATGAAACTACAAATCGCCCCCCCCCCCAAGCCTTTACACAACGCCCCCATTTTTTTTCTGGGCCTCTTACCGCCTTTAGGCCTGCAGCACCCACAAGGGGGCGTTATCGCGCACTTTGGGAATGGCTTAGAATATAATTAGTAATTATTAATTACTAATTAATTTTTTTTTTTTTTTTTACTATTGCTATTTAACTGTAACTATACTAATCTGTCATGAAAATGTAAAGTAATATGTATAAGTTTTGTAGTGTGTGCGTCAAATGGAGCGCAAGAATAAAATCTTTTTCTTTCTTTTCTTTTTTTTCTTTCTTTTCTTTTTTTTCTTTCTTTTCTTTTTTTTTCTTTCTATGGCGATGTTTTCATCAGTTTCATTAACGCAAGCTCGACCGGGTTCTATTAATAATTTTAATCTATGTAACACGTAGGCTGCGTCAAACTATCGGTATGCATGAAACCAATCAGTTTGATTTATAGAGAATACAGTCCAATTAATAGGTACCAGAAAATCGATGCCCACGCATATCCTACGCACAACCCATCTTTTGTAAACCTAAGACTGTAACAACAATCTATAGAACATTTAATACATCGAACAGAATAATAACAATATTAATATTAAGTCAAATTAGCTGGCGAAAATTCACAGACGTGATGGGTATCAATATAACAACACCTTTACTTGTACCATATTTCATGCAAATAAAGTGATTTGATTTAATTTGAATCCACAGTTTGAATCTCATTTTAATAAAACAAGAAAAACTAGATTTTCTAAACTCTTAATTTCATTAATAGCCTAGCAGTTGACCGCTTGCCTTCCATGCAGGAGGGTCTGTAGGTCTACTCGCGTTTTACGAACGACAAACGAAGTACGAACTTTCGTTCCGACTGATACTTACATAATAAAGATAGGCACATCAAAAAGGCACAATTAAGATAGACTTCGGTTCATAGTCGTATACAATTTACTGGAGATGAGAAAACCAAACGTCAAAACACGATCATCGCATGCGATAAGGGAACGATGGGTGACCGGAGTAGCAAATTGTGCGATGAATCGTACGATTTATCGAATATCGTCGAACGGGAGTGGACCCCCTGAGTTCGAAACAATTTCCGAAAAAAATCCGGATCAGGCATATAAAATGTTGTATGTTTGTACGAGCTCGCGATAAAACGAAGACTACCGTATTTTCGTACGTGTTGGTGCAACATTGCTTAAAATAACAAAATTGCAATACCTATTTCTAACTTAACTAGGCTAAGGTACATTTACAAGTCAATGTGCGGATGCTGACCGTGCAACTACAATTGTTTTTAAATATGTAAAAATACTGTTCGTGCGTGCGCGGCCGTTTACCCCGTGATTAGCTGGCTGTAGTTGAAATAAGAGTTTAGAAAATCATATTTTGTTATTGTTTTATACATATCGATACCCATCACGTCTGTGAAGTTTCGCCAGCTAATTTGATTTAACGTTGTATGTATATTCTTAACATCATAAAACCAATATAACGCGAACGCGAACATCGCGCCAACCTGCATTTGTCCACGAGTTTCAACATATCGACATTTTTAACCGACGAAAAAAAGGAGGAGGTTCTCAATTCGACGCGTATATATATATATATATATATATTTTTTTATATATATGACCACGCATAACCTTTTAACGAGTGGTCCGATTTTGATGATTCTTTTTTTAATGGATAGGGTATATCTCGAAGTTGGTCCCATTTAAATTTCAAAATCAAAATCCACCCCTAAGGGTAGTAAAACAGGGGATGAGTGTTTGTTCACCCACTGAATTCTTACCTGTTAACCGATTCTGTTGAAACTTGACACACATAAATATAGTTCTAGACACTACGACATAATGGAGACCTGGAGTTAGATTTTAACCACAAAAAAATGAAAAATAAAACTATTTAACAAAAAATTGAACCGACGAAAATAGAAACTGAAAAGCGAAAAATAACTAATTATGAGTCGGCGCCAAACAACCAATCAACGAAGATCATTAAATTACTTTAAATAAATAATAAAAACAACGTCACATCAAATACAACGTGAAATTTTCAACAATAAACAATAACTTTCCAAAAATGCGTTCTCCGCTCGGCCACTTGCAACTTACACGCACTTTGCTTGTTAAAAGTTCGTTTGGCGCCGACTCATAATTAGTTATTTTTCGCTTTTCAGTTTCTATTTTCGTCGGTTCAATTTTTTGTTAAAAAGTTTTATTAATTACAATATGAGTACCATTGTTCCTCGGTTGTAAGATTATTATATTCGGTCTGTATACTGTAAGTTTACTATAAACTGAACTGCAAATCTTCCTACTAATATTATAAACGTGAAAGTTTGTGAGGATGTATGGATGTTTGGATGTTTGTTACTCTTTCACGCAAAAACTACTGTATGGATTTTAATGAAATTTGGCATACAGATAGAACATAACCCGGATTAACATATAGGCTACTTTTATCCCGGAAAGATGAATAGTTCCCGAGGGATGCGCGATAGCCGACATTCACGCAGGCGAAGTCGCGGCATAGGCTAGTAAATACATATAACAATCATCAGTTATTTTATCAGCCTATAAATGTCCACATCCAAACATTGTACTCCAAATAAGCCCATCTACTTAATAAAATTCTTAAAACTCGCTGACAGACAAAGACAACGCACAGCCTAAACCGGTGGCTCTAGGAGGATGAAATTTTACACAGGAGTTCTTTGGATGACGTAGGTGAGCAGTAAGAAAGGATTTTTGTAAATTCATCCCCTAAGGGGGTTAAATGTCAGATCCTGTGATTGGCCGGCAAAAATGTTAACAACCAATCACATCGCTTGACCTGAGATTTGACAGATGATTAGTACATTTTTGCGTTGACCAGCCTTTCGGAAACAAGGGGTAAAAAAGAAAAAAAAAGAAGACAAAGACGGTGAATGCTACAGGGTAGCCCGCGAAATTCAAAATTTCTTGCGTTTTTTTGCAAATTGTGGTTGTATTTCGCGTTGTGTATAATACGAAATATGATTCGCGGCAGTAACAACAATATATCATCTACTGAATAATACTCATAAAATATATTAACCTAGCTCTATAAACTGTACAAGCTCGATTATATTATTTTACGATCAAATTATCGATTATCGAGTTTCTAGAGCTTATAAAGCTAGGTTTATATTTTTTATAAGTATTATTCAGTAGATATATTGTTATTACTACCGCAAATCGTATTTTGATTGATATACAACTCAAACCAGAGCTACAATTAGCAAAAAACGCAAGAAATTTTGAATTTCGCGTGCTACCCTGTAGCATTCACCTTAAGAGGCTGACAACACCTAAAAAATCAGACCTCTGCGGTCACTGTCGTTTCGTACAGAACTGAAAGAGAGGCAACGAGCCGAGGGACGTCGGATACGCTGCTCAATTTGAATGAAAATTAACAATTTTTTTGTTTAATAAAAAACTAAAAGCTTATTTGAAAAACAGAAACAACAAATGTTTAGATTATTGTCTTTCTCAAATGTTTTCTTAATTTTATTTGTAATATTTAGTAAATAATAGAGATTGTTTGCTTTAAAACATGTTTTAAGAGGTTAGTTTACAATTCTTTTCTATCGAGAAAACTTCAAGAAAACGTGTTTTGGGCACAATACAGTTTCAGAAAATACGATCAAGATTAACATATATTTTTTTCACTGCCACAAACTGAATAGATACAGCTAAAAATGTTTTTAAAAAAAGCCTATTTGGGGTATTTGGCTGTTGTCAGCGTCTTAAGTAAGACTTATAATTAAATCCACAGAGAGAATCTCGAACTGATGCGTAGCCTTGGCGACCGACAAGCCATGGGTCGCGCGTGCGGCAACCTGGGCAACACTTGCTACCTGCTGGGTGACTTCGCGAGAGCGATCCGGTACCACACGGAGCGGCTGCAGATAGCGCGCGAGTTCGGCGACAAGGCGGCGGAGAGGCGCGCCAACAGCAACCTCGGCAACTCACACATATTCCTCGGACAGTTCGAGAACGCAGCTGAACACTACAAGTGAGTACCACGACCACTTGTGTCAGTGAAAAATTCAATTATAAGTTAAAAAAAAAACAAACTCATAACTGTTCAAACCAAAGAATTTTTACCCAAGATAGAATGCGGACGGAGAAATTTAAGAACTTCAAAAATGAATAATATCCCGTTCATGTAAGGTCCAAAATCTTTTATCAAAATCAGGGAGAAAATACCGGGAGAGCCCGGTTTTCTAAGATAGATAGCATTACCGAGAGCCCGCTGTCCCTTTTTTGCATGTATAGACACCCTATAGAAAGAGACAAAAGGCTCCCCAATCATCGGACCAAATTTTAGTCAGCCGTCCGCTTTCCAGCTTGATATATAAGTTCCTTGGTTCAAACATAAATTGAGGCAGCTCCAGTAAGTTACAAAAATACTTGTGTTGGAGCTGTCTCGCTACTTCACATTGATCATAGCAATGATGAGATTAGTTCAAATTCATTTATTCGCATGAAAGTTGGTACATAACACAGTTGGTCTTACATGTAATTAGGATTAGTTCTTACAACTAACTATAGTCAATTTAATGACATGCAAATATCTTAAAGTAGTATTTAAATGTAAGCAATTCCACTGACATGCAAACATTCTTCTTCTGTATAAATGGCTATAATTTAAATAACAAGAGTTATAAAGATACTTTTTAAAATTATGATTTGATTACGTAATAAGAATGATTAAGAAGAAGCAATGATTTCAATATTTTTGATTTTTGAAGTGCCTATAGTATGGCAAAGTCCAGTTAATGTATCGACAATACAGCCCAATAGAAGCCTAATGTTGAATATAATGCGTACAATAAATTCTGTCAAATAGCTGAGCCGGTACTGCAATTCGATTGGCCCTACCACCGCGGCTATTGGCTAATCACTAACGCGGCAGTTTTGACGGCTCAAATAAGTGGTTAAAATTGATTTCAAGTGGCAAATAGTGGCGACCTATTTAGTGAAATTTTATAGATGTGTCGACAGACATTGGTCGCCCGTTATGAGGCGTCTATGGGCTGTATGATCGATGAGTTTATGGGACACGAAATTTTTGTTCTCTTTTATGTTCCATTCATAAAATTAATTTCAGATTTTGTTGTTACCGCAAAAAATATTTATACAAACCCGTCGGAAATATCTCGGCATATCGAAGGAAGTCGCTTCCCCCACCCCTGCGTTCCTTTACCCCGGTCTCGCCCCGTTAGTACGCCGATAGTAGCATGCCTCCACCGTTAGACAGCTTTCTTTCAAGGTGTCTCAATATTTTGACGGGTAGTAATAATTTTCTAATATTTTTGTCAAAATAAATGTATTTCAAAACAGTATAGTTATAGTTTGTGAACTTTACCGACGATATGAAAGCAGTTTCTATAGATACAACATGTATTGGTGTGTTTGTACACATACATGACTAACATAAATACTGCGCGTTGCTCGCCAAATGCGACTGTAATTAGAGAGTTGTAGCCACGCTAGGAATGCATTTAGCATGCTGTTCTTGCCACACAACACTATGTAGATTGTAGAGAATTTGTTGACTGTAGTTTTTAGAAACAAATGTGTTAATTCAAATACTATATAAGAAAGCTGTGCGCAAATTTTCATAATCGATTTTTCCGCAGTATTGGTCTACCATGTTAGACATTATGTATTTTTATGCACATTATGCATGAGAATGTTGTTTATCAAGCTACCCACACTAGCCACTGCACAAGTGACATTATACTCAACATACACAATGAACTGAATTCCTAATAATGCGCTGTGCGAATGTACATTACGTAAGCCGTTATGCCTTTTTGCGATTTATATTTCAAATATACTGCTAGCTCAATATACAATGAGTACATTTTACATAAATGAAATACATTCAAATCGTCTAGTGTATAAATCCTGCTACGTTGATGCGACTTATTTGGACTTAATATTACAAGTTTATTATACACTAGCTGTGCCCGCGACGACCTCGGCAAACGTATCGCGGTAAAATCGCGGACTTTCTCAAAAAATGCCAGGTTAAGAGTACTCTAAACCGACGAGCATGCATGACGAGGTTAATGGACGTAGATGAAGCGAAAGAGGTGTGTCAGGATCGTAGCAGGTAGAAATCCATAGCCTCTGCCTACCCCAATGGGAAACAGGCGTGATAATATGTATGTATGTATGTGCCCGCGACTCCGTCCGTGTGGATGTCGGAAAATAACATCATGTCATATTCACAATGTCTTCTATTATACTTAAGCGCCTACACAGACGAATACACCATTTACCTATAATATTATATTTTGTTTTTACAACCAACCGGCCAAGGTCATCATGAATTAAACTCTTCTCGTTCTGAGAAGAAGCCCATGCCCAGCAGAGGGACAGTAATGGGCTACATAGCCCAACAAACATTATGTTCTATATTTTCTATAATACTAACAACATCTAGTTGTATTTTTGGAACCAGCAACCAACAAACAAGTCAGATTGTGTGGAAGCAAATAACTTTATGAGTTGTTGCATAAGGCTATGGCTGTTACAAGTAATCTTTGTTTATAATTACTAAAAGATAATCTTTCAGCAATAATAACAGTTAAAAGACAAGAATACAAATAGGTAGGTGACACTACCTGACCTGGATACTATGATAATTAAGTGTATCACTTCAACATTGGTATATGCAGTTGGCTGTACGTCAGTGGTACGACACCACGGTACCACGATGACGTGCGCTTGACTGTACTACTAAGGAAGTACTTGCAATTGGTGTATGCTATGCTAAGCAATCGCGAAGCGGCAATCGCAGCCTAGGGCGTCTCCCCGCCAGGTGGACTGACGACCTGAAGAATGTGGCTGGGGGTAACTGGATGCGGAAGGCAGAGGACCGAGTGTTGTGGCGCAACTTGGGAGAGGCCTATGTCCAGCAGCGGACTGCGATAGGCTGAGTTGATGATGATGATATATGCTATGCTATGGCCTTGCTCATTGTAATGTTAATTTGAACCTGCTAAAGCATAAGATTAATGAGTAATTACGTTACTGTTGCATCTATTTATTCAAGCAAACCCCAGACACATGGATATTGACATAATGCATGAACTAAAGTGTAACATGAATATGTTGACAGAGTCAACCAATTTCCAGATGTTATACACAGAGCTCATAGCATTGTAGTATGGTGGCCTGGCTTTAGGGATGTGAAAAAATGATCGATAATTTTTGTTAAAAAAAATTTGCTTCGAATATTTTTTCGACTGCCTCGTTGGTCTGGTGGTCGCAAGCTCGACTGCTCAGCGTGGGGTCCAGTAGGTCTACTCGCGTTTTACGAACGACAAACGAAGTACGAACTTTCGTTCCGACTGATACTTACGTAATAAAGATAGGCACATAAAAAAGGCACAATTAAGATAGACTACGGTTCATAGTCGTATACAATTTACCGGAGATGAGAAAAACAAACGTCAAAACACGATCATCGCATGCGATAAGGAAACGATGGTTGACCGGAGTAGCAAATTGTGCGATGAATCGTACGATTTATCGAATATCGTCGAACGGGAGTAGACCACCTGGTTCGGGAAAAGTGTAATTGGGTTCTTGAACTCTCGACTTTCGAAGTTTGGGAGGCAGTGGTATGTGAGACGGGTGGGTGTGTTACAGACGCACGCTGTCGCTGGCGGAGGAGCTGGGCGACGCGGCCGTGGAGGCGCAGGCGTGCTACTCGCTGGGCAACACGTACACGCTGCTGCGCGAGTACCGCGTGGCGGAGGAGCACCACGCGCGCCACCTGGCGGCCGCGCGGCGCCTGCGCGACCGCGTGGGCGAGGGCCGCGCCTGCTGGTCGCTGGGCAACGCGCACGCCGCGCTCGGCAACCACGAGAAGGCGCTCTACTTCGCCAACGACCACTACACCATATCCAAAGAGGTCAGTCGCGCCAAGCGCCAACCTAACCGCCGCCATTACTACCGACTCGACCGACTTCCTCTAGGAGTTGACATTAATAATCTTATCTTATCTTAACTATTATAAAATTATAATAAAACAAAGTTTAACCGGATTAAATCGCGTATATTATTTAAATTGGTTTCCCTGACGTTTCGAAAGCTTTGCAGCATTTCGTGGTCGCAGGTAGACCAAGATGACAAGCGTCTTTACAGATAGTGTCGTAAATAGCGTAAAACTTTGTTTTATTATAAGTATAAAACAAAGTCGTCGTCTGCGACGCCGACCACCTGGCAAGGGAACTTGAAGCATGTTCTCAAGCATAATAACTTGCGAGCTCCACATCCCCATCGGAAACGCCGCCCGAAACCCAGCACAGCTGATCGTCGACCTGCTGTTCTACCATTCATCAAAGGGGTCACCGACAGAATTGGTCATATCTTGAAGCGTGCTTCTATCAAAACCTATTTCAAGCCCCAAAGAAAGATCAGCCAACTCCTCAGACCGGTGATGTATCACATTCCCTTACAAGATACAGGGGTCTACAAGATTGATTGTGATTGTGGGTTATCATACATAAGGCAAACAAAGCGTAGCATAGCCACTAAAATTAAAGAACATATAGCTGACGTCAAGAACAGACGCTCCACAAAGTCTGCAGTGTGTGAACATGCTCTAGACAAACCCAACCATTTTCTTCGATTTGATAAACCACAAGTTCTGGCGAAGGAAAAACGATATGTTACTAGAATTCTCTGTGAGGCTATTGAAATTTTAATAGAGAAGATGGTTGGCAGCTACCACCTGTTTGGAACCCAGTCCTAAAAATAATCAAATCCCAAACAGCACGCAACACTGTAAAATATAATGATATTGTGAGTGATTACTGCGTGCACCGAAACGATTTTACTTAATAATATTGTATGGTAGATTAAAATATATTTTTAGAAATATCTGTAAAGACGATTGTCATCTTAGTCTACCTGCGACCACGAAATGCTGCAAAGCTTTCGAAACGTCAGGAAAACCAATTTAAATAATGTACGTGATTTAATCCGGTTTAACTTTGTTTTATTATACCTATACTTGTTTTCCGCAGCTTGGTGACGTGCTCGGTATGGCAACGGCTCAGATGAACATCAGTGATCTTCGCAAAGTGCTCGGCCTGCCGGTCGAGACAGATTCCCCCCCGGCCCCGCCCTCTGACGACGACACCGCCCCCCGCACGCCCTTCAATGCTCTTCGGGTCAGGAGACAGAGCATGGAACAGCTATCACTCATACAGGTACATAGTATAAATATCATGTATATGCTTTCATCATCATTCAATTATTTTATTCTTAGTGGGCTTGCGTTTGACAACCACCTCACCTGATGTTAAGCGACGGTGCGGTCGACGATAGTAAACGCCTGCCCAGCAAAATACTATTCACTCTAGCCTTGTAGACCACCAGATTACTTCTATCCTCTTCTGAAATATGTCGGGTTTTTAAGCAAACTCACTAACAAGAGTGGTACAGTCCAATAGAAAGACTTGCATCCTAATTTTTTATGTCTGATAGTTTCAGAAAAATCTAATGTTGCAGGAAAACTATAAATGGACTAACTATAACTATAATACTGTTGTGGAAAACTTTAAATGTTGATAAGATCTATATATAACTACCCATGTTTGCAAAGAAATAAATGATATAATAAATAAATAAATTTTTCCCGGCTCTGTAATCACGTTTTTTTTTTCGATACTATTTGATCTTGGGCAGGGTGCCAAATTCAATAAAATAATAAATACAATGGCAAACTTTGCTATCCGTTCCGGTTTATAGTTTTCCCAAAATCTTAAAAATAAGCTAGATTGCAGGCAAAGGTTTAAGGTAAGCTAGGAAATAACGAAAGGAGTAGGGGAAAACAAAAAAGGAAACTTGCTCTCCAAGTTAAAACTCACAGCGGAAGAGTGGAAGAGTGTGGCTTGTGGCATATAACAGTGGAAATTTCCATAGAGGCCTTTGCCAAAGGCATGCTGAATTGAGGGGCATACTCTAACCTTAACAAATAACAAAGAAACAAATGAAAATTATTATTCAGTTTCTTGCCGGTTTTTTACTAAGGTCTATCAACGTGGAAGATTATAAGTTTCTATGTTGCATAAGGTTTAGAAATGGCAGGGGGGACTCATTTAAGCCACTTTGGCACTTTAGCAGGCTACATTTTGCAAACGGTATACCTGATAAAATTATGTATGAAATATTACCTTAATTTGACGACGTCTGTGGTCTAGTGGTTCGAGGGTCGGACTGCTGATCCTGAGGTCGTGGGTTCGATTCCCACAGGACACAAATATTTGTGTGATGAACATAAGTGTTTGTGTTGGTCTGGGTGTTTCTTATGTATTATGAGTATGTATTTACAAAAAAAAAGTATATATATGTATATTTTTTTTTTTTTTTTAGTCTTTATTTATTAAAGAGGGTTTTATCACGCAGTGATTATGTCACCCTCATTGGCAACATTCAAATAATTACTAATATAACTTATTGTCTATTAACAAAAGCAATTTTAGCCAGCATAAACAACATTCTCGCTTCCTCCGATGAGGGGAAAGCGAGTATGCTATTACACTTTCCTACCTCACATTTGAATTTAGAAAAAAAATATCTTCTTTGGACTTCTTTTTATCCATTGTCTAGTACCCATAGCACAAGCTCTGCATAGTTTGGGACTAGATGGGGATGTGTAACAAAAATGTGCCAAAAAATATTTAATTCCAAAAGACCTATTCTATGAGGTATCACACGAAGGAGTGCATGCTAGTTTGCCCTCCCATGTTAAAAAAAAAAAAAAAAAAATACATCCGCTGTTCACATGTATGGGCGCTACCCCTAAAATACGTAACTAGGTCTAAACTAATTTTGACTTAACAGACTGAAGGACATGACGAAAATATAAGGGTTCCTAGTAGGAACTTCGGAATCCTAAAAACGCGTTCAAACGTTTAAATGTTTTAACTAACCTAAGGTTACAGTGAAATGTAGTACCGAATATTTTAGTAACGGAATTATGATTGTAGTTATTGAACTGAGGACTGAGGATCGAATCAGTTCAAGCTTACATCAAATACAATAATTTGCATAATATTATCACAAAACTCTGTATCCCGGGTTGCAGTGTATGCAGTGTTCTTGCCGGCTCTTCTCCATAGGATCAACTTTTTGGAACCCTGCAACTAGATTCTAAACAATTTAAATTGTGGAAAGAAAAAATCGCTCAGGAGCAACATTCGAACCTGCGACTTCTGGCTCAGTACGCCAGTGCTTTAGCCACTAAGCTACCGTGAACACTGCTTGTGGTATCGAAATTCTCATCCACTTTGGCACGTCTTTGGGTGACGTCAGCGATATCTTATTAAGAAACAGTGCCTTTTAGGAGTCCACGACTATGCCTCGAAGTTTATTTTTAGACTGAGTCAATAAAAAAACACTCCCATTTTTAAAAGACTCGGTCACAACGAAAAGGTTCGGACCCTTTTAAAACGACTCTGCTCGTGGGAGCCGCGCCCTCCCCTGGCAGTCAGACTTCAGTCGGATGGGTCGCGCACCCGCGCTCTATCTTTAATCCAGAGTAACCGCAGTCCTTAGCTATCATGGAGTGTGTATGTATACAAAGGTGATATTACCTTGGTTCCCTGACGCGTCGTTAAATAATAAGGATCCTCACAGTGAAGTTGTGTTTTTGAACCATCAATCTTACTCAGATTACCCCAGACGCGAAGAAACGCGAAGAGGAAGCGGAGGCAGAGAAGAAGCCAGAAATTGTGCGAACAGAGTCCGAGGACAACCCGGAGTCGTTCTTTGACTTGGTGATCCGTTGCCAGAACTCTCGCATGGATGACCAGCGGGCGACCCTCCACAGCAACAAGGAGAATCGACCCAAGCCGAAGCCGGCTGCCGGAAAGATGCAGTGGTCCGCCAGCTCAACCCTCAGTAAAACAACTGGGTAGGTACACTTCAACAGTCTAGCTCACTCCACTACTGGAAATGACCGCGAAAAGATCTGGAAAAAAAAAAAAAAAAAAAATAAGTCAACTACCGAGTCGACAATCAAGGTTTACGCTTTCTTATATCAGAAATTCAGAAGTATGTTTCAATGTGTTAGCTTTTGTAACATTTCAAACTATGCTAATTAATATACATACAGGGTGTCTCATCGCTATGCTTCTTGGAGGAAAAGTACTTTAAATATTGAAAATAGAAAATTCTATTTCAAGAATACTTCATTTTAATAGTAATAGAGTTTTCAAAAGTGTCTTCCCTGAGCCGGTAATGGAACTTACAAGAATGCCAAAAAAAAAAATTAATTTAACTGCGCAGCTGTATCACGTTAAATAATGTTAATGACTGATGCAGGATTACTCAGACATAATCATTAGTTGTCATTATCATCAGTTTGTTGGCCAAAATTAATATTCTATCTATACACAATTTGATAGAATTAGATTTTATTAGATTGATAAAATAAACTGTGAACAATAATTTTACATCATCATGTAAGATTTCTATCGTTAGGGAAAATCGTGGATAGATAGGATATTAATTTTGACCATAGACCAGTAGTAGTACATTTTTTTTGGATTTTTTAATAACTACAAAGTCCTGTTATTTTGCTCTTTTTATAGTTCTAGCTAGGCACCATAATTAATCCACCATGTTAGGACATAAAGCTTAGCCCTAGAATGCAGACTCATTCGGCTGATAGTTTAGTCGGATTTCGGGGACATACGCGAGTATACATACATACGTGGGACACTCAGAAAGTTTTGCGAAACTAAAAAAAATTGTTCTATACGTACATATATTTTTATCAAATCTTTTCAAAGTACTTTCCACCAGCCTCTATACAAAGATTCATGCGCCTAAACCAGTTTTCAAAACACTTTTTCCAGTCCGCCGCAGACACCTCGTTTACAGCCTGCTCGAACGCAGCCAGCGCATCTTCCGGCGACGAAAATTGTATCCCTTTGAGCTGATTTTTTATTTTTGGTAATAAAAAGAAGTCACACGGTGCTAGATCAGGGCTGTAAGGAGGGTGACCCAGGAGTTTGACTGGCGTGCTGTCCAGGAAGTCCCTCGTTTTGAGTGCGGTGTGCGCAGGTGCATTGTCGTGGTGGAGCAGTAGCCCGCGGAGCCCTGTGTTTGGTCGCTTGTTGCTTATAACAGAGAAAACTTCTGGCAAACATTTGGTAGTATATCATTCGGCATTAATGCTTCTTTGATCCCGTAAGGGAATTGATACCAAGTGGCCAGTCAAATTAAAAAAGCTAGCGATCAAAATCTTACCCCCGCTTCTAGATCGCTTCACTTTGGTAGGCGTTGGCTCATTTTGAAACACCCAAACAGTCGACTGGCGCTTGGTTTCTGGGTCGTATTGATAAATCCAGGACTCATCACCTGTAACGATGTCGTAAACACGCCGAGACGAGCCTGCTTCAAATTTGTTAAGCATATCACGGCACCATTCCACCCGGGCCTGCTTCTGAGCATCGGTGAGGTTGTGCGGCACCCAGCGTGATACTATCCTCCTCACGCGAAGATGGCTGTATAGAATCTCGTGAACGCTTCCCGATCCAATCTTCAATATGTGTTGAATCTCCTGATATGTAATTCGCCTATTGTCTTGGATAAAATTTTTCACTGCTAGCACGTTTTCTTCGGTAACAGCCGTCAAAGGGCGACCGCTTCTTCGTCATCCCCCAAAGTTGGTCGACCGCGCTTGAATTCGTTATACCAACGATACACGGTTGCCTTGGAAGGGCCTTCATCCATGAATGCCATTTGAAGTCTATCGTACGATTCATCCGGTTTCAGGCGACACTTGAAATCGTATAAAATCATAGCTCTAAAATGTTCCCGGCGCAGATCCATATTTCAGTGAGACACAATACTTTGAATTAACTCGCAAAAAATGTGGAGGGAAATTTTGAAATTGGAACTTACTTATTTTTACTTATAAATAATCATATTTTCGAAAAACATTATAACTGGCCAGTCTCCCATATATAAAAACTTTTTTTCGCAATACTTTCTGAGGGGCCTGGTACTGTCAGCCCCATAATGATACAAAAATTATATTACCTACAGATTAGGTAGTCTGCGAGTCTGTAGTCGTATTTATTTTAATCTTTTGAGTAGTAACATTGTTATATTATATTATTTGTGAAAATTTTAAACATGTAGAACCCCACACAGGTGTCCCAGCGTGTACTTGACCGATTTCATTATCTACCTAACACGAACGGACACTTGTGTCTTATCTCATTATGATCTGCTATCTACACGAAATACCACTGAGCTATCTGCGCTTTCCAACTGCGTCTGCGTCTCACTGCCTCCGCCATAAGTGACGACACAGTGTTTATACGCGTTACTCATTTAGATACACAATATATTTTCAACATAAAGCCTCATTTTCATACTCTTTGTCTCATCTTTACATCGAACGTGTTTAAGTATCAGCGGATAATATTTTTAGTTCTGTGTATTTCTGTGAAGCTTATAATGAAGACTTATGATGAAGACTTAATGGGGTGTGTATTAAAAATTTATGAATATTTTATAGTATTCGATCGCACTTTGTTCTTTAAAAGATAATGCGTGGAAAATGTTGCGCTGAAATACAAACTACTCGTGACCCGTTATGACATAATAACAGTTGCCTGAAGACTAAGTTATTAGGTACTAATACGGAGAAGTAACTGCTATTATTTATGATAGTTGTTTCTGTTACGTCACGCCTAACACAAGACGACAATAATATTAAATGCAGTGCTAAATATACACTCAAATATTTATGTAAAGTTTCAGTTGTTTCGTGTGACTTGTTCGAGTTTTATGTGGTTTGATGTGTTTCATAATATTTTTCTTTGGATTTTTATGAACAAAAGAATATGTGCTAAATTCTGATTTATTTGTAAGTACTTAAAGAGAGTCTCGAAATATTATCAGCTTGTGTTAAGTCATAAGTCATTGTATATCATAGTTATAATTAACATAAGTTATTATGTGTTGTAAAATCTCTACCTCTCTCTCTCTCTTTTAATTCTTTGTTATTGATAAATATTGTAATCTGACAAATTCCATTGTTGAAATTAATATTGCCTATATTAATAATACAATACAATTCAATTAAAATAATTCTTCTTGACATAGTATTACGATTTCTAATTTTTTACTTTTTTGACATTCTTTGGGATTTTAACATTATTTTATTAAATATTTTGTTTTTTTTTATAAATTTACCTTGGCATGCTTAAAACATAATTATTTTGATCTTGTATAATAATTTGCACACCATTGTCATGGTAGAATGTATGATTGAATTTTTTGTACAAAATTCTTGCAATAAATAATTCTGATTAGATACCAAAACCAACAAACCACGAGCAGTTTCTTCTTCCACAATATAAGTTTCCAGCTTTCGTCAAAGCCTGTATTTTATTACAATAGTGCGCAAATAACAAATATACCCTGTCTCGTTTGATAAAAATAAACTGTGAACATAATATTTTTATATTGATTCGTGAACTGATTATCTATAACAAGTGTTTTTATCTTTCATATTATGCAGTGTATGTTGTGTACTAGATAAAATGTTTGATGGGCGCTCGCTATAATGATGATACAATTACGACAGGTCGAGTGACGCGATGATCACTATGATAAGTGATATGCAAAGTGAGCGGATGGACTCACAGCGCGCCGAGCTGCGACCCGTGGCCAAGAAACAGGCCCGGGAGCCCGGCCCCGGGACCTCGCTGCCGGGGCTCCGGACGCAGCACACCACCAAGACCAAGCCCGAGGATGACTTCCTGGAAATGATTGCCCGAGTACAGGTACACTCATGACTTCGTCAACATTATAACTTTCATTCTTACAGATGTGGTGTCGGTTATGCGTTTTTTACAACAATTTTAAACACATTTGCTCGTGCAGAGTATAAATTTTTTAACACATTTGCTCGTGCAGTGTATAAAATTTTACAGTTTAGTTACACATATTATGTAGAATTATTGGATTTAATTGATAAATATTATTTAAGATGTATTTTAATTGATTAAATACGCATAATTCTTGTGACAATACACTGTCGCGTATATTTATATATTTTCTATAGCCAACTTGTGACGTTTATAATATTAATCATCATCATCATTTCAGCTGAAAGACGTCCACTGCTGGACATAGGCCTCCCCCAGGTATCGCCACAACGGCCGGTCTGACCTAATATTAATAACAGGTCGAAAACGACGTTTCACGTTAGCATACTCACTATGGAATTAAGCGATTTTGATTAAACCAGTAACCACCATTACCAGTATCTGGTTAACAAAAAGAAAGATCTATTCAGAGAGCTGATAGGAAGTCTACTCTACTTAACTACTATATCAAGACCAGATATTACTTATTCAGTGACTTAGTAGATACCTTGACAAGTTCAACGAGTCTGCATGGAAAGCTGCAAAAAGAATTCTTCGATACCTAAAAGGTACTCATGAACAAGGAATAATATATACCAAAAGTAAGAACTACAACATAAGAGCATACTCAGACGCAGACTGGGCAAGCGACAACACAGATAGAAAGAGTGTCAGTGGAAGTGTCATACTTCATGGAGACAATCCTGTGGCTTGGTCATCAAAGAAACAACCTTGCGTGGCACTTTCAACAGCAGAAGCTGAGTACGTAGCAGCAGCTGTCACTGCACAGGATCTACTCAACATAAAAGGAGTTGCAAAACATCTAAACTGCTCTGGAGGATCCAATACACTTTTAATAGATAACTGCAGCGCCATATGCATTGCAAAGAACTATGAAAATTCCAAGAGGACAAAACATATCGACATTAAATATTATTTCTTAAAGGATATAATTAATAAAAAAATGATAAATATAAACTATGTAAAAAGTGATAATAATTTAGCTGATTGTATGACTAAAAGTTTGGGATCACAAAAGTTCATAAAATTTAAGAATATGTTGTTAAATTAAATTAATATTAATTAATAATTAAAAGTAAAATCTTAATATGGTAGTAAAGACCATAACCAGAGAAAGTTGCCACGCATGAATCGCAAGTAAAATTGTGATTACAACCATTCTCTCTCTATCTATTTCTGTGATATCAATCTTTTGTGACCAAAGGACAGAATTAGTGACCGCACACTTTGGAAGTTATAGGGTCAGAGTGTCGCCTTAGGTTATAGCCCCATATTGGTGAGTATGCTGGTGTGACGTTGGAATTAAGAGATTTTGATAATACCAATCTTTTGTGATCAATTCGTGACAATTTATGACCAAAGCACAGAATTCGTGACCCCATACTATAGAAGTTATAGCCCATATTGGTGATTATATTGGTGTGACGTTCACGCCAAACATGGTTTATTTAGCCTGATTTTGTGACCAGTTCGTGACGTTGATGTGCCAAATTTCAATAATAGAATTTAAAAAAAACATAGTTGCAAGAGGTGCTTGGTGAATATGCTAGTGTAAGCATTTCACATATATTAAAAATATTTTATTTTTCCGAAAATGGTTAATGCTATCCATTTTTTAATTGGTGTCTAGATTTTGTGATGACTTCGTGACGGAGAACGGTTATACAAAAACAAAAATAGACTAGTTGTGTGCCCAATGTGATTTCCCATCGGTGAAATCTGTGGAACCATCCGAATTTTCAAAAATCCTTTCTTAGTGCTCACCTACGTTATCTAAGGAACTACTGTGCAAAATTTCATCCTCTTAGAGCTACCGGTGTAGGCTGTGCGCTGTCTGTCAGTCAGTTTTAATCATCAACTCGGCCTATCGCAGTCTACTGCTGGACATAGGCTCCCAAGTTGTGCCGAAACACTCGGCCCTCTGCCTTTCGCAGAGCAGCGTAGACCCCACCCCCCGCCGCCCCGCCAGTTATATAGTTATTTATTTGTTAAACTTGGACTAGATTACATGGAAGGATTTTAGCACAGGCTTACAATTTATGTACTTAGGCCCCGTTGTTTGATCAGTAGTAAAATATGACTAATTGTTAATTTAACCATTAGTTCATTAACAATAGTTAAGGCTTTAACAATAGTTAAACTAGAAATATATTGAAGGCCCCGTTGTTTGATCAGTAGTCAAGTATACTATTAGTTCAAATACGTTGGTTAAACTGACAAATAGTAAAAAATTACAAAATACTGTTGTTTGATCAATAGTTAAACATGCCTATAGTTAAAATCATTGACAATTTGTTAAAAAGTTACTATGCATGGACAGAGTAGTTAACTTTTACCATAAGTAATTGTAAATTAAAAATAAACTTGGATCATCTCCTTTCTCCGAGCCTTTTTCCCAATTACGTTGAGGTCGGCTTCCAGTCTAACCAGATGCGGCTGAACATCAGTGTTTTACACGGAGCGACTGCCATCAGGCGCCCTAAACCCAGTTACTGGGTAATACCGATATCCTAAGGTTACCAGTTGTCTGACATTCGGACTTCTGAATACCCGTAACGACTGCCGTATATATTTTTATGGCAACCGGAACCGACAGCTTATCGTGCTCTCATAGGCACGGAGGGGTCTCGATGTGCAACGAAACGGTCACCCATCCAAGGACTAACCGCGGTTAGCGTAGTTTAATCTTGCAGATCTTGCAATCTACGCGGGTATAGCCACGAGCCCCAAAAATAAAAGACCTTAAATATAGCAAGATGCTTTAAAGATTTTGAATGTTCTTCTGATGACGATGAAATTATTGTGAATATTTATTGAACCGCCGCGCACCGTCCCAAAAACATTCAGAATCAGAAGTATGTAACTAGATTTTGGGATGAAGTTCATTTCTTTGAAAGATATATGTGTGACGAGACGACGGAGGGCGCAAGTCTTCGTTCTCATATTCATCCGAGTGATGATCAACAGGTTGATCAGGCATGAAGATATACAATATTTCAAGAATCAAAATCAGAACTAGGTACAGGGAATGCAATGAGGTTATTAATGACATTATATAACTAATCTGTGGTCGTGTCGTGATGACATATTGACTGACAGTCCGTCTTGACAACCAAATTCTTTTTAAAAAGCAAAAATAATATGATCAATATGTAGATACTCTTTGGAATATATTTATATATTTCATTAACAATAGTTAAGGCCTTAACAATAGTTAAAGCAGAAATACGTTGTTTGAAGATATTTTTAACAGTAGTTAAATATAACAATAGTCAATGGTGTTGCGGGTGAAGAGATAAGTGTTCGGCGGTTCAATAAATATTCACAATAATTTCATCGTCATCAGAAGAACATTCAAAATCTTCAAGCTAGCCACCGTCCTTGGATGGGTGATAGTTTCGTTGCACATCGAGACCCCTCCATGCCTTTGAGAGCACGATAACGGGTTGATACGGATTGTCAGAAGCCTGAAACTTTGACAACTGCTCTAATTTTAGGATGTCGGTATTACCCATTACCTGGGTTTCCGGGGACTGATGACAGTCGCTCCATGTAAAATACTGATGTGCAGCCGCATCTGGTTAGACTGAAAGCCGACCTCAACGTAATTGGGAAAAAAGCTCGGAGAAAGAGGTAGATTTCATTTCAAATTTACAAAAACTATAAGGGTTCCTTGTAGGAACTACGGAACCCTAAAAACGAATCGTCAAAGTTGACTACTCTGTCCATGCATAGTAACTTTTGGACAAATTGTCAATGATTTTAACTATAGTCATGTTTAACTATTGATCAAACAACAGTATTTTGTAATTTTTTACTATTTGTCAGTTTAACCAACGTATTTTAACTAATAGTGTACTTGACTACTGATCAAACAACGGGGCCTTATTTAATCTAGTTAAAGGGTAGAGTACTACTGTTCGCCTAGATAGGCAACAAAGTAACTGTGTTTAGGAGAGACACTTCCGATCCCCTATCGATATGGAAGGATTATAGCACATGTTATACATTCCGAGTTTATAAATAATAAAAAAAAAAAAAAAAACAAGCAACCAAAAGATAAGTACCATTATTTCTAAAATTGATAGGCATTGGTGCCGATTCTCTTGTACACCCACCTAAACCTAACTATAACTAAAATTTACAAATTTTAGTTTAGAAAATCATAAAACTTATTCTGTATTTACCTTTTTCTTATTTTAGAAAACTTGTTGACAGCTCTAATAATTGAGTTTGACGCATCTAAGTTGAATTGTTGGTGTTACCAGTACATCTTAAAAAAATTATTAAAGAGTGAATGGAATGACCGAAAGTTCTCAAAAACAGAAGGAAATTAAATAATAATTATATTTGGAATTATTAGTTTATCATTAAAATTAAGAAGAAAAAATCATGTCACGAAATAAAATACATTTTTGTTTTATATTTTCAATAAAATATATAAATTGGAATAATGTGATCAGATTAAAGAGCTAGGTTATTATTTTCTACGGCCCGTATTACAGAACGATACTCAAGCGTTGATCACTGTTTAAAACTAGTTTTGAGTTGAGCTTTGATTTTAGAATGTTCCTCAAGCATAGATTTATTGATCACAGTTCAGCTGAGTTTAGCTTTATTTTATACTGTCACCTGTTTCGGTATTTGAGCAGAGATTTGATCTGTAATCAATCAGTCTAGTGTGGTCCAGACTACGCTTGAGTAGAGATTTCTATTTTAATTCAGGTCAAATTCGTGTGTTATGTTGTTGAATTAAAGTTTATAATAATTACCGTTCTGGAATAAGACCGATACTCATGTAACGATTCTATCCTTAAGTAGTGGTGATTGGAGTTTAAACTGTACTTGAGGAACCTTCTGTAATACGGGCCTAAGAGTCCCTATTAAAGGAGATATATTGTTATTATTGCAGCGTATCATATTGTATATCTTAAACAACGAGAAACAGAGCTATTTGCAAAAAAACGAAAGAACGCAAGGACCTTTGAATTTCATGGGCAATCACAATAATAAACTATTTCTTTAATTTAAAAAGCTGGAATTTCCCTTTTTAAAGACGTGGTTAAAAAGTTCTAGCACCCAGGACACGAAATTTCTCAAAAAAGTTGAATAAATTAGAATATAAGCTAAAAAGTACCACACAGGATTACAAACTTGGAGACTTTCTCCCCAAAAGAGGGAAAATTTGTGAATTCAGGCTTTTTAGGGACACATATTAGCATAATATGATAGAATTGAATGTCAAACATAGTTTTTTTTTTTTTCCCATTGTATGGATTTATGTACTTCTTATCCTTTATTATATAGGTACCTCTTCTTATCGAAATTATAAATTTCATTGTATATTTCTATGAACAATTTACCTTTCTGCTGAATCTACAACAGCTGCAACCACATAGTAGGCATCCATTATTTATTTTAAACTACCTAAAAACTATAAAAATTAATAAAATAAGCTTTGCAATTTTAGTTGTTGATAACTAATTATAGTCGACATGTATTTTGATGCCTTCTAAAAATAGTCAGATTTAGGTTAACATTTCTAATATTAGGTGAAAAACGTCAATTACAGAATAGCAAAATGTCAATTTTTACTAAGTTGAATAACTAAACTAATTTTGGTCCTGTCAAACCAAAAATTAGTTTTAAAGTGAATTTCAGAATAGAAAACGTCGTTTGACAGGACTAAACTAAATTTAGGTGATTTTTAGTTTAGTTTAGAGAATTTTGTGACAAGAGAATCGGCACCACTGTCTGTTAGTGTGAGTGTGTAGGTATGAGGGGGTGGGTCGTGTATGTGCGTTAGTTGGACCGACGACCTGAAGAACGTGGCTGGCGGGGACTCATAGACCAGTAAGCCTCTAGACGCCGGTTAGCTGGACACCCCCGGTCACAACGCATATGCTCTACCACTGCATATCATACGTCCCTCCGCCAATCGGAACGTCACTCAGTCAGCGAGCGGCACCAATCATAAGGAATAAAACCACCGAACTTTTGAGGCGGTCAATCATAACGCGCCGTCCGCCCCCCTGACCCCACCAACTTTTTACGACTGCGTTCGAATACAAAACTTTGTTTATGCGGAGTCTTGAAGCTTACTGGTCTGTGGGGGGACTGGACGCGGAAGACAGAGGCCCGAGTTTTAATAGTGTTATTATGTGGTGTTGTGCAGGGCTCGCGGCTGGAGGACCAGCGCACGGAGCTGCCGCGCGTGCGCGTGGAGGCGCCGCGCGCGCGCAACACCGTGCCCGACGACGACTTCTTCTCCTTCCTCATGCGCGCGCAGGCCGGCCGCATGGAGGAGCAACGAGCTGTGGTAACACTCCATTATACATTACGGTACCTATCCGGTACTTCCGGTACTGGACTACTGTTAAACAATACCAACAATCTTATGTTATTTCAACGACCATGACGTCTGTGGTCTGGTGGTTAGTGTCGGACTGCTGATCACGAGGTTGTGGGTTCGATTCCCACAGGACACAATTATTTGTGTGATGAACATAAGTATTTGTGTTGGTCTGGGTATTTCTTATACATTATAAGTATGTATTTACATACTGTCTCCATCTAGTGAACAAATTTAAATTGCTTATAACTTGGACCTTTTATTAAATATTTATATAAACTGTCCAACAATTTATATTATTGTCGTGTTGGAAATTGCTGTCTTGTTATTTCGTTGCGTACCAAAAAGAGCAGATTAATGTGTTCTTTTTTTAAATAATTAAGCTATTTCCGAGCAAAAAACACTAAGCACTTTTATTCTTGCTGTCGGTTCCTCCACTCTACTGCTCATCTTGCAAGTGTATTTTGAGCCAGTAGGTACCTGTTATCCAAACAGGCTGAAATTTTACATACACATCAGCATTGCCAGATGTCCCGATTTTTTTATCAAAATTAAATGTCCCGCGCGGGACAGGCCCAGTCCCGCTTTTCGGGAATAACTCGACCGTGCGTGCAGTATGCTGAGGAAGCGCGGCCGGGTGGCACAGACAAGTGTGGACTGGCCGCCTACCTGGCGTACGCGCCGAATGAAGTCTCTCACTCTTTCCTTATCCCCATTTGTTTATAAATTTCTATTTTGCGAAAACGTACGATTACGTACGAAGGAATAACGAATACCTATTGCATTTGTTTTAGTGTTTGGAAAGCAGTGAGCAAGTAGTGAGTTGCGTTGCGTGCATTGTTTAGTTTGATTACATTAAGCAAACAATTCAAATATCACATTTTTAAAATACATTTTCTATGGCTATTTTGGTATCTATTGTCACGTAAACGTAACTTAAAACCCAAATAAAAAGATAAATACTTTAAAACTTCTGATTATATACGTTTTTTTTACTATGTCCCGCTTTCGATGAAAGAATCCCGCTTTTTTCACTCAAAAAGTTTCAACATCCCGACTTGACAAAAAAATAATCTGGCAACGCTGATACACATGTAGTTCTGATGACAGTACAGTCAGTACTGCATTGAATAAAGCTTAAAAAAGTACTATAAAGTTATCGCTCCGCCTTTGCTTCATTATTGTCTATTGTTTCAGATTCCGAACAAGGACGCCCGTCCCCGCAAGAACGGGCCTGTTCCTAAGAAGTAAACTCATGGGAGCAGAGCCCTATTACTTCAGGTGTTGTTACTGTGCCGTTGTCGTTTGCTTCGATACGATGTTCAGTTTCTTTTCGTTAAGTTGTCATGCACAATGTACAGTCAACCAAATGGAATCATGACCCACCATAAGCTTAATTTTCTACAAACATTCTAATACAATTAGGTCGAGTTTCGCTCAAAGATATTTCCGTGGCAACAATCTTGTTATCAATTTTATTGTACAGTGACAGTTAGTTTCTTCTAATTTGATTGATATTCTTCTGGAATTAAAAGAGATCGTATAGGTTTTTGAATAAAAAAAATTTAGTTCTTTTTTATAGATAAACTATGCGGAACGACAGTTAATTCGAAATTCAAAACATTATTCTAGCTTTATCAAAAACGTAACTTTTTATCCAATTATTAATCTATTGCATTTAATAACAAAGCTCAAAATTGCATAGACCTCTGACCCGTATTAACGCAGTTTCCTTAATATTCAAAATGTCCTAAGTGCAGCACGATGCTAATAAGAAGAAAATTTTACTGTTTTGACAATATCATACGAATTCTCGGCTGAGTGGGTCATGATTCCGATTTGTTGACTGTACATATACATGCTGAAATTTGAATCGCCATTTCCTAAAAGGGGTAATTGTACTCATCATTATGAACAACTTTTACTATGGAACCAAACCTGAAATCGCGAAAAAAAACAGTTGGTCCCTACATTTGTTTCACTTAAATCGATAAAATGTAGGGACCAACTGATTTTTTTTCGCGATTTCAGTGTTGGTCCCATAGTAAAAGTTGTTCATAATAATGAGTATAATTACCCCTTTTCGGGAAATAAGCGATTCAAATTTCAGTATGTATATTGTGTGGTCTAGTTTTCATATAATGATGTGTTTGCGGCCTAATGTTAAGATAAACCCCAAAGTACAGCAATGTAGTGACAGCTGGCGGTGCCTAACAGCTTTGAGATAAACTAATAACTTGTAAGAGTTTTAAGCAGCGTTTTATTTTACATATCAACACTCTTAGTTATGTTTAATTAAATAAAAATGCATATTTACTTATTTAACTTTTTTTTATTCACTTATAAATTCTTTTTTTTATTCGAACCACCAAAATTTACTTTATTTCTAATATCATAATTAATGAACTTTGAATCTATTATAAAATGTGTACGTCGAATGATGAATGTTACATTGATTGAGGCTAAATCAACTTTGCTACATAAGTGCCTGACATCATTGTCATCTCTTGCTTGGTGTTATTTATATTCGTTAAGCTAACTTTCTTATAAAAATCTTATTTTCTACAACACTTTTGTATGTACTCAACTAAGTTATAATATTTTAGTATAAGTAAGTGATTATGCAATGATTTATTGATAAGTTAAGTATATCTAATTTAAAATATTATTACCGGCTTCAATTTTGATTGAGCCTATACAATTTGATTAAATATTGTATTTTTTACACTTTTTGACTCCAGAATCCCGTGAATTTATTTGACATTAAAAAAACGTCAAGTTGATCCAAGCCTGTTCACCCAAAGACATTTCTATACTTACGTCAGTATAATACCTTTATGTGTTCACCACAGACTCTTCACAGAAACGTCATAATTGCGTCAGATTCAGACAGAGACCGACGGTAAATGTCATGTCTCTGGATTCAGATAAATTGTAACATCTTTTTACGTCATTTAGGTGGCGGAATTCTGGAGCCAGCTTTAAAATAATCTGTGAAAAAATCGAATTATTTACTTTACTTATAATGGACAATCGAAGACATGGTAACTTTTACACATGATTTAGATTTTTTAATATTTTATACAACATGTAACAGACTGAACGTAAGTCCTAAAAATTCTTTGTTCAGAATCACTGAACGCACTGAGACACGGATTCAATGCATTTCATTCAATTAAAATCGTCAGTTTCAAATCTATAAATAATTCTTCTGTACGTGTGTTTGTCACCTAACTCCTCCTAAACGGCTGGACCGATTTGGATGAAATTTTGTGTGTATATTTCAATGGGTTTCTGGATGGTTTGAAAACACAATTGGACCCGGTAGGTGGCGCTGCTTCCTCCTAAATGGTAGGAACGGTTTTAATGATATGTGGCGCTGCTTTTCCGGGCAGGACGTCTGTCGGGTCCGCTAGTTTTAAATAAATTACAAAATCAAAAATTATTATTCGTGCGCCCTTAGCCCCCCCCCCCCCCCCCCCCTGGATCCACCACTGTAGTCTGCAACTGACATGTTCTAGAAATCGTCATAAAATTGCCACCCCCTGAGAAAAACCCTGGATCCGCGTCTGTAGCGCATACAATTTTGTATACTCTTTTATGTCAAACTGTATTTGTTAATGTGGGTCATAGCCTGTTAGGTATGTACAGTTTATTTCGTTATAATAACTAAGCAGTGCATTTATAGCGAATGAGTACCAACATGAACTATTTCTTATTTAACCACAGAATAACTAAAATAATATTAACCTAGTTTAACGGTACAAAAGCAAATGTGAAAATGTATCGGTCTGTATTAAATACATGAAAAAGAAATGCGAGTGGGAAGGATTTTAACTATGCTACATTTTACCCATCTGTTTTTCTAAATTCATTTTGGATACTAAGGACACAGATAATATAATACTATAGTAATGAATAAGTATATAAGCATAACTCCTATACGACATCCTGCAGCTATCCAGCAACCCAGGTACTTACAGATACGTAAAAACATGTAACTTTGTGAATTTGAGAAAAAAAAAACAGGTAGTATTCATAATATTCTAATTGGGGTATTTGAGGTCTTGCGTTTATTCAGTTACACGTTATATAAGCAATAATTTTATTTATAATTTTACACCAACTTTAGCAGTAAGTTTTAACATTAGGTGACAAAAATCAATTTTTTATATTCAATTTTAACATTAGATGTCAAAAATCAGTTATTACATTGAATAATCTGTTAGTATCGTATCGCCAGCCCGCTGACCCTACTCTCGCGACACACTACTACGTTACTTGATAATGATTAACTCAAAATTGATATTGAGGAACATTATTTCCTTTCTCACATAAACTCGAAATAACCTAATGTAACGATATTATGTTAAATAATTTCTTGGGTTTTCGCGATCACTACACATTATAATAAAACAAAGTTTAACCGGATTAAATCGCGTATATTATTTAAATTGGATACGATTTCAATTAATAATATTGTACGGTAGATTAAAATATTTTTTTAGAAATATCTGTAAAGACGCTTGTCATCATATTCTACCTGCGACCACGAAATGCTACAAAGCTTTCGAAACGTCAGGAAAACCAATTTAAATAATATACGCGATTTATTCCGGTTAAACTTTGTTTTATTATAATGTGTAATGATCGCGAAAACCTAAGAAATTTTCATAATTATTTAAATTGTATGCAACAAAAAGTATCCAAAAATCTTTAATTTTTAGTTTTATGCTTTATACAACGTGTCCGAAATGTATGCTCATATTTAGTGAACTTATTCAAGGAATGCTGTCGAACAACTTTTGCTAAGGGGTCAACCCTGAAATCGCGAATAAGAAATCAGCTGTTCTGTACATTTTGTCGAGCAACATCGATGATTTTGTAGAGAACAGCTGTTTTTCTATTTTTTCTCGATTTCTGTGTTGGTTGTTTTCAAAGTTGCTCTACACTATGTCTTGAATGAGCTCTTCGAATATGACTGCACGCATTTCTGATACACGCTGTATAATGTTGTATTCAATTCATTCCAAATGCATTTAATATAATTTTGACATACCTATTTAAAAAATTATGTAATTTTTTTAAGGATTAATTGACTTTGTGTTTCATTATTTTGTGCGGCCACTGAGAGAATGCGTTCCAGACAGTTTCTGATTCTACAAAATACGACGAAAAAAAATCGTTTACCGTTAATCGTGCACTACCTACTTATACAAAAATTTGTATGTAATTTAGAAATTATTCATATCATGGTATAATAAGAATGATTCATATTAATTTCAATCCATCACTTTCAATTTAACTTGACAGCTGACATAAGGCAAGAAACAGCTAAAATTGAAAATATTTTATTTTATTTTTTATTTAAATCCCCTATTGTATCTCGGGTATTCTTAAGTCAATGGAATTATAATATCTTAAAGCAAAATTTTTAATGTTTTATCGATAACGTTTATCAAAGCTCATTTTCGGATCCAATCTGAATTCATCGATTCTGTCAGAAGAGGAAAGGAATCGCATATTTGAATGTAAATTTTGCACCAACAAAAAATTTGAAGAACAACAACGACGACGACTCGTACGTCGACAACGCTTCCTCTACTCCTGCCAGCCGTGACGCAGTCGAAGGGTGCAGACTAAGGCCCGTATCACAGAACGATACTCAAGCGTTGATCACAGTAAAACTAGTTTTGAGTTGAGCTTTGATTTTAGAACGTTCCTCAAGCAGAGATTTATTGATCACAGTTCAGCTTCATCATTACAGCCGAAAGACGTCCACTACTGGACATAGGCCTCCCCCAATTAAGGGGGGGATATGCCATAATCGCCACGCTTGGCAGGCGGGTTGGCGATCGCAGTTGGTTGGTTAAATACTCAGAGAACGCTGCTGCCCATCCTCTGGTGAATCCCTTAGTCGCCTTTTACGACACCCATGAGAAGAGATAAGGGTGGTGCTATTCTTTAAGTCCGGCACCACACGGACCGTTCATAACTGTTTCGTTATTTGAGTAGAGATTTGATCTGTAATCACTCAAGTGTGGTCCAGACTACGCTTGAGTAGAGATATCCATTCTATTTCAGGTCAAATTCGTGTGTTATGTTGTTGAATTAAAGTTTATAATTACCGTTCTGGAATAAGACCGATACTCAAGTAACGATTCTATCCTCAAGTGTGAAGTGATCAGGTGATTGGAGTTTAAACTGTACTTGAGGAACCTTCTATAATATGGGCCTAAGACTAAGAATAAGAAAAGCCTGTCTCGGGGCGGTTGCGCCAACCCATCGCGGCTGCGCCTCAGGACCAGGACTGACACCGTCACTTTTAATTTGTTATATTATTTTGTCATTGTATGTTGTGTTTTGTAAATATTAGTGTTTTATAGTGAAAGTTTATTTATATGTTGAATGATGACGGCAGCAGCGATGCTGATAGGAGCGCTAGTCAACCTCTGTCATCGTTGGATGTCCTGGTTCGATGTCCTCATTGCCCCCAGGCACGCTTTTTCAAAGGTAAGCGGGGCCTGAGTGTGCATTTCGGGAAGGTCCACAAGCTCCGGAATGCACCTCCTAACACCATCCCTACACCGACTTCGATCCCATCATCAACTATACCCATTACATACCCGTTTTGGCAAAGTATTTCAAAATTTAAAACTCTGTTCCTGTTCTGAAGCGGGTTCCCCGCGGCGTAAGACCCTCCGTTGCACAAAATTTAGCGGGATGTGTCCGCCTTGCCGCTCGGGAGAACTCGCAGCGTGCCTGGGAACAACTACTCACCTTCCCTTATAGGATTCTGCATGTCCAGAAAAATTTGGCAAACGGGAAAACTTTAACGGCCCAAATTAAAGAAAATTGTAATCTTGTCCCAAAATTTCGAATCAAAATTCCGGGAACAGATTTTGTGCTCGTCTAGAGGCACAACATGCCAACATGTAGAATCGAAGCTAAGGGAAGGTGATATTAGAGGAGCGGCCAGGATACTTTTTAGTAGTGATGTGGTCGCACCATGCTCTCCAGATTCTCTTGCAGCTCTGGAGAGCAAACATCCTACTCCAGCAAATGACCTTTCTTTTCCCGAACCTCCTGATTCAGACTCCGATACACTTATTATTACAGCTTGGGAAGTGGTCGCAGCCATAGGCTCCTTCCGATGTGGCTCCGCTGGCGATCTTGACGGCCTGACGTCACAACACTTGAAGGACCTCACCTGTGCACGGGCAGGCTGGTGAGAAACTTTTGAAGGAGCCTACCGCTCTGACCAACTTAATGCTCTCCGGTAATGTGCACGAGGCCGTCATCGACATTTTGTACGGGGCAAATTTATGTGCTCTGCGCAAAAAAGACGAAAACGAATTAAATTATGGGAAAGGTGAGGTCATCCTAAAGGTTGAGATAAAGAATGCTTTTAACTCTGTTAATAGGGACACCTTGCTGGCAGAAGTTAAAGAAACACCGAAAATTTATAGTTGCCTTTGGCAATGTTATAGATATCCAACAAAATTACTTTACAAGGACAAACTTTTAGAAACAGCAGTTGGCTGTCAACAAGGTGACCCCCTCGGGCCAGTGATTTTTAGTTTAGCCATCCATCTAAACATTAGACAACTAAATTCCAAATTTATTGTATGGTATTTGGATTATTCTGGATGTCGGAACTCTAGGAGGCGTTGTTAATACTGTATTTATTTATTTATTTACTAAAAAGCACACCAACAACCAATTCACAATTATTTTTATAGAAGGGTAGTATACATAATACAAGACCTTACATTTTTAAAGGAACATTTTAGAAACATAGGCTTAGATCTCAACACTTCCAAATGCGAAATTGTCTTATTCGACTACATCGTTAAAAAACGTAACCTTTCAAACGTTTAACGAAATAGCCCCAAATACACATATATATTACGCAAAAAAATCTTAACTCCTCCTAGGGTCCCCAATTTTAGAAGATTCTTTCTCAACTTTCATAGAAGAAAAAATCCAAAAATTCAACGACATTTCGGAACGATTTCTCAAATTTAAAATGCTTTCGGTCATGACTATTATTCGTTACTGTTGTTTCGGCCCGAAATTTACGTATATACTCCGCTCTTCTCGTCTATGGAAGCACGGCCAACTTTTGGAAAAAATTGATAAAATTATACGTAATAGTTTAACCTCCATCTTAAATGTGGCCTTGGACGAACGCGCATGGGTTCAGGCTACTCTGCCTATCCGTTTTGGTGGCCTTGGCGTCCGCAAAATTACCAGTATAAGTCTACCGGCATTCTTATCCTCGGTTCACAGTACTGAAAAATTTACCAG
Organism: Asteroscopus sphinx; assembly: GCA_949699075.1. Lineage (NCBI taxonomy): Eukaryota > Metazoa > Arthropoda > Insecta > Lepidoptera > Noctuidae > Asteroscopus > Asteroscopus sphinx. The sequence continues at coordinate 611,190 of OX453002.1, read as the reverse complement.
GAAAATCCTATCCTCCACACTGGTTAATTTTGAGGTATCGTGTTTAACCGATGCTGTGAATGCTTGGAAAATCGCTTGCCCGAATACAGACACGCCCGTCAACACATTTCCCCAGAGACAGTGGGATGAGCCACTCTGTGGTATGATACGGAATGATCTTATTAAGGGGAGGCATTGGGAAAAATTGGGATTTTACAATCAAAATATTTTCATTTGTGGATACGACGTTGATCTAATTTTCATATTTAAGATTTTTCATTATATTTACTAGATTTTGGTATAGGCAAAACTTGCTAGATAGGTTTATTTTCCAAAGTAAGGTCTGTTTTTGCACTATTTCGCATTGCATTTAGAAATTCCAATAGTTTTTACTGGTATTGTTTTTTGTGAATAAGATATATCTTGTACATATCAAAATTCTGGTAAAACAGATTTTTATTTAAATGTTTATTCGCTGAGATATTTGCAAAAATTTAAAAAAAAACATCAAAACAGCGCATTTCCGCTCTGTGACACGCGCAATTTGCCGTATGTTAGAAAGGGACGGTTGCAAATTCAATGCAGCACCTTAATACGTCAATCACAACCGCCGAGCGTGCTCGCCTGCTGGCTGTGGATGAATGGGAGTCGGGCCTATGGCTTCAGGTGCTTCCGTCGTCCAACATAGGCACAATGCTGGACGACACCACCTTCAGACTCGCTGCATGCCTTCGTTTAGGTGCTCCCTGCTGTGCTCCGCATCGCTGCCACTGTGGTGAAGCTGTCGACTGCGTCGGACACCACGGCTTGTCTTGCAGCAGAAGTGCAGGTCGTATAGCACGGCACGCTAATATAAACGACATTATCCGTCGTGCTCTTGTCACCGCCATCGTTCCAGCTATTTTAGAACCAAGCGGCTTGGCACGTGACAATGGCAAGGGACCAGATGGTATGTCTTTGTTACCATGGAAGATGGGTAAGTCTCTGCTGTGGGACGCAACGTGCGTCGACACCATTGCGCCATTACATCTTCCTAGCTCGGCAAGCTGTGCTGGCGCTGCCGCTGCCGCTCCAGAGAACCTCAAACGGCGAAAATATAATATTATTATTATCAGCCTGTAGTGTCCCACTGCAGGGCAAAGGCCTCCCCTTTTTCCACTTGTCCCTGTCTTTTGCCTTCTGGGGCCATAGTTAACTTAGTTATTAATAATTATATTTTCGAGGCGTTTGGGGTAGAAACCCTCGGGTCGTGGGGTCCGAGTGCCCACCGTTAGTCGACACTTCACTTTACCAGAAGGCTGGCCTTTTACTTTGGTCAAAGATTAAGCATTGCCATACAACGCGGCAATGCTGCCAGTCTTCTGGGCACGTTACCAGTTAAAAGCGACGCGGAGGAATATTTTGATGCTCCTTTTTAGTTTTTAGCTTTAGGTGTAGTTTTATTTAAAGTTTTGTTATTTTTAAATAATGTATTTACCTAATGTTTTCTTAATTCTGTCTAATAAAATTCTATTGGATTTACTATTAATAATGATTTAATATTAATTAGGTATAACGTCACAATAAACTACAATCGTTTAGCGCTGTGATGTTTGATGATTCTCTCAGCGGCCATACTATTTAAAATTATTATCCAACGCATCTATGTTGTATTTTTTTTTACATCTTATTAGTAAAATAGCGTCACTCTTTTCTCGTCATCGAAATTATATAATAACCCGACAGTTGAGATTTTTTTCAAATTTTATAATATTGTCATGATACTGATACCATTCTGCGAGGCGCGATCTTAACACTGAAATAACAAAAATACAATGTTATTAGAGTATAAACTATATTGAAAATTGATATGTATAAAAGATTGTTATTTTAGGCCAATAAATGCCAAACTAAACATTGAACATTGAATTATTGTTTTATTTAGTCCATAAAATATTGTACATTAACGATCTTTCGTTATTATTTTTCTCATTAAAACCTATTTTTAAAAGCTTTTATTTATTACTTACATTGTTTGTTACTTGGTTTAGGTCTAGGTGTGTCCAGGCACAGCGGCGCCGTCCACTCCGTGCGGTCCATCATACAGCACAGGGCGACGCGTCCTGCTAGTAATAACATCACATAACCAAACCATTGCTGTTCCACTGCTGTGCGCGCGCCTCTTCTCCGAATGAGAAGGGCCAGGCCTTGCTCTAAAGCTAAGCTGAGCCTGTGCTCTATGAAGCTAGCACAGTAGCTAGTTCCACTTATAATGGCTTATTTGCCATTGCTATGAGCTTGATCCATTGACCATACACCCCATAAACGCCAAATATAATCAATTCTCTCAACTGGCTGAGGTGCGAGGAAGCGGGGTACTGCAATTCGATTGGCCCTACCAAGGCGGCTTTTCATCATGATCATCATCATCATCAATTCAGCCGGAAGACGTCCACTGCTGGACATAGACCTCCCCCAAGCATCTCCACAACGAACGGTCTTGCGCCTTCCACATCAAGCGGATTCCCGCGACCTTCACCAGATCGTCGGTCCACCTTGGCGGCTATTGGCTGTTCACTAACGCGGAAGTTTTGCTAGCTCACTTACCTATGTGGTCGAAACTGATTTGATTTCAAGTTTTTAAGTAGCAAATAGTGGCGACCCACATCAGATCTATTAGACTGTTGTGTTGTTGACAGGCACCGGTCGCCTGCTATAGTGTTATGAGGCGACTTTTAGGTGTATGCTCGATGGCTTGATCGTACCTACATGTAATATTTTGCGTTATTTATTTTCGTACCTAGTTGAAGGTTTGGTATTGTCGCGCATCAAATGTTGTGAAAGAAAATATATTTTTCATCATCATCATTTCAGCCGATAAACGTCTACTGCTGGACAATGGCCTCCCCCAAAGGGAGAAAGTTTATAAAAAAAAAAGAAGTTATTTCAGACATTACTGCCCATAGTTTGTTAGTAATACAGAAACCATAATCCATGCCATAATCGCCACGCTTGGCAGGCGGGTATATTTTTAGTTTTTATTTATGTCTAATGGGCTTGCGTTTGACCGCCACCTCACCTGATGTTAATGCAATGGTGCGGTCGACGATGTTGTTTTATATATTTTGTGGGTGTACCATATTTAATATTTTTTTAGTATTTACCAAGATAGAGGCCGTAGTAACGCATTCTGTAAAAAATTCAACTGGCTACTTAGGTATTACGGTTAAAAAGATACAGCCCTGTGACAGACAGATGGACGACGTAGGTTTAGTAATTTGTGTACCCTTCAAAGTAATATTTTTAATTACTTATTTATCCCAATCACCACTACCATTACAGGACACTCCCAATGCGGTAGTGTGGTCCTTAATTATGCCAAACATAACACGTACAATGTAATTTTTGTGAATTCATTCTGAGTGCAGGAAAAAAAATCTATATAAAGCAAGTTAGTTCGTCCGCGCGGTACTGCGATTAATTGCGGCCTCCGCCACCGCCCCACGTAATTGTCCGGCACATATAGGCACACCTCCTTCAATACACCCGGGTTATACGTCTGGCCCCTTATTAGCAAACTAAACATATATGTGACAAGAGCTAAGTCACTCCTTGTTTTCAACTTATTGTACCCAACCATGCCTAGGACAAACAAGGTTGGGTACATCAGTGGATAAAAAGGATATACTCAAATACTGATTTAGCTCGTATATCTGAATGGAGTACAGCGCACGGGTTAAAGATTAACCCTACAAAAACTCAGGTCATTGTTGTCGGCAGCCCTTGGCTGACTTCCAGAATCGACTGGTCACAACTTCCTCAAATTATATTTGATGGTACCACAATACCTCTAAGTGACTCAGTCAAAAACCTTGGGATCCACATTGACAGAAACCTCTCTTGGGGTCATCAGCTGCAAGAACTCAGTCGCAAATTGTTTGCGTCAGCGGGATCCTTGAGGAGATTACGCAATTTCCTCCCAACTGCTACCAAAACTGCGCTTGCCCAATCCCTTCTTCTTCCAATCCTTGACTATGCCGATGCCAGCTATCTAGATCTTACACAGGCACAATTAGACAAGCTTGAGCGACTCCAAAATTTTTGTATCAGATTTATATTTGGCTTGCGCAAATATGATCACGTTTCCGAATTTCGTACTAAGCTCAAGTGGCTTCCAATACGGCTTCGCCGGAATACTCATATTTTATCACTTCTCTACAGTACTCTGTTTAATCCTAAAACCCCCATTTATCTCAAAGAACGTTTTATGTTCCTTCATGACACACATACTCGATACTTAAGATCATCGGAAAACTTGAGACTTCAGATGCCAGCACATTCAACCATATTCTATGACAAATCCTTCACAGTCCAAGCTGCTCGTTTATGGAATGCGTTACCTGTGCCTATAAGACGTGCTCAGTCCCTAGCTTCTTTTAAAAAACTTGTAAAGGAACATTACCTCTCTGTATAAACTGTTATTTTAGTGAGATGTTGCTACTCTGGTATATACACGTATTTTATTTTGTTATTTATTAAAGAATATTATTTGTTGTTACATTTGTATATATTGTATATATTTGGTATATATTTATGGATATATATTAGAATTTATTTTATTTATACATGTAATATTTTCTATGGTAGGTAAATATCTATTTATTTATTATATTAAATATTAGTAAATTTTATGAAAATGCACTACATACTGCCCCCATCTATTTTTCACGTCTTCCTTGTCCATCCAAAGGTTGTCTGGAAGATATCGCTATTAGCGATAAGACCGCCAATGTACCCTTATTTTACATGTTAGTCCTAAGTTTAATAATGTTATTGGTGTACAATAAAGAATATTCTATCTATCTATCTATCTATCTACTCCTTAAAGTTTTAAACACAAATATCTTGTGAATTTATTTTGTATGCGCTCCAACATGAGACTGTAATTATCTTTATGTGGAGCCCATATAACCGCATTGAATTCAAGTTGACTTCTCACGAGAGCATTATACCTACAGTGCTGTTACAGCTTTTATGCTTGAGAAACCCACTGCTCGACGAAGTATGAAACCTAAACTTCTGTACGACTTCTTAAAAACATTTGTTATGTGCTCCCGAAATGTCAGCTTAGTGGGCGTACCCCAAGGTCACGCACTACTTCAGTCCGCTCCATTGCTGCACCGTCCAGCTCGTAAGTATAGCGAAGTGGATCCCTCATTCTACCAAAAGTTATGATTGAGCATTTATTGACATTGAACTTGAGTTTATTTTTGTTACTCCACTCGACTACCCTGTTTATATCCTGCTGTAGCCGCGTGCAATCCCGTTCATCTTTAACGGCCATCAGTAGCTTAAGGTCGTCTGCAAACAATAGACAGGTGGCATCTCTGACGACACCAGTACTAGTACATATATCATTAATCTGTGGACACCAGGCAGGTCATTTATCATGATGATAAACTGTAAAGGACCCAAATTACTGCCCTGACTTACTCCTGATTTTGTAAAATAAGGCTCAGATCATAGATTACTATCTCAGATTTATAACCAGCATAATCTACAAACTGCTGTCGATCTCCCAAGCTAGCAAAAAACTCAAGTAATTTAGGAGTACATCCGACTGTTGCCAGCTTTGTTAATAAGATGTCATCATCAACCAAATCAAATGCTTTTTTGTAATCAAAATAGGCGGCGTCGACTTGTACTCCAGCATCAACATGTGGAACCACATATGTCATTAAATTTTGTAAATTACTGGTTGTGCTGCGACCTGGTCGAAAACCGTGCTGAGCGTCCGACAGATTACTGGATACTTGTTCATATACGCATTTATGTATAGCTGACTCAAAAACCTTTGCTGGTGTCGAGAGGATTGCCACCGGTCTATAGCCACTCACTTCCGACCCCCTCGCCTTTAGGTACTGGGATAACCCGTGTGATTTTCCAACGTTCAGGAAAATATGACTTTTCAAGGCACTGGTTATATAGGTGTAATAGCGGCTTCAATAATACAGCCCTAAACACAAAAGCGGGAATACCGTCCGGACCCGCGGAGCGTTTTGGTTTAAGTCGAGCTAAAATTATTCAATCAATACGGAAAAATAAATTTTATCTATGAAACAAATCTCGCAATGACGTTAAAAATTATTAGACCAAATAGCTACATTACCTACATTTTATAAAAACAACGAAGAGACATCTTTTGCAAAACCGGGATAAGTACCTCACCTATTACCTACAATAATGGTTTAGCTACTTATTATCAACTCTTCCAACCCGGCACACACTGACTTTTCGAATTAATAGGTAAGCGAATCAAAATTTCTGTGAACAATATCATGAAGAAAGCTGCACATCCTGAGAGTGCTCTAAGAAATGATGCGTGTGGTCTGCCAACCGACATTCAGGCCAGCGTGGTGGACTAAGTTCTAAAGAAGAGAGGCACGTGTCCAACAGTGGGATAGTAATTGGGCTAATTATGCTCACGTATAGCGAAAATCCTTCTCATTCTGAGAAGAGGCCCGTGCCCAGCAGTGGGAGGGACACGGAATAACAGAATATATTCTTTTCATCTATGGGGAGAATAAAGGGGTGATTATGTCATAGCTAAAATCAAATTTTGTAGGTACACCTTTTGGATTTTCGTTAATATACTAATTGTGAGCACTTGTTTAATAAATCAATATAAACAAGTGATATAAAGGCTTAGGTCATAGTCCACCATGCTGGCCATTCATTCTGAGAAGAGACTGTAACAGGTTAATAATTTTGCTCACACATGGCAAAAGAAAAATTCAGAACATTTTGATTTTGGTTAATATACTGGGCAGTGGGCACACTAGTTCAGCTTACAAGGACTAGTGCTTAGGCCATAGTCCGCGGTGGACTGCTGCCCGCTATGTTGGCCATTGATTCCGAGAAGAGAACTGTTAGAGGTAGCAGAGCGTGGTTAAAATGTTAAATAATAAAAGCTTAGATAAAACTCGTATATTTTTCACATTTTCAACATTTGGAAGATGACATGACAGATGACATAGAACATGAAGTAAAAAGTAGAAAAAATAAATTTACTCTGAATAAAAAGATCGATATAAAACCATATACTCTTTTTATTCTAACACTCCTCCTTAAATTCATTTCTCTACTTCCATCCATCACACAACACAATCACAAAACACCCATACCTAGCGTACACCAATTGAACTTCCCTTTCAACAGAGGTTTCGTTAAAACATCCGCAACCATATGACTTGTCTCTACATACTCCAATTCAATATGGCCATGCTCAACTGCCTCTCTCACAAAGTGGTGTCGCACATCTATGTGCTTTGTGCGATGATGGTGTACAGGGTTCTGCGCAATAGCAACAGCAGATTGACTGTCACTGAAAATCTTCATGGGCATCTCAACTTGACCAGAGACCTCCGAAATCAATCTCTTTAAGAAAATTGCCTCTCTAGCAGCTTCTGACATAGCTACATACTCAGCCTCCGCTGTAGATAGAGCAATCGTCCTCTGTTTTCTGCTTTCCCAACATATTGCAGCTCCCATATGCAGAAAAACCATTCCTGAGTATGATCTCCTATCATGACAAGTTGCGTGACTGGCATCTGCATAGCCCTGTACCTTATGTACTCCTGTCCTTTTGTACTGTTTTTTTCAGAATTGTTACACATATTATATACCTATTAAATTTTATTTTACCTTGTAAAGTGGTTAACCCATATAGAACACTGTCCTACAAGATACAGGTTTTCCTAGTTTGTAGGGCAGGGATCTTACCTGATTGTAAATAGCCATAATTACCTAACTATAGCTGATAAGATTTTGATGTAACTATAGGCTAAGTTTCTGGTGAATAAATAATTTACTTACTTACTTACTTACTGTAGCCCAAGACATTTAGTACCCTTTAAATATCTGAGCACTTTTTTTGCGGCTATCCAATGCTCTTCATCGTAGCAAGCGTTGAATTGGCTCAGATAATTTACTGCGTGTGCAATATCTGGCCTCGTGCAAACAGATATGTACATCAGCGAACCAATTAGATTTTGGTATGGAATCCTCGGATCAGGTTTATGTTCTAGTCCAGGTTTCACAAGTTTTTGTCCAGGAACTGATGGGGTTGAAGCAAGTTTGCAATCAGCCATCCCAAAAACCTTCAACATTTTTTCAACATACTTCTCTTGGTCAATTTTGATTCCAATATCGTCCTGCGTTATGTGCATTCCCAAAAAATACTCTGCCTTCCCAAGATCCTTCATATCAAATTTTGACATAAGGTCACGCTTTACTTTACGCAGCTCCTCCGCGTCGTTCCAAAAAATCAGTACATCATATACGTATACTGCTAAAATCATGACCTTCTTACATTGGGATCTCATGTAAATGCATGGCTCATTTTTGGATCGTTTGAACGACAACTGCAATAACTCATTATTCAGTTTATTGTTCCAAGCTCTGGGGGATTGCTTTAAGCCGTAAAGCGAACGTTTAAGGAGACACACGTAATCTTCCTTTCCTTTTTCTTCGTAACCATCCGGTTGTTTCATATAGACCGTCTCAGATAAGTCTCCATTCAGGAACGCTGTTTTTACGTCCATTTGGTCAATATTAAGGCCACTCTTAGCTGCCATTGCCAGGAGGACTCTTAGAGAGCTATGTCTCACCACTGGAGAATATGTCTCGTCATAATCGATGCCCCATCTTTGGCTAAAACCTCTGGCGACAAGCCGAGCTTTGTATCTTCGCTTATTTCCCGCCTCTTCTTTAATTCGAAAAATCCATTTCGAATCTACGACGTTGCTCGCTTGTCCAGGTTTCACTAAAATCCAAGTTCGATTTTTCTTTAAAGCATCAAGCTCCTCCTGAATCGCAGCTTTCCATTCTCTACTGTCAGGCCTTGACAGTGCATCTTGAACCGTAGTGGGGTCATGCTCTGTTTCCACTGCATGGTATAGAACATAATCCGGGAACTTTTTGGCTTTCCTGTCTCTTAGTGGGTACCTCCGTTCCACCTCTCGTGGTCGATCCTCAGTTACCTCAGTAACGTCCGACTCACAATCTTGAAACTCTCCATCCTCTGGTTCATGAATGGCTACTTCAGGTTGAACAGGATTTTCAGCAAAACTCTCTTGTTCTTGTTCCACTCTAGGAACATTGGTTACATCATTCTCTTGTTGAGGATGCAAAACATCTGGTTTTACTGTATGCCTGGTTCATTTTGTAGAAGTATTATTTCTGGTTCCTCTTGTAATTCTTCTTGTAGATTTTTGTATTTTTTATTCTCCAAAAATACAACATTTTTGGCCTTAAATATTTTTCCGGAAGTAGGATGCACGAGACGATACGCTTTTGCGTTATCATCGAAGCCTGTGTGGATAAGCTCTCTGCTTTTTACATCCCACTTAGTCCTTTTTTGATCAGGAATGTGCATAAACGCTTTGCACCCAAAAATTTTTAGTATGCTTAGGTCACACTTCCTCCCTGACCATTTCTCATCCGGAGTCATATTCTTCACCGCAATCGTTGGTGACTGGTTCTTTAGAAACACGGCGTGATGGACAGCTTCAGCCCAAAAACGTTTTTCTAATCCGGACTCATGTAGCATGGTTCTTGCTTTATAGCAGATGGTGCGATTTGCCCGTTCAGCTACGCCATTCTGCTCTGGCGTATATTCCACCGTCAGTTGATGCTGGATTCCGCAATTTTTCAGCAAGTTATCCATTCGCTTATTGACGTACTCGGTCCCGTTGTCAGTGCGCAGAATCTTAATTTTCTTGCCGCATTGATTTTCAGCAAACGCCTTAAAAACTATAAATTTTTCGAAAACTTCACTTTTTTGTTTCAAAAAATAAATAAAAGTTTTTCGCGTGAAATCGTCAATAAACGTCAAAAAATATCGGAACCCGCTAATAGAAGGTATACTCATAGGTCCACACACGTCTGAGTTCACTAAACCTAAAGCTTCCGTAGCTCTCGTTGCATCAGTTTTACGAAACGGCTGTTTCGTTTGTTTTCCCATAATGCAAGATATACACTCCAGTTTAGAAGCAATATCAGGAAAACTTACCCCTGTTGCCATCTTATCTCTCAATAGTTTGAGGTTATGCATACCAAGATGTCCCATCCTCCGATGCCATAACATCTGCTGGTCATGCTCTGCTGTTGCTAGCGCAGAACCCCGCGAACAGCACTTAATTTTATAAATGCCTCGTTCTTCCATTCACACTCAATAAGCATTGCATTCACACTCAATAAGTTAGAAGCTAACTTAGGTACATACGTAACGTCGCTGATTGTCAATCCTGACTCACATACTACCGTACCCTCACCTGCACCGAAACACTTCATTACCGTCTGCACAAGTCACTCTCAAAGACTTAGGAGTATCCTTTAAATTCTTGAACCAAGATTTGCGATTCGTCATATGTGTCGACGCTCCAGAATCGATGATCCAGTCTTCTGCTTGTGGAATTGACGTGCCGAACGCAAAAGCTTGAAGAGCTTCCCTCTTCCCTTTTGGATTATCAGGACACTCATGTGCCTTGTGTGGTCCATTACAAATAAAGCACTTGATCTTTTGTTTGATCTTCTTCGGTGTACTCTTACCCTTATGCTTATTTGACAATAGTGCTAAAGTGAGTTGGTTTGCACTCGTGCTTGCCGAATAGGTATCCTCCATTTGAAAAAGCTTCGTTTTCACATAGTCGGTAGTAAGAACAACATTACTATTTTCTATGGCTAGTCTCATCGGTTGGAACTCTATGGTAAAGCCTTGGAGAAGTAAAGCGGCTAACAGCTCATCGTCAACTTCCTTTCCTAGGTCTTGAAGTTCCTGAGATACCATCATTACAGATGTGACATATTCCCTAACCGATGGGAATTGTTCCAGCTTCATGCCCACCAGCTTTGCAAGTAGTCGGCAGCGGTTATTAAGACCTTTGTCCTCGAACGCACTCATTAATGCTTCCCAAGCATCTTTCGCTGTTTTAGCTTTGCGTACATGCACCAAGCAATGAGGTCTAATCATCAAGCAAATCTTTGCTCTAGCTTTCTGGTCTTTTCTCAAACCCTCCACATCGGTCGTTTCAGGTGTAACTCTTGTATACTCCCACAAATCATCGTGTACAAGATATAACTCCATCAAAAACTTCCACGTGGCGTAATTGCTGTTGCCATCCAGTTTCTCTATAGATAAATAATAATAATAAATTTAATAGCAGTGGAAGCGTGCTGGGCCCATAACCTGTTAGAGGTAGCAGAGCGTGGTTAAAATGTTATATAATAAAAGCTTAGATAAAACTCGTATATTTTTCACATTTTCAACATTTGGAAGATGACATGACAGATGACATAGAACATGAAGTAAAAAGTAGAAAAAAATAAATTTACTCTGAATAAAAAGATCGATATAAAACCATATACTCTTTTTATTCTAACAAGAACCTTGCCCAGCAGTGTGACTGAATCGGTTATAAATCTGCTCACACATGGCAAAAGTGCATCTTATTATACCATGGCAAAAGTTAAGTTCAGCACATTTTATAACATACAAAATTATGTCGTAAATACATTAAGACGCTGACAACAGCCAAATAGGTACCCCAAATAGGCTTCTTTTAAAAACATTTTTAGCAGTATCTATTCAGTTTGTGGCTGTGAAAAAAATATATGTTAATCTTGATCGTATTTTCTGAAACTGTATTATTGTGCCCAAAACACGTTTTCTTGAAGTTTTCTCGATGGAAAATAATTGTAAACTAACCTCTTAAAACATGCTTTAAAGTAAACAATCTCTATTATTTACTAAATATTATAAATAAAATTAAGAAAACATTTGAGAAAGACAATAATCTAAATATTTGTTGTTTCTGTTTTTCAAATAAGCTTTTAGTTTTTTATTAAAAAAAAATATTGTTAATTTTCATTCAAGTTTAGCGGCGTATCCGACGTCCCTCGGCTCTTTGCCTCTCTTTCAGTTCTGTACGAAACGACAGTGACCGCAGAGGTCTGATTTTTTAGGTGTTGTCAGCCTCTTAAGTTTGAAAAAAAACCTGTGCGCACCCCCCGTCAGCAACGAAGTTTCTCACGCACACACACACAGGCACACTAGAAAGAGAAAGAGAGAGAGAGAGCGCGCGGTGTGCGTATATGCCTGCTCCAAAGAGAATATAGTACTACGGCCTGCTCATAACGCAAAAATCTTACGTGACGTAACATTTTCTCCCTAATCACACCTACCGCAAGCCGCGTTAAGAAACTATTTTAACTTATTATTTCAAATTATTTATTTATAAGCTAAAAATAAATTAGTCGTATTAAATTATTGATGAATATTAACTATAAATAAAGAATACATAGGTACATATCATTAAATTTTACAGGACTACATATATATCGGCGCGCTAGTGTTGCCATCAATTTGTTTACACTTTTTTGACAGGACTTAAAATATTAATCTTTATTACTCAGTCAATATTGAATGTTTACTAGTACATATATCATTAATCTGTGGTTTCTTCCTGGCGTTGGTTGAACATTGCGCCCTCTAGTGTAATTTGAGAGTAATATAGCTTTCCATAGCTTATAACATTAAAATATTAATTTATACTCGCAATATCGAATATCGATACTTACAACGCAATCTATTGCCATTTTGAGGTAACTAGTTTATACAATGAATTACTTTTAAATTATGAAATCTTTTGAAACAAATATCCTTTATTTCTAGAATTTGCTATGTAATTTATTAATCATGAAATTCTGTAAATCATACTGATTTCTGTTGTATTTGTTGTACTTTGCAAAGATCATCAAAGATCAAAGAAGATGTGTTGTAGTAATATCACAGGCATAGTAAAAAATATAGACAAAGTGTTGCGAACAATCTAGTGAAGCTAAAAAGACTATGCTCCTTCGTGTACAATCATGATCATCAAAGATGGATGGAGACACTGTGCTTTGCGCGAGCTGTCATTCTTGTTGTAAAACTTCTTCTTCTGGTCAGTTCATGTAATAATCGGAAAATACATAATTTGGAGTAATGAGAAATTTATTTCGTGATGAATCCTGATGAAACCTTGAGCTACGCGCCGACATATACGAACTTTCTTAATAATTTTTCGTTTAGGCCGAATGAGTATAGATATGGCTGAATGAAACATTTGTATTGTAATAACAATTTTGGATAAATGGTCAGGACTACCTACCACTAGGGATTCTCAACTTTTTAAAATTAACATTTATATCGACGTAGAATTTTACGTAAATTTCATCGTGCTATTAATTAATAAATATAATAATATTAGGTATCGTTAATGATAAAAAGTAATATGCCAATAAAAAGGAAATATCTTTGAGTTTCCCTTTTGCCTGCGTTTTAACAAGTGGTTAGGTTACTTAATGTGCATTTTTTGAGCTTATCTAAGCCCTCTTACAATTGCATAGGTGTAGAAATTTGTTTTATATTCATTAAATTGTAAAATGCATCCAGTTTTATAGACATAACACATAATTTAATAAATACTCAATAGATACTGGGTATTAAATTGTAGAAAAAACCTAAGTTTCACATTAAATTCATAAAATGAAATTTGTATGCAAATTCCCGATTTCATATGATTTCATGACGTAGGTAATTTGCGATAAGTCGCCGAGTCAACTGATATGACAAATCTTAGAATCTTGTCGAGCAGAGAGGTTAAGTTGAGGTAAACGTGTAGCGTTTTAGAAGTAAAACAATTATAAAAAACTCAGCATTACTTCCTGAACAACCTTTGTACTAATATTATTAGTTGGAAAAAGTCTGAAAATTTAAAATTTTCATTTTGAATTTTTTTATATTTTGAAGTTAGGTATGAGACGTTATTTGACTTTAGTTCGACATTTTATCAGACCACATTTCACACGATACATGAAACGAAAAGTATAATTATTATGTGTAGGTACCTATGAATGTATGGACTAAAATAATATAAGTATACGTTATTTTATGTATAGATAGTACTTTGATTTTGATATACATTCTAATCGATATTATCGATACAAGCGATAGGCCCTCATGATAGGCGGGATAGTCCTATCCATGAAGATCTGAGCCATGAAGTTAGACTACTTCATGTTCAAGTTAGGTTACTTCATGGGCCTATCTATAGTATGTATGATTTGGGGTTATTCGATACTATGGATATAGAATCGATAGGCTATCAATCGATAACAATCGTTGGTCAACACTAACACTAATTTGACGTTTGTTAGACGTTAGTAAACTTGTGGAATTGTGTGCGATAGCGCAGTGTTTTTTTCAATATTTCGTGTCAGTTTTAATTATATAAAAGTTTTATTCTTGGTATTGTATTGGTGGTTTAGTTCAGACTTATAAAACTCTATTCGAAACATTACTAGTGCTAGTTGGTGCCACTTTGACATAGTTTTAGCCTGTTCTGTGTTGACAATCCGACGAATTAATAAGTTCTTGAAGTTTCCATGCTTTTTATCAAGGCATGGCTGAACTTCCCAACGAGTCTAATACTTCGTAGTGTGACCAGTGAGTAACTATCTTTTATTCCTATTTACAAGTTGACCCTATAGTTAGATTGGTAGGTCCGAGGACAATTTGGGGTTGGATGCAGAAGTGCAACCAGCTCTAAAGATCTTCATGCAGGTCCCGTGTGTATTGGAACCATTTGAGTCCGGCTAACTGTGATCATCGGATCTCTGAGTATGGAGTGTGGGAGTTCGATCTTGCCAATTTGTTCCCCAGGTGGCTCATTCTGACCCGCTGTCCTTGCTCCTCTGCAGTCCGCCGCATTTCTTGATTTAGGTTAATCATACCATTCATTGATTTATTGCACAATTTCCTACCATTGCTCCCTTATCACATGTGATGATCGTGTTTTGATGTTTGTTCCTAGATTTCCTGTCAGTTGCATACAACTATGAATCGTAGTCTGTCTTTACTGTGCCTTATTTATGTGCCTATCTTTGTTGTGTAGATATTAATTGGAACGAAAGTTCAAACTATGTTCGTCATTTGTGTACCGCGAGTAGACCCCCAATTTTTATTTATTTGCCAAAAAGAAAAAGTAAAGTAGTTTATAGTTTAAATGCTATCCTGTAAAGTTGTAGGTATATACACTACAGATATTAGCTTCGGAAGTGTATTACTTATCTGAAGCTCCAGCTGGCTCTGTTGGATTGGAATCTGAATTGCAGTTGGATGTACATCCATCAATAATGCAGGTTTATTAACATGTACATACTTTTAGAATACATTTTCTTTGTATTGATCATGTGCAATTATTATTATTACAAGGAAAATCACTGGGCTTCAATGTAGTCCACGCAGACAAAGTCATGGGCAAAAGCTAGTTTTACAGGCGTAGCACTGCAAGGTACCATTTAGGCAATAGCCTAGGTTGTATTGCAGTTGTTATGGGCAAAGGTAACCACTTAAAATCTGGTGGGCCGTTAGCTCATTTCGCTATCCTATATTATAAAAAAAATAAAAAAATATATATTTAATTACTTTTTTAGGGTTCCGTACTCGAAGGGTGCTAACTGTACGCTGCCCTATTACTCTCGCTACGCTGTCCGTCCGTCCGTCTGTCTGTCACAGGGCTTTATTTTTGTAACGGTAATAGATAACTAATTGAAATTTTCACAGAATATGTGTCACTTTGATGTCCATCACGACAAATACTAAAAATAGAAACCTCGAAAAACATGCTTTTTTCACCGTTTTTGTTCCTGCTCTATCTTAAAAACGGTAATTCATACCAACGTCAACCTTGGTCTGATTATAGTGCATACTATGTCGTTTAGCAACAAATACTAAAAACATGGCAAACATAGACATATGTGGTGGTACCTATGTAAGAAAGAGATGTAAAAATTCACATTTCGCGTACGTTCATTGATGTCTTTTGATCATCATTTCAGCCGAAAGATGTCCACTGCTGGACATAGGCCTCCCCCAAGTATCGCCACAACGACCAGTCCTGCGCCTTCCGCATCCAGCGGATTCCCGCGACCTTCACCAGGTCGTCGGTCCACCTTGTGGGGGACCTACCTACGCTGCGCCTTCCAGTACGCGGTCGCCACTCCAGAACTTTACTGCCCCATCGGCCATCATTTCTGCGAGCAATGTGCCCCACCCACTGCCACATAAGCTTGGCAATTCTTCGGGCTATGTCGGTCACTTTCGTTCTCCTGCGAATCTCCTCATTTCTGATTCAATCACGCAGGGACACTCCGAGCATAGCCCTCTCCATTGACCTTAAAGTGACTTTGAGCCTTCTTATCAGGCCCATTGTGAGCGACCACGTTTCAGTGCCGTAAGTAATTACTGGTAACACACACTGGTCAAAGACTTTCGTCTTGAGACACTGCGGTATTTTGGACGAGAAGATATTGCGTAGCTTCCCGAACGCTGCCCAACCGAGTCGGATTCTACGATTGACCTCTTTCTCAAAGTTGGACTTACCTAGCTGGACAGTTTGTCCTAGGTATACATAATCGTCAACAACTTCGAGTGTAGATTCTCCGATGTTTACGGGAATGGGTACTATATGGGAATTCAACATAACCTTTGTCTTGTCCATATTCATTTTAAGACCCACTCTATCGGAAGCTCCACTGAGGTCATCCAGCATTGTACCGAGGTCCTCCATGGTCTCAGCCATGACTACTATGTCGTCGGCAAACCGAAGGTGAGTGATGTACTCGCCGTTTATGTTAATGCCTAGCCCCTTACAGTCCAGAACCTTGAAGACATCCTCCAATGCAGCAGTGAACCGATTCGGAGAGATCACATCTCCCTGTCTCACACCTCGAAGGATAGGTTTCGAGGCTTGGTCCTGTAATCGGACTGACATAGTGGCGTTTTCATACAAAGACTTTAACACTTCGATGTACCGATAGTCAATCTGGCACCGTTGAAGAGACTGTAGTACAGCTCAAGTCTCGATCGAATCGAAGGCTTTCTCGTAGTCCACAAACGCTAAACAAAGACATACATATGTATGAGCGCATCTCGCCATTAAACTTGATAGTTTGGCGAGTTTTCTAGTTAAGTAAAACTAAAGTCGGTCTTCTGTATAACCTGCCGCAGCGTATGTATGTGGTCTACGGTGCTAAAGCCTTTTCGGAATCCTGCTTATTCGGGAGGCTGGAAGTCGTCAAACCTACGCGAAAGACGGTTCGAAATGACTATCGAAAACAGCTTGTAGACATGGCTCAGAAGTGAGATGGGCCTATAATTCTTCAGCAGAGCATTATCCCTATTATCCCTTTTTGAAGAAAAGTACCACCACACCTCTGCTCCATGCCTGTGGCGTTCTTCCCTCGAGAATGACGGAATCAAACAACTTCTGAAGGGCCTTAAGGATCGGTTTTCCACCCGCCTTCAGGAGTTTAGCCGTAATTCCGTCATCACCCGGTGCCTTGTCGTTTTTGAGCTGCTTTAGAGCCATCCTAATCTCGTACAGGCTGACGTCTGGGATATCTTCGGTGTAGTGTCGGGTCAATCGAGCTCTTGGGTCGTAAGCCCGCTTTGCAACGGGTTTCAGGGTGGACGTGTATAACTGTCCATAGAACTTCTCGACCTCCTTCAATAGCTCTGGCTTAGAGGATACGACTCTGCCATCGTCAGTCCTCAGTTTTGCAAGCTGGCTCTGCCCAATAGACAGGTCTCTTGCGAAGACTTTGGAGCCCTTGTTCTTCTCTATCGCGTCTTTAATACGTTCAGTATTAAATTGGCGTAGGTCACTTTTCAAGGACTTTGAGATCTGTCTATTGAGCTGCCGGTACTTATTCGCATCATCTGAGGACTGCAGAATCATCTCGCGTCTTTCCGCCATGAGCTCGAGAGTGTGGTCAGAGAGCTTTTTGTTTCTATTTGTACGACGGGTCCTAAAGATCCTAGACCCGACCGTATGGACAGTTTCCACAAACCCATCGTTGTAATCGTCCACTGAGCTCCCTAGGCATTCGAAACGATTCTGAAGTTCGAGCTGAAAGCTCTCGGGGTTTTGGATTTGGATCGGTGCTGGACGGAGCGTAGACTTCATCAGTCGAGATCTTTCCAGCTTGATATTCAGATTCAATGTGCCTCTTACCAGACGGTGATCACTTCCGGTTTTGACCGCGTTGATCACAGAGACATCATTGAATACTTGCTTCTTCGTCGACATAATGAAGTCAATCTCATTTTTTGTTACACCATCAGGGCCCAACCAGGTCCACTTCCTGTGCTCACGCTTTCTGAAGAAAGAGTTCATCATATAGAGCCCCTCTTTCTCCATAAAGCCGGCCAGTAGATGACCCCGGTGGTTCCGATATCCATATCCAAATTGCCCCACTCGCAGCTCATCATTGTAGCGCTTGCCCAGTTTCGCGTTGAAGTCTCCCATGACAACAGTGAAGTGAGTTTTAGAGCCATGCATGGCTCTGGAGATATCCTCATACATGGTCTCCACCTCATTGTCGGGGTGTGTCGAGGTCGGGGCGTATACCTGTATAACCTTCAACGAATACGTTTCGGTTATTCTGTGTATAAGGTACGCCACCCTGTTCGAAACACTCGATCTTCACTACGTTGTTCACAAACGAAAAGACTTGTGGACGATAAACCCGACACCGCCCCGGGAAAGTTGATCACCCTCCCGGAAATAGAGCAAGTTACCGGATTTGAGGATTATCGTGTCCTCCCCCTCTCTTCGGACTTCAGATAACCCTACGATATCCCATCGTAACTTGCTCAATTCTTCCTCGAGTTCGACAAGCTTCTCTTCGGTCCGCAGAGTACGTGTGTTGTATGCTGCCAGGTCCAGTCTTTTTTGTTATGGTAGCCGGATATCTGCCGGGGATTCTTCGCACCCCCTGCCCCGCCGTTACCTAGGCAGCTACCGTAACCAGGGCTAGCGAGGCCGCCGGGGACTAGGGGCCAGTTTGTTTTTGTGCTTTTCATATTTGGGGGGATATGCCATAATCGCCGCGCTTAATATGTCATATCTTTTGATAAACTCTCGTAAATTAAATCAGTTTCTATGGATGGAGTATCAGGTCGATGGGTGGTACGGAACCCTTACTGCGTGAGTCTGACTCACACTTAGCTGGTTTTTTTATTTCTAGATGTTTTCTATTGTTTTTAACTAGTTCAAAGTCAGAGGTGCGGGCCGGATTCGAACTCACACCCTCCTGCATGGAGGGCAAGCGTTCAACTGCTAGGCTAGCAGTGATAGCCTAGCGGTTGAACGCTTGCCTTCCATGTTCCTTGTTTTTATTTTTTATACTACAAACAAAAAAAAAATGCACTACAATCCACTACAAACGTTTTCCTATAAGATGCAGCCGGAAAAAATCACTTTTTGCCATTTCGGGGCATGTCATTTTTTTCGAGGTCATAATTATTTTTTTTGTCTCTACTACTTACGAAGTGAGTGTCACTACTATCCACTATTTACCGAAATATTTCAAAAAAACTAAAAAAAATATCAATTTTTCAGAAGTCGGGTGTCAAGTTCACATAGGTTATAGGATGGCGAAATGAGCTAAAGGCCCACCTGATGTTAAGCGGTTACCTTTGCCCATAACAACTGTAATACAACCTATATATATGTATAATGCAATACAATCCTCCCCTACAATACAGTCTGCAGGCGCGCAGGTCGTACTGTACTGCACTTCGGTCAAATAAGTATAATTATTTGATCGAAGGTATCGCAAGTGTAGGGGGCAGCAAATTCAATGATTGCGGCGCGTGCAACGCTTTTGCTTGTCATTACCGTAATTTCCGTGTTCTTATCAGATGTTTTGATTATAGCTATGCAAAGTTATAATGCCAGCAAATTGCGATCCGAATTCAGTGAATACTGAACTTTGAATTAGTCTCTCAATCTTTATTAGCTGACGACTAACAAACAAAATTGCATACATTGGATCAATCACAAGTCACAACACAACAGGGCCGAATTTAATACATCGCGTTTGCATATCAACGCTGTAATTATATCGTTCCTCGATACAAGCGTATCTTGTCTTGATTATATCAAAAGTCGTCAAGGTGACTGGATGTTTTGGAAAGGTCACTTGAGAGTCTAGCTTTGAGGAGGTTTAAATAGATTGTTGTTTTAAAACATGCAAAAACGATCACATTACAAAAAAATAAATTAAAATTAGACTATATTTTAACATAGGTACATAACATAATCAGCTCATTTTCGTCCCACTGCTGGGCACGGGCCCCTTCTCACCATCACACTTTCTGGTTTCTTCACGATGTATTAGTTCACCGTTAAAACAAGTGATAGGTAATCAAATTCTGATCCACACATGAATTCACCCAGTCAGAGAATCGAACTCAACCCCTCTTGCATGGAAAGGCAAGCATAACCTTACTCAATTACAACTCATTTACAAATTGGCTTCGGTAATATTAATTATTATAATGAAAAATCCAAATATTTTCATGGTCGAGACAAGCGGACTTATCTAATCCAAAATGTGTAGATTTATTAACACAAAAAATTTGATAAAGATCTGATCTACCTATCTTTGTTTAAAATGGATAAATCCAGTCGCAGATTGAGTTTGTAATCTTTTTTCATGTTATCTATCTTTGTGAGAGCAAATCGTAGACGTTAGATTGGACTCCTCTGTTCGAAAATGACAGATTGCTTGTGCTAATATTATAAAAATCCGGGTAGGTACCTATTTTCCATCGGTGTAAGTAATCTACATCTTTTAGTGGTTTTATCGGTTTTATCCATCGAATCGTTTATCTATATCTGTCTCCTCGGACGAATATTCGTCCGAGTCTCTCTCATCTTTTTTACAACAGACGTGAATGAAAGAGCTAGCTAGTAATAATACATTATCATCATCATCATTGGGTCCTGTCGTTTATCCAGTCTTGGATGTAAGTCTCTTCCCTCCTTTTCCATTCCTAGCGCTCTTGTGCCCGACTCATCCAAACATGGGTCATGACCTCCGTGCCGAAAATCAATCAGACGATTTCATTGTCCCATCGCTGCGGTGGTCAGCCTTGTCCTCGAGTGTTGGCTCTGGGTCTCCACCTTTTCAAGTTTTTCTCGTCCAACGGCTGGTATCCATTCTTGCAATGTGTTCTGCCCATTCCCACTTCTTCCCTGCTATAGAAGCCATCACGTCTCGTATAGTACATACATACATATTATCACGCCTGTTTCCCATCGGGGTAGGCAGTGACTGAATTTCCACCTGCTACGATCCTGACACACCTCTTTCGCTTCATCTACTTTTATTCATCATCATCAACTCTGCCTATCGGAGTCCACTGCTGGGCATAGGCCTCTCCCAAGTTGCGCCACAACACTCGGTCCTCTGCCTTCCGCATCCAGTCCCCCCCAGCCACCTTCTTCAGGTCATCGGTCCAACTGGCGGGGGGCGCCCTACGCTGCGTTTGCCAATTCGCTACTACTTTTATTAACCTAATAATATTAATGTCATATTATGCTTAGAATCCGATATCATCATTACTGAAATGTTTTTTTCTGTGTTACACCGTAAATCTCCAATATACTAAAGTCCTCAGGTATCCAAGAATGTCTTAATATGTATTTCATTTAGGTCATGAATCCCTGCAGGTATCAGACATGTAATTAATTTTGGCCGTAAGTCCATCTCTGTCTTCTGTCTGTACATATTTTGTGCATAAAGCATTAATATAATAAATTAAATAATATTTTTTGTCAAGAAATCGGGGCGGGCTGGTCAACAATAAGTCGCCCACGCCGCTGCTATTCGATGAAATACCGGAGTTTTCAATTGCTGTTTCATTTAAACATCCCCATCATCATTTTGCCAGCCTCCTTCTTATACTTCCGGTGATGATAAAAGAGGCCTTTACCTCGGGCTCGACATAGTTTATAGTTGTAAGGCGAGCGCATTGTCAGAGTACCTAGGTACGAGTATGAGCGCTGAGTTGCTCCGCTCCGAGCTGACGTGAAGTCCCGGCTAAGGGTTGCTTGCTATAGATCTCAAAGCGTTCATAGTAAAGCATATTTTTATCACGACACTAAACATAAGTCAGCAAAGATAAATATATTTTCAGAGATACATACATTTTTCGTATATAGTCTACACAAGATTATCTTGTGCGTAGAGTTCAAGTCTATGTTAGACGTTATCTTCAGTTCCTGCTATATGCATCACATTTCATCACACTGGTGGCGCAAGTCAACCATATAATTGTTTTTTTGTTAATTGTTTCATGAAACATTATTATTGTCTTGTGCAATCATTCACTGGAGTCACCGTCGTCGATGATAACTCAGCTTAGCTGTCTAAAGTCCAAATATATATCACAAGGACATTGAACGCGTGTGGTTGCATCATAGTTTCCAACAAGAGATCATAATGCTCTAAGCAAGAGATAGACCATCTCTTTCTTCTAATGGGTGACTGGCAACTAAAGACACCTGTAGCACAGAATATCTAATAGTACTAACCTGTAGTGAGCTTAAGGCCTCATACCGCTACAACAGCACCAGTAGTTTGTGAACGTCATCGTCATACGTTTTAGTGCCTACTGCCTACGTTTGGCGAGTGGCTACACGCGCGGTTATACGTCAGGTCGGCTAGCCCTCGCATTTAAATCTACTCATTAGATTGAAGCGTTCTAGGTTATAAAATTAAAATAAAATAACACAGACACTTTAATATTAAAGTGTATAATAAAAATTTAAAAAATTAATATCCAGGTTATAAGGCCCGCCACAATATATTTTTCTTGCTATCACTTCCATGACTGGTTTAGCTACTGGTTCCTCTGGTTTAGCCACTGGTTCCTCGTCTGGAGAAGTCACTCAGGGAATGGAGGACGATTACACAGGAACGAACGCGCGACCGTGCACGTGCAGGCTATTAAATACGGGCTGTTTGAGCCCGAACGTAGTTTCCTGGAATCAACATCCCGAGTATGACAAACGTGTTCAGCCAACTCCTTCGATCGTAACCACCTAGGCTAGCCAGTACATAATAATATTTCAAGCGTAGCGGTGATATGGCGGTGATTACAATCGGAATCGGAGTTTACAAACAAAACAACAAGAAGGGTTTCATTGCTAAGCTAAGCGGTGAAAAGTGCATAAGACAAACAATCCTAATTATGCCTAAAAACTAAAGTAGCTTTCTAAAACAAAGATAAAATTAATTAGCCACCTAGTAAGAAAATATACCCACTTGTTTATTATAAAAAAACGTGGTACAACACTTACCCAATTATGGAATTATCCACACTTAAAAATAGATAAATACTTCAATCGAATATTGTACGAGCAAACGTACGAGGTTTTCTTGCTGACTCTGTCACCTCAATCAATATAAATCTATGTTATTATTTTTACACAAAAACAGTTGAATAAACTCAGTCAATCACTTCGGTTGTTTTATTACATACAGTAATTAGAACACCGGGTCTAGCAAGCATCTAGCATTATCAAAGCACTATCAAGCAAGCATCGCATAGTGTAGGGATCACCCCTACATTTTTGGTCCTTCGAGCCGGATAAGTAATCATCAAGCATCAGTGTGTGAACTATCGAACATTTGTTCAGCATTTTATCAGTGTTATTTTGTGTTTTTCTGTGACTCAATTCGGTAGCGAATCGGTTTGGTTGGTCTCCCAGAAGCGGGTCTCGCCAATCAAATTGAGAAGGCGCACATATCGAGGAGAGGCTACAAGGGCACTAAATATTATTTACAAGCAAATATTTTAGTAAGCAAGTAGTGAATATCAATTCTTATCATGGAAGAACAACTTATCCGCCAAAAACAGTTGAGGGATGAGTTTGTGAGAATCGAATCAAACTTCAGCAAGGATGCAGCAAGCAGGAAGACACCTGAATATATCAAGACCAGAGTCAAGGCGTTGGATGAATTGTGGGGAGAATTTCAGGCAAACCACAGATTTCTCTCTCAATTTGACGACAAAACACATGAATATTTTACCAGTGACATATTTGGAAAAACAGTGGACTTCTATCACTCAACAAGATTGAAGATATCGAGTTATACTCCCTCGACTTCTACCGCCAACGATGATCTCCCTTTGGGCAAGAAGCAATCGACAGGCAGCACGTTTGACTTTCCTAAATCAGGTCAAACTGAGACGACGAGCGAAAAGGTACACAATTTACTTTCTCAGCAAAGAACTAACTTTCGGGCCTTTTCCCGTCTGTTGACGCGAATAGATATAGAAAATTTAGAAGAAAAATGGGAGATCGAGGACGAACTAAAAGAATTGCAGTACCGCTGGCGTATCATTGACGAGCTACACCTACGCATAGACAACATCTTACAAGGTACTGATGGGCGATATGAAGGGGAGTTCCTGGATCATGAGATGATGTACACTAACATCAAAAGGCAACTTAATAAGAAACGTTGTTCATCAGCTCACCTACAAAAATCAACACCACAACTGGAAGTTCCTACATTTACTGGAAATTACAACCAATGGCCTACTTTTCTTGACTTATTTACGGAAACTATACACAACAACAAGTTTTTGAGCAAAGCACAGAAAATGCAGCATCTGAAGGGTAAACTTAAGGGCGAAGCCGAACGTCTCATTAATCATCTCAACATCTCGTCTCAAAACTATGACACCGCATGGGATTTGCTGACGCATCGCTACAATAACAAGCATATTCTTTTTACCACTCAGATCGAAACATTCCTGAATCAGCCGTCCATTAATAAGCAAACATCATTTGAACTGAAACGACTCTACGACACTACTATGGAGTCAATACATGCAATACATAATCTCGGCGTGGATACTACGACGTGGGATCCTCTTCTTGTGCATCTTGTGTCTAAGAAGCTTGATGCTGACACTTACAGTGACTACAAGGAATCGCGTAAGACGCCACGAGATTTACCATCATTCGAAGAGCTAATGGGTTTCATAGAATGCAAATTCATCGCTTTGGAACCTATAAAAATGGAAAGAGAGTCTTTGGACCGCAAAACATCTCAGCAGCAGCCTTCGAAGTCGACTTATAAACCCTATACCTATCAAGGACAGCAAGGGAAATATCAGAGCAGGAATCATTTTGCGGCCCCTACTTTCGCAACAAGGTGTCCGTTTTGCAATTATGATCATGCATTATACAGATGCAAAAGATTTTTAGAAATGTCATTAGAAGACAAAATTAAGTTTATTGCAAAAGCACAAGTTTGCAAAAATTGTTTATACAAACACTCAGACAACATTTGCATTTCTTTGAAAAAATGTAAACTGTGCCACGGCGACCACAACACAATTATTCATGACAATGCGGAACAAATAAAACCAGCATCGTCAAGTATGTCAACCGAATCAATGTTGAAATCTGCTGAAAAACAACATAAAGTAAATCACGTAGCCGCGGACGATGAAGAAATTCTGCTAACTACATTATCCTTAAGGATCAAATCGGCAGACAATTCTTATATCACATTGAGAGCACTTCTTGATCAAGGCTCTCAAATATCCTTAATATCTGAGAAGGCAGTCCAGATGTTAGGACTTCAACGTCACCGCTATCATGCTTCTGTAGCTGGCATAGGACCTGGATCTAAACACTGTAAAGGCATAGTCACAATGGAGTGCCAATCTATTTACGGTGATTACGACTTCACTACACAAGCATTAATCATATCAAAGGTCGTCAATAACCTGCCTAACGCCACATTTAGCAAGCAGTCTTGGCCTCACATCCAGCACATTGGCCTAGCAGATCCTGAGTACAACTTGTCTAAACCTATTGATTTATTGTTGGATGCAAGCGTGTACTCGGAAATTATCATGAATGGCCTTATAAAAGGACCAATACAGGCCCCTATAGCACAACAAACTAGATTAGGCTGGATTTTGTCAGGAAACGTGAAGACTTTCCAATGTCATGTCACACTAAACAACATCGAAGACTTATCAAGATTTTGGGAAGTTGAAGATATCAGCCAGTCCTCCCCGACCATGACAGAGCAAGATCAGTACTGTGAGGACTTTTATCATGCAACAACTCGGCGTTTGGAAGATGGTCGATACGAAGTAGGACTGCCCATGAAACCAAGTTTCGAGCAGCATCTTGGTTCTTCTAAGCAAAAGGCTGTAGCACAATTTCATAGCCTAGAACGAAAAATGTCTCGAAATAAATCATTATCAGAATCATACAAAAAAATTATACATGAGTACTTGGAATTGGGACACATGCGAAAAGCTGACACGACCACAAACGCAACTTGCCATCTTCCGCATCATGGAATAATAAAATTAGACTCTACAACTACGGCTTTAAGAGTTGTTTTCAATGCTTCCGCAAAAACATCTTCAGGTCAAAGTCTCAACGATTTGATGGAATGTGGGCCTAATTTACAGCAGGATTTGCAGACACTTATTCTAAGATGGAGAATGTATCGATTTGTTATTACAGCGGATATAGAAAAAATGTTTCGACAAATCCTTATAAGAGCAAAGGATCAGCATCTTCAAACCATCATTTGGAGGGATTCGCCTAGCAACATTCTTCAAGAATATCACCTCAGCACTGTGACTTATGGCACTAAGGCAGCCCCATTCCTTGCAATCAGGACTCTAAGGCAAATAGCAAAGGATCATGCAGAGAAGTTTCCATTTGCATCAGCAGCATTGGAGGATTCTTTTTATATGGACGATCTTATGTCCGGACACGATTGTGTCCAACAAGCAAAACTTTTACAACAGCAGCTAATAGAGGTCCTGAGAGGAGCAGGCATGAACCTACGCAAGTGGTCCGCTAATCACCCTGACCTTATCAAAGATTTAGCAAATAATCAACTCAATGTGCCCTATGAGTTCAAGGATTCAGAATCACGGAAAACGTTGGGTTTACAATGGCATCCGACATCTGACTGCTTCCAGTTTCATAATAAGATAGACTATCAAGAAACTAGCCAAACCAAGAGAAGATTACTATCAGATATTTCGAAAATCTATGACCCACTGGGGTGGCTATCTCCTCTTACTATCAAAGCAAAAATTTTGTTCCAGAAAACCTGGTTATCAAGCATATCATGGGATGATGAACTACCAGCAGAGATTTTGAACGAATGGCTACATCTAAGGGATGATTTGAAAAACATAGACATTTTTGAAATTCCTAGATTTTTATGTAGCACAAGCCAAATGTATAAAATGCACGGATTTTGCGACGCTTCGGAAAAGGCTTACGCATGTGCAATTTATTTTACAACAACAGATAGTAAAGGCGAGTACACATCTCGTCTTGTCGCGGCAAAAACAAGAGTAGTTCCTCACAGCAAGCAAATCACTTTACCTCGGCTGGAACTATTGGGTGCGGTTCTTCTCTCACAGCTTATTCAGAAGATCGTACAAGCTATTCCATCAGAAAACCGAAACATCACTGTATGGACCGACTCTATGGTAGTTCTCGGATGGCTACACGGAGATTCAGCAAGATGGAAATCATTCGTCGCTAATAGAGTGCACCAAATTGTAAACGTGGTTCTCGCTTCCCGGTGGCGTCACGTAAGGTCAGAGGACAATCCAGCAGACTGCGCTACCCGGGGATTATCAACAACAGCACTGCAAGAGCATACATTATGGTGGGAGGGTCCACATTGGTTATCGAGCAACAACTTGGAGGACATCGTTATATCAAATTATGAAGTTCCAGATATTGAAGTAAAGAAGGCATGTGTAAACACAGCTTTATACAAAAATAATTCATTTATGATGGAATTACTGCAAAATAATAGCTCCATAACTCGAGTTATAATAACAATGAGTTGGATAATGCGTTTTATTCAACGACTGCAAAATCGAAAAAGTAGAGCATCGTCAGGTGACAACAAACTGATGTCATCGGAAATACAGCACGCTCATAACATAATTATTAGAGCTATTCAGGCTATTGATTTTGATGACGACCTGAAAAGTTTGCGGTCAAATGGACGTGTTCGGAGCAACAGCAGTTTAGCAAATTTGAATCCCTTTATGGACAAAGAGGGAATTTTGAGGGTTGGTGGACGACTTGAGAATGCGAATGTAAGTTACGCAGCAAAGCATCCTATCATTTTACATTCGCATAGTCGTTTCACTGAGCTCATAATACATCAAGCACATATCACGACACTACACGGTGGCCCCAGACTTACGTTATCATTCATCAGAGACAAATATTGGGTCCTCGGAGGTTTCCGTGCAGTCAAGAAGCAAGTCAGAACGTGTGTAAGGTGCAGACGTTTTAGTCAAGAAGGAATGAAGCAAATTATGGCAGATCTTCCGCAACCCAGAGTTACTCCGTCTCGCCCCTTCACCAATACTGGAGTGGATTTCACGGGTCATGTGGATATCAAAGCCAACAAGGGCGAAAGCATAGAGTCAACAAGCGGGAAGAGTCGCCTAGATGATCAGCCTACAGTCAAGCGTCAACTGAAGACATGGGCTAACGTCCTTTCTACGTTACTATGCCTCATAGTATTATTTTCTCCAAGCATGCAGCAGGAGACTCAATCGTATAATATCTCAGCATTCAGCGATCAGCAAGGTCTATATTTCGACAAAATAGCTGATCTACAACGCATCAAGGATGAATGGAAGCTAGTCGTATTTTATAATATGTCTACATATTGGAGCGGTTTTTCAAACGTAGGCACGTCACTCAGTATGTCACATATCAACCTACAAGTCGCGACGTAACAGAACCGTACGTCAGCATTTCAGCATCATATCACAACTACGTCACGAGACTAATGAACTTCAACATCAAAATAGACTTCTCATGTATCAAAACAAAGAAATACGAGAGGTCTCGTGAACAGGTGGTTATCATCGTGTCGTCAAGAATGCAGAATACGCATTTTTTTGCACAGCTGATACTCAAGTTACAACCTTGATTTATAAGTGTAGGTCAAGGATGCACATCAAGGCAACAACGAACAGACCGGACAATCAGCAGCAATGAAACAGCTAAGCAAGTAGCTTCGCCAAGGGATACTCGGTCAAGAACAGTCACTTTGAGGTTCCAACTATCAGTGGCACATTATATCAAGAAATTGTAGATTAATTTGTATTGTTACAATTTTATATTTTATGTTTCTAGTTACTATTTGTTTTTCTCTTTTAGTGGGCAAGATGTACGAGCAAACGTACGAGGTTTTCTTGCTGACTCTGTCACCTCAATCAATATAAATCTATGTTATTATTTTTACACAAAAACAGTTGAATAAACTCAGTCAATCACTTCGGTTGTTTTATTACATACAGTAATTAGAACACCGGGTCTAGCAAGCATCTAGCATTATCAAAGCACTATCAAGCAAGCATCGCATAGTGTAGGGATCACCCCTACAAATATTCAAATTAATAACTGCAATGTATATAAAATATTGCCAGCAATATACGTGCCGCGTTAAAATGTTATAAATTTGCGACAGAGCGACGTGCACTCGCTCCCAGCAAGGATTCAGGACTGTCGACCAAATGTACTTTGTGCTGTCGGCCGGTGGCATCGGAACTCAAATCCCAACTCTCAAGCAGCGCCGGCGCAGGGGGGCAATTCTCGGGGTGCTGGCCAGAAAACCTCCACGTGTGTCTGACGGCTGCTTGTCCCTCCGGACACGTCTGGAGGGAACGGCAGTTGTTAGGCCGGTGCATCCTGGGTACGGGCAAAAGAATCCTATCAAGGGATTAAACTTCGGGGGATCTTATTGCCTGTGGCGAATATTCTGGTACGGGACCCCATATGGGCCAGTGGGGAGTTGCTCCACGTGCCCCTCTGATGCCAACAGAGGGCACAGTGGAGGAGCAGGGGTGGGCCCGGTGTGCACTCACCCTGCAAATCAGCGCTGGACGTTTCAACGCCAGCACATGCTGAGTTGGTGACTCTTTTGGCATGGGCATACCCGACAGCAACTTCATGTTTTACTTATATATATTTTAGTACTTTATTTAATGTTATTTGTTGTGCTGTCACTGTCCTGTGCTAAATAAAATCTTTCTTTCTTTCTGCCACTGGGCACTGGGGGACTATCCCTCCCTGCCCCCGTAGATCTCGTAACCCCAGGAGTGCCTGCTGAGTAGTAATCTCGCGCCTCTTGGGACCGAGGGTCTTGGCTTCACCGCCCGGACCGCGAGGAAGAAAACCTCTATAAAAAATTACAGGAGGTAGGGCCTGCGGCGCGCTGGCGCTGGCGCAGCTGGCGTAGCTGACACAGCTGGCACAACTGGCGTAGTTGGCGCAGCTGGCATAGCTGGTAAAGGCCCTTGAGGTGAGGTGGCGTGCAGTGTTCCGTGTGCGCCGCCTAGGAGGGTGCGGCCAACGTTAGGCCGCACGGGGAGAAGGGACTCGCCTGCTTGTGGCGGGCCGGGACCTGTCGGGGGTGGTTGTGTGAATCATGGGTTCCCACGCCCCCGGCTAAGGTATTTGAAGGAACACCGTGGTGGTTTTAGTTGGTAAGAGTCCGACACTGGCTCCGCCTACCCCGGGCGGAGTGCGTCCATGAGGATTTCCCCAAGGCAAAAAAAAAGGGGGGCAATTCTCGTTTGCTTCGAGATAATCTCGAAATAGAGATTGCGATTCGAACCCTTTCTCTACTATAAAATTTCGAAACTCGAAGTGGTTTTCTCGAATCTTGTATTCTCAGCACTAATCCAAATAAACTTCGAATCCTTCGAACAATCTCGATTCGAAGGAGTAAAATGTTGCCATTTTAAACAGATTTATGTCGCGTGATGCATTTCGGTCAATTATTTAATGCACTTTTAATACAGTTGTAATAAAAATATACTATTGGTGCCCAATAAAAATAAAAATTAATAAATTGAATTAAAATGGCAATATAATAAATAAATTTAAAAATACAAACAAAGTAAATTATAGGTATTAAAACCCGAACGAAATTAAGATAAGATAATGTTTAAGATAATTTTTATTTTTCAAAAAACAGGACATTTTTTACAAATATAATACTTAACTTTAGGATAATGTACACAAAAGTGTTAGCATTTGAGGCCGAACTAGGCATAGCCAGTATTTCAGCCTTCAACGCCAAAAAAAAAAAAAAAACAAAATCAATATTAATAAAATGAAAATTACAATTACCGTTAATGAAACACGAAAAGAAAAGTTCTTTGCTTTGTTCAAAGAAAAACGTGTTGTGTTTGTTGTTATTTGTTGTGCTGTGTTTGTTTGTTCGTAATTTACCCAAAAAATGTCAGACTTTTTTATTTTATATATAGTTTTAGTAACTATAAAATTATTTTTTAGGAATGTCGGGAACTATATACTAATATAAAAAAGAAATTTGGACTCGCAAGACGACAACAAATATGCAATTTGATGTGGTTCGAATTCGAGATGCGCGTCTCTCGAACGGTCACGACCAGTCGAAGCAACTCGAGCGGCTTTCCTTCGAGATATCTCGGGCACGACAGTTCCAGAATAGCTCATCTCGATTTACACTCGAGAAAAGTTTGAATTTGACTTTATATTCGAATTCGTGATTCTCATGCAATCGACTTAGATTGCATGAGAATCGCCCCCCTGCTTCCGGTTTCCGTGTCACCGAGTTGGTAAAACAAACAATAACTACTGGCGCGCGGCCATACAATCGATTAAGAATGAACTATGGAGCATAAGAAATATTTAAAATAATCTAATTAATAGTAATAACGTGTAGTAAAGCATATGTACGTTCTTTAAACGTACGGCTGAGTCACATGATAATATAATGCTGAGTAAAAGCCTGCAGCCTTTGTTAAGACGCTGACAACAGCCAAATACCCCAAATAGGCTTCTTTTAAAAACATTTTTAGCTGTATCTATTCAGTCTGTGGCAGTGAAAAAATAATATGTTAATCTTGATCGTATTTTCTGAAACTGTATTGTGCCCAAAACACGTTTTCTTGGAAGTTTTTTCGATAGAAAAGATTTGTAAACTAACCTCTTAAAACATGCTTTAAAGCAAACAATCTCTATTATTTACTAAATATTATAAATAAAATTAAGAAAACATTTGAGAAAGACAATAATCTAAACATTTGTTGTTTCTGTTAGTCGTTTAAATAAGCTTTTAGTTTTTTATTTAAAAAAAAATGTTAATTTTCATTCAAGTTGAGCGGCGTATCCGACGTCTCTCGGCTCGTTGCCTCTCTTTCAGTTCTGTACGAAACGACAGTGACCGCAGAGGTCTGATTTTTTAGGTGTTGTCAGCCTCTTAAGTCGACTTCCTTCGGCGTATCTATTTTACATGAGATCCTATGATCTCGGGCGATCTAGCTCGCACTACTGATTCTTCACGTATCCTACATAGCTCATACAAAATTCGTGACGTTACTGTATCGTCACTATCGCGTCATGTGTGCCAGACCTGCAGGTCATTCTTTATGAGTGTTTTTTGTTGTGTTATCTTGACGCTTATGAAACTTATTTAATACGTCACTCTCGAGTCCTACGTACATATAGCTATTTTTGAGGTTTGGGAGTTGGAAAGGCGTTTTAGGCGTACTAATAATTTGACTTTAAATTAAAAAATATGGATTTATGTATGTATATTGTCACAGATTGTCAACAATATACATACGTAAAACCATTATAAAAATTACTAGCTTGTGCCCGCGGCTTCGTCCGCGTGTAGTTCGGCTTATCACAGAAAGATGTTATCGTGCATCCCTCGGGAACTGTTTATTTTCCCGGGATGAAAAGTAGCCTATATGTTAATCCATCTTTATCGGTTATGGTCTATCTGTGTGCCTTTCATCCAAATCCGTTCAACTGTTAAAGCGTGATTAAGTAAAGAACATCCAAACGTCCAAAAATCTTCACAAACTTTCACATTTATAACATTTGTAGGATAGTAGGAAGAAGGATTTGATTGAAATACGATATTACAAAATAAAATAAAAATTGGTAGCACTACGTGCACCAATGAATCGCCATGTTGGATTTCAAAGTGACTTCATATATCTAGTCTATAACCTGCGGAAGAGCACGTGCTTCTTACGATACATATAACGTTTGTCAAAATACGACGAGTAAAGAAGATCTGAGGGAACAGATGAACATACATACATACTTACATACATAGCCTTCTAAAATCATAACCCTCCTTTTGGCTTTGCCGATGTATAAAAGCACTATTTTTGTTGTTGCGCCACGTCTCGTATTCATTACAGAAAACACTCAGTAAATGCTGACGTATGGAGAACTGCAAGGGCTGTCTCACTTGCAGTAATATATTTATGTAGTGCGACTACATAAGCCACCTATGTTGACATAAATGCAGCCACTAATGTCCACAGACATGGTAAAAAATAATATTTTTTACTATGTCCGTGCTAATGTCATGTTGTTTTGGCTGTTAAACTGGTATTAGAAGCGTGGCAGGACAAGTTGACTGGTGCCTGTCAAAATAGAACCCCTATGTAACCTCGGGGTTTTGATCTGTGACAGAATATATGCTTGAAATTTAAATGTTTTTTTGGAACGAAGTTCCTTATGGGGCTTGCGGTAGGTGTGATTCGGGAAAAAATTTAGTGTCACGCTAAGATTTGCGTTATACCCAAAGAGTACATCGAATAAATGGACATAGAATTGTCAGCTGATCTCACCTTTAAGCGCCATCTGTTGGGTAACGTCAAAGTTACAGCTAAACATACAAAAGACATGTTTCACGGGGGACCGAACCTGGGCCCTGTGGTACCTCAGTCCAACGAAAGATGTTTCCTGCCAACTCATCATCCTCCTGCCCTTATCCAAATTTATTTGGGGTCGGCGCAGCATGTCTTTTTCTTCCATACATCTCTATCAGCCGTCATCTCCGTGTTCACTTTTTTTTTATCCATATCATCTTTCACACAATCCATCCATCTTTTATTTGGTCTACCTCTTTTTTTATAGCCATCCACATTCATACACAAAACTTTTTTCGTAAGATGTTCTTCATTTCTCCGCATCACATGTCCATACCATGTCACTCTACTGCTTCTCAACTTTTCCGTCACTGGCCCTACTTTTAAACTTCCTCTCACATACTCATTTCTTATCATATCACATTCCTGCCAACTATGCTTGTATTAAAGTTGCAAAATTTAGCATTTTAATGAACCTGTCAAAAATATGAATTTTAAGGGGTCCCGTGACCGCACACGTTTTTTACAACTAACCTTACAATTTCACAGGCATGGTTCCAATTTTAGTTGGGGTAGGTCCACTTAAAGGTCCTGTATTTATGGTTGTTTTAAAGGCCATAAAAGATGTCCGAACACTGCTGTGTCTGAAATTAAAATTAACCTTAACCTCTGACCTTAGCGTTTATTCTCAGAGATAGCCGAATGTCGGAACTAAATGCCAGCTAGACATGAAAAAAAATACATCAAGTCTGTCGTTTTCTTAAAGTTTTTTAAAGTATGTCCTTCCAGAAATAAAATCATGTATGATTCATAATAACAGCCACTACGCTCACGTTGAATGCAATATGCAATACAATGATCAAAACGTATGCAGTAACATGAAGTTGATTGTAATTCAATTTGCTTGGCGGGTATGTTGAAATGTTTACCAGAAACATACATAAATATTTTGTTGAAACTGTCTTACTTTTGTTTGCATTTTGATACACTTCGATCTGTAGGATAGAATATTGGAAAAGTTATAGGTACAGCCCTTGAAACTTCACCTCGAACAAGCGTCCCCTTTGCGTCTTGTAAGTCTTGGCGACAGCACCAGACATCCCTTTACTTTCCGTCTAGCCTCAACTCTGTAGTTTTCAAGATACACCTGCATAGTTATAGGTTTACGAAGAAATATTGACTATTATCTTCTGAAAACAGCCCATTATCTGCACCTACTATAAAATCTATCATCAACTGCTTAACAACTGTATATATATGGTTGAGCTAAGCGATGGCTGATGCTCGCGTCATGCTCATGAACGGGTGTCGTCTGTCGGGACAGCTCAGCTCCTACATACTATGGCAACTCTTTTTAGGTTTTTTTCTAAAGGCAATATTCTCACTTTTAAACTCTTCTTGTAAACTATACCTAATTTATGGTTTGATTTTGTTGCACATCCTCGCTAACTAATGTAAAACTTTCAAGTGGCAAACAAACTAAGTACCTACCACAATGAATACGATTTGATTGTCTTGTCGTCTCTCAGCGGACAATCTTGAGGTACAATCTGTTAAAATATTTATGAATTCCATTGTTTAAAATAAGTAAACTCGATTGACGTCTTCCTGAACATGCTTCGTACCGAATAGTACCGATCCTTGCATCGACTACAACTTTGAAATTGAATGACTACAATTTTCCCGAAGAATCATTTTGTTCCGGTAAACCACTTCTTTGTAAAATAATATATGTATAGAAACAAAGATCTTTAAAGCAGCATAATAAGGCCCCTTCCTGCAGAAACAGAATAACTATACAAAAATATATAAAACATTTCGTTACGACAAACACAGACATGATAAATTATATTCTTTTGTACACAGCGTTCAGCTCAAGGACTCCGCATATGACGATATCGGCTAAATTATTCCAAACAACCAATTTCCACGTAAAAATATTTTTTTCAAAAAAATTCAGTCGCTGTGTAAAAATAAAACAATCTGAATTATTTTGTTAACGTACGTCATGAATCTAGAAGCTTACTATTCCGTTTATTTTCGCACTGCATTGAATTGATGAGTGCCACGGCTATGTAAGAAGGTATAGTAGATGAATAAAACCGTCATACCATGGTATCAGTATCGACCAGTCTCTTGTAAAAAGCAAGCAAGTCTGTAAGTTATTCGTTTTCACGCCTACCAGTGCACATCGACGACGGCGATGCCGACGGTCCGACCGGCGCTGCCAGCGGAGCCAGCCGCGACGCCCGGGAACAGCCCGGAGGTGCTAAGCGGGCAGCTAACTTGCGGCTATTTGTTTGTACGTGTATAGGACCGATGCCGAGCTTTTGTGTTTATTTGTAAACGGCCTCGTTTAAGTACGCGCGGCCAGTTAACGAGTTTAATCGCCTGTTAACGAGCGTCATGGAACGCATGCCCGCGCCAGTCGGATCGGATTAACCCGATCCATAGTGAGGAAATCACTCGCTGCTCAAAACAGGTAACATCCCCCAACCTACCTGATTTATGTAATAATTGTAGTACAGGGTGGCCCAAAATAACGTTGACAAGAGATTTTTCAAATACCTTATAAAGTTTTTTGCGTAAATTAAATAAGGTAATTAATTATAAAAATACACCTAATTTTATACAAGAATCTCTATTTATCTTCAAAATAACCTCCTTTAGCGCGAATATACAGATACAAACGCTTGGTACACTTCGTCTACAGATATTTTGTCCCACTCTCGTGTAATAGTAGCCTTTAGCTCATCAACACTTATATGACGTGTAGCACAGGATCTTGCTTCTAAGATAGATCATAAACTGTAATCCATCGGATTTAGATCAGGTGAGTATGGCAGTCATTCTTTCGAGCTGATAAAACCAGGGAAATTGTCTTTGCACCACTGTTGAACACTTAAGGCCCTGTGAGCTGGAGCAGAGTTTTGATGAAATATCCATGGACGGTCACCAAAGTGCTGTGGACTCCAAGGAAGAAGCACATTTTCAAGAATGACTCGTCGGTCGTTTTCTTGGTTGATTTTGATCCTCTTTTCTACAAAAACTAGGGGAGTTTTGGCAGTGGCGCAAATCGCACTTCAAACCATAACAGTTTCTGCGTTTTGGTGATGTGGTACAATTGCAGCAGCTCCAGGACGAGTGGAAGACCAGATCCTGACATTTCGGTGGTTATGGGTTTGTTCTATCATAAATAAATTTTCGTTTGAAATTACGATATTTTTTCAATTTGACGCTGCGGATCGCTGTTTAAGCAAACGACATCTCTCAAGACAAACTTTTTTGTCTTTGTCCGTAAGCAATTGTGATTTTCTGA
This sequence comes from Asteroscopus sphinx, assembly GCA_949699075.1. Taxonomy (NCBI): domain Eukaryota; kingdom Metazoa; phylum Arthropoda; class Insecta; order Lepidoptera; family Noctuidae; genus Asteroscopus; species Asteroscopus sphinx. The sequence goes on along the minus strand of OX453002.1, from coordinate 574,252 downwards.
GTTTATATGGTATCAATTGTAGATCACGTTTTACTATACGCTGTATGGTGGAGTGACTAATCCCCAAGTCTCGCGACATTTTCCTCACCTTGGTCTGTGGATTACGAACTAGTCTTTGTTTGATAATGTGTCGGTTGCTAGAAGTTCTACAGTTGTCTTGCGTCCTCTCCTAGGATGGTCTCCGAAGTTACCGAGCTCATTATAGCGTTTAATTACCGAAGAAAGTAACTGACGACTAACACCAAGATTTTTTGCGATTTCGCACTGCCTTTTTCGACGCTCATGCAATGAAATTATGGCTTCATGTTGCACTGACACAGTGAAATAAGTTTTTTTTTTAATTTTTTTTTAGCTAACAAATAATGTTAAAATGACTCCAAAGAATGAGTTAACAATTAAGAAAAACAAAAGAGGAGGCAAAGTATTCCATTTCTGAAATATTAGTATTTTAATTTTGTCAACGTTATTTTGGGCCACGGTGTACTTTCTAATGTTTTTTCGTTTTACTTAAAGACTATCCATCCAAACGATCCATAAAATTCATCATTCATCGATCCAAAATTAGTTTAACGTACCTTTGTTTAAAATATTAGATGAGGCAAGACATTTATTTATTTACTAAAAGACCAACAACCTATTTACATGTTTTTTACAAAAGTACACACAATATACCGTGGTAACACGTCAATTCGAAAACCGCCCTTACTGCTTACGAAATAAAGATGCTGCTAATGTCAAAGTGTTACCACCGACGTGCGGTCGTCCGTACAAGCTCTGCTTAGTTTGGGACTAGATGGTGCTGTGTAAAAATGTCCCAAAAATATGTTATAGATACACTTCTTACTGCAATGATTAACTATAATATTAGATCGAAAGTGTCACGCCACTACGTAACCTATGGAAATGTAGCGACGAATTGAGATTCATTCTAGAACTGATACTAAAAAAAAAAACATTATAAATAAATGAATTGTATTGAATTGAATTTGTATATAAATGATAATAAATCAAACATTTTCTATCTTCAATAATCTGAATTTATAAGCTTGTTGTTGTAAACGACGCCAGAGCTCGGCACACTGCTCTGGACATCTGCTACTCACTGCACGGCGAAGCGAAATGAACCTGTCTTCACAATTTTCAGGGTCAACTCTGAGTAGAATATTTTTATGAGAAAAATAGCACTTGCCGTGTAGGGCAAGCGCTGTTCTTGTCGTGTTTTTGTCACTGTGTCTTATAATATAAGACACAGCGACAGCGCTCACGATTCATTATTATCAGTATCTGTATCTAAACAAGTTTTTTTTTATATTGAACTATTTTTACGGGACTTGTCGCGCACAATTAAATCAAAATATAACGACAACTAGACGAGTGGTCTGCTCGTGACCACGGCCAATGCAACTTGACCGAAACGTCGAGGTTAGTCAAAATGTTTCTTATATTTTGATTTAATTGTGCGCGACAAGTCCCGTAAACATAGTTAGTTCAATATGAGTGAAGTTTTTTTTTTTACTGAAAATTTAAAATAGTACTTTTGATAATAATTCCGATCAATCGACTATGTCGATCCGAACTTTTTAATGAAAAATTGCCGCTAAATAGTTTTAATATTTAGAATTACCTATGGGAACTAAAATTGTGAATATTGTACATCCTAACCTATCCTACTAAGTAATACCTATTATAAACGTGAAAGTTTGTAAGGATGTTTGTGTGGATCCATATGTATGGATATTTATTACTCTTTCATGCTAAAACTACCGTATGGATTTTAATGAAATTTGGCATACAGATAGAACATACCCCGGATTAACATATAGGCTATTTTTTATCCCGGGAAGATAAACAGTTCCCGAGGGATGCGCGACAAACGACATACACGCGGGCGAAGTCGCGGGCATAGGCTAGTTTTGAATAAAAAAATACCTTTTTATTCCTGTCACTTTTTGACGTTAGAATGAGTATAAAAGAAAACTCACTGGTCTATTTTCCCAGGGCGGGTGACATAAGAAAAAATGTGATAAACGTCACGAGATTGCATGTGGGCATTGTGGGCTATGATGCAGCGCTCGCTCGCCCCGCGTTTGAAGTGATGTGATGCCTGGTGGACACTTGGACAGGCGACTTGACTTGGACCTTTGGCTATAATTGTCTTCTCCGTCAGACAGGAACCCCCTTTTAAGTTACAAGGATGGCAATTAATACATAATGCAGGACTTATATTCGCCTTATACAATTTTTTGTAAACATTTTAAAGGGAGCTCCCTCACCGCGGTTATTCGCGTGTAATAGAACAAATTTTATAGATTTGTTTTGGAGAATTTGTTACATTACATGGGAATGCTCGCGGTGAGGGAGCTCCAGAATACAAACATTTTCGGTGAATAAGGCGACGGTTGCAACCGCCCTTCTAGGATTATCCATTGAATACGTCAATACGTCACACAACATGCTGATTCTACGCCGCGTAGCCCGTAGCCCGTAGCCAGATGTGCTACGAACTCCATTCTCCCAATACAATTTATTGATATTCCATTATTATTGCTCCACATAAATGTTGTTCATTGACTGTTAGATTTAATATGTGTGTATTTTTCCATGTCCTCACCATCTGGATCTGTACCATCCGATATATTATTATGTACTTCTGCACATACGTTAGAGTTGTACAGATGGTACACAAGAGTGATGCGACTGGGTCGATCGCTGGACAGACGAGTGTCGCCACCATGTTGAGCCGTGGTCTGTTTGCAGGTAACAGCGGCAGCGGCGGCCGCGGCGCGTGCTCATGACGCGCTACCGACACATCAGGTACTTATATCGTCCATTTTCTAACGTGACATCTCGTAAAAAAAAACGACACTGTTTTGATAATAAACGTTTTTGTGTATAATGTGTATGACGTGTTTATGTGAAAAGTCTGAATTACAAAAAACTGCTGCCAGTTGTCTTTATTCGCTCCCTTGTCAGAGCCATAGTTGTATAAACTAGGCCTTAGCGCCATAAAAATGAAGTAAACAAAATCACGATAAGTTGAATGATAATTGCTTACATAATTAGCCCATTATTTTGCTAACACCGGAGAAAAACGCCGACAAAGATACATTTAGTTCGTTTCGTATTGTATTTGTGTCAATTATTATATAATAGCGAAGGTCACGCGGGAGGTTCTTTAATTTACATACTGGTCACTGCTGTCTGTTTAAATAGTTTTAACATACGAATAACATAATACAAATCCTTTTTTGTCATTAAAATAGATTTTTGTCATTAGGAAAATAACTTCATAGTCTTTCTTGCCTTCATTGATTTTATCGTGGCAGCACTGCCACTGATGATCAAGCAAACGGTTCGCGCACTGGTGTCCTACGAGACACCTGTACGCGGCGACAAGTTGACGCGCCTTTGCCACTTCTATTACTTTATTTATTTGGCTCTTCAACAATGAGTAGGTACACTGTACATGAAAAATTCAAATTCAAATTCTTTATTGGAACAAACTGATTTACATATTTTGTGTACGTTAACAGCTGCATTAGTTCGGAGAACTGTGTCGCAGTTATTAGCGCCCACCTCAAAGAGTGGAGATGACAGTATCCAACATTACCTATATCAAAAACATAGGTAATGTTTTTGATATAGGTATGACATAGGTAATGTTGAAAAATAACACATTTCTAACCTAATCTAAGTGCCCCATTACTTACAGAAGATCACCGAATGCCATAAATTAAGCGCAATTAATATTAACACAAACATTAGTTACATAAAACAATAAACTTACAGTGATGCAAATAAAGTGGACCATTTATGCTCTGTATGAAAACAAAACAAATGACTTGACACACAAAAAAAATCTTAAATTAAGTGAATTTAAATATGCATGAATATCAATTTATCACTGAATGTCCATCACAGCTTTTTTTATTATTTAGATTTCTATGATGGCTATATGTATAATGACTTGATGTATGTTATTTTATAATTTTTAACGCATTTCCGCATGCGAAGCGAAACCTTACGATTTAAATTGTGGAAAGAAAAAATCGCTCACGAGCAGGATTCGAACCTGCAACTCCTGGCTCAGTACGCCAGTGCTTTAGCCACTAAGCTACTGTGACCACTGCTCGTGATATCGAAATTATCCTCCACTATGGCTTTGATGTATGTTATTAGTTCTGCACGTGCACCTACTAATATGTAGCCTAAGTCTTAGTACTTCTACTTTTCTATTCTGTGCCGAAGTCAATAATACAGTTAATTGATTGATTCTGGGCTTACCAGGCCCCTCAGAAAGTATTGCGAAAAAAAGTTTTTATATATGGGAGACTGGCCAGTTATAATGTTTTTCGAAAATATGATTATTTATAAGTAAAAATAAGTAAGTTCCAATTTCAAAATTTCCCTCCACATTTTTTGCGAGTTAATTCAAAGTATTGTGCTTCACTGAAATATGGATCTGCGCCGGGAACATTTTAGAGCTATGATTTTATACGATTTCAAGTGTCGCCTGAAACCGGATGAATCGTACGATAGACTTCAAATGGCATTCATGGATGAAGGCCCTTCCAAGGCAACCGTGTATCGTTGGTATAACGAATTCAAGCGCGGTCGACCAACTTTGGGGGATGACGAAAGAAGCGGTCGCCCTTTGACGGCTGTTACCGAAGAAAACGTGCTAGCAGTGAAAAATTTAATCCAAGACAATAGGCGAATTACATATCAGGAGATTCAACACATATTGAAGATTGGATCGGGAAGCGTTCACGAGATTCTACACAGCCATCTTCGCGTGAGGAGGATAGTATCACGCTGGGTGCCGCACAACCTCACCGATGCTCAGAAGCAGGCCCGGGTGGAATGGTGCCGTGATATGCTTAACAAATTTGAAGCAGGCTCGTCTCGGCGTGTTTACGACATCGTTACAGGTGATGAGTCCTGGATTTATCAATACGACCCAGAAACCAAGCGCCAGTCGACTGTTTGGGTGTTTCAAAATGAGCCAACGCCTACCAAAGTGAAGCGATCTAGAAGCGGGGGTAAGATTTTGATCGCTAGCTTTTTTAATTTGACGGGCCACTTGGTATCAATTCCCTTACGGGATCAAAGAAGCATTAATGCCGAATGGTATACTACCAAATGTTTGCCAGAAGTTTTCTCTGTTATAAGCAACAAGCGACCAAACACAGGGCTCCGCGGGCTACTGCTCCACCACGACAATGCACCTGCGCACACCGCACTCAAAACGAGGGACTTCCTGGACAGCACGCCAGTCAAACTCCTGGGTCACCCTCCTTACAGCCCTGATCTAGCACCGTGTGACTTCTTTTTATTCCCAAAAATAAAAAATCAGCTCAAAGGGATACAATTTTCGTCGCCGGAAGATGCGCTGGCTGCGTTCGAGCAGGCTGTAAACGAGGTGTCTGCGGCGGACTGGAAAAAGTGTTTTGAAAACTGGTTTAGGCGCATGAATCTTTGTATAGAGGCTGGTGGAAAGTACTTTGAAAAGATTTGATAAAAATATATGTACGTATAGAACATTTTTTTTTAGTTTCGCAAAACTTTCTGAGTGTCCCACGTATAGTTTCCTTCTCAGTTCGCTGCGGAATGAGTACCTACCTGGAACCACACATAAACTAGGATATCCCGATGTAGGTCATCAAAGTATCGTTTTACTTGAATGTAATGTAAATGTACTTACATTTCTCTTGTGTTTAAATAAAGTTGAAACAATCAAAATGTTTAAATCCTTTAAAAAAGGTAGAATTGACTAAAATAGATAATTTTCCGTTAAAAAGCCATTCCTGGCTATTTTAATTTTTTTTTAAATCAATAATAAATGTGTTATGTAATTAATTTATTAGCTAACGAGTTATAATAAGTTTCCAAAGGTTACTCGAAGGCTCTAAAATTTCATTGTTATTAGTTTAATAAAGAGTAAGTCGTTGCTAAAAAATGTTTGTTTTTTAGTGAAGTGATCAGTTTGTTGTTGTTGCAGTACTGTGTGATTCCCGACAAGGAATAGAGCTGCCCACGTAAATGGGCATAAGAGTCCTTCCAGTGGCGTGCATTGGCTTACTTCACTTGAATTTAATTGTGGTGTAAGTTATTGATTTTTTGATGTAGGAAGATTAATTTAGCATTAATAGGTCTATTTTAAGATAAGTAATCATCGTACTGTGAAAAAAAGATAATAACTTACACCACTATTGAATTTGAATGAGGAAGGCAGTAGGTATTGCCTAATTGCCTATATGCAATGCACGCCACTGAGTCCTTCTATCTGCTACAGTAAAAATGCTGTGAAATTAAATTCAAAAGGTATAAATTATGGAAAAACATAGGAACGAATGAATTAATCGAAAGAAACTTCTCCACAATTTATAACTTAAGATTTTGCCTTGCTTGCGCTAAAACGTTAAACTAATATAATGATTTAAAATTATAAAATTGAATATGCGATAGTCTCTATTATGATGGAGGATAATGTTTTCGTCAGCGGGTGGCAGCGTGCGTACGACAGCCCTTGATGTGTGTGTGTGCAATCGGCATCGAGCACGTAGAAGACCTGTGCCACACGCACCTTGCTCCCTTGCCATTACCACTGCACTGGCCACAACTCGATTACTTATCACGTAGTCGTGGGAATAAGCCAAGTTCAGATAGTCGCGCGATTGAATTTAGGCTTCCGTCGACCGACAGTCGTCTATGTTATACTAAGCGTATACGATCAGCCCATTACTGTCCCACTGTGCGGGTCGGACTACACATACCATTCAGAATGTTTTGAACCCTCTAATCTGTCAATTATTTCAGATTTTCTCACGATATTTACCTTCAACGTTAACGCAATAATTGCTTTTTTATAGTAATTGTAACATAATCGTAACATAATTGTAAGATATTAAAAAAAATACAGAAACCTATACATACGAAAGGGATTAATTGGTTCTTGCTACAATCTCCAAATATCATTACTATCCAGTACCAAGACTAAGTGACTGCATTGGTTTTGCAACTGTCCCTTTCTAACAAACGGCAAATTACGCGTGTAAGAACAGAGCGAAATCGCGCTGTTTTTATAAATAAAAAAATTCATTCGCTGTGGCGATGCTTGGGAGAGGCCTATGTCCAGCAGTTGACGTCTTTCGGCTGAAATGATGATGATGAAATTCATTTATTTCAGATAATCAAATCCATAAAAAATTACATGTCACAAAAATAATAAATAATAATACCAAGAAAAATAATGATATAGTAAGCATGTCACAAGGAATATAAATTATCATTTTTTTTTTTTTTTTTTCTAAATTTTTGCACATTTCTCGGCGAATAAAAATTTAAATGAAAATTTGTTATGGTACAGTCTAACAAAGCAATTAGTATACAGGATCGCCAGATATAGATGAAGATTTCTCAGGAAGTTATTATAGAATGATTTGATTAGGGTTTTGTATCAATACAGTTTAACTATGTCCGTTATTAAAATGATATCTCACTCGAAAACATCCATAATCTTCTGAGAAAACTTCATTTATATCCCTCTACCCTGTATAACAATTGCTTTGTTAGACTGTACCAGAATCTAGAAATATAAAAGGTGTATCGTATTTGCAAAAAAGAATCAGAAAAAATAATGGGAACAACTATTGGGATTTCCAAATTCCAAGTGAAATAGTTCAAAAACTGACCTTACTTTGAAAAATAAATCTACCGAGCAACTTTTACTACATCGTGTTTTCCCTGTACCAGAATCTAGTAAAAAATTATAAATAAGTTAATAGTTTAAAAAACAATATAAAAACACGCTTTTATAAATTGAAACCTGATCGTGTTCAAAGTCCATTACGTGGCTTTTCTCACAAGTGCAAACACGACTATGATACGATATTCCATCATGGAATGCCAGTGCCTATCTTCCGGCTTCATCATCAGACCTTAAAACCTAATCGTGGTCAAAGTTCATTACAAGACTTTTCTATGAAATCCAAAACAGCTATGATACGATTTTCCATCATGAAGTTCCAGTTCATATCTTCCGGCTCCATTATCAGATCAGTTCGACAGTACCATATTATTGTATTGTCATCAGAACTACATACAGCTGCCAATTTTCATTACGCTACGACCCTTGGAAGATGGTTAAATTAGTTACCTTAGATTCCATTACATAGTTACATACAGGTCGACCTAATAAAAGCATGTTAAAAACATTGTATATCTATATACGTCGTCTCCACAAACGAAAATATTTTGAATCAAAAATCCGCCCCTCGAGCAGTTTCTTCCAATTCTTCTTCATTAGGACTTGAAAGTTTCCGTTTACTCGTTTCCTTGCCGCACAAAAACACGAAATCCTCATCAAAAAACTCCTTAAAATGAAGACCCGCAAAAACCTTTAATAATTTGGCCTGAACTGTTTTGGAATCAGTAGAAATTAAGATCGTGAATAATAATATAACTTTATAACATCCATATAATTATACTCGAAAACATCTCACTATAAAAATACGATTCGAAATCCCTTGGTTGTGGTTCAGAATTTAGAAACAATTGAAGTTGTAGGATTGCGTACCGTGGGGGGTGGAACTCGCAGTGTGAGCACAGGAGAATCCCCATGGCGAGGGTGGTGTCATCCCCAGCCGCAACAGGTATTTTGTTTTGGTAGGCGGCCTGCCGGCGCGGCGGGACGTCGCGACACTCGCGACCCATAGCACACAATAACCAATCGGTGTCACTGTATACTTATTTATTAGAGCGTGTATCATTCGTATTTGAATTGGTCTCAAAATAGTTGCCATACCATTTTCATTAGGTAAGGTAAATTGTGTGCTAAGGCTCTGTCTTTGCCTGCTGAGTCTGCTGAACTGCTGACTCATTGGTGTTCCTGTCGCGCAGTTAAAGCCGTTTTGTTATTTCTAACACCCAACATGTTTTTCTAACAAAAAGTGGGCGTGGCCTAGATGTTTGGCCACATTTGATTGGCCTAAACACAAAGACATTAAATATTTACTAGCCTAAACAAAACATCAACATGTTTCGATCGCTTGTTTTGTTAGATTTTTGTCGCAGGAGACCCGGCTTTAGCTATAAATTCTCATATTGGAATAGATATCCTGTACTATGGACGAATAAAAAAAGGCGGACGGAATCTCGCTAAACAATAAGTGAAGCATCCATAGTAAGACGGGCTGACACGCACACATTCACACCAATAGTAAGACAAACAGCCGCGCTTACGCAACAAATCTCGTGTGATGGTAGTCGTTGTCGTAATGTCACAAATAAAAAATAATAACAATATGCCTTCTGGTGTGTTAAAATGCTGTCGAAATTATAGCGGATTTAGAAAAAAGTTAAATGCTTCAATCTTTCCTTAGCGAGATTCCGTCCGCCTTTTTATTCATCCGTGTCCTATAGTTTATATTTCATTTTTCATCTAGGAGTGTTCAATTTAACATAGAATACAAAGGTACACCTCATATTATCGTAGTTGCAGCAAACATCCAATAATCTGGCAAATAATTTCGGTAGGCCGCTGTAATTTGGTTGTAAAAATCAGAGGACACTCGCTCTGTGTAAACTTTTATACGTGCCACTTTTACATCTCCCATAACGCTAAGACAACACATTGTTCCAGTCTCTAGTGCTGTGATGTGTGCCCCGGGTTTAAAACTATCAAGGTAGGTCTTGTATTTGTGTAACTGATCAAGCAAGCGCCTACGGGAACCGGATGTGGGCCTAAGGATCGCTCAAGGCTGCGGTTTACTTCTTGCCAAGTTGTTTTAACTTCTGTTACAAGTTATATCTTAGGCCCGGTCTTAGTATATCTTCGGCTGTTCGGCTCGGTTATTTATTTTAGAAACAAAGTCTTCTCTCCTTGTCTTATATTCAACGAATTATGAAGCGTACAGTCATGCATGTTGCATATTGCATACTCTCAGACGGTGCGTCTCCTCAGCGTCTGCTTACACGATCTTTTGATCTTTAACGGCCAAAATTAATATCCAATCTATTCACGATTTACCCTACTGGAGATAGAAATTTGACATATTTTGTATGGAGCTTATGTCAAATTCCTATCTCTAGTAGGGCAAATCGTGGATAGATTGGATATTAATTTTGGCCGTAAGTCCACATACTTAATGGATATAAATTGTGGATAAAATAAAATACAATTTGTGATGTTTTAATCATTTACTACAAGAAAAAATATCTTAATGACTGAAAACATAATCTTCTTGGGTTTTATGTGAATTTTTCGACTACTTTATTATTAAAATCTTATTTTTTCATGTTCGGTTTCTAGGATGGGAGGGAGGCACCTGCCCCCTCTGCTCCACCCTGTCGACGCCCATGGCAATGACTGATAATAATCCGACCGGGGCTGACGCTGCTGGCTCCTATCAATATAATAATAGAGGTACCTACTATATCGCATGAACGTGACTAGGTGACAAGACAAATGAGTCAAGTTCAAGTATAAATAATAATTGTCTGAAATAACAAATAATTCGATGATCAAGACCGCTTATGGCCCCTCATACGAGCATGTATAGCTCTAAATCCATATTTCAGTATCAAATCATCACAAAGCGATAGAAAATGTTTCTATAAAATGAAAAGTGTCTGGATATGAAAAACGAATATGGAATAGATAGAACTATTTTCCGTGTCACGAACACGGTTGACGTAGTACACCGGCGGCGGCCAGTGTCGGGTGTCGGTGTCGAGTGTCCGACGAGATTGCCTCGATGTCGGAAACTCGGAAACAGGGTGTCGCATGTGATTAGCAGTGTCGTGTAACACTGACCGAACGCGCGGAAAATGCGATACTTTCCGCGCTCTAGGCTACTAACCTAATTCCCCATTATCCTGTTGTAATTTAGGTATTTGTTCTGTAAACGGTAGAGTTTCTCACAACGCCTGGAGTGTATCCTAGCTGGGGGGTGAATCTCGCGTCGTAGACATTATCTCGAACTCGACATAATGTCGAAACAATATGGCGAATGTCGATTGAATTTTTTTTTTCGTATTCTCAGAATGTCACGTTAGAGATATGTTTACGCCTAGCGCTCTAAACACAAGGAGTGGGTCATAGCAGTTGAAATTATCGGCGACATTTTTCGTAAAAATTAGAGATTATCTCGAATTAGACATTTATCTCTATAACGCGAGAATTGGGGCCCAGATGTGATGCTTGTACGTGTAGAAAAGTCACCTAAAGTAAAATGCTGAATGTATAATACTGTATAATGTCGTTTAGTAGTCTCTCGTACCGAGAGTGGTCGCGCGCACATGCGATCACTCGTGACATGTGAATTCGTCGTGATGTTGTTATCATACTCTTGAATATTTCACGACAGCACCGAATGGGGCTGAAACAAAAATATCGCAACTTATGTGTGTTTAATTCAGATCATAGCAGGTAATTTCCCTGTACGATCCAGGCGATTTGCAATTGAGGTCAAGGATTGGAAAGTTGTGCGATTGTTTAGTAAAAATATGTTTTATCTTGTGTAGCAGTCAATGACGGCACCAGAAACGTTTTGAGATATTTATGGTTTATTATAGATGACATTTGGTTTTCACCAGTTTCATTTTATATAAATATACAATATTCGCCACAACATATGCTAAGGGGAGGTCTATGTCCAGCAGTGGACGTCTTTCGACTGAAATGATGATGATGATACAAGATTATTATGTACCGTACAACGGGGTGAATAGGGACAAAGTAGGCAAGGATTTTAACATTGAAATGAGATAGTTTGTTGCCCACAAATACTTTAGAATGTTTACCAAATTATGGCAAAACATTTTTGAAATCTTTGTGGGAAACAAACTAACTGATTTCAATGTTAAAATCCTTGCCCACTTTTATCCCTATTCACCCCTGCGTCCCTATTCACCATCTTTTTACGGTACATATAGTTGCAAGGTCACTAAGTAGAAAGTAGAAATGACGTTGGTAGCACTGCGATCCGGGCACAGAACGTCAACTCTATTGAGAATCTCAGTCCCACTTCCGTGACCGCACTGTTTACATGTTATTATGTACCAAGTACCAAGATATCAACTAGTTCACGTTTATCTTTACACTTGTTTGAATGACCAGGCACAGAATAGCCGAACGGAATGTCAATAGATATTAATTGTGGAAAGAAAAATTCTCTCACGAGCAGGATTCGTACCTGCGACTCGGTTCGGTACACCAGTGCTTTATCCGCTAAGTTACCGTGAATTCAGCTCGTGGTATCAAATTTAACTTCCACGTTTTCCAAGTATCTATTTTTGGGTGACGCCAGCTACATCTTATTAAGAAACAGACCCTGTTCCTTGGAACGTCAATGGGTACAAGGGAACCCAAACATTATATTCATCAATTCGTCCCTATTACATCAGCGCGACAGCCGAGAGGAGTGATGTGGTAGTTGAAGGAACATCGTGGTGGTTTTAGTCGGCAAGAGTCCGACACTGGCTCCACCTACCCCAGGCGGAGTGCGTCCATGAGAATTTCCTCACGGAAAATAAGGCTGACTTATTCTTTACTGGTTACACATGACATATGCAAGCGTTCAGCATTATCTTACTAGCTGACACCCAACCCACGGTTTCCGAACTTCCGACCTCTTCGCTCCCGTGGTGTCGATATAAAATGTTTCTTCATACAAACTTTACAATTTTCAAAAATCCTCTCTTAGTGCTCACCTAGCTTATTTAAGAAAGTCTTCTGCAAAGTTTCATCCTCCTAGAGCCACCGGTTTAGGCTGTACGTTGTCTGTCTGTTAGTTTTAAGAATTTTATTAAATGTCATTCAGAAACAATCGAACATCATGTGCAAGTAGAAACATAAGATTCCCTGAAATAAAACGAAACAAGGATAGCCTAGTGGTGGTTGAACACTTGCTGACACTTCTATACAGGAGGCTCTGAGATTGTTCCTGGTCCCAATCTCTGACTCTTCGAATTCAAGTGCAGATTGTGTTGACGATTAAGGAAAACATGAAGATACCCTACAAGTGAGCTCTAAAATGTTCTAGATACCTAGTGTGTGTAGTTCGTCAACCCTTACCAGACCAGCGTTGTGGACTAGGCCCTTCTCATTCTAACCACTGGCCTCTGGTTCTTCTAACACATTCATTGACTGCCCACTACTGGCCTCTTCTTAGGAGCTGAACAATGTTGCACAAGTTCGCCTTGCTTATTGAGTACTTTTACCAAAATTTACTTTTTCAAAGATACGCCCAATTCGATTATTACCAAAACAATTGGATCATGTGAGAGGTCCAAAAAATTATTCGATTTCAGTTCCCAGAAATAGCTGGGTTTCTTATACTATTATTTGTTCTGTGGTTCTGTGCTTATACAGTATCGATATCTCTACTAGTGATTTAGAACCAGTTTATAGATATAATGTAGCATACGCCTTGCATCCGAGGCAACGCAATATCCTTGTCCATGTTCTGTGTTAACAACGCGGAAGGCGTTCGATATATATTTTTCTTGATAACTTTTCTTAGTAGCGGCTAGATAACACAGAAATTCGTAAACATTTGACATTATGGATAAATAAATCAATGTTAGCTATATAAACGAGATAAACAGATGCACGGTTACACTTTCTCGTTTATAGTTTTATTGTAAGCCTATATTATTATTGTTTTATTGTAGTGCGACTGCTGAGCGTGGGGTCCTGGGTTCGATTCCTGGGTCGGGCAAAGTGTTATTGGGTTTTTTCGTTAGGAAATTCTCAGTAGCAGCCCGAAGTCTGTATTTGTGCCCGGTTAATGGCAATTGGCTCGCCTTATATGACATGGGACTTATAACATAACTGGCGAAATGTGGGTGTTAAGTTAATCTTTTAGTTATTACGTTCATCACTAGATGGCGTTGTCCTTTTACGGCGTGTTTCTGAATCACGCTATGGTTTCGTTCCCACCGCTTATACAAGTGTTTTGAAAATTAATTTTTTATTATAGTTATCCACGAGTACTAAGTTTGTGTTTTAATCATTGGTCCTTCGTACCGGATAGTAAAGTGACAGTAAGTGATAAAGTGACAGTAAGTAATAATTAATTAACTCTTAAAATTGTAATTGTGTATTGTGTGTAAATTGTGTAATTGTGTATAGTGTCAAGTGTGGACTGGATTCCAAGTGGGTAAGTCAAGTGAACGCAGCCGTGGTCACTTGTGTTTTTACGGACCCAGGACTTGTAAAATTTCACGTAAGTGGCTTTGGACAGAAGTATTTTAAACACTTAGAAAATTTTAACTTCAGTGACTTAGACAATTTTGTGCGAACAATTAACTTGGAAACTTTTCATTATTAGAACTTGTATATTTTCTAAATAAACAGTGTTTGGAACTTTATTAAACATGGCGCAGTTATGTGCAGCACAAAAATCTTTAAGTGAGCGGATCTCTAAGTTATATAGTAACACGAAGAAAACCTCCAAGTCACGCTACACCAGAGGTTATTTGGAAACTAGACTAGATACATTGTCGGAATACTGGGGAACTTACAATAAACAACATGAGGACATTCTAAAGAATACTACAAGTGAAGTTCTCGAACAAATAAAGTTTGATCCTTTAGCTAACTTTGACATAACTGAGGAAATTTATTTGGATTTTAAGACTTTGATCAAAGAACATTTAATTGATCTGTCAAGTGAACAATCACAGCAGTCTACAGCTGCTGCTACTTTTCCCAGCGAAAAATCTGAAAAAGTAGCTAGAAAGACAAAGTTGCCACCTATTAGTATTCCAAAGTTTTCCGGTAACTATACAGATTGGTTTAGCTATAGAGATATTTTTACTTCACTCATTCATAATGATGAGAAATTGTCCAAAATTGAGAAACATCATTATTTGAAATCCAGTATTTCCGGTGAAGCTGAACAGCTGTTAAAACATTTTACACTTACCGAAGCTAATTATGATAAGGCATGGGAAACGTTAGTGAATCGCTATGACAACAAAAGGATCATAGTGAATCATATTCTAAATCGTCTCCTTAGTCAGCGTAAGATGAATAATGAATGTGCGTATGGCCTGAAAGGCATCTTAGACACCACACGAGAATGCCTGAACTCTCTAGAAAACATTGGAGTAGAGACGAGCAAGTGGGATGCTATAGTTGTTCACATTGTTGTCTCTAAACTTGATATAGAAACTCACAAACTTTGGGAACAAGCCCTTGGTTCATCACGAGACATACCGTCGTTTGAAACTTTAGCATCTCATCTGGAAATACAATTCAGAGCATTAGAAGTTGTCAATAGCGCTAGAAAGGAAACACAAAAAAGAGATTCACCGAAAACTACCCCATCTTATTCAACAAAACCAACTGCTGCAAAATCATTTGTCACTGAGGTTGAAAGTACTTGCAGTTTTTGTTCTCAAGGGCATTATATTTGCCACTGTAAAGAGTTTTCTAATTTGGATGTATCAAAACGTCACGAATTTGTTAAAAATAATAACATATGCTTTAATTGCCTTGTGAAGGGTCATTCAGTGCAACAATGTAGGCAAAGTACAAGGTGCAAGAAATGTAGTCGACGTCATCACACACTTTTGCATTTCACAAGCCCAGCCAAAACAAGCACAACCCCGGAACAGAATGAGCCAGAAACACGCGAAGCTATTAGCATGAAAGCTGAAACAGAGAATGTCCAAGTTGTTTTAGCAACAGCTCGTGTTGTTATTATTGCAAAAAACGGAGCTACTTACCAACTGAGAGCCTTAATTGATCCGGGATCTCAAGCATCATTCGTGACTGAAACAACTGCACAAATACTTAACCTTGATCGTATTGCCGTAAATGGTAAAATCACTGGGATATCTGATGAAACAGTCATAACAACAAAGTCAATGGTCAATCTAGAATTTCATTCTATTTATGATTCTACACACATATTCACAGCACAAGCTTACGTACTCAAACAATTGACGTCATTACTGCCTTCACAAAAAGTTTCTATGGACTCCTGGCCTCTTTTAAGCACGATGAATCTAGCAGATCCACAATTTCACATGCCAGGGTGTATAGATATTTTATTGGGAGCCGAAGTGCATTCACAACTGATGCTCGATGGCTTACACAGATACAATGCGATGATTGCACTCAATTCACATCTTGGATGGTTAATTTCAGGACAAATAGGTTATGTTAACTCACAAGCTCATCATGTTGTTGTCTCACACACAAAACTAGAGATAGACCAGTTGCTCAGAAGATTCTGGGAACTGGAAGAACACACATTCAAGGAAAGAGCCTTGACACAATTGGAAGCCCAGTGCGAAGAGCATTATATGGAAACTCACACTCGCAGCGCTGAGGGCCGTTACATAGTTCGTTTACCCTTCAAGAGTCGCACGAATTTAGGAGATACAAAGCAATTAGCTCTTAATCGTTTAATACAAATGGAGAAGAGATTTAAATACAAGCCTGAATTTAAAGAAGAATACTGTAAGTTCTTGAAACAGTACGAAGCACAGGGTCACATGGAAGTCATACCTGAAAATGAAATAAATACAACTAGTAAATATTACTTACCGCACCACGCAATTGTAAAGGAATCTAGCACAACCACGAAGTTACGCGTAGTCTTCGACGGCAGCGCCACACCTGTAAAAGGAAAATCGTTGAACGACGCACTGTTGATTGGACCGTCTCTGCAACAAGATATAAAGGATTTAGTAACAAGATGGAGAACACACAAAATCTGTTTGGTAGCAGATATACAACAAATGTATAGGCAAATACTTACTGCACGCGAAGATGCAGAGTTTCAAAGAATCTTGTGGCGGGAAGGTTCCGATAAAGCTGTAAAGGAGTACAGACTACTTACCGTTACTTACGGAACTTCTTGTGCACCATATCTTGCAATTCGGACTTTGCACCAATTGTCTGATGATGAAAAGGACAAGTTTCCTATTGCTGCTCCGCTATTAAAGACAGATTTCTATATGGACGATTTAATGACAGGAACGTCAAATGAATCTGACACTATTCATCTGCAACAACAAATAACAGAATTATTAGGAAGAGGTGGATTTTTATTACACAAATGGGCGTCGAATAGTGCACGAGTGTTATCACAGATTCCAAATGCCCATCAATCAGATCAGAGCGTTGTGAATATTCAGATGAACGATGCTATTAAAGCTTTGGGCATTGCATGGAATCCACAAAGCGATAATTTTGAATTAAAGATGTCAATTGATCCACTAACAGATCACGTTATTTGTAAGAGAACAGTTTTATCAATAATTGCTAAGACATTTGATCCTCTGGGCTGGTTAGGGCCGATAGTAATTGTTTTAAAAATATTCATGCAAAAATTGTGGTTAGCTGGTCTAGATTGGGATGATGCTTTACCTGATGATTTAAATAATGAATGGTGTACTTACCACAACAAAATTAAGCACATGAATGTTATACAGCTTCCTCGTTGGCTTGGTGTGTTACCTACTAATGCCAACGTTGAACTACATGGGTTTTGTGATGCTTCTTGTACTGCATATGCTTGTGTTGTGTATCTCAGAGTTCTGATCGACGATGTTGTCACTATACGTCTTATAGCAGCCAAATCAAAGGTTGCGCCTGTTAAACAGTTTTCGCTTCCTCGCTTAGAGCTCTGTGGTGCAGTACTTTTAGCTAAAATGTTACGTGATATTAAAACTAGTATAACAATTGAGGAGAGTAATATTTACGCATGGACTGACTCCACCATAGTGTTGGCCTGGTTGCGAAAGCATCCTAACTCGTGGACCACTTTCGTTGCTAATAGAACCACTGAAATATTAAATGTAACTGACAGTAGTCAATGGCATCATGTCCAGTCGGCTGATAATCCAGCTGACTTAGCTTCTCGAGGCCTTTGTCCCAACGAATTGAAAGAAGCGACATTATGGTGGGAAGGCCCGTTATTTTTAAGAACTCAATCTGACGTCGTGTATCGGAATGATAATTTGCCAGATACTATGTTAGAATCGAAATCCAAAGTTACATCGCTTGTTACTAACAAAAACGATGATGAAAGGCACTCACATTTAAAACGCTATTCTAATTTAACTAAACTAATTCGTGTCACTGCTTATTGTTTGAGATTTGTGCATATGTGTAAAACTAAAGCTTTAAAACTTGATTCAAATAGGACGAATTATTTATGTACTAATGAGTTGTTAAACGCTCGCGATGTTTGTATTCGATTGTCACAGCGTGCTACCTTTCAAAATGAAATTGAATTGTTATCACAAGGTAAAACGATTACCAAGAATAGCAAATTGTATTCACTTAATGCCTTTTTAGACAATAAACATATTTTGAGGGTTGGTGGCCGTCTTGCTAATGTTCAAGGAAATTTAGATTTTAAATCACCAGTTATTCTTTCAAGTCAATGTCATTTCACTAAACTTATTGTTACTGATGCTCACCTCAAGACTTTACATGGTGGATTCCAACTAACTCTTAATGTGTTAAACTCGAAATATTATATAGTTGGTGCTAAGCGACTAGTTAAAAGTATCATTCGAAAATGTATCCCTTGTTTTCGACAACGCGCAGTACCACGAGCTCCCTTTATGGGAAATTTGCCATCCTACCGAGTCCAACCAGCTCGCCCATTTCTAACAAGTGGAGTGGAAGTTTAAGTACTATGGCTTTTATGGCCGCTTTTAAGCGTTTTTCTTCACGTCGAGGGCACTGTAAAGATATATATAGTGATTGTGGTACCAATTTTCAAGGTGCCTCAAAAGAACTAGCAATTCAGTTTCAAAATTCCAAAATTGATTTAATACATGAGATAGCTGAATTATTTGCGAATGATCACACCACTTGGCATTTCATACCACCTGGAGCCCCACATTTTGGTGGCATATGGGAGGCCGGAGTAAAATCCGTTAAGGGCCACCTGAAACGAGTTATCGGACAAAGTTGTCTTACCTTCACAGAGTTTTATACTCTTCTCACTCAGGTGGAAGCCTGTGTTAATTCCCGTCCCCTTACTTTGATTAATTCTTCATTAAGTGAACCACCACTAACTCCAGGCCATTTCCTAATAGGAGAAACTCCTATTCTAGTTCCAGACGAAAATTTGGACAACGTTCGCCCTGGTTACCTTAATCGATGGCAAATGGTGCAACGCATGTTGCAAACTCTTTGGCGACGTTGGCAGACTGAGTACCTCACTACTTTACAACATCGATATAAGTGGAACAAACAGCAGCCCGATCTGGAGTTAGATGCGATAGTTTTGGTAAAAGATGAACGATTACCTCCTGGAAAATGGCTCTTGGGACGTGTCGTTGAGAAACATCCTGGTAAAGATGGCATAACTCGTGTAGTATCCTTACAATATAAAGATCATGTGTTTAAAAGACCCGTTACTAAACTGTGTCCATTACCTGTTGAAACTGTATCAACGGAACCATAACGTATTCACTGTTATCTAACCTCATCACTTATATTTTACATGATTCTAAGGACCTCATGTAGTCCTTGGCCGGCGGAATGTTAAGTTAATCTTTTAGTTATTACGTTCATCACTAGATGGCGTTGTCCTTTTACGGCGTGTTTCTGAATCACGCTATGGTTTCGTTCCCACCGCTTATACAAGTGTTTTGAAAATTAATTTTTTATTATAGTTATCCACGAGTACTAAGTTTGTGTTTTATTCAGTGGGTGTACTATACACCTCTGCCTACCCCTTCGGGGAAATACAGGCGTGATGTTATGTTATGTAAGCCTATGAAACATTCCATTGCTGATCAGCTCCTCCCTTGATTTTGATTTTCATATACATATGTATACTGTAGGTACCGACGACCTTAAGAACGTGGCTGGGGGGGACTGGATGCGGAAGGCAAAGGACCGAGTGTCGTGGCGCAACTTGGGAGAGGCCTATGTACAGCAGTTGACTGCGATAGGCTGAGTTGATGATACTGTAGGTACGGTTTTACGCTAATGCAGACCAGTTTATGAGATATTGTCCAGCTCCACTGTGGGGTCATTTGTCATTTTTTATGGTATAGGATATTAGGGAAACGAGCTAAAGGTCCACCTGGTGTTAAGCAGTTACCTTTGCCCATAACAACTGCAATATCACCTAGACTATCTAAATGGTATAACTGAGAAATGCAAATTAAAAGTGTCGTGTTCAATTTCACCGGAACATTAGAACCAACTTGTTTAGCTACACTCTGCTTACAGGAATTGTTCGATATTGGTAATTCGAACACCCGTTTGCTGATCTAGCTAATGTAATGACATCAGTGCATATTGGGACAGCAACCGGGTGCATTCGCCTTCCATTTACATAAAAATCATCATTTTAGCGTAGGTTTTCATAGTACCGGAATAAACTATTTTTAGCATCAAATTAAATCGTTTTACTTAGCAGCAGTCAATTACCACTTAGGTCGCGACTCCTACAGGAATAAATGTTTTTGTAGCTCAGTTCTCTATCAGTTCCAGTCAAAGAAGATGGCATAATGAGCGTGGTTTCTTTATATTCTATTTTTCAAGTGCAGTCCCCGAAATTCTTGTTATCCTGACTAGTCTCCTCAACCGAATAGGTACGGTGTGGGTACGGTCTACCGCATCATCATCCTCCGAGCCTTTTCGCAATTATATTAGGGTCGGCTTCCAGCCTAACCAAATGCGACTGAACATCAGTATTTTACACGGAGCGACTGCCATCAGACCCCCGCAACCCAGTTACTGGGCAATGCTGACATTCGGAGGTTAGAGTACGGTCTACCGCATATCAATGGTAATAAAACCATTATAAGCAGGACTGGCTCAGTGTGCATGTTTCATACAAGGTAGGCTCTGCTTATACTGGTTTAGTCACCATCGACAATATGCGCTTGACTGTACCAATTAATGAGGAACCCAGAACACATAAGCCGACAATAATGATCAATCCACATTTGTTTTTGCGATAAATGAATGCTATTTCTATGGCCAAAATTAATAGTCTGTCTATCTTTTCTTTACCAGATGTATTAATTGGCCTATGTCTAGCAGTGGACGTATTTCGGCTGAAATGATGATGATGATGAAGTAAAGAATTGCACCAACCTATATCTTCTCATGGGTGTCGTAAAAGGCGACTAAGGGATTCACCAGAGGATGGGCAGCAGCGTTCTCTGAGTATTTAACAACCAACTGCGGTCGCCAATCCAGGCGGATGGCCCCAAGCGTGGTGATTATGGCATATTTCCCATTTGGGGAGGCCTATATCCAGCATTGGACGTCTTTCGGCAAAAATTATGAAGTCCTGGCGAAGGAAATCCGATATGTACCTAGAATGCTCCGTGAGGTTATTGAAATAAAAGAAAAACATCCTAATTTTAATAGAGAAGATGGTTGTGCCACTTGTGTTAGAACCCAGTTCCAAAAATAATCAAGTCCCAAACAGCACGCAACACTGTAACAGATAATGACATTGTGAGTGATTATTGTGTGCATCGAAACGATTTTAGTTACTTAATTAAAATTGTACGGTAGCCTAAATATTTTTTTTGAAATATATGTAAAGACCAAAGACTTTGTATAACTGACGAAAGACGCTTGTCATCTTAGGCTTACATTCAGAGACAAATCGAAACGTGAACTCGTGCTTCCCACTGTCAGATAGCACTGCATTTTGACAGTTGGAAGCATGAGTTCACGCTTAGATTCGTTTCTGAATAGAAGGCTTAGTCTTCCTGCGACCACGAACGCTGCAAAGCTTTCGAAACGTCAGGAGAACCAATTTAAATAATATACGCGATGTAATCCAGTTAGACTTGTTTTATTATAACATTAACATCTAAACATGCATCACAAGAATCGGCACGATCAACTCAATTTATGTCGTTAACAATATCATCACGCGATCTGAGTAAAGTGAGTAATTCTTCTGTACCTACATACAGTCGACGGCATGACAGTGGTAGCATTTGAATTAGAAAACTATCCTTACTGCTTACGAAATAAAGGTGCTGTCAATGTCAAACTGTTACCACTGACGTGCGGTCGACCGTACATACAACATACGTACATTTTGTTCAGTTGCATAATATTACGTTATGTTTACTAGTTGCAGCGGCGGCGGCACGTGTAACCTAGCTATTAACGACTTGAGATTGCGACGATTTCGGATTGCCTATCCATTACCTGTTCGATTGTAGACTCGTAGGATTGTTTCTATTGCCGACGAGCGCTGGATTGGCTACGATCGCGATCTACTGGCGTAGTGCGTATGAAGCGTCGTGGTGGTGACGGCCAGGTTCAGGGGCACGGCTGCGTCATCGCGATGCACTTTTAGCCGTTCGTGATTGCGCTAGAGTGCAACATATTGCCTGCCAGTTTGTAGGAAGTGAAATCGCGCGCGTCTCTCGTCCGAATGAGGAGTCAATTGACTAATATTGAGGAACAATTGGATTGATTGATGTGTTCAGTGCGTATAGTTTGTAGTGCCAGAGGTTAAAGCTTTTGCATTTCCTATATACTTGACGTTTAGTAGGTATAATAATCCTTCATGAAAACATGGTCAAAAAATGCGTTAATTTACCTACGTAGTAGAAGTCGAAACTACTTTTAATGTTATGAAAATTTCATAGAGATAGAGAAAAGCAATCAGTGAAATTTAATGATTCAGGTGTGTTCAGTTGAAAACGGGGTTTACATGCCGCTGCGAATAGGAAGTGCTCGGCTTGCTGATATAATCGGATCAACCCTGCAGTTGAAGGCCGCGTCCCGCACACGTGCACCTCGACACGCCGCGTACCTATTACGAGTATTGTTCTCCGCCGGTGAACTGACTGATACGCAGACATACGCGAAGCTACAGCCACCTCCCGCCGAGGACTACGCATGTCACAATGACTAATCAAAAACATCATCAAGGAGCTCGCTGATGTGCTGATACAGGCTGATACGCTTCGCTTCGCTTGTAGTTGTTGCAGACAGAAGTACCAATTTATTTGCGGTCTAGTTTTCGTTGTATTATGATAATTTTGGAAGTATGAAGGCGTTGAGGAGCGTGCCGCGAATTCCGCGATGCATCGAAGTGCAATGGTTTTTAGGATCTGGTTTGATCCGTATCTGGTTTTCAAGTGCGCTTTAATATACCTAACGTGCTAATGTAAATACCTGTTCTATTTATTTATATTTGTTACTTTAATCAAAACAATTTATCGGTAGGTTATTTCCTCAACTAAATCTAGGCCAGATTGACGTCCTTATCTGGGATTACTCTGTTATGTTGAGTTGCTAACAGCGGGTGTTGTGTATTGTTCGTAAAATGTGAGGACGTTATAAGGGTTGTTGCCGATCAGCGCGGAGTGTTCGTACAGCCTCTGGCGAGGGTGGTCTCAGTAGCCGCGTGCGGTGCGCGTCTGCGCGTCGTGCTCAGTTCTGTCCAGTTTACTTCAGAGTAGTGTCGGCACTCGGCAGTCTGGTGTGACATCTCCGCGCGAGGCGGTCGCGTTCGCGTGTTCGCGCGTCACGCGGGCCGCGGCATGGCGCGCGAGTATGCGCGAGTGCACGAGTATTACCTGCCGCTGCACGAGCTGCAGCCGCCCGCGCAACACTACCACCAGTATGAGCTGCACCAGTGAGTACAAACCCTTACCACATAATAACGCAGACAATTACAAAAATATATAACTTTCACAAATATTGAAGAAAGTTTCAAACTTTTAACTAGGTACCTAGTTCTTTAATCAATAAAAAATGTAGGTATAACGGAAGTTTGTTTTGGTTGACATCGAAATAAAACAAAATAAAACCCACATTAATGCAATTACGCATTCATCTTAATTGATATTACACCACAATAATTACCTAGAGTAGGTATGGATGGATATTAATATACTTAATAGGTTTAAATTGTCGCATGTAATGAAAAAATATTTTTGTATGAATGTGGATGGCTATAAGAAAAGATGGATGGAGTGTGTGAAAGATTATATGGATAAAAAGAAAGTGAACACGGAGATGACGGCTGATAGAGATGTATGGAAGAAAAAGACATGCTGCGCCGACCCCAAATAAAATGGATTAATGGCAGGAGGCTGCATCGTCAAAAAATTCAATTGCTCCTAAACTAACTAACTAATATAAATTATCATTTATTCACTTAAGCCATGAAAGACTTACAGGTAAATAAACTTAAAGTAGTAAAACATCACTTATTGAAGTAGGTAGAATACACACTGCTAACATAACAATAATAGGTGCACAACCAAACTTACTGTTTAAAAAAAAAAAAAAAGGTTTCTAGTTGAGGACACACTAGTTTTATAGTGATTCAGATCATGCTGTTAACATAATTTATTATAACTTCTGCTCCCACGCACAATATATCTATCCTGTCTGAAGTATTTTGGTAAGCTAAGGGGTGAATTAAAGCGAATCGATCTACTTGAGACATTAAAGTAATATTTTGTTAAGTTCTGGGCTGTCGATATAATTAATTAAGATTTTTATTAAAAATAAAAAGTCGACTAAGCTATCCTATGACGATTATCAATTAGCATCAGGGGGTCTACTCCCGTTTGACGATATTCGATAAATCGTACGATTCATCGCACAATTTGCTACTCCGGTCAATCATCGTTCCCTTATCGCATGCGATGATCGTGTTTTGACGTTTGTTTTTCTCATCTCCGGTAAATTGTATACGACTATGAACCGTAGTCTATCTTAATTGTGCCTTTTTTATGTGCCTATCTTTTTTATTACGTAAGTATCAGTCGGAACGAAAGTTCGTACTTCGTTTGTCGTTCGTAATAAACTTAAAGTAGTAAAACATCACTTATTGAAGAAGGTAGAATACACACTGCTAACATAACAATAATAGGTGCACAACCAAACTTACTGTTTAAAAAAAAATATAAGGTTTCTGGTTGAGGACACACTAGTTTTATAGTGATTCAGATCATGCTGTTAACATAATTTATTATAACTTCTGCTCCCACATACAATATATCTATCCTGTCTGAAGTATTTTGGTAAGCTAAGGGGTGAATTAAAGCGAATCGATCTACTTGAGACATTAAAGTAATATTTTGTTAAGTTCTGGGCTGTCGATATAATTATTTAGATTTTTATTAAAAATAAAAACTCGACTAAGCTATCCTATGACGATTATCAATTAGCATCAGGGGGTCTACTCCCGTTTGACGATATTCGATAAATCGTACGATTCATCGCACAATTTGCTACTCCGGTCAATCATCGTTCCCTTATCGCATGCGATGATCGTGTTTTGACGTTTGTTTTTCTCATCTCCGGTAAATTGTATACGACTATGAACCGTAGTCTATCTTAATTGTGCCTTTTTTATGTGCCTATCTTTTTTATTACGTAAGTATCAGTCGGAACGAAAGTTCGTACTTCGTTTGTCGTTCGTAAAACGCGAGTAGACCTACAGATGGTATTTTCTACAGAGCTGGAGACAATGGCTTGACTGAAGAAAACTTTTGGTGAAAACATGGGTACGGCCCACCGGATTCCAATGCGTACTCTACTAAACTAGACTTCAGAGTCTTTTAACGTTAAAAAGTTTCATGAAAATCAAGGCTTCTAAGGTAAGTGAAATATAGCATTTTGAGGGTCTTAGCACTTAGAGAGCCGCATTATGATCTCAAACGTGTTTGTCAAAGGGTAACTTGCTTGCAGTCATGGTGTACGCCTAAGTTTCGATATTTGTATATGTGTAATAACTCAGCACAGAGATTGAGATCAAATTCATGGCAATGTACTTAAAGCCATGTCGGCTTTGCTAGTCACGTCACTCTGTAGAGCGATCCTGTCTTCAAATGTTGATATACTGACAAAGATTTTCAAAACATCGGCAAAGCAAGTCATTTGAATAAAACAGTGGTGTGTATAATGTCTTTCTTGACTATTCGCGATTTGACGTATTTCAAACAAAGATAGCAAAATTTTGTTTCCATATTTTGGTCATCATAACTGGTTTCATAATGATTAGGACTCGTCTCGATGGTGAGGCGCGACCTTGCGAAGGTTCTCTCCCGCTGACGACGCGTGCTCGTACAGCTCGTACTGCCGACAGCATACGTCAACCGCTAATGAGATATCAACAGCTTACCGATAGTTTAAGTGAACAGTGGCTAGAAGCCAGAAGTCCTCCTACATAAACGTTTCGTAGTTGTACATAAATATAAATTGATACGATAGGAAATTTATTGTTTAAGATTTGAGTGACAAGGATTTTATGCATGATAATGAAATTTTGTATGACGAATCAGTTTTGGAGTAAAGTACAGAAGAAACGTGAAAGCAGAATAAATGCGGTAAAAATTAGAGCTTTGAGAGGTAGAGATAGGTGACTTTGAACGCGAAAAAAATCAAAAATCAAATCAAAATCTGTTCCCTACATATTGTCGATTTATGTGAACTAGGGAACAGCAGTTTTTTTTTCTCGGTTTCACGGTTGGTCCTATGGTAAAATTGTTCAAATTGATGAATACAATCATCCCTTAAATATTGCTAATGACTCCAAAATCGTCCAGTATCGTGTAACTTTGAGAAATATAAAATGAACTAAATAAAAAGTAAAAAACAACTACAAATTGTTTAAAATATTTATTGTGAAACAGTTTAGGAAGTGGGTGGCTGTGACACAGAGCTGTGATACGGTTTGATTTAAGAAAAAATTGGCACCGACTTCCTAAACTGTTTCATCAGTCCTCCTGCTCTTATCACAATTTATTTGGGGTCCTATTTATTTATTTCCTAGATTTTATTCTTTTGGAAGTCGGTTTTTACTTTTTTTAATGTTTATGTACCTTATTTTTGAGTGGCATAAACAATACATAGATAAGCGATTTCTGTAATCGCAGGTGATTTGCTGTCATACATTGAAAATTTTTCGTCTTTATCTCCTCTCGGGAGAAAACTCTTTCATACTAAACAAGATTCATCTAAATCAGTGCATATATGTCGGAATTATGCCCGAACATACATATATAAAAATATATATACAGACGAAATGAGAAACCCCTCCTTTTTGAAGTCGATTAAAAGGTGAAAGAAGATTGAGAATCTTTTTTACTGAAAAAAATATCAAATGCACTGCGCAGACACGTAGATATATAAATAAACCATTATGTATAGAAGTATCAATTCTTCTTCTTCTATCGTGTCGATCTATTATCATTATGTAGCTCAAATGAGCTACATAATGATAATGATTCATGTCGTGGGGACAAGATTAGCCAGTCAGCAGGTTGGTAGCGGGGCTGACTGCCCAGTGTGCGCCGGACGATCAATTAAATATCGTCACTCATGGAGGCTCTTTTAATGCACCCCCATAATAATTTTTAGTATCAATTTATAATATGTCAATAACACGTCGATCTGTAAACGACAAATAAAATATCGTAAAAACCGGGAGGAAAATGGTTATTATCCAACATGATATTGTAGGTACAGCTTATTATTTATGTACTTACATACCTTTGTTGCATAGGGTATATTATTGCTGTCATAACTATTCATTGTGTTGTTAACATAATAGTTTTAAAGAAATTGTTAAAATACCAATTATAAAACCAATAATAATTTATTACCAATTATAATTGTTAATATAGATTGGACATGCTTATAAATTTATTATTTATTAATTAAAAATTGTTGTTTAGTTATTACTGTAGATATATTATGTTATGTTTTTGATTAAATTATGATTGTATGCCTCAATGGCGGGACATGGCTGATCCTATTAATAATTTGTACACATCTTATGAACCTGTGATCCACAATAAATGAATTTGAATTTATAATGAATGAAGTTTATCATCATCATCATCATCATCATTTCAGCCGAAAGACGTCCACTGCTGGACATAGGCCTACCCCAAGCATTGCCACAACGACCGGTCCAGCGCTTACATCCATTTAAAATTAGATTAAATTAACAACATTAAATTAAATAGTTCAAGATAATTCACTTGAGCTCATTTTAGCGGTACTTTAACCTTGATTTACGCTTTCTTGACGTAAACTCTTTCTAAGTTCACGGAAAAACTGCCAGTGTATAAATATGGAGTGTACGTTCCGTTGTGTTTTCCAGTAAATAAGGATTACACAATGTTTATAATGTTGGTTGTGTCTATCTAAGCCTCAGTTGAGCATTTAGATGAAACCAAACCAACGAATCAAATGAATGAAGTAAATAAAATATCATCATCATATTTTCAGCCCAAAGACGTCCACTGCTGGACATAGACCTCCCCCAAGCATTGCCACAACGACCGATCTATAATTAATAAGATGTCCTCTTGTAACACCGTAGATGTTGATCAAGCAGAAAGTCATGCCATGAAAGTTCTTCCATGTATTTAGACGCAAAACATACTTTTTCTTTCGTTCTATTTTATGACCTTTCAAATAATGCATCTCATGCAATCCAAAGGTAGATTTTACCTGACATAGGCTTAAAGTTACCGTTGTTATTTTAAGTATAACTTACTTACTTACTCTTCTGGCTCAGCGACCCAAAGTGAGTCATGGCCTCCGAATCGAGGACTCTTTTTTTTTTTTTTTTTTTTTTTATGTTTTATAGATCTGCTCTTGACCACAATCTAGACAGCTTTGTCAGGATGTGGTCGACGATGGAGCGAGCAAACCTATTAGGTGCCGATTCACTCCAGCTTTAAAGGCGTTAGGGTTATAAGTGCCCGGAAATACAGATGCCGGCAGTGAATTCCACAACTTGGCTGTGCGCATTATGAAAGAGTTCTCAAAGCGCTTGGTCCTGATAGTAGGGATTTCCACCAAATGTGGATGATATCCTGCAGTGCGGCGTGTAGTCCGATGAAAGAAAGGAGATGGCGGAATAAGCTCATGGAGCTCTTGCGCACACTCTCCAAAGTACAGCCTGTAGAACACCGACAAACAAGCAACTGTGCGTCTATGGGCTAAGCTTTGTAGCTTAGATTTTGCTAACTCTCCACTTTCCTCGATCTTGCGCGATATCTCGCCAGTTGGTAGCTTGAAGCTCACGTAGATCAGCCTCCACAGCATCTCCCCAGCGATATCTGGGGCGACCTACTGGTCTACGTCCGGTTGGTTGTCCAGTTACGCTTTCTTGGCTTCTCGATCTTCCCCCATGCGTTCAACGTGGCCGAGCCATCGCAAACGTTGTGCTTTATTTACGCCAATGATATTAGGCTCGTCCACTAGCTCTTCGATTTCGACATTCTTCCGGACTCTCAGCGTACCATGCTGTGTTTTTGTCGGTCCCAGGATTTTACGGAGTACTTTCCTTTCTGTAACCAAAAGCTTGTCCTCCTCCTTAAGCGTTAGTAGTAAGCGTTAAGTATAACTTCTATACTATTATTTGTTCTATGGTATAACGAGAACCGAAATAACCCAAAAAGATTGGAATCAGAACTGCGAGTACCAAATACATGGTTTAAGGGGTTACTTACTGCACGCTGCCCAGCGGGTAGCGGTGAAAGTGAAGGAAACCATCGGCTACCTAATGCACGGAAACTCATCAAGACGATCTTCCATTCGCGATCAGCTGATGTAACTTATTTAACCATGATAGCCAAATGGTTCTTTAACTGTAACTATACTAATTTGTCATGAAATTGTAAAGTATTATTTATAAGTTTTGTAGTATGTGCGTCAAATGGAGCGCAAGAATAAAATCTTTTTCTGTCTTTCTTTCTTTTTATTTTGTAAAATAAACTTTAAAAAAAGGAAAAAGAAGTGTATAGAGGTGCCTTTGATTCGGTTTGATTTAAGAAAAAATTGGCACCGATTTTCAAACTGTTTCAAACAAATTGATGTATTCTTTTTGAAGTAAGTCTTTTTCAAGTTTATTTAATGATTCTATTTTGAGTGGCATAAGCAATATGATGATGAATAATGATGATGATGGTGATGATGAAGCAATACATGGAAAAGCGGTCGCTGCAAACGCGGGTGATTTGCTGTTATCATTGAAGAGTTCCCTTCGTTATCTCCGAAGATCTTTAATGAGACCATCTCGGAAGAAAATTCTTTCAAACTTCATTCGAATAGGTACTTCAAATAATATTATTATCTCAGAGTTATGCCCGAACATACATAAAAAATATACAGATGATTTGAGAACCTCCTCCTCTTTGAAGTCGGTTAAAAATGTAAGATGGTACAAACTTATCTCCCAGTGATTCTGAACAAACTACTTTTAGGTTTGCACTACCTACAAATAACGTTGTATAAATTATGCGCTACAAAAAAAAGTTTTCATGTTATGTTGATATTTTGAATTTGTCGAAAATTCGAGACTATCCTGCAAAGATATTCAAAAATTTGAATTTCTCATGGAGGGTGCATGCGCGCAATGCGGGTCACTTTGTATGCGTATTGGCGGCGGACACCCGATTCCGGAGAGCTCAATGAAACTTATTTAAATAATCATTTTACCTACTGAATTTTTAGCTCTCGGCGATATTTACGTTTTTGTTTATTCTGAATTTAATAAATCAGCCGTGTTTGATTCTTTATAGGACAACGACAGACTGGTATGCTCTAGTTTCTTCTAGATACTTTATATAATTGTGCTCTCTTAATTTTGTTCATTTTACTTTCTGTGTATGATTAAAACATTATTAAACTATAGTTTGTCAACTTTTTAATTGCAGTTTTAGTTAATAAATATTAGAGATTAAAGAAACAACAGTCTCAAAGATAGATACTAAATAAAACAAGTCATTTCCTCCAGGCTGCGTTTGCCTTTTCTGCATTGGATTTATGATTATTATATGGTTGAGACTTTGAGACGTCTACATGTGGGTACCGGAAGATATTTGATCTAAGCGTAGATCTCATTACAATGCCCTTATAAGTTGCCAAGTGATGTTTGTATCATCATACCCCGTGTTTGCTAGCAAAACTTTCTGTAATAATTTTACTCTTTACGACTATAATTAATGAATGATCCCAGATAGTTTTGCTAGTTCGTTGTATATGTAATTAAATGTGTTGACATACTCTCGATTATAATGTTTGTTAAAATTATGGGCAAATATGTGTTTCTATAACCCACTTTCTGAACGTGCGATTTTGTTATTAATCGCTACGTGGACAGCCTGGACACACGAGAGCCGCCCGCGTCGCGCTGCCGGGGGTGGCGCACCCTATCCACCTACCATCACCCTTTCATTTTTAATCAATTTAAGCAACGAATACAGAAAACTTTAAACAAATAAAGAATTTTCGAAAATCTTACTAACACAGGTAATCAAGAAAGAATTAAAACTTTTAATTGCCCTATTAATTAACGATATGAATCAATTATATTTAGATGATTTTGAAGTATCGTTTGAGGAAATGTTATTTTGTAGGAGCAAAGACAAACTTGTTAATAAACACGAATTAGCATTTATTATACACGCGGTATCAATTTTGATTTTAATACGTTTATTTTATAATAATTTTGATTTTCGATTAAATCATTTTAAGTTTTTTTAATTTACTTTTATGTAGGTGTTTATGATTTTCGTTACCAGAACATAACACTTTCTAAGTTAACTAGGCGGGTGCATGGAAAAAGAGCCTCCACGAGTGACTATATTTAATTGATCGTCCGGCGCACCCTGGGCAGTCAGCCCCGCTACCAATCTACTGACTGGCTTATCTTTTGCCCACGGCATGAGCTAGTATCATTATGTAGGTCATATCGACACGATAGAAGAAGAAGTTAACTAGGATGCTCAGTACTATGTCCATGTTTGTCTGTCTGTCAGAAGTGTCAGAACCTTGTAATGTAACTTCCAATACAAATAATACGTCATGCTGAAATTATAATCGTTTCTTTTCCGACAAGGGGTCAATTTCAGGGTTAGTCCTATAGTAAAAGTTGTTCATAATGATGAGTACAATGACCCCTTTTCGGGAAAGAAGCGATTAAAATTTAAGCGTGTATACATATAATAATTACTTCAAAATCTTACATACATAATACGTTTAGGCCCAAGCTGAATAGGATACTTAAAATTTAAAAAATGAAATTAAATCCATACATGCAGAGAGGGAAAAAACATCCTGTGGGGTATCGTTGAAAATAACTTTTTAAATAGAGTATAAATATAGTGATAGATTAACCATTTGGTGGGCATCCAAAGTCGCTGATCTTTGGAGTCGGTTGTCTTACTTACTTATCGATGATTTCAGTAATATCCTGCACTAGCTGAGCGGTGGCGCATATCTTACCACATTCTTGGCTCTGTACCTGTATTTGTTTGTTCTTGAATTTTTTTGGTAACTTTGTGCGTAACTTTTGAAGCAAATAAATATTTTTTCTTTCTTTCAAATAGGTACTTGAAACATCAATTAATTATCAGTAACAAAAAAGTATTAAGTAATAAAAGCAAAATCATTTTCTTACTAGCACTTTCTGGCCAGTCTTTGAACTTAGCTGTACCACAGAATATCTAATAGTTGGCTGTACGGTCGACCGCAAGTCGGTGGTAACACTGACATTAGCAGCATCTTTATTTCGTAAGCAGTAAGGGCGGTTTTCGAATTGACGTGTTACCACTGTCATGCAGGCGACTGTGTACATTCAAGGGACAATATTCAACAAAAATAAGATTTATGTTTGGAAAAGATATGCACAACACCAATTTCAGTTTTCCAACTACCTATGTAATTTTTGATGTGAGACGGTAATGTGTTGTTTAGTTCGTCAAAACGTTTATCACGAGGTCTCCGTTCGGGGCGAACCACTAGTTAAGTATAATTATTTTTCATACTATGTTATTTATACGATCTTACGTAATTGTTTCTAATGTTCTATGTAAGTATCTATGTATATTATGTTACTGTGTGAAATTATTTATCCATATTTTCCATAGTATGTACACATGCCTTTATAAACGATATCGATTCCTGTGATCAATGCATATATGCTTAAAATTCTGACAACTGCAATGGACTAACCTTAGAATGTGAGTACTGCCCAATTCTTGGGTTGCGCGGGGTTTTGGTGGTAGTACTCCATACTCCATATCAGATATCCAGTCGCATATTATTTGACTGGAAGCCAACCCCGACATAGTTGGGAAAAGGCTCGGACAAAGAGGAAGAATGCTTACTGTGGAAGGGTTTATAGCCTGCTGAATAATTTATACAAACTAAAATAATAAAATGTATTTACAGAGAAGAATCGTATGGTCATTGGTTTAATAAATTCTGAGCTAATTATTTGACTGAACTTTGCATACATTTAAATTTTTATAATATAAAACAAAGTTTAACAGGATTAAATCGCGTATATTATTTAAATTGGTATTCCTAACGTTTCGAAGCTTTGCAGCATTTCGTGGTCGCAGGTAGACTAAGATGACAAGCGTCTTTACAAATATTTCTAAAAAATCATTTTAATCTACTGTACAATATTATTAATTATTATTAAATTTTAAATTTTTATTTTTTATTTCTCTTAAGTTTTTACTTAATACTAAGAAAGAAAAGAAACTAAATTGGTGGAAGACCGTTGCAAAATACATAAAACGTGATAATGCAAAAATTAAGTGTGAAATAATGTCTCGTCGTTTTGTAGGCTGTTAAGATAATAAAATAGTTTTTTTCTTTTCTAGATTACTGTTCATTTCCATTTCTCCAGACAACAACTCGATCAAAAGTTTCCATTGCGCTTCTAGTCCTATTTATGAGCGTTCGTTCAATGTTTAGGTGCCTAATGTATTAGATAGAGCCGCATTTGACTTTACAATATCGTGTCTGAGCGGCGTATCTTATAACGCTATGAATTTTATAATAGGTATCATGTGGTTCTCGCCTTCGTCTTTTTGCCCTTACGCCTTCGTAGGTATTTGATCTGATAGCTGCAGCGTGCACCATTTGATTTACGACGATTAATTGTAAATCGCTCACATAAGAACCTAAATGACTCACTGATTACCTACATAATGTGTAATTCGATCACACATACAACGTGTTATTAAGATAACTGAAACCCTATTAAGGGGTTATTGTACTCATCAGTATGAACAACTTTTACTATGGGACCAACCCTAAAACCGCGAAAAAAAGGCTGTTCCCAACATTTGTCGATTTATGTAAACGCAAATGTAGGGCACAGCAGATTTTTTTTTGCGATTTCATGGTTGATCCCACAGTAAAAGTTGTTCATACTGATGAGTACAACTATCCCTTAAGAGGTTTTCAAATTGTTACAATAACACACGTTGTTATATCTGTTACGGGATTGGATTTTTAATTTATTTATAAAATCTGCAACTCAACCTACTGATCACAAGCGACTATCAAAACAAGAGAAGGCTTTCAAACGAAAGTAGACATTGTGTAATCATTATACTCTTGTAAATTGATAAAACATGTAAGACATCACGATTCATCCACTCGACATTTATAAAAGCTTCGAATCCTAGCTACCAATAATATTGATGAATGAACAATGAGCAAACGGAAATAAAACAAAAAGCTCTTTTAAATAATAATTAATGATTGCAGTTTAACAAGCACGTTAAAACTCTAAAGAGGATTTACGTATGATTTCCCTCTTATTAT
Organism: Asteroscopus sphinx; assembly: GCA_949699075.1. Classification (NCBI taxonomy): domain Eukaryota; kingdom Metazoa; phylum Arthropoda; class Insecta; order Lepidoptera; family Noctuidae; genus Asteroscopus; species Asteroscopus sphinx. The sequence goes on along the minus strand of OX453002.1, from coordinate 539,673 downwards.
AAGCCCTCGTTATGGGAACAAAAAAACTCGCAGTGAATATGTGCACTCAATACATCAGGGTGGGCAGTAATACGAATGTTCAAACAAAAAAAACATACATAAATGGTTTAAAAATGTTCAACAGTCGAATAAATATTGTGTTTATGTGCACCTTACGTTTCAGTTGCAGGACTGGGTTGGTGTTTGTGTAGGTAATCAAAGTGAGGTGGGCACTGACGATGCATCCATTCGGACGTCGTTTTAATGACTACTTCCAAAAAAGCGAGACTTGTTCTAATAACATACGTTTTCAACATTCACGGTCACGTTTTGGAATGCGGCCACGCCATTCGGGCTGTTAGATGCATCGTCAGTGGCACCCTTAAATAATCGTTGTATAGGAAATCTGTGAGAACTCATACCGAATACATAATAGTAGAGTCTGATCACACTAACTCTGCAGTGGAGTGATGGCAACACCGTAAATAATAACTATCGAAATCTCGGTAATGATCGTATAATTCCAATGCAGAGTTAAATTTACTGGTCTGTACTTACTTAGTCTGACAAAACTAACTCTGTATTGGAATAATAAGATCATTACAGAGATTTTGATAGTTTTTGTTTACGGTGTTGCCATGCCACTGCAGAGTTAGCGTGATCAGACTCTAGTACTTATACCTCGCTGTGCAAGCCAAGCAGCAAGATAAAACAATCTCTGATTCTCTGGCGGATTCTGACGAGAGCTCTCGAGAGCACACGAGTTATTACCATTGTTGGCAAGCACAGACCAGTAAGCCTCTAGACGCCTATTAGCCGGATACCCCCGGTCACAAAACATAACTTACGCTCAGCCACCAATCGGGACGTCACTCCGTCAGCGAGCGGCACCAATCATATCACCGAGCATTTGAGCCGACCAATCATAACGCGCCGTCCGCCCCCCGGTCCCCGCCAACGTTTTACAACTATGTTCTCTTGCAAAACTTTGTTTATGTGGCGTCTTGAGGCTTACTCGTCTGTGTTGGCAAGCAATAGGCTGCCTGCTTGAGTTGCAACGAAATTCGTGAACATTAATTTAATGTATGTAAAGTACGGAGTGTTCTGGGCATAAAACTTGTCGACCGGATAAGAAACACAACAGACACAACTATCAGTTCCAGAAAAAAATAGCTGACGTCACCCGGTAGGCTGCCACTCTAAAGTGGAACTGGGCTGGACATATCTGCCGCATGTCAGACGACCACTGTGACAAACTGACCACTCAATGGGTCCCTTTACATGGCAGACGTCAACGCGGCAGGCCCAGACGGAGATAGCAATAGATAGGGAGAAGTGGAAGGAGAGTAGGGAGGCCTTTGCCCTGCAGTGCGACACTTCAGGCTTATAATATATGTGTATATATAAAGTACGTAAAACGTAAAAGGTGACGATGTGTTGCGTCTTCACCACCATCCTCCTGTCGTCAATTGTTTGGGATTGGCGCAGAATATCTTTGTCTTCCATGTCTCTCTATCAGCCTCATGGGCGGCATCTTCATGCGTGTGCTACTTACAATGAACGTAATCAACAATTCTAGCAAGCCAATTGTCATATGTCGTTCATCGTAATCTCCGTTCTTTCTTACTTGTCCTATTTAGTAAACAATCTTCGCATGTCTTTTCAATGCAATTCGTCAATAATAATTATCAAAAGACATTATGTTAACAATTTCACACACTAAATAACATTTACCCCCAGTTTCTGGAAGGCTGATCAATTTGATCTGTTGTCAAATGTAATGTCAGCTCCTGTGATTGGCCGGCAAAAATGTTAAAAACCAATCACATCGCTTGACCTGAGATTTGACAGCTAGCTGATTAGTTAATTTTTGCGTTGATCAGTCTTTCAGAAACTGGGGGTTATTAACCTAATTACATGTGCAGAACTAGTAATTATATTTTATCAATAGTTATTTTAATAAAGAGATGTGCTAAGATTGTTTACTAAATAAGACAAGAGAGATAAAACAGAATACATTATGCCTAAACGGACGTTTATATGCAGTACGTCTACTCGCGTTTTACGAACGACAAACGAAGTACGAACTTTCGTTCCGACTGATACTTACATAATAAAGATAGGCACAATTAAGATAGACTACGGTTCATAGTCGTATAAAATTTACCGGAGATGAGAAAAACAAACGTCAAAACACGATCATCGCATGCGATAAGGGAACGATCACAGAAATAGATAGAATGGCCATGTGGGCAGGGCGCGCGTGGCAGCACCATGCACCATAGTGCAGGATATTTCAAAGCCTTTTTCAGCACGCGTTATGACTTGTTTCTATAAATACTGTAACAAAAACCCGCAAAAATGCCTTATTGTGCTGTTTCTAACTGCAAAAACAAAAGCTGTAAAGTACATTTGCATAAAATTATTTAAAAAAAAATATGACGTCAAAATGTAAGGCGTAGTTTGTTCGGAAAGTTGCCACGCATGAATCGCAAGTAAAATTGTGATTACAACCATTCTATCTATTTCTGTGGGAACGATGGTTGACCGGAGTAGCAAATTGTGCGATGAATCGTACGATTTATCGAATATCATCAAACGGGAGTAGACCCCCAGGTGCGGTATCGTTATGGCAAACGATTGCTAACCTAATATTATGTCAGAGTTAGAGGTAGGCTTAGTTGGTAAGTGGTAATTGACAGAATATAATTAACAAACACCTACAATATTACCAAACCACATTTAAACGGTAATGCATTAGTTACTATCTCGGAAGAGGCGTATGACGTATGACCAGCAGTGGACTGCGTTACGTTGATAAGAAGTGGCAATCTGCGACCGTGTGAAAACAAGGCCAGGTGTGACAAGTGTTATGTGTCGCCAACTCGCCTTGCAATACCAGCTAATGGAGCCTTCTTAGTTAATACACTTATTACACGCTGTTAGCGTTTTCTTGCGCAAAGCTGAATGCTTGCTGTTGATAAAGTTTTATTTATTGGCCATGCGGTGCTATGTATAGTAGCCGGCATGAGTCGTGAGCACAGATGGACAGTAGTGGGGGCAAGTTCGCGCATGTACACTTTCGACCAAAATTATTTAGTATCTTTGTTCACTAAATTTCACCGTTAGCGTTTTATAAGGATTATGGGTAGTTATAGAAAATACAAACTTTCACGAATTTCACCCATATTATGATTTTGGGACTTTTTTTTTTACGCACATATAAATAAACAGAAACCATTTTGGCTTTTAATTTATTTTTTACTATTTAGTTATCGATGGACAGGGTTTTTAACTCGCATTCGTAGTCTCAGCAAGTCCTTTCATTTGATACCCATATTGTACAAAATTTCAGCTCAATAGGTTGAAGATAGATATCTTCAACCTATTGAGCTGAAATTTTGTACTGTAATTCACGTATAGCCCTGGTAAACACCGCTGTAATAGCCACTGAGGTAATATGTACTACGTAGTACATATTACCTCAGTGGTGATAGCTCCACTTTGCAGTGCATTTCATATATTAATGTGTGGCTACAACTCCGAGAATATGTGTTTGCAAGTCGTTTTCTCAAAATTTCCCCGCTGTCGTTGTAGGGCTTCTCAGAAAGGTGTACTACTACTGTACATTCGTGTGATATGGGGGGTGGGTGAACAGGAGGTAGTTTTAAACAACGGGTGGTAATGATTGTTGTTTTGTTAAATTAATTAGTATTATTGTATTAGCAAGCATCCGGCATCGATTGGCGGAAGCCGCAGCGGTGCCGCCTTCGAACCACACTGAACTATAATTATAATTTCTTAGTAATTTTTCTGTTGGTGGTTAAGTTCACGTCCTCGGCCTTGCTGCGGGTAATTAACCTTTTAATTAAGTTTCGCAGTACGTATTGTAAAATACCTCGAAGGCTTCACTGCATGTAAACTCTGAGGCAGTTAATTTGCATTACAGGTAGGAATGAGGTCGTGTTTAACCTGCGGTTGCTTGAATTATTTTGGAGCTTCGTGTAATGATCAGTTTTTCAATATTTCACGCCATGCTCTCGTCTTTTGTCAATGTTAATGTCTACAAACGCACACACGATAGATAATGGTTCTAAGTGCCCCGCAGTCTACAGACAGACTTAACTGTCGGCCGATAGTTGGTGGTATAATTTTTGTATGGGGAATCAGAGCATATGAGTTTTTGCGAAACCGTATAGTTGTATAGTTAATGTTATCGTGTAGTTATTGAAGTTTTTTATATGGGACTTGTTTAGTTCCAATTACATACACGTGGCGCTAGTAAAACGAAAAATAAAATTAAGCTTTTTAGTCTTAATAACTATTCTCATTACTAAACTAATGTAAATAACTAATTATAAGTAGGCGCCAAACAAACAATCAACGAAGATAATTAAATTACTTACTACTAATAAAAACAAAATAAAAATAAATAAAATAAATATTTTTGGGACATTATTACACAGCACCGTCTAGTCCCAAACTAAGCAGAGCTTGTAATATGGGTACTAGACAATGGATATAATACTTATATACTTTTTTTTTTTTGTAAATACATACTTATAATACATAAGAAACGCCCAGACCAACACAAACACTTATATTCATCACACAAATATTTGTGTTCTGTGGGAATCGAACCCACGACCTCGTGATCAGCAGTCCGACACTCGAACCACTAGACCACAAACGTCGTCAAAAACAAATAACATCAAATACAACATGAAATTTTCAACGATAAACAATAACTTTCCAAAAATGCGTTCCCCGCTCGACCACTTGCAACTCGCACGCATTTTGATTGTTTGTTTGGCGCCGACTCATTATTAGTTATTTACATTAGTTTAGTTAGGAGAATAGTTATTAAGACTTAAAAGCTTAATTTCATTTTTCGTTTTTCAGTTTCTGTTTTCGTCGGTTCAATTTTTGTTAAAAAAAAATTAAGTTCTACACCTCAATTCCGTTATTGATAAAAACGGGAATTAAAAAGTAGGGCGGACAGACAGACAGACGGACGGACAACTAAGTGACCCAATAAGGGTTCCGTTTTTTCTTTTTGAGATACGAATTTTCCTTTGGAAGTCATTTTATCGGCCACCCTTTATAACGATTCTCAATCATTGTCACCACAACGTCGCACTCCCTTATCACGTTATTCCTTACTTTATCTCTCATAGTTACACCACACATACTTTTTAACGTTCTCATTTCTACTGCATTTATTCTGGGCCCTAATTCTCGCGTTATAGAGATAAATGTCTAATTCGAGATAATCTCTAATTTTAAATCTCTACGAAAAATGTCGCCGGTAATGTCAACCGCTGTGTACCGCTCTTTGTATTTAGAGCGCTAGGCGTAGACATATCTCTAACTTGACATTCTGAGAATACGAAAATTTATTATCAATCGACATTCGCCATCTTGTTTCGACATTATGTCAAGTTAGAGATAATGTCTACGACGCCTACCCTTATGCATAGGTGACGACATTTGTCTCGGTATTTGCATAACGTCCTCTTCCTTTATCGGTGTAATGTCTTCTACCAAGTAATTACATAGTAGTTATACTAGGTAGCATTTACCAGCAAAATAATGGTCATGTGATAAAAAACTAAATTGATATTTACGTCTTATGAAGAATCGCATAAATTAACTTCTGTCTGAAAATAAACGTGTAAGATATTTTGTAAATAAAACTAGTCAAAGGAGTTTTTTGTGTTTAAACTTTACAATGAATATCACCGACTGTATTTTTTACCGACGAAAAAAAAAGGAGTAGGTTCTCAAGTCGACGCGTATTTTTTTTTCCTGTATGAACACGCATACCTATCTTTTTACAGAGTAGGTAGTTCGATTTTGATGTTTTTTTTATTGGCTAGGGTATAGGTACGTCGCAATTCGTCCCATTTAAATTTGAAAATCAAAATCCACCCCTAAGGTTAGGAAAATAGGGGATCATTAATTGTTCACACACTGAATTTTTCACTCAGTTTCAGTTTCACTGTTAACCGATTCTGGTGAAACTTGGCACACATTCGATTAGTTCTAATGACACTACAACATAATGGAGCCCTGGAGTTAATCTGATGAAAGAGACGGATGACAGTCGAGGGAACTTCTCAATGGCTTACAGCAGTTACCTCGTGTTTGAGCTTATTTCATTCATCATGATGAGAACTTTAGACCTAGCTGGGTTATGACTGGCATCGAGGTTCTGATGATGGTGACGGAAGGCTATCGAGGGAAATCCTTATTTGGAAAAAGAACATAGAATGTAGATGAAAATGGAAATAATATTATGTAACAATTATTAGTTAAAGTAAGGTACCTAAGTATTCGTAATGTAACCAAAAATTAAGTAACTAGGTATTTAGTAGAATTTAGTCACAAAAATTTAAAACTTTTTATTTTATTATTTTTAACGCATTTAAGCATGCGAAGCGAAATCTAACTAACTTTTTAACAAATAATTAAACCTAGAAAAAAGAAACTGAAAAGCAAAAAATAAAATAAACCTTTTTAGTCATTAAGACTAAAAAGGTTATTATATTATAGTTATTAAAACTAATCTCCTAAACTAATATAACTAACTAATTAGTCGGCGCCAAATAAACGATCAACGAAGATCATAAAATTACTTTAAAGAAGTAATAAAAATAAAATAACATAAAAAGACAACGTGAAATCTTCAGCGATAAATAATAGCATTCCCAAACTCACGCGCACTTTGCTTGTTTGTTTGGCGCCGACTCAAAATTAGTTACTTATATTAGTTTAGGAGATTAGTTATTAAGACTAAAAAGGTTTATTTTATTTTTCTGTTTTCAGTTTCTTTTTTCTATGGTTTAATTTTTTGTTAAAAAGTTTTTATGTGTTTGGGTTAGGTTTTTAACCTAAAACTATATTAAAATAAGTTAAATGTACAAGTATTACTTACTAAACCTACGTGCTACCTAAACCTACGTGTGTATCAGAAATGCGTTCTCATATTTGGCGAGCAAATTCAGGGCATAGCATAGAATAACTTTCAATTTGGTGACCAGTTGTTGTCAACTGTAATAACCCACACTTTTTTTTTCCGTGGGCAAATCCTCATGGACGCACTCCGCCCGGGGTAGGCGGAGCCAGTGTCGGACTCTTACCGACTAAAACCACCACGGTGTTCCTTCAACTGCCTTAGTCGGGGGCGTGGGAACCCGTGAGTATTCACACAACCACCCCCGACAGGTACCGGACCGCCACAAGCAGGCGAGCCCCTTCTCCCCGTGCGGCCTAACGTGGGCCGAACATCCTCGGTGGCGCACACGGAACACTGCACGCTAACTCACCTCATGGGCTTTTACCAGCTACGCCAGCTGCTGGTCGGGTAGCAGACTACCCCGAGTCTGCTGCTCGCAGGCCCTACCTACCGTAATTTTTTATAGAGGTTTTCTTCCTCGCAGTCCGGGCGGTGAAGCCAAGACCCTCGGTCCCAAGAGGCGCGAGAACACTACTCAGCGGGCACTCCTGGGGTTACGAGATCGACTGGGGCAGGGAAAGACAGTCCCCCCGCTGCCTGCCCAGTGGCAGGGTAAGTGCACACCGGGCTCGCCCCTGCTCCTCCACTGTACCCTCTGTTGGCAATAGAATGACACGTGGAGCAACTCCCCACTGGCCCAGAACGGGCCCCTCCCGTGCCAGAATATTCGCCACAGGCAATAAAATCCTCCGAAGGTCCGAATGTCGAAGGTCGAATCCCTCGAAAGGATTTTATTGCCCGTGCGTGCCCAGGATGCACCGGCCAAACAACTGCCGTTCCCTCGAGACGTGTCCAGAAGGACAAGCAGCCGTCAGGCACACGTGGAGGTTTTCTGGCCAGCACCCCAACTGTAATATCCCCTGTTAACCCCTGTCAAGTCCCTGAAATAGTGAAAAAAAAACAGCAGTTTCATAGAAATGTGTAATTTCTCTCGACCCAAATGTATGGAAGGGCTGATTTAATTTTCGTGATTTCAGGGTTGACCCAGTAGTAAAAGTTGATCGATAAAATTTCCTAAATGAGCTCTCTTAATATGAGCACGCAATATACACGTTGTGTAAGATGTAAACACGTCTCTACGCACTACACTTAGTACTCATAGCAAAATTTGTTAATCCTGATATTAAATGTATTCGTTCTAAAATACGACTCATTTACGAATAAAAAAATAAGTCATGAAAGAACACAATTTTTGGTCACCTTGTGTGCAAATAAGTTAAAGTTTTTCGTTCATGAATAAAAAAACTGACTAAGTTTGTTTCGCGGAATTTGTAACTTTGACATTGTAAGCTGAGCCGCAACCGGCAAGCTAGGTCAGCGTAGGTACATTGTTATTTTTGTTTGACCCTTACGACGGTACCAAAACTTCTCTTGCGGGCGAAGTGTCACTGTTTTATGGATATCAGAGGATTTCATAGCCGCTGAGGTGGTATATGTCAAATAGATGACAAATCTTGCATTTAATTTCTTTTCTATTGTAGTTATATAGTCTCCAATATTAGCTTATGACGGGTGAGGGGGCGAGTGGGCGTACCGGGCAGGCGGCCGCCCACTGCGTGCCCCGCCCCCCTGTCACACCACGGAGAAAGAAACTGAGTTAGGTTAGGTGGCACGAGTCAACTCTTGAGAGAGAAAGCTTTCTTGACTGTACGCCTTGCGGTGTCATGTCGCAGCGCGCCGCGACTGCTGCGAAACAACCTTTGTGTTGATAAGCAATCACAAGTCTATGGAAACTAGTGCGATTGAACAATGTTGACTTCGTGAAGTATTGTGCTGATTTTATTCGATATTAATTAGGAGAGGTTAAGATTTGATATGGTTTTTTTTTTTTTTTTGGTGTACCGATGACCTAAAGAACGTGGCTGGGGGGGACTGGATGCGGAAGGCAGAGGACCGAGCGTTGTGGCGCAACTTGGGAGAGGCCTATGTCCAGCAGTGGACTGCGATAGGCTGAGTTGATGAAGATTTGATTTGAGAGGTTTCAGTTATTTCAATAACACGCTGTATAAGTAAAATAAGTAAGATATCTCTACGCAAAAAATCACGTCAATTCATTGCTCTATTGCTGCGTTAAAGAGGAACAAACCAACAAACATACTTTTCGCATTGAGACATCCTGTATACAACCAAATTCTTAGTACACACGGCTACACATCAAGCTGTACATTTCCAGTATAAGCTGACCTCGCATTGTATAAGTTTTCCTTACAACGCGAGGTCAGCCCTTTCACTATGAGACCAACCTTGAAATCGTGAGAAAAAAAACGGATCCCTAGAATTTTTTCGATTGATGTGAACACAAATGTAGGGTGCAGCTAATTTTTTTTTTTCTGAATTGGTCCCTTAGTAAATAAACATCCTCACACCTTTTTATCCGTTAATGCTATTCTCGAGACATAACATATTTTAATAAATTTTAATTTAATAAATATTGAAAATCAGAGGAGTAGAAAATCAATGTTTATCTGTCATCTACAAAGTTATTCTGATTGGATCGATGTCATCTACAGCCCTAGTAATCTGTTCAATGTGTAAAACAATCGCCAACTTGGTTGCTCATGGTATCATTTATTAGCTTTCTTATAATCATCGTTGTAAGTGTTTCACAAATGCACTTTCTGTGTACAAAAACATACACAGACTTAGAAACGAACAATACATTGACAGAATGCACCCTCTCTTTGATGTAGATTCAAATAAACAGAGTTAGCGTGGCGTTCACTGCCAGATTAGTGCGGAACCCGTACAAAGGCTATCGATATTATCGGCAAGGCTATAGCCGATATATATGTATAGGTACGTGGAGTTCAACACATCCGAGGCAGTGTTAGTATTGCAAAACATTGGCGATTGTGCAGCTGCTACGGCTAGATGCTGGTAAACTTAGCGTGTTGTGAGTCGATAATATACGGCTCTCACTATCGATTTACAGGTTAAATACAATAGGTACTTATACCTAATAACATTTCTCGCTATATCGCATAACCATGAGTAGTGAGCTACCTATATGCTTCTACGATAAACCAACCTTATTTTTAGTCAACAGGGCTTGGAAAATTTACATGCTGTGTCTTTGGTACATTGTACGGTGAGCTGAGCCACTGAGCCACCTTGCAAAGCGACCTCAAATTTTGACTAGACTTACTTATGTTAAACTGCCATTAAGACTAGTAAGGTAATAAACTAAAGATCGATTTAGATAAAACTCGTACGTTTTCTAAAACTCAATTTCAGCACCCGTGTCTTATTTTCATAAGTTGTATGCAAGATTTTTCTTCTAACTTCTAACAAGTAGCTTGGAATTAGGAAAATGCAAACGCAGTCCGCAGAGGGTGCAGAGTCAGCACTGCCCAGGCATTGTCGATATTGCACAAGCCCTCTGAGCCACACAAAAAATACAATACAAAAAATATGCCTGTAAACACTTAAATATAATTAAAAGCAATAAGACAATCCAAAGTTCTGCCAAAAACGCGATTTTAAACGATAAAAATTTTCAATGTATGACAAGTGGCGCCACCCTGAATTTTGTGTACCTACTCATTGGTGCCAAACTGTACGACTGCTAAAAAAAAGGGTTTGAAAATTCCTTGGTTGGGTCGAAGTGGCATTAAAAACTACTTAGTTGGGCTGAAGTGTGCGGTTATGGAAAAAAAATTAAATTACCGCATTGTTTTGTTCAGCAAACTGTATCGTAATGAAACTTTTTAAATTCATTACAGGTGCATGTGCGTAAAGTATGTCATGACATTACTTTTGAGTTCATAATTCGAATTTTACGATACGAGTGTAGATAAATATTTTAACAGTGCCCACCGTTAATCGGGCAGTATTGACAATGCCAATTATAAATCGGGCAAAGCCTGCAAATAATTCATATTTTCGGACTTTGGTCACAGGGCCCTCTGTGGACTCTGCCCGAAACAGATACGTCAGCAACCAGTGATTCATGTAACCTATGAATCATAGAGATGAATCATGCTGGATCCATTACGGCTACGTCTTGCAAGTCTTGCAACATACGATAGGTATCCGGATTCTTGAGAAGATGATAATAGTGATGTTTTTTATTGTAGATATGTGATGTTTGGCGCCAATATGCTATAGCTCATCTAGGTACTGGGCCGTAATTCTCGCGTTATAGAGATAAATGTCTAATTCGAGATAATCTCTAATTTTAAATCTCTACGAAAAATGTCGCCGGTAATGTCAACCGCTGTGTACCGCTCTTTGTATTTAGAGCGCTAGGCGTAGACATATCACTAACTTGACATTCTGAGAATACGAAAATTTATTATCAATCGACATTCGCCATCTTGTTTCGACATTATGTCGATTTCGAGATAATGTCTACGACGCGAGAATCACCCCCTTGAACTGACTGTAACTTCTCGGAATCACGACATAAATGGCTATGCTATGGTTTTATTAACTTGGAGTTTTCTTTATCTACGAATAATTTATGACACGTTTGGCGCAGTGGTTGAACTTACTCTCGTGAACTTACTGTATCGCCTAAACTTACTGAAAGTAAAAAAAACTTTGACGATACTGTTGAGTTTTAAATTATATTGTTATGCAAGCAAAAATAAATAGAATAAATAGTCGAATGGAAAACGATACATAGTTACACAAAAAAAATATAAAAACCTTTAGATGCGATTCCTACTACAAACCCATAGAAATCTTAATAATAAGGTAATAGAAATATTATCCATGTCTTAACGCGAGTCGCGGGTTTGCCGCTACCAACACATAAATACGCAATTACGCCCACCATGTTTCTAGCATTCATTGCGAAATAAATTAAGCCTACAAAGAAATCCGTTGTAAGATATGCTGCAAAATACAATTTTAGTGACTCTGCGTCCAAAACAGCACTGATGATCAAGCAAACGGTTCGCGCACTGGTGTCCTACGCTGCCGTCCGCTAACTAAAAGGCCGTTAAGTGACAATTTTGTCAAATTCGAGTTACATATACTACTAAAGAGAGCAAAATTTGCTCTTTTTCGTAGTATATGTAACAAAATTGTCACTTAACGGCCTTTTAGTCATCGGACGGCAGTACGATTCACCTGTACGCGGCGACACTTTCACGTGCCTTTGCCACATCTATTATCTTATATTATTTAGATTTCTATGTACACACCGTAGAGAAGTCTTGCTTAGTTAGCAAAGGAATAAGGATTGCAAAGTCTTTAGTAAACGTTGTTGACTGACAATAGGCCCTGTCACGTGACTTCGGCCGAGGTGGGTTGCTCTATTGTGACAGGAGTGTCGCCTGCCTTGTTGCCAAGAGAGTTGGAACGACCTTTATGTACCTACCAGAGAAATATTTTGATCGTAAAATACATTATGGGTTAGCCGAAGAAACCTCTGAAACACCATCAAAAACCTTAAGAAGTTTAATTAAATTATACTTTTGATTGTTTTAATACTTAAATGAAAGTCATGGATTTAAATTACCAAGTTCTGAAATTATAAAAAAAAAACATTCTAGAACGTAATATTCTCGTGAGCATAAATCGTGCATCGCACTGAAACTTGGTATATACTTATGTAGAGACATAGAATAAAGAATTCCTGTACCTACTGTACCTAGCCTACAGTCCTATGATAGAGAAGTTATGATTAAAACTACAGGAAACCGACTCTGAAATCACAATTTATTTTTAAAAGTACACACGGCTACATATCAAGCTATACATTTCCAGTATAAGCGAACCTCGCATTGTATAGGCTTTTCGTACTTACCTACTGAACTATTTCTCAAAGATTTCGCAGAAGGTTTAATCGAAGCCTTACAAAAGCATCGTTTAATAATCGATACGTAAGCTCTAATGCCGATCCTAATAAATTATGCAGAAATACCTACGTAGACGCAGACGCCGCGTCGAAGAGTTACGTTTGTTACGTTAAAATTAGGTTAACTTATTGTTCTTTAACATAACTACTGTAGAGCTAAAATTACGGGATTTGACACAGAAATATATTTTTTAAAGAGTGCCTCGGTTTGCAACAGCCTCGTCAAGTTTGTCAAGTTTAAGGCAGGCCGTTCCGTAGCATTGCGTTTTTACTCCCACTATGCTGACATCTAAGGCAGACACAGTTCTGTCAACTGTCATGTGATAAGTGTTCCGATAGCGAATCATAATTGAATCGTTTCATCGTCCTATGCAGTCCTATGTCATATATTCTTTAAAAAAAGCAATCTGTTACAGGTTTGCTTACGTTCCATTTTCACAATAAATTGTCAATTCTATATTCTTCATCGCCGATGGCTCGCAGTTTCAAAATAAATATTGGTATTTAGAAGGGCACTTAAAAGCCTGTTAGCTAAAATACTTCCATTTTTACAAATATAATACCTATGTCAGAGATTCTTAATATATCCACAGATTAAAAAAGAGTTACGAAAGAAACGACCACCGAAACTAACCAAAACATATATTTTTTATGTAGAAACATGCTTATTCCACGAGCATGACCTACAAAGTAAAGTATAGTAAAGTAAGTAATGAAACACGTTGTAGGTTTTTCCACAGACTAAATATATTCTTTAATTATCTATGAGTTACAAACTAAGATAATATTGTGAATCTATTTTGATATCTTTAACACACCCCCTTATCAAAATAATTAAACAACCCCAAACAAATAGCAAACCAGGAAATTATAAATTATTAACATAACATCCATAGGCTAAAAGTAAAAATTCTACAAATTTAAATATACCTAAATCATGTAAAAACTTGTTATATTTAACTTCCAGTTTCTACACTTAAATTGCTATATCCATATCTGTCAGGCTTACGCCTTTCCCGACTTTCACTTTTTGGTTTATCCGGTTGTCTTAAATTCTTAATTTCACTCTTGGGTATAGTGTCAAAGAATTCATCGGATGAGCTGTTTGAAGTCATATTCTCCTCTTCGATATAGATACTATCATCTTGCACTACTGTGGATGATGATTTATCTAAATCTGTACTTCCTGAATTGTCAAACTCCTTTTGAGTATCCAATGACAGTTCTGTACTTTCTTCTACAACAGCTTGTACCAGTTCCATGTCATCTTTAGGCTCCATGATGGTCACATCCCTACTAGTGACAACTTTGTTTGTCACTGGATTGTATAACCGGTAACCTTTCACATTATCAGCATATCCCACTAGATAATGGCTAACTGCCTTTTTGTCCCACTTCAACCTCTTTTCTTTTGGAACATGAGCCATGACTTTACTGCCAAACATACGAATGTGACTGATGTCTGGCTTCTTCCCAGTCCAGATCTCATATGGTGTTTTGTTTTCCAAACCTGAAGCTAATGACCGGTTTTTTAAATAAACTGCTGTATGCACTGCTTCTGCCCAAAATTTCTTTTCAAATTTTGCATCAAACAGAAGACACTTGGCTCGTTCTACTATCGTACGATTAAAACGTTCGCACAAGCCATTCTGCTCAGGAGTGTAAGCATTTGTTCGCTGATGGATTATACCAGATTCTTTCAAATAATTGGTCATTTCATTTGAACAAAATTCTGTGCCATTGTCTGACCTAAGCACTTTGATACTGGCATTCACTTGCTTCTCAACCATAATCTTAAACTCCTTGAAGAACTTAAAAACTTCATTTTTATGTTTTATAAAATACACAAATGACATTCTGCTGTAATCGTCCACAAATAGCAAGAAGTATCTTGACATACCAATTGATTTTGTCTCCATTGGCCCACATACATCAGCATGCACAACTTCCAAGACTTTCTCTCTTCTATTATTGCTATGTGGAAAAGGCAACCTCGTCTGCTTAGCCTCGCAGCACACGGTACAATTAAGCTTGCTTATTTCTGCTTTGTCATTGTACACTAGCCCTTCAACAGCGCCATTTCTCATCACATTCAGGTCTCTACTATTTATATGACCTAGTCTTCTATGCCAAACTACTCTTGAAGCCGTGGTTGCTGCTGAAGCTGCTCACAATCTTTCTAACTTAGTCTGTAGTTTGTATACTCCATTCACTAATTCTGCTACGCCTATTAACTCATTCTGCCGATTTCTTATGGAACAAATTTCTTTCTGGAAACTAACTTTGTTACCATTTTCAATAAGCTGGCTAACAGATAACAGATTTGTCGTGAGATCAGAGACACATAGAACATTTTTTACTTTAATGTGATATTCAGAGTCATCAACAACAGTGGTTATCTCCATGTCTCCTGTGCACAACACTGGCACGGCCACTTTATTAGCGACAACGATTTCTTTGGTTTTTGCATTTTGCGTAACATTTTTCATACATGCTTTATTTGCTGTCATGTGAGTACTGGCACCTGAATCAATGTACCAGTCATTCTGATCAAACTGTCCATTATAAAAAACTGCACTAAACGCATTTTCTGTTTTTTCTTTCAATAATGGGCACTTATTTTTGAAATGACCGGTTTGTTTACATCGGTAGCATTTTATATTCATATTTTTGACAGGTTGCAATGACGTCTCCGTTTTACTTTTCTGGACAATCTTTTTGTTTTGCCACTTTGACATAAATGCACATTGATTTCCACTAGTGCCAACTTCTGCACTCATATCTAGAAGCTTCGTTTTTATGACGTCAGCGGAAATAGCTATACCAGAATGTTCAATCGCCATTATCATTGGCGAATATTTTTCTGGTAAACCAGCTAACAATAATGACCCGATCCACTCATCGTTTATCTCGAATCCTGTCCCTTTTAGTTTATTAGCTGTATCTACGAGCTGTGTCACATACGATGTCATCGACTCACTGTTTTCTAGACGTATAGAAATTAAATTCCGCAACAGGGTTATTTTTCTGGTGAACCCGGAATCATCGAATAACGCCTTGAATTTGTTCCATACACCTTCAACTGTCTTCTCATTCTTTATGTGCACGTACAGAGACGGATCTACTGTTAGGATGAGTTTAGCTTTTGCCTTTTGAACACTAACGGCAGCATCGGCCATTTCTATCGGCTTGCTGATATCGATGCCTTCCAAAATCAGGAAATTTTCCGCCGCGAACGCCCACTCATCGTAATTCTCACGCCCCTTGAGTTTTGGAACGTTTACGAATGATTGGATGTCATTTTACACGCAAAAAACAAATATTTTATAAAATTTTCACTAAAAAATACGAGACTGGGCCCATAACCTAATGAAACACGTTGTAGGTTTTTCCACAGACTAAATATATTCTTTAATTATCTATGAGTTACAAACTAAGATAATATTGTGAATCTATTTTGATATCTTTAACAGTAAGTAAAAATAAATAGAATAAATAGTCGAATGGAAAACGATACATAGTTACACAAAAAAAATATAAAAACCTTTAGATGCGATTCCTACTACAAACCCATAGAAATCTTAATAATAAGGTAATAGAAATATTATCCATGTCTTAACGCGAGTCGCGGGTTTGCCGCTACCAACACATAAATACGCAATTACGCCCACCATGTTTCTAGCATTCATTGCGAAATAAATTAAGCCTACAAAGAAATCCGTTGTAAGATATGCTGCAAAATACAATTTTAGTGACTCTGCGTCCAAAACAGCACTGATGATCAAGCAAACGGTTCGCGCACTGGTGTCCTACGCTGCCGTCCGCTAACTAAAAGGCCGTTAAGTGACAATTTTGTCAAATTCGAGTTACATATACTACTAAAGAGAGCAAAATTTGCTCTTTTTCGTAGTATATGTAACAAAATTTGACAAAATTGTCACTTAACGGCCTTTTAGTCATCAGACGGCAGTACGATTCACCTGTACGCGGCGACACTTTCACGTGCCTTTGCCACATCTATTACCTTATATTATTTAGATTTCTATGTACACACCGTAGAGAAGTCTTGCTTAGTTAGCAAAGGAATAAGGATTGCAACGTCTTTAGTAAACGTTGTTGACTGACAATAGCCCCTGTCACGTGACTTCGGCCGAGGTGGGTTGCTCTATTGTGACAGGAGTGTCGCCTGCCTTGTTGCCAAGAGAGTTGGAACGACCTTTATGTACCTACCAGAGAAATATTTTGATCGTAAAATACATTATGGGTTAGCCGAAGAAACCTCTGAAACACTATCAAAAACCTTAAGAAGTTTAATTAAATTAAACTTTTGATTGTTTTAATACTTAAATGAAAGTCATGGATTTAAATTACCAAGTTCTGAAATTATAAAAAAAAAACATTCTAGAACGTAATATTCTCGTGAGCATAAATCGTGCATCGCACTGAAACTTGGTATATACTTATGTAGAGACATAGAATAAAGAATTCCTGTACCTACTGTACCTAGCCTACAGTCCTATGATAGAGAAGTTATGATTAAAACTACAGGAAACCGACTCTGAAATCACAATTTATTTTTAAAAGTACACACGGCTACATATCAAGCTATACATTTCCAGTATAAGCGAACCTCGCATTGTATAGGCTTTTCGTACTTACCTACTGAACTATTTCTCAAAGATTTCGCAGAAGGTTTAATCGAAGCCTTACAAAAGCATCGTTTAATAATCGATACGTAAGCTCTAATGCCGATCCTAATAAATTATGCAGAAATACCTACGTAGACGCAGACGCCGCGTCGAAGAGTTACGTTTGTTACGTTAAAATTAGGTTAACTTATTGTTCTTTAACATAACTACTGTAGAGCTAAAATTACGGGATTTGACACAGAAATATATTTTTTAAAGAGTGCCTCGGTTTGCAACAGCCTCGTCAAGTTTGTCAAGTTTAAGGCAGGCCGTTCCGTAGCATTGCGTTTTTACTCCCACTATGCTGACATCTAAGGCAGACACAGTTCTGTCAACTGTCATGTGATAAGTGTTCCGATAGCGAATCATAATTGAATCGTTTCATCGTCCTATGCAGTCCTATGTCATATATTCTTTAAAAAAAGCAATCTGTTACAGGTTTGCTTACGTTCCATTTTCACAATAAATTGTCAATTCTATATTCTTCATCGCCGATGGCTCGCAGTTTCAAAATAAATATTGGTATTTAGAAGGGCACTTAAAAGCCTGTTAGCTAAAATACTTCCATTTTTACAAATATAATACCTATGTCAGAGATTCTTAATACCAGGCCCCTCAGAAAGTATTGCGAAAAAAAGTTTTTATATATGGGAGACTGGCCAGTTATAATGTTTTTCGAAAATATGATTATTTATAAGTAAAAATAAGTAAGTTCCAATTTCAAAATTTCCCTCCACATTTTTTGCGAGTTAATTCAAAGTATTGTGTCTCACTGAAATATGGATCTGCGCCGGGAACATTTGAGAGCTATGATTTTATACGATTTCAAGTGTCGCCTGAAACCGGATGAATCGTACGATAGACTTCAAATGGCATTCATGGATGAAGGCCCTTCCAAGGCAACCGTGTATCGTTGGTATAACGAATTCAAGCGCGGTCGACCAACTTTGGGGGATGACGAAAGAAGCGGTCGCCCTTTGACGGCTGTTACCGAAGAAAACGTGCTAGCAGTGAAAAATTTAATCCAAGACAATAGGCGAATTACATATCAGGAGATTCAACACATATTGAAGATTGGATCGGGAAGCGTTCACGAGATTCTACACAGCCATCTTCGCGTGAGGAGGATAGTATCACGCTGGGTGCCGCACAACCTCACCGATGCTCAGAAGCAGGCCCGGGTGGAATGGTGCCGTGATATGCTTAACAAATTTGAAGCAGGCTCGTCTCGGCGTGTTTACGACATCGTTACAGGTGATGAGTCCTGGATTTATCAATACGACCCAGAAACCAAGCGCCAGTCGACTGTTTGGGTGTTTCAAAATGAGCCAACGCCTACCAAAGTGAAGCGATCTAGAAGCGGGGGTAAGATTTTGATCGCTAGCTTTTTTAATTTGACTGGCCACTTGGTATCAATTCCCTTACGGGATCAAAGAAGCATTAATGCCGAATGGTATACTACCAAATGTTTGCCAGAAGTTTTCTCTGTTATAAGCAACAAGCGACCAAACACAGGGCTCCGCGGGCTACTGCTCCACCACGACAATGCACCTGCGCACACCGCACTCAAAACGAGGGACTTCCTGGACAGCACGCCAGTCAAACTCCTGGGTCACCCTCCTTACAGCCCTGATCTAGCACCGTGTGACTTCTTTTTATTCCCAAAAATAAAAAATCAGCTCAAAGGGATACAATTTTCGTCGCCGGAAGATGCGCTGGCTGCGTTCGAGCAGGCTGTAAACGAGGTGTCTGCGGCGGACTGGAAAAAGTGTTTTGAAAACTGGTTTAGGCGCATGAATCTTTGTATAGAGGCTGGTGGAAAGTACTTTGAAAAGATTTGATAAAAATATATGTACGTATAGAACAATTTTTTTTAGTTTCGCAAAACTTTCTGAGTGTCCCACGTATATCCACAGATTAAAAAAGAGTTACGAAAGAAACGACCACCGAAACTAACCAAAACATATATTTTTTATGTAGAAACATGCTTATTCCACGAGCATGACCTACAAAGTAAAGTATAGTAAAGTAAGTAAAAATAAATAGAATAAATAGTCGAATGGAAAACGATACATAGTTACACAAAAAAAATATAAAAACCTTTAGATGCGATTCCTACTACAAACCCATAGAAATCTTAATAATAAGGTAATAGAAATATTATCCATGTCTTAACGAGAGTCGCGGGTTTGCCGCTACCAACACATAAATACGCAATTACGCCCACCATGTTTCTAGCATTCATTGCGAAATAAATTAAGCCTACAAAGAAATCCGTTGTAAGATATGCTGCAAAATACAATTTTAGTGACTCTGCGTCCAAAACAGCACTGATGATCAAGCAAACGGTTCGCGCACTGGTGTCCTACGCTGCCGTCCGCTAACTAAAAGGCCGTTAAGTGACAATTTTGTCAAATTCGAGTTACATATACTACTAAAGAGAGCAAAATTTGCTCTTTTTCGTAGTATATGTAACAAAATTTGACAAAATTGTCACTTAACGGCCTTTTAGTCATCAGACGGCAGTACGATTCACCTGTACGCGGCGACACTTTCACGTGCCTTTGCCACATCTATTACCTTATATTATTTAGATTTCTATGTACACACCGTAGAGAAGTCTTGCTTAGTTAGCAAAGGAATAAGGATTGCAACGTCTTTAGTAAACGTTGTTGACTGACAATAGCCCCTGTCACGTGACTTCGGCCGAGGTGGGTTGCTCTATTGTGACAGGAGTGTCGCCTGCCTTGTTGCCAAGAGAGTTGGAACGACCTTTATGTACCTACCAGAGAAATATTTTGATCGTAAAATACATTATGGGTTAGCCGAAGAAACCTCTGAAACACCATCAAAAACCTTAAGAAGTTTAATTAAATTAAACTTTTGATTGTTTTAATACTTAAATGAAAGTCATGGATTTAAATTACCAAGTTCTGAAATTATAAAAAAAAAACATTCTAGAACGTAATATTCTCGTGAGCATAAATCGTGCATCGCACTGAAACTTGGTATATACTTATGTAGAGACATAGAATAAAGAATTCCTGTACCTACTGTACCTAGCCTACAGTCCTATGATAGAGAAGTTATGATTAAAACTACAGGAAACCGACTCTGAAATCACAATTTATTTTTAAAAGTACACACGGCTACATATCAAGCTATACATTTCCAGTATAAGCGAACCTCGCATTGTATAGGCTTTTCGTACTTACCTACTGAACTATTTCTCAAAGATTTCGCAGAAGGTTTAATCGAAGCCTTACAAAAGCATCGTTTAATAATCGATACGTAAGCTCTAATGCCGATCCTAATAAATTATGCAGAAATACCTACGTAGACGCAGACGCCGCGTCGAAGAGTTACGTTTGTTACGTTAAAATTAGGTTAACTTATTGTTCTTTAACATAACTACTGTAGAGCTAAAATTACGGGATTTGACACAGAAATATATTTTTTAAAGAGTGCCTCGGTTTGCAACAGCCTCGTCAAGTTTGTCAAGTTTAAGGCAGGCCGTTCCGTAGCATTGCGTTTTTACTCCCACTATGCTGACATCTAAGGCAGACACAGTTCTGTCAACTGTCATGTGATAAGTGTTCCGATAGCGAATCATAATTGAATCGTTTCATCGTCCTATGCAGTCCTATGTCATATATTCTTTAAAAAAAGCAATCTGTTACAGGTTTGCTTACGTTCCATTTTCACAATAAATTGTCAATTCTATATTCTTCATCGCCGATGGCTCGCAGTTTCAAAATAAATATTGGTATTTAGAAGGGCACTTAAAAGCCTGTTAGCTAAAATACTTCCATTTTTACAAATATAATACCTATGTCAGAGATTCTTAATATATCCACAGATTAAAAAAGAGTTACGAAAGAAACGACCACCGAAACTAACCAAAACATATATTTTTTATGTAGAAACATGCTTATTCCACGAGCATGACCTACAAAGTAAAGTATAGTAAAGTAAGTAAAAATAAATAGAATAAATAGTCGAATGGAAAACGATACATAGTTACACAAAAAAAATATAAAAACCTTTAGATGCGATTCCTACTACAAACCCATAGAAATCTTAATAATAAGGTAATAGAAATATTATCCATGTCTTAACGCGAGTCGCGGGTTTGCCGCTACCAACACATAAATACGCAATTACGCCCACCATGTTTCTAGCATTCATTGCGAAATAAATTAAGCCTACAAAGAAATCCGTTGTAAGATATGCTGCAAAATACAATTTTAGTGACTCTGCGTCCAAAACAGCACTGATGATCAAGCAAACGGTTCGCGCACTGGTGTCCTACGCTGCCGTCCGCTAACTAAAAGGCCGTTAAGTGACAATTTTGTCAAATTCGAGTTACATATACTACTAAAGAGAGCAAAATTTGCTCTTTTTCGTAGTATATGTAACAAAATTTGACAAAATTGTCACTTAACGGCCTTTTAGTCATCAGACGGCAGTACGATTCACCTGTACGCGGCGACACTTTCACGTGCCTTTGCCACATCTATTACCTTATATTATTTAGATTTCTATGTACACACCGTAGAGAAGTCTTGCTTAGTTAGCAAAGGAATAAGGATTGCAACGTCTTTAGTAAACGTTGTTGACTGACAATAGCCCCTGTCACGTGACTTCGGCCGAGGTGGGTTGCTCTATTGTGACAGGAGTGTCGCCTGCCTTGTTGCCAAGAGAGTTGGAACGACCTTTATGTACCTACCAGAGAAATATTTTGATCGTAAAATACATTATGGGTTAGCCGAAGAAACCTCTGAAACACCATCAAAAACCTTAAGAAGTTTAATTAAATTAAACTTTTGATTGTTTTAATACTTAAATGAAAGTCATGGATTTAAATTACCAAGTTCTGAAATTATAAAAAAAAACATTCTAGAACGTAATATTCTCGTGAGCATAAATCGTGCATCGCACTGAAACTTGGTATATACTTATGTAGAGACATAGAATAAAGAATTCCTGTACCTACTGTACCTAGCCTACAGTTCTATGATAGAGAAGTTATGATTAAAACTACAGGAAACCGACTCTGAAATCACAATTTATTTTTAAAAGTACACACGGCTACATATCAAGCTATACATTTCCAGTATAAGCGAACCTCGCATTGTATAGGCTTTTCGTACTTACCTACTGAACTATTTCTCAAAGATTTCGCAGAAGGTTTAATCGAAGCCTTACAAAAGCATCGTTTAATAATCGATACGTAAGCTCTAATGCCGATCCTAATAAATTATGCAGAAATACCTACGTAGACGCAGACGCCGCGTCGAAGAGTTACGTTTGTTACGTTAAAATTAGGTTAACTTATTGTTCTTTAAAATAACTACTGTAGAGCTAAAATTACGGGATTTGACACAGAAATATATTTTTTAAAGAGTGCCTCGGTTTGCAACAGCCTCGTCAAGTTTGTCAAGTTTAAGGCAGGCCGTTCCGTAGCATTGCGTTTTTACTCCCACTATGCTGACATCTAAGGCAGACACAGTTCTGTCAACTGTCATGTGATAAGTGTTCCGATAGCGAATCATAATTGAATCGTTTCATCGTCCTATGCAGTCCTATGTCATATATTCTTTAAAAAAAGCAATCTGTTACAGGTTTGCTTACGTTCCATTTTCACAATAAATTGTCAATTCTATATTCTTCATCGCCGATGGCTCGCAGTTTCAAAATAAATATTGGTATTTAGAAGGGCACTTAAAAGCCTGTTAGCTAAAATACTTCCATTTTTACAAATATAATACCTATGTCAGAGATTCTTAATATATCCACAGATTAAAAAAGAGTTACGAAAGAAACGACCACCGAAACTAACCAAAACATATATTTTTTATGTAGAAACATGCTTATTCCACGAGCATGACCTACAAAGTGGAAAGTATGAATGGGATGTGTGGTCCGAAAAGTAGGTATGAATATCGAAATATTTGACGATACAAATCGTGCGATGTTCGCGTATACAAACAGGTTCGGCGGCCTTATGTTCAGTTGCGTAACCACGGCAGCCGTAGCCGTGCACTTGAACTGCGCGGGCGCAGCGACCGTCCCCCACCCTAGCGACACAAAGATGCACAGAAGATCAACTTCGTAAAACAAGCGATAAGATAACGCACACAAACAGACGTTTTACCGCCCTATCGGCGACTGTTGGTTTAAGACTGTAGCGATTGATGACGCCTGGGTTCCTTATCGGTTGTTGTTATGTGCGAGTCTTCTGCACCCCGCTGCGTCATGGCGGCAATGACCAGCCAGAATGAACCACGCGACACCTCGATCGAATAAAAATGGCGGACGGAATCTCGCTAAGAACTGATTGAAGCACTTAGTTTTTTCCTAAACCCACTATAATTTTGACAGAATTTTAACACACCAGATATATTTGTTATTTTATTTATGACATTACGACAATGACTACCGTCACACGAGATTTGTTGCGTAATCGCGGCTTTTTGTCTTACTATGGGTGTGAATGTGTGCGTGCCAGCCCGTACTTTTGCGAAACGAGAGTTACTTAAGCGAGCCGTCTTACTATGGGTGCTTCACTGTGTGTTTTGTCCGCCTTCTTTAATTCGTCCAAGCGCGACATACTCCTCAGTAAAACCCCGTAAAATGATATCATCTAGTAGCAAGTTAGGTACGTCAAGATGCGTGTATTTGTTCATCGAGTAGCAATAGTGTCTGCAGAGGTTAACATTTACAGACATGACTGTAGTCTACATACGTCAAGACAAATAGATGAGTATCAAATTCTGCTATCGAAAAGAAAAACTCATTTCCTTAAGTAGTTTATCTCTTACCAAGTACCTACTTCTATAATGGTTGAAATCACTTGGAAATCACAACATTGCAGTTTCAAATAGGATTATCATACTAATTGTTTGTCTGGGAAATAGTATTGCAATGAAAGAACTACTGGGGAGGGTTTTTCTGGGTTTTTGCAAAAACATGGTTACATGGTCATGACGAGTGCTTGACCCGACTGCCCCAGAAGGAGGTTAATGTTTTTTCTCTTCACATAACTGCCATAGGTTCCTGGTGTGTATAAAGTCATGTTAGTAAAGTTTGCTGTATTGTTGTGATTTATTACAGTTTCTCATTACTCCACGACTAGTTTACGATTTCTCCACAGACATAGTAAAAAATATAGACTAAGTGCTGCGAACAACCATAGTGAAGCCAACAAAAACCGTATTCCTTTATGTACAACCAGTGCTCACGCACGCACATGCATCTTAAACCGTGCTCACCCCTCTCAGTTCACATGTCGCGGCATCTTCCAGTAAGCATCACAAAAAAATAACCTTCAGGTGCATGGTGTGGACGTGAGCACTGGTTGTACATGAAGGAGCACATGTATGGAGCTTATGTCAAATTCCTATCTCTAGTAGGGCAAATCGTGGATAGATCGGATATTAATTTTGGCCGTAAGTCTATATTTTTTACTATGTCTGTGGATTTCTCTTCATTGTCTCATTGAAATCTCATTAAAATGAATCATCCTTTATAGTACGGCTGGAAACCCTAGATTTGAAATTAGGTTTTGAACCCTGTAGATGATGTTAGTTCATCACGTGACTGCTGAAAAGCTCTTTGGATTAATACGTTAGCTTACATAAGGAAAGAACACCGTAAATTAACAGCTATGTGCTCACCTATATTTATTGTTGAATACACAGCACACATGTGCTATTCAATTATTTATCTAAGTACGATCGATGTGTATGTGTGTGTGAACACGCGCGAGCCGCCGCAGCTGCGCTTCAGCTAGGCAATGTCAAGGTTGCGCCAACGCATTCGCGACGCTCTCGCACGCCCTCGCTGCGCACGCGACTTGCTAGTTCGCGATAACCATTAAACGTACGGTCATTGGTAACAAAACTATTATATGCAGATCACGGTTAAGTAAGGTAAGTAATTTTTCATACAGGACAGGTTCTGCTTATACTGGTTTCATACCATCTATGTGCGCTTGACTGTACACTCGACCAAACGGAATCATGACCCACCATAAGCTTAATTTGCTACAAACATTCTAATACAATTAGGTCGAATTTCGAAATAAAATTATGCGGTACGACATTTAAATCGAAATTCAAAACACTATTCCAGTTTTATCAACAACGTTATTTTTTATCCAATTATTAATCTATTGCATTCATAACAAAGCTCAAAATTGCATATACCTTTGACCCGTATTAAAGCAGTTTCCTTAATATTCAGTGGTCCTAAGTGCAGCACGACGGTAATAAGAAGAAAATTTTACTGTTTTGACAATTTCATACGAACTATTGGCTGAGTGGGTCATGATTCCGATTGGTCGACTGTACATGGGGTGTGCTATAAGCATGGAGAAAAGAAGGGAGCGGAGGTGTTGCAAGGCAAAATCTCTTTAGAAAGAAGCGTCGCCTGAATGCGGGTGACAGGGGGACGAGGTACAGCAATGGCTCCACCTCACTATGGAAAATCCGCCCATTTTTTGTAAATCCATCTAGCGGTGAAATGAATTATTACAGCGTAACAGCACTAACAATTTTTCATTTTAGTTTGTCTACTCACCACTGTGGCGTACAAAGCACATTATTTTATTCCAGAACATTCTATGTGCGTTTTTGTGGTGAGAACATAACACTAATGAAATTGAATTTTACACAAATGACGTGGTCTTTAAAATGACTGATTAGAATTTGAAAAAAAGTAACGAAGTTGAAAAAGGTTAAAAGGGTATAATGTAAGGGTACCATATGGCACTTGCGGCTTGACCTTCAGATTACCAGTCCAGTATGAGTATTAAATAACGTCTAACTACACAACTTTTGTTTTACAACTTTACACAAAAGTACGTTAAAAACGTGCCATACATAGCGCCTAGCGCAATAAAGTATCCTCATGTAGATCACCTTGAAAATCACTCAAACCATCTTTTTAATTGTATAAACTGATTGCAAATACAACAAAAAAAAAATTGATTGACAAAATTATATATTTTATTATTTTTAACGCATTTATGCATGCGAAGCGAAATCTAACGATTTATTTAGTATTTATTTATTTATTCATACATGTATAAATTTTGCAATATCACTGTGCCCCACAAAACCGTGTTATCGGTATTTAAATAGTGGAAAAAAAAAGAAGAATCACTGTTTCTTAATAAGATATCGCTGACGTCACCCAAAGACTGGCGTACTGAGCCAGGAGTCTCAGGTTCGAATCCTGCTCGTGAGCGATTTTTTCTTTCCACTATTTAAATCATTAAAAATATATATTATAAGAAATTAGTAGAAATACCTACTTATACAAATATCCAATCTTATTCTTAGTTTATACTAAATCTCTGGGATCATTGTACTCATCATTATGAACACATTTTACAGTGGAATCAACCCTGAAATCTCGAAAAAATCTGCTGTTCCCTATAATTATGTCGATTTATGTGAACACAAATGTAGGGAACCGCTGATATTTTTTTCGGTTTCAGGGTTGTTCCCATAGTAAAAGTTGTTCATTATGATGAGTACAATGACCCCTTAAGAGGTTTAGTATAAGCTAAGAATTAGGTTGTAGGTTGTATATAGAAATATAATAAAAAGTATGTTACATTCTGTTCATAAAAAAATTTTACCTAATGTTATTTTTTTTTTATTAATTAAAGTATTCAATACATTTTTGCTGAAATAATGCTACGTAATATTTGGAATTTTTGGATTATGATATATCAAGATTGCAGTTAACTATTGTCATAAAAACTTATTGGATACAAATTGAATAAAAAAAAACTAAATGTGTGCTGGGACACATAGTACAAGTGAAACTTCAACGGACAAGTGGAAAAACGAATCGCAACGGACAAGTGGAAAAACGAATGGCAACTGACAAGTGGAAAAACGAATCGCAACAAAATTTTAAGTTGAAGTTTTACGGGCAGGTTTTCAAATTGAATAAGTACATTAACAATCAGCCCGTAAAACTTCAAGTTAAAATTTTGTTGTGATTCGTTTTTCCATTTGTCAGTTGCCATTCGTTTTTCCACTTGTCCGTTGCGATTCGTTTTTCCACTTGTCCGTTGAAGTTTCACTTCTACTATGTGTCCCAGCACACATTTCGTTTTTTTTTCGCAGTTTTACTGCAAATTATGTTTTGGTTAGGTTAGGTACATTTTAAGTGATTTTAATGAATGCATTTTTTATTTAAACATATTTTATTTTATCAAACAAAAAAACTGAATTAAATCCGGAACCAAAAAAAACATCCATTTTTCTTTCTCTCCCTCCGCCGCTATATATCGTCTACCCCCTCCACGCGGCCGTAACGCTTTTTCGTGAGAGAAAAATCCTAATATATAGAAGAAGATATATATATCTATCTTCTATATATAGAATTTTCACCATCATCATCATCATCATCATCATCATCAGCCTTTCAATCCCTCCGCCGCTGCCGTCTCTCGCCAAGCGATATATTGTCTACCCCCTCCATGCGGCCGTAACGTTTTTTCGTGACTAAAAATTCCTAATACCCCCCGTCTATACAGAAGTTTCACTTCAAAAAACGTATCCAAGGTTCCTTGTTTTTATTTCTCACTTAGATACCTTAGAATCACCATCGCCCGCTTCATTCAAGACCTTGTTATGTATTTTTGTTTTATAAAATCATGGTTATGAATGTTGTCCAGCTAGCAAATCATTAGTGTCCTACACATTTCATTCGCGATTAAAGAATTTCATTTGTGTAAAAACTTATTCATTCGTGTTTCTATTTTTTTGGTTTTCTTCTATTTTTAACAAGATGCGCCCTGTATTTTTACATAGTATGTGTATAACTTCATTATAGCAAACGTTAAATACCATCAGATAACAATAAAACGGGGGTTTACAAAAATCGTCAAAAATGTGTCATTTTAATTCGAAACATGAAATCGACCCTATTACTGACTACTCACCGATAGATGGCCTGATGGCCTATTTTTCTTATTTTAAATTGCTCTTATTTCATGTAATTATGTAATTTATCTATGTAATAACTAACATTTTAGAATTTAAAATGAATTAAAACAATGTGTTTATTATTTTCGTCATAATATGCATTGATAATGTAAAAACATGTTATCGGTGAGAAGTGATTAGTATGCATCTTTTCGACGACAGATGTCCCGAGCAACAATTTGGCGAAGAAACGAGAAAATGCATGTTTTAAAATTGAAAATATAAATATATGTGACTTACACATAAAATGTTATACCATCAATATGTTTTAGTTTTGATCCTGAACAATTTTTACATCCAACAACAGCGCACTTCATTGTTAAAACAAGAAAAATATTCAAAATCCTCTCAAAATCTATTTAAATCGAAGAGAACCGAACGCAGTGATGATTCACTTGAAATTAAGCTTTGCGGCTCCGCCCACTGTGACGTCATGACCAAATTGAAGGCGCATGACCAAATTGCCTTGCAGCACCTCCGCTCCCTTCTTTTCTCCATGGCTATAAGCTATGCGGAACCAGCCTGTAGTCATATGCGCTCTGACTAATGAGAGTAAGGTTTTTTTTTACGCTTTTCTTCTGTCTCATGTTCCAGTACGCGATTTTTTTGCATTGCTTTTATACCTATAACAAATGCAGCGACGGAATGCGCATTGTTAAACCGTGGATCACATTTTCATCTTAATTGCATTTATTTTTGCGTTCTACTGTTCAATTTTTGTAAAAATGTACCAAATCTTACATAGTAATCGGTCGGATTCTATAAGTTACATAAAAGTGTGGTCGGTCGTGATAGGAATGGCTCCATATACGGCAAGAAAATGGTTCTGAGGGCGCTGGTTCATCCAGCATTCACTTGAATTGCTACCCAAGAACCACGCCACTTCAGGATACTGTGATGTTGCGTTGAGTTATGCATATTATCTGTGTTAGCTATTATGTAAATGTCGTAGGATATTCGTACAAATAGAATCTTTGCGAAAATGCTAGGACGATTGCAAAGGACCGGTTATTTGGAATTTAAGAAAGATTTTATCATCATACGAGTTTATCAGGATCATTGGAAAAGTCCCAGTTTGTTTAGGACGATTGTAAACTTGAACTCTGATTGGCTAATTTAAGAGTTGATTTATAACATCTTTATTCTGGTTAAATAAATAAATAAATAAAATGTTATCGTTTCACTATTCGATGAACAAATTTTAACAATCAGAGACATGAGAGACATATTTCCCACATAGAAAAAAAATCACTACGTAACAGTAGCACAGATCAAGTACTAAAAGATCTGTGTGCTGTAGTTTCCGAGGTTTTCATTAGTTTAATTTTTTTGAATTCTGCCGGCGCACCGTCGCGTCGTCCATCTTACCGGCTAGGAACTTTATTCATACAATACTTGCATTCGATCTCTTTGGTTCGGGAACACTAAAGAACAATATTCTTGTTCCGAATTCAAAACTCATTACTGCCCGCTGTGAGTCTCTTACAGAAAAGACCTAGGTACCCTACTTTGCTCGCACAGTTGAGGAACAAAAAGTAATTTTTCGAGGCTTGTGTGGTATTATAATATTATTTTCTAACATGTTAATTTACAATTTTCTCCCACTTGCTCGGAAATGGCTTCATTTAAAAAAAAAAATACATCAAACGGCTCTTTTCCGTACGCAATGAAATAACACGCCAGCAATTTCCGACTCGAAAATAATACAAATTGCTGTTCAGTTTTTTTTATTATGCTAGCGAGGTTTTTTAAGTACACACATACATATTATAATGTGTAGTGATCGCGAAAACCTAAGAAGTTATTAATACTATTAGAATTACTATTTAATTATTGTATAATTTATTAAAATGAGCATGTAAAAATGATTAGTGTAAAAAGATTTTTGAAAAGAGATTATGAAAAGCTAAATTACCTAATTTGTACCCTACATGTAAAAGATAAGCTAGATATGTTGCGTTATGTAAGACAGTACTGATAGCTTACTTAAAATTTTGCATGCCAACTAATAGGCGAAATGACGGATTTTTATTTTATGATAACAACTATATGTAACTCATTTCTAGCAAATAATATTCTTATTCTTATTCATAGATGAGGTGTTTTAGGTACACGATATTTATTATTTTAAAGGATGAATGCACATTTTTTTAGTTTGAAAAAAGAACACCGCACGCGGTTATTTGATACAATAATTACATACAATACTGTTGAATTACTTTGTGTTTCCTCGCGAATGAGAGAAAAGTACTATACAAGTCTCGGCCGAAATAGCAATTGACGGCCTCGTTTAGTTAAAAAGGACTCGGCTGGCACCTCATCCCTTTAAAATCACTTCCAATATTACTCGGCCGGCCGTCAATTGTTTTATTTCAGGCCTTGACAGTAATGTACTATTTATCAATGATTTTACTTATAAAAAATCATTGACTATTATTTACGTTATGTTTGTTTATTTGAACAGGGCGACCGCGAGTGCGGCGCCGGCGTATGAGCTGACGGCGGTCGGTGGCGGTGGTGAGTCAGCCGGCGCGCTCGTCGTCGCGCATGCGCCTCACCAGCCGCCAATGCAGCAGTCTTCCCACCAACACCATCATGACCCGCGCAAAAGAAAGAACTCACACTAGTAAGTATCCACTATCTACTTAATTAATTTCCCACAGTGGTGGTTTTGTGTGTTTTTTTAGAATTCGATAAAATTGAAAATCAAAATTTGAGGTATTATTTGATTAGCATAGTGATTCGGGACTGAGGAAAGCCGGGGGCTCTGCTCTGTCGAGAAAAGGTTGAGACGACGGCGACGCTCGTAGCCCGTAAATATTCTGTGCGAATTTGATGCAGTTCCCACACAAGAAGCTAGCACCTTGGAGGCCATATAACCTTAAGTAACAATCACCAAGGGATTCATAAGAAACCTTCCTCTTACTTCCATCCAATACAATGCATATAATATCCATTAGACGTCGCAGTATGGTAGGATTACCTAAAAGAAAAAAGAAGAAGGTGGTAGTGCCTTTTTCCAAGGGACAATTGAAATTTTGGGATTTAGTGAGATTTCTTTTTTATATTTTTTTTTATTGTGAACGGAGACGTCAAATCTAGCCTCGACATGATGAATAGGGGCTGAGGTTAAATGTTTCTTATTTTCAACCTATAAAGGTCGGTATTCACAAAAATATTCTTAAGGAGCACTTAATCAAAGGCGGGGCGAGGCGAGGGCGGGACATATCAACAAGTTTTTCACAGTATGTACGTTTAGTCGTCTCAGCCAAGCTTTCTTTGGCTCAAATGTTCTGTATAAGCTTTGTGTGCATACTAATACTCAACATAAAATAGACATTCGCTTGTACAAAATTCCTAATTTTACTTTTCAAGACTAAACCGTGCCTAAATAAGGGCACGTATACAGGTATATTTACAGGTGTTTTTCTTAAAAAAATTGTTTACATATTAGGAAATCATTGGAGGAAAAGAGTTCTGCTGCAGAGCCTTCCTGGAAATTTTACAACTTTTGACCGCGTTGGCACAAGGGTTTAAATCTCTAGTTACTCGATTACGGTCTCTAGTTACGGTTGCTGAATATCGGCTAGACATGCGATAAATGTATCACTGAACTGAAAAGAGAGATACGTATCTTTTCGATCAAAAGATACGTATCACTCATTTAAGTAAGTCATAAGTCTCATTTGTATCACTAGTTCATTTCGTTCAGTATAGGTCGGTTTAAATAACTATATTTCTCACTTAAGACAATCGTCACTTACATGAGAACAATAAATAAAAGTATAATAATAAATTATTAACTCGATGCGGGTAGAATTAAATACTTATGTGGGTAGTTTTGTTGGCTGTCAACAGAACTGGTATGAAGTGAGTTCCCTGCATTATTGTTATAAGGCGGTGGCCTTGATATTTTTATAAAGTGTTTCGTTATCAAGGATGTAAGTAAATAATTTATTTTTTTAAATGTTGAGAGAAGTCGCTTCTTTTGTGTATAAAGTGTGTTGTATAATTAATTGTGCTCCCCTAAAAGTTAAGTTATTTTTACCATAATTGGTTCTTATTTTGGGCAATACCATTATATCATGGGCAATACTAGGTGACTGGCTCGACGTGTTGGGTATCTATTTGTTTTGCGTAGGTTAGAGATAGTTCTCGCTCTGCTGTTGATTTAGCTCAATGTTCATAGTTCACCTATCTTCTTATACGTAGTTCAGTAAGACAGTATTAATTAAATTCATAAAAAAGACTAAACGTATCATAAATATGGTCCATGTTTCTCTAATTAATTTATGTACCTACTTACTTACTTACTCCGCTAGCGCAGTGACCCAAAATGTGTCTTGGCCTCCGAAACGAGAGAATGCCACTAACTAACTTATGTAGTTTATTATTACAAAAAAAGCTTAATTTATTGTTTCCTATGAAATTAGAAGAGTACCTACATTATTTTGAAAGTTTTTATTGCATACATGATTCGTGATAAGAAGATACATTCGGATACACTGATACGATTTGGGGGAACGAGAGATAGATTGATGCATAGCTTCTTTCGCGAACTAACCATGTCTAATATCGGCGTAGGCCCAGTCCGTCTCTAACCCTTTCCACCGCCTCTTATGCGAGTATCACCTCCTTGCAAAAGGAGACGACGCCTTCGCAAGCGCTTTCGCTGCGGACCATAGTCAGCGGTCGGAAGCGAGAGTATACTGCCACCTACTGCAGTGATAAGGTCACGGCGCTGCGTGGCCCAAGTTAGGCATTCCGCCAGTTTGTGCTGCGCTGTATCCTCAATGCAGCTCTCCCAGTGATGACACTCGGGCGTCTGCTCCCGGTGTTTGTGAAACAGATTCTTTCCAAAGCAACCGTGCCCCGTGACTACCTGCGTCAGGTACCGGTAGGTGAGGGCGCCGTGGCGCTTCTCCAGCCACTTCTCCATGACGGGCCTTACCGCTGCTATTGATGTGTGCCCTGCGCTGGGTTTGCGTAAGACGCTGCTCCCTTTAACCACTAGGATATGGGGACCTCGTTCCGATCAGGTAGATCCTGATGCTGATGATACCTCAGCGCAGGTCAGGTCAGGTCAGGTCTCTTGCCTCCTGATCCTAAGGCACTGATCCGGCTGAGAGGCTTGCTGCCTCGAATGGGATCTTCGATATCCCCGTATTCCCCTGACGGCAATTGCGCTTAGCGGCCTACATAGCCGAGCAGTGAGATCGCACAGTATGCTCTTTAACATTAACACCCTGTAATTACTTTCACAATAAAGCAGGCCATTTACGATAGCGCCATTCGGCATAGAACCAAACGACTAAAGTAGAATGATTTAACGCCAACTTCGCACGTGGGGTGCACACAGTCGTTCTAAATGATTTAACGTTAAACACTCTTTGCTTTTTTCAAGGCTTGCCTTCCTCACGATTTCTACGAGGTAATTTATTTTTATAACTATATATGGAACTAAATACAACAAAAACAAAGATCATGACAAATCACCAAACTATACCCATTAAAGTCAATAATATATTACTGTAATATGTACAGGAATATATATATTTGGGTAAACAGATATCGTTTACTAAATCCAGACACCATGATGAACTACACAGACGGATAAATGTGACATGGCAGAAATTCTGGAGCAACAAAGAAATACTTAAATCAAACCTTCCTGTTAAACTTAAGAAAAAAGTCCTGGATTCTTGTATACTACCGTGTCTCACACACGCCTGCCAATCTTGGATATTTAATAACCATACAAAGAATAAAATACAAGTATGCCAAAGGTCAATGGAACGTAGTATACTAAACCTTAAAATAAAAGACCGAAAAAGAAATACAGACATAAGGAAAACAACAAATGTTATAGATGCTTTGGAGCATTGCAAGAAACTTAAGAGTCCACCATAGCAGCGCTACGAGATAGATTTCGTCTCTTCCCTTCCCCTCACCACAGGCCTTACGTCTCTACGTGCGCGTACGCGGAACCGCAAATGCTACCGAGTGCGCGAGCTCGAGTCGTGGAGTCGCGCATCAGAGGCAACGCGTTTTAGCCGGCTTGTACTCACATTCACATCACCTCAGCTCTACGCACACACATACAAATGCTAACGCATTGTGCATGTACACGACAAATACAAGTAAGAATAAGGTGCGCTCGTTTTTATTAAAAAATATCTCTGCTAGGTAATAGGTGTAGATACCTAAATGAAATGATGATGATGATGGAATGATTGTAGGTACCTATGAGCTATGTTCTAATATAAAATACTCTGGAGACCTGGGGATATTTTTGACTAACAGGTACCAGGTAACATAAGTAGCTAAATGTACCAACATTACATAACAACATAATATAACATCACGCCTCTATTTCCCCGAAGGGGTAGGCAGAGGTGTATAGTACACCCACATTTCGCCAGTTATGTTATAGTCCCATGTAATAGGGGGCGAGCCTATTGCCATTAACCGGGCATAATTCCAGACTCCGGGCTGCTACTGAGAATTTCCTAAAGAAAAAACCCAATAACACTTTGCCCGACCCGGGAATCGAACCCAAGACCCTATGATCAGCAGTCGCGCTTGCGACCACTACACCAACGAGGCAGTCTAAATGTACCGAAATAAAATAATGTCGGTAGGTAGGTCAGTATATACCTACCAATGATTTTTTTACCTACTTATATACCTACAGCTAATTCACAACTTTCTACTATACACACAGTAGGTACAAATATTTATTAAAATATTTTTTTTTAATCTGGTAGGTACCTACCTTGAAACTTTTGGCCGCAATTATGCTTATTTTTTTTGTTTTTGGGAATATTATAAGACGGAACGCATAGCAAACTTTGCCATTATATTTATTACTACCAAACGCTTTGAATTTTGGAATTTGGCACCCCGAAATAGAAAATTATCTGAAAAAAGTGATAAAAGAGCCGGGCAAAGTTACCTGCAAACCCAACATTGCTCACCTTTGATTTTTCTGAAACTATCAGTTTTATGGCTCTGGTAATAAGACATGTTATAACATAACATGACATCACGCCTGTGTTTCTCCGAAGGGGAAGGCAGAGGTGTATAGTACACCTACATTTCGCCAATTATGTTATAAGTCCCGTGTATAGTATAACGGGCTGGTTTCCGCAACTCCACGTCCAAGCGTGTATTTTGCGTACAAGTCTCATGTAATAGGGGGCGAGCAAATTGCGGGTTGGATCTAATATCGTTTGGCAAGAGTTCGGGGGTAAAAGGGGTTAAAGTTGGTAGGGGTTGGGTCCCTGATTATACAGGTGCTCGGCCAGATTACCTCCTCGTGTGCCTGACGGCTGCTGGTCGTTCGATTCCAAAAAATTGGTACTATGGAGAAGAGCCGGCAAGAAACTCCATGGATACACTCTTTTCAAATTATAAATGGTACTATCTTCGTTACTTACATGATATATAAATATTTGTGTAAGAGAAATGTAGGTGAATGGCTGAGACAAATTCACTGAAGAAAACTAATGAATGATTTATAATGATAGATGCTTATATGTGATTTCACGGAAAAACAGTCAATTGAATAATTTGTTATCACTTTGGGCAATGTTATGCAGTAAAAACTTGCTAAGTAGTCGTTTATAATCAAGTAGTAAGTCAGATATCACCACTTTGACTTACTTATGGCAAATTAAATACTAAAGTTTACTACTATTAAAGTAGAAGTACTAAGTAAAGTATTCATTACACATAAATAAGTATAGTAAGTTTAGTATTTATTCCGTTTCGTTACACATCGAGACTTCGAGACCCCTTCGTGCCTCGGAGAGCACGTAAAGCCGTCGGTCCTGCGCCTGATCTCTCTCCGGTCGTGTCGAATTGCAGTCCCATCGGATTATGAGAGTGAGGGATAGAGAGTGCACCTGTGTTTACGCACACACTTGTGCACTATATATAATATGTCCCGCGCAGATGGCTAGTCTCCATTGAGATTGGCCGCCGTGACCGAAATTCGGCCGGTAGGACATTATTATTCCCTTTATTAGCTTAACAAACTTATTATTTATATTTTTAAATATCAAATAAATAAAAAATAAAAAAACATTTAAAAATATAAAAAACAGTTGCCCACCGGCATCGGGAACAGGGTCCAAGCTACCGGTGGTCAGGGCCCCAGAGAAAGGAACCTCCTCACTATGCGTGCCGTTTCAAGGAGTACTGCCTTCTGCATCTGGCCCTTGATCCAGCCGCCCAACGAGAGCCTCCTTAGGTGTTGGTCGAGGCTCTTGGCTATTAAGCCATTGGCCGTGATGACTATCGGTACAATGACTGCTGAGTCCACATCCCACATGTCGACAATCTCGTGAGCTAAGTCAATATACTTGATTTGTTTATCTTTCTCAGCTTTCACGAGGTTGTCGTCAAGAGGGACCGTGATATCAACAATCACTGCGCGGCGCTCTGAACGATCTATCACCACTATGTCAGGTTTATTGAAAACAACAGTCCTGTCAGTGATGATGGATCGGTCCCAGTACAGTGTGGCATGACTATTTTCAAGAACTGGGTCGGGCACATACTGGTAGTACGGTACTTCCGATTCCACAAGATTATATTTCAGAGCAAGTTGCTGGTGGATAATCCTGGCTACCAGATTATGCCTGTGCAAGTACTCACCGTTAGCAAGACGAGAACACCCGGAGATAATGTGTCGGATAGATTCACCCGGACGGTGGCATGCCCGACAGATGTCAACCGTGCCATCCTTCACAATATATTTCCGGTAGTTGTTCGTCATCATTACTTCGTCCATAATTGCACACACAAAGCCTTCGGTCTCTCCGAAGAGGTCACCGAAACGCAGCCAGGATACGGACGCTAGAAAATCTACATCGGGCCCATGAAGAGCCCGGTAGAAGCGTCCGTGAAGCTCCTTGCTCTGCCATACCTCCCTGCGGTCATTGGTATCCAGTACCACAGGTTTGCGCCAGTTCTCTTTAGCTAAAGAGAGCGGGGTCAGTCCCTTGTCCACTGTAACAACATCTCGGTGCATACCCACGTCCAAGTGAAGGAAATATTCCCTTAGACTGCACACCTCACGGTTGTGAAGGGTCTTAGCATTTAAAAAGCCACGACCCCCACACTTCCGCGGGATGTACAGCCTCATCACCGATGAACGTGGGTGATGCATCCGATATGCCGTCAGTAGTTTGCGGACTTTCCGATCCAGGGAGTCAAGATCCGTCTGAGTCCACTTGAGTATACCGAAGGAGTACATCAAGACCGGCATGACCCAACCGTTAAAGGCGCGCACCTTGTTTCCGCCCGATAAAAGACTTTTTAGAACCTTTTTCAGGCGGCCAAAGAAGCGCTCCTGCAACGATTGCCTCATGTCGGCCTGGCTGATACCTAACGCCTCCGCCATACCCAAGTATTTGTAGGTCTCAGTTGGTGAGAGGGATCTAAGGAGTGTAGAATCCGAGAGTTGTACTCCCTCGGATTCCACAATCTCACCTCGCTTCACATGCATGACCGCACATTTGTACACACCAAATTCCATCCTGATAGAATTACTGAAGTTTTCAGTTACTTTCAGTAACTCAATCAGTTGCAAATCAGTGGGGGCAAACAGTTTTAGGTCATCCATGTAGAGGAGGTGGGATATTACTTGACCTCCTCTCCTCAACTGGAAGCCCAACCCTGATTCCTCCAGCAATGTACTTAGAGGATTCAGGGCTAGACAAAACCACAGGGGACTCAGACTATCACCCTGGAATATTCCCCGCTCGATCCTTATCGGTTCTCCGTTACCTTGAGGCTGCCGACACCCTGGATAGCGAAGGACCGTTCTCCATTGCCCCATACACGACCTCAGGAAGGCGCATAGAGTTGTGTTAACTTTATATAACTCCAGCACCCTCACAAGCCATGTATGCGGCACGGAGTCGTAGGCCTTCTTATAATCTATCCAGCATGTCGACAGATCCTTTCGGGATCGGCGAACCTGCTGGCTAATAGTCATGTCAATGAGGAGAAGCTCCTTAGTGCCACGGGACCCATTCCTACATCCATTCTGAGAAGCAGACATGATTGAATTATTTTCAACATGATGGTTAATTTTTGCTCTCAGAATGGATGTGAGGAGTTTGTATACCGTCGGTAAACAAGTAATAGGACGGTAATTTTTGGGTTCCGTGGTACTACCAGACTTGTGGAGCAGGTGGGTAACTCCTGTTGTAAGAAACTGGGGTAGCGACCCAGACTTCAAGGCCGACTGAAATTGGGACGCCAAGCAGGCGTGTGAACTGCGTAGCCACTTCAGCCAAAAATTGTGCAGCCCATCCGGCCCTGGAGACTTCCAATTGGGTAGTGGATGGGCTGCGCTGGCCACGTCTTCGGGGCTGATGAGGACTGCCTCCATTTCCGATATTGGTTCACACACCCGCTCAATGTCCCGCGTCCAGGCGCCTTCGTTGTGGCTGGTGGGCACCGACCAGATGCTGCGCCAGAATAAGCTCATGGCATCATCATCCGGCAGGTGCACACCATTCACACCCTGGTCAGGACGCTCCCAGGTTCTGTATACCCGCCTTTCGTCACTCTGGAACGTGCGGTTCTGGGTATATCGCTCCACACGTCGCTTATACCTTCTGATTCGGTTTGCCCATGCATACATCTTCTGCTTCAGGAAGTCTATGCGCTCTGTGACACGAGCCATATAATCTTGAGGATTGATATCAGTCCCTGAAAAAGCCCGTCTCACAAAGCGCATCACTCTTGGGCGAGTGTTGCCCTCCCTGAAGCAGATTAATTCGCCAATGAGTGCTCTGGCCCCCCCAATACGACGCTCAATCCTGCACTGCCAAGCAGGTATAGCAGGTTTTGGTCGTGTAGCTCTATCACTATTTTCAAACTTGATGTGAGCTACACGACATGCCGCAACCGCTGCGCAGTACAGGATCGAGTGGGTATCACTGAGGTCTTCACTGCTATCAAAGTAGTCTGGTAGCAACGAATCCAGAGCACACACTAGCGCCTTATTCTTTCTATGCATGGGTAAACGAGGCAAGCGTGGTCTTAATTCTGGTGGTGTGGATCGATACTCCCGAATCGCACCCTCCAGGGCGCTCCTCAATTGTTCACTGCACTGTATACTTGCAGGACTAACCTCGTTATCTCCGTCCCCATCAGTGTGGATGGGCCGTGGTGGTGCAGAATGTATTTGCAGCGGTACCACGGGCTGCAACGGGGGGGTGACGGCGTGGTTGCCCTGCACTTCAGAGCGAAGCCGCTCAAGTACGACGTCGTCCAACCTATGGTTTCGTTGGATGACCCGCACTTGATCCGACAGTCGCTGGGCCGAAACGTTGACGGCTGGCTCAAGCACCTGAAATAGAGAGAGCATCCTATCGCGGTACGCGGTGAGATTAGTTCCCCCCTCTGTTGCCCCATAATATGCGCGCATGACGTTTTAATTTATGGACTGTGTCCATCTCATGCGCGACACATTTCCACCGGCAGCGGGGACCCTGTTCGGGGGCGGTTGGCCTCGGGGTCCTAAGCAAACTGGTGGCTGGGCTCCTCCCCGACGGCGTACAGGTGGTGGCGACGACGGCGGGGAGTAGTACTCGTCGCTCGAGCTCGACGCGGCTGCAGCGGCCGGTATCACTGGATTCACTGGTAAGGTGTGTTCCGGCGGCTGCGAGGCGGAGCTGAGCGGCGAGTCCGGAGATCTTGGGCGTGTTCTCATTGTTAATGCCCTGGTGCGGGCTCGGGTCAGCATAGTGTCGTAAGTTTCATCGTATTATCCAAAATTTGTGGGTTTTCATTATTATGACATCTGTCATATTCTTTGTTTTTCATATTCCTTATGTATCCGCATTTTTGCCATTATTTAAAAGAGTTTTTAATTTTTACATTATTATTCCATTTATTCATTTTTATATACTTATTTATTACATTTTTAAATATTTTATAAAAATAAAAAAAAACACAAAACATTTAAAAATATAAAAAATAGTAGCCCACCGGCATCGGGAACAAGGTCCAAGCTACCGGCGGTCAGGGCCTCAGAGAGAGGAACTTCCTCACGATACGCGCCGTGTCAAGAAGTACCGCTTTCTGCATCAAGCCCTTGGTCCAACCGCCCAACGAGAACCTCTGAAGGTGTTGGTCGAGGCTCTTGGCTATTAAGCCATTGACCGAAATGACTATCGGCACAATGACTGCCGAGTCAACATCCCACATGTCGACAACCTCGTGTGCCAAGTCAAGATATTTTATTTCTTTATCTTTTTCGGCCTTCACGAGATTCCCGTCATGCGGGACGATGACATCAACAATCATCGTGCGGCGCTCTGATCGATCTATCACCACTATATCAGGCTTGTTGTGAACAATAGTCCTATCAGTGATGATAGACCGATCCCAGTACAATGTCACATGACCATTCTCAAGAACTGGGTCGGGCACATACTTGTAGTATGGTACTTCTGTTTCCACAAGGTTGTACTTCAGGGCAAGTTGCTGGTGAATAATCCTGGCCACTAGGTTGTGCCTATGCAAATATTCGCCGTTAGCAAGACGAGAACAACCAGAAATAATATGACGGATGGATTCCCCGGGACAGTGGCATGCCCGACATATGTCAACTGTGCCGTCCTTAACAATATATTTCCGGTAATTGTTCGTCATGACAACTTCGTCCATTATCGCACAGACAAAACCTTCGGTCTCTCCGAAGAGATCACCGAAACGTAACCAGGACACGGACGCTAGAAAGTCTACATCGGGCCCATGAAGAGCCCGGTAGAAGCGTCCGTGAAGCTCCTTGCTCTGCCATACCTCCTTGCGGCCATTGGTATCCAGTACCACAGGTTTGCGCCAGTTCTCCTTAGCCAAAGAGAGCGGGGTGAGTCCTTTGTCCACTGCGACTACATCTCGGTGCATCCCCCCGTCGGCTTGGGCGAAATATTCCCTAAGACTGCACACCTCACGGTTGTGAAGGGTCTTGGCACTAAGAAAACCTCGGCCCCCACACTTCCGCGGGATGTACAGCCTCATTACCGAAGAGCGTGGGTGATGCATTCGATAAGCAGTCAGCAGTGTACGAACCCTTCTATCTAGGGCGTCAAGTTCTGTCTGAGTCCATTTAAGTATGCCGAAGGAGTACATCAAGACCGGCATGACCCAACCGTTGAAGGCGCGCACCTTATTTCCGCCCGACAAAAGACTTTTCAGTACTTTTGTTAGACGGCCATAAAAGCGCTCCCCCAACGTTTGCTTACATTATTATTCCTTTATTTATTTATATACATATTATCTACATTTTTAAATATTTCTATAAAAAAATATAAAAAAACATTTAAAAATATAAAAAATAGTAGCCCGCCGGCATCGGGAACAGGGTCCAGACTACCGGTGGTCAGGGCCTCAGAGAGAGGAACTTCCTGACGATACGCGCCGTATCCAGGAGTACCGCTTTCTGTATCAAGCCCTTGACCCAGCTG
The DNA here is from genome assembly GCA_949699075.1 of Asteroscopus sphinx. NCBI lineage: Eukaryota > Metazoa > Arthropoda > Insecta > Lepidoptera > Noctuidae > Asteroscopus > Asteroscopus sphinx. Next base: position 497,680 of record OX453002.1, on the reverse strand, counting down.
CCCAACGCGAGCCTCCTAAGATGTAGATCGAGGCTCTTGGCTATTAAGCCATGGGCCGTAACAACAATCGGCACAATGACTGCTGAGTCAACATCCCACATGTCGACAACCTCGTGTGCCAAGTCAAGGTATCTGATTTCTTTATCCTTCTCGGCCTTCACGAGATTCTCGTCATGCGGGACAATAACATCAACAATCATTGTGCGGCGCTCTGAACGATCTATCACCACTATATCAGGCTTGTTGTGAGCGATAGTCCTGTCGGTGATGATAGATCGGTCCCAGTACAACGTGACATGGTCATTCTCAAGAACTGGGTCGGGCACATACTTGTAGTATGGTACTTCCGCGCCCACAAGGCTGTATCTCAGGGCAAGTTGCTGGTGAATAATCCTGGCTACTAGGTTGTGCCTATGCAAATACTCGCCGTTAGCAAGACGAGAACAACCAGAAATAATATGACGGATGGATTCCCCGGTACAGTGGCATGCCCGACATATGTCAACTGTGCCGTCCTTTACAATATATTTCCGGTAGTTGTTCGTCATGATAACTTCGTCCATAATTGCACAGACAAAACCTTCGGTCTCTCCGAAGAGATCGCCGAAGCGCAGCCAGGATACGGACGCTAAAAAGTCTACATCGGGCCCATGAAGGGCCCGGAAAAAGCGTCCATGAAGCTCCTTGCTCTGCCATACCTCCTTGCGGTCAGTAGTATCAAGTACTACCGGTTTGCGCCAGTTCTCTTTAGCCAAAGAGAGCGGGGTCAGTCCTTTGTCCACTGCAACTACATCTCGATGCATCCCCCCGTCGGCTTGGGCGAAATACTCCCTGAGATTGCACACCTCACGGTTGTGAAGGGTTTTGGCATTAAGAAAGCCTCGGCCCCCACACTTCCGCGGGATGTACAGCCTCATCACCGAAGAACGTGGGTGATGCATTCGATAAGCAGTCAGCAGTGTACGAACTCTCCTATCCAGGGCGTCAAGTTCGGTCTGAGTCCATTTGAGTATGCCGAAAGAGTACATCAAGACTGGCATGACCCAACCGTTGAAGGCACGCACCTTATTTCCGCCCGACAAAAGACTTTTCAGTACTTTTTTCAGGCGGCCATAGAAGCGCTCCCCCAGCGATTGCTTCATGTCAGTCTCATTGATGCCTAACGCCTCCGCCATACCCAAATATTTGTAGGTTTCGGTTGAAGAGAGGGATCTGAGGTTTATGGAATCTGAAAGTTGGGTCCCAATAGATTCCATAATCCCCCCCCGCTTTACATGCATGACTGCACATTTGTCCACACCAAATTTCATCCTAATGGAATTACTGAAATTTTCAGTTACTTTCAGTAACTCCACCAGATGAGAATTACTGGGGGCAAACAGTTTCAAATCATCCATATAAAGAAGGTGGGATATCACCTGACCACCTCTTCTCAACCTATAGCCCCGCCCTGAGCCCTCTAACAATGTGCTCAAGGGGTTCAAGGCTAAGCAAAACCACAGTGGGCTCAGACTATCGCCCTGGAATATACCGCGCTCAATCCTGATTGGTTCTCCACTCCCCCGAGTCTGTTGACATCCTGGATAGTGAAGGACCGTCCTCCATTGCCCCATACATGACTCAAGGAAGGTGCGCAGAGTTGCATTAACCTTATACAATTCCAGCACCCTCATAAGCCATGTATGTGGCACAGAGTCGTACGCCTTCTTATAGTCTATCCAACATGTCGACAGATCCTTTTTGGAGCGACGAACCTGTTGGCTAATGGCCATGTCTATGAGGAGCAGCTCCTTAGTACCGCGAGACCCATTCCTACATCCATTCTGAGAGGCAGACATGATTGAATTACTATCTATGTGATAGTTAATTTTTGCTCTCAGAATGGATGTAAGAACCTTATAGACCGTCGGTAAGCAAGTGATCGGCCTATAATTCTTTGGTTCCACGGTACTACCTGATTTATGGAGCAGGTGGGTGACTCCTGTCGTTAGGAACTGTGGTAGCGTACCAGTTTCCAAAGATGACTGGAACTGAGACGCCAAGCGAGCATGCGAACTATGCAGCCATTTTAACCAAAAATTGTGCAGCCCATCCGGCCCTGGAGACTTCCAGTTAGGCATCGGACGGACTGCACTGGCCACATCCTGGGGGCTGATGTTAATAGTGCCCATGTCTGGTATGAGTTCACATGCTCGCTCGATATCCCGCATCCAATCGCCCTCGGTGTGACTGACGGGCACCGACCAGATGCCGCGCCAAAATGAACTCATGGCGCTTTCATCCGGCAGATGCACGTCACCCACACCTTGGTCTGGCCGCTCCCAAGCTCTATACACCCACCTTTGATCGCTTTGAAACATGCGATTCTGGGTGTACCGCTCCACTCGCCGCTTATATCTCCGGATACGGTTTGCCCACGTGTGAACCTTTTGCTTCAGGAAGTCGATGCGCTCTGTGGCGCGGGACATATAATCACGAGGACTAATATTAGTTCCCGCAAACGCCCGCTTCACAAAGCGCATCACTCTTGGACGAGTATTTCCCTCCCTGAAGCAAATAAGCTTACCGATAAGTACTCTGGCCCCACCAATACGACGCTCAATCCTGCACTGCCACGGCGGTATGGCTGGTTTAGGTCGTGTAGCTCTGTCATTATTATAAAACTTGACGTGAGCTAGACGACATGCCGCAACCGCCGCACAGTACAGGATGGAGTGAGTATCGACGAGGTCTTCGCTGTCATCAAAATAAGTTGACAGCAGCGAATCCAGAGCACATACCAGCGCCTTATTCCTTCTACACATGGGCAAACGAGGTAACCGTGGTCTGAGTTCTGGGGGTGTGGACCGATACTCCCGAATCGCATCCTCCAATGCGCTCCTCAAATGCTCATTGCACTGGGTACTTACGTTTGTAGCCCTGTCATCATTCTCGTCCTCAGCGTGATTTGACCGCAGCGGGATCACAGGCTGTGCTTGCGGTTGTACCGCCGGCTGCGGTCGGGGAGAAATGACACGGCTACTCTGCACTTCAGAGCGTAGCCTATCAAGTGCGTCGTCACTCAGCCGATGATCACGCTGAATGACGCGCACCTGATCCGACAATCGTTGCGCCGATACGTTGACAGCTGGTTCAAGAGCCTGAAACAGAGAGAGCATCCGGTCACGGTACGCGGTCCGGTTAGTTCCCCCCTCTGTAGCCCCAAAGTATGCGCGCATGACATTTTCGTTCATCGAATTCGTCCATCGCATGCGCTGCACACTCCCACCGGGAGCAGGGACCCTATCAGAGGCCGGTGGGCCTCGAGGTCCTATGCTGGCCGGTGGTCGGCCTCTTCCTCGCCGACGTGCAGGTGGTGGTGACGTCGGCGGCGAAAAATATTCGTCGCTCGAGCTCGACGCAACTGCAGCGGCTGGTGTGGCGTCACTCACGATTGAGGCGGATTCCAGCGGCTGCGAGGCGGAGCTGAGCGACGAAGCCGAAGGTGGTGGGCGTGCGCTCCGAGCTCTCGCCCGACTTCTCGTCAACATTGCTATTCCACTTATATTTGCATGTGTATATTGCGGTAGATTTTGTCGCTGGGTGGTTTTTTCTTATATATCATTTTATTTTTTGGTCTATTGTGTTGTTGTGGGTTGAAAACTGTTGGAAATTTCCGTTAAATTTTAAATATTTGTAAATATTTTTTCAGTGAAAAATTTTTTCACTGTCAATGTTTTGACAGTCGGGCACATTATCAATACATCTATACATTATTATTATTATTATAGTATTTATTAATTACATGTCACATTAATCATTATTGCCATGCCTTGGGAAAACAACATTTTATATTTACTTTGCCAGGTGTGGGTCAAAGTGGTGATAGCCGCCTTTTATTATAAATGTCTCAAAGAGTTTCATTATTGCCCACCTGTACTTGTGCATAAACTGTCAAGCTGTCATGTAACTCTATATTTTTATCAATGAATACCTTTCTTTCCATCAGAAATGAGGAGATTCGCAGGAGAACGAAAGTAACCGACATAGCCCGAAGAATTGCCAAACTTAAGTGGCAGTGGGCGGGGCACATTGCTCGCAGAACGGATGGCCTATGGGGTAGTAAAGTTCTGGAGTGGCGACCGCGTACTGGAAGGCGCAGCGTGGGTAGGCCCCCCACAAGGTGGACCGACGACCTGGTGAAGGTCGCGGGAATCCGCTGGATGCGGAAGGCACAGGACCGGTCGTTGTGGCGATGCTTGGGGGAGGCCTATGTCCAGCAGTGGACGTCTTTCGGCTGAAATGATGATGATGATGATGACCTTTCTTTTGTATAAAAAACTTTTCCGTTACTTTGATTGTGTCAACCCTGTGTGATTTATTTCATAGTAAGGAAATTCCTGAAAATGTATACATAAAAGTGTATCCGCCACAGGTATACGCCCCAACCTCGAAACACCCCGACGATGAGGTGGAGACCATGTATGAGGATATATCCAGAGCCATGCATGGCTCTAAAACTCAGTTCACTGTTGTCATGGGAGACTTCAACGCGAAACTGGGCAAGCGCTACGATGATGTGCTGCGAGTATTTTGGATATGGATATCGGAACCACCGGGGTCATCTACTGGCCGGCTTTATGGAGAAAGAGTGGCTCTATATGATGAACTCTTTCTTCAGAGCTATTGAAGGAGGTCGAGAAGTTCTATGGACAGTTATACACGTCCACCCGGAAACCCGCTGCAATCCGGGCTAACGACCCAAGAGCTCGATTGACCCGACACTATACCGAAGATATCCCGGACGTCAGCCTGTATGAGATTAGGATGGCTCTGAAGCAGCTCAAAAACAACAAGGCACCGGGTGATGAAGGACTTACGGCCGAACTCCTGAAGGCGGGTGGAAAACCGATCCTTAAGGCCTTTCAGAAGTTGTTTGATTCCGTCATTTTCGAGGGAAGAACGCCACAGGCATGGAGCAGAGGTGTGGTTGTACTTTTCTTCAAAAATGGCGATAATGCACTACTGAAGAATTATAGGCCCATCTCACTTCTGAGGCATGTCTACAAGCTGTTTGCGAGAGTCATTACGAACCGTCTTTCGCGCAGGTTTGAGGACTTCGAGCCTTCCAAACAAGCCGGATTCCGAAAAGACTTTAGCACCGTAGACCACATACATACTCTGCGGCAGGTTATACAGAAGACCAAAGAGTATAACATGCCTCTTTGTTTAGCGTTTGTGGACTACGAGAAAGCCTTCGATTCGATCGAGACTTGGGCTGTACTACAGTTAGGGCATGCAATATTCGCTCGATTTGTCAAGTTGATCAACACTATTCGAATTTTACGAATAGTGTTGATCAACTATTCGAGTTTTTCGAGTTTTACGAATACTTTTTAGATTTTTTAAGATAAAATAATTAATTATTATTTATTTACTGTTGCATTGGAGGATGTCTTCAAGGTTCTGGACTGGAAGGGGCTAGGCATTAACATAAGCGGCGAGTACATCACTCAACTTCGGTTTCCCGACGACATAGTAGTCATGGCTGAGACCATGGAGGACCTCGGTACAATGCTCGATGACCTCAGTAGAGCTTCTGATAGAGTGGGTCCAAAAAATTAATATGAACAAGACAAAGGTTATGTCGAATTCCCATATAGCACCCATTCCCGTAAACATCGGAGAATCTATACTCGAAGTTGTTGAGGATTATGTATACTGTAATGGTGGAGTTACTATGGGATTGAAAAGAAGGACACAACCACTTTGATGGAGCCCCATTTATTCAGTGAATCAATAATTATAAAAATAGTGCGCGCTGAAGGAAAGTGCATCGTATGCATAACATTGAATATCATTATAAAGGTGTGTATACAATGGGTGTAATCCTCTAAAGGAGGATACACACTAATAACATACACTTCACCTCCCTGGGCGAAGGAAAAAAAATAAAAAATAAACTAAAACTTTTTTTTTTTTTTTACATTTACAAAATTATGAAAGTTAATTGACTTCTACGTCATACTTATTACTAAACATTGCAATGTTATTTAAGACTTACAACTATGTTATTTCCTGTAAGGCCTAGTCCTATTCTTATGTACTAATTCTATTTTATTATTTTTACTTATTTTAACATTACAACCTAAATCTTCTATTACTACAAAGGGACCTTCATATAGTGCATCTAATTTACGACCCGTTTCGTTCTTCAATAACACCAAATCATCTTTCTGATACTTAAAAGAATTAACTGATTTATCATACATTTCTTTTCGTTTATGCTTGTTAAATAACAAATTTTTCTTTGCATGTGCTAGTTGTAATCGATATTTTAATTGTAATGGATAACTATCAATATTGTATAAAGGTTCTACAGGATCACAAATTCTACTTGGTATTCGACAGAGTTTACCAAAAACAAGTTCGAATGGCATATAGTTTGTTTCAGAATGAACTGTGTTGTTGAAACTAAAACACCAAAACGGTAACCAATAACTCCAAGTATCTGTGTAATTCTCACATTGAATCCTTAGAAATGCACCCAGAGTTTTGTGCGCATTTTCAAGGGCACCAATTGTCTCATGATGGTACGCTGTTGAAGATAATTTTTCAATATTAAGAATTTTACAAACCTGTTCCATAGTAGCTGGAATGAATTCTGTCCCACGATCTGTAGCAATTGTTCTCGGAATACCAAATCTTAAAATGAACTGTCTGACCATAGCATCTGCAATGGATACTGTTTCTTTATTTCTAAGGGGGATGGCTTGTACAAATTTGGTTAATTCACACTGTATAGTTAATATATAATAATAACCATCGGTGTCTCTATCTAATCATCCGTCTTAATGTTCATCTGTTGTTTGTATCCATTTTCTTTTCTATCTTTTCTCTGCTGTCTATGTGTTATTCTAAATTTTATACAAAAATTCTATATGTGGAAACTTGTAATTGGCCTTTTTCTACTGTATTTTACTTAATTACGACTCTGTATTAGCTGTAAGTTTCCCTAAAAATAATAAAATAAAATAAAGGACCCACTACGTCTAAGTAAATTTTATCAAATGCCGAGGAAGCTGACGTTGTTATTTCCATCGGTTCTTTGATATAACGAAAATATTTCGATCTCTGACATTTCGTACATTTCTCGACAAAATTTTGTACGTCTTTTACGATACCTGGCCAAAAGTATCGTCTTTTTGTAGTATTAGCCATTCTACGCACTCCAGCATGCCCACTGGACGGCAGTAAATGAAAGTCATTCATGATAATAGTTTTCTCATTGTCGTCACTAATTCTTTTTACTCCTCTTAATATACAAAGTCGTGGTCCGGACCAATTCTTAAGTGACGTTATTTCATTACAAAGATTTTTAATAAAATCCATATTATCTTTATTTTTAATTATAAATACTTCATCGATACGTATCTTTTCACAATAATAACTTAATTTCTGCACAAATTCGGCTCGCGAGAAATGCGCCTTGAAATCAGAATTAATAAACAACGTATTTTTTTTTTGTCATAATCGCAAAACATTTAAACTCGTCAGTTATCATGTTATCATCTTTTAATATTTTTAAATCGCTGCCTTCAATAAAACACATTTCTACTGAATCACATGGTTTTTTTTATAAATATATCCACAACTCTTGGCTGATCAGGCCTTTTGTCAGTGAATTTACTAATATCCGCATTCCAAAGATCATTTTCACTCTAAGGCAACTCATCCATTCTCTTCTTTTGAGCCCTAGTCATCACAGCCACAACATGCTCATTCATACTCTTGAATTCTTCTGATGTTAAACATACTCTCGATAAAGCATCTGCGACAACATTATCCTTCCCTTTCACGTATACAATCTTAACGTTATATTCTTCTCACTTACATTAAGTATTCTAACAGGAATCCTACTATTTTCCACTTTCACTATTGTGTTTGCTAAAAACACATCTCTCTCTAATTCTTTTTCACATATAAGTACATCATCAGACATAATTTCATTGACACATATATAATGAATTGATTCTGAACGTGCTGGAATATTTATTCATTTCTATTGAGCTCATCAACAAAATTTAAGTAATATTGTTGCTCGTTTTTAGTTAACGTTAAAATATTTGAATTGAGATTAACATTAGCTTTAAATTTATTTAAGAAATCCAAACCTACAATTCCGTCTGCCTGTAATGGCATCGAATCGAAAACTAGAATGTTATGATGAAATGTTTCTTTGTCATGTCTTAAAACTAAATTTACAGAACCTTGAGAACGTTGCTGACCAACAATTCCATTTATTAATGTGTCATCGTTATGTACAACAATATGTTTTGACAATACTTCTTTTCTAATAATTGACAAAGTTGCTCCTGTATCAATAAGCCAATATTTAATATTTTTAATTTAAAAAAAACAATGTACTTTGTATTGCCTTGGCATGATAATACAAAATGGTTAAGATCGAAAAAACTGATTCAAAATGCCTGTATCATTCTTTTGTTGGTCATCACCATCTAACATATCATCAGCTTGTTCAGCTGAAAGCACATTTTGGCTTCGCCCACGATTCCTAAAGTATCTTGTGCCTCTATAACCACTAGATGGCCTTTGAAAGTAACTCCCATCTGTGTAATTTCCTCTCAAATTACCACGACGTATTTGTCCACTGTCGTAATATTTCTCATACTGCTTTTTTTTTTTTTTTTTTTTTTTTTTTTTTTTTTATGATTTATAGATCTGCTCTTGACCACAATCTAGACAGCTTTGTCAGGATGTGGTCGACGATGGAGCGAGCAAACCTATTAGGTGCCGATTCACTCCAGCTTTAAAGGCGTTAGGGTTATAAGTGCCCGGAAATACAGATGCCGGCAGTGAATTCCACAACTTGGCTGTGCGCATTATGAAAGAGTTCTCAAAGCGCTTGGTCCTGATAGTAGGGATTTCCACCAAATGTGGATGATATCCTGCAGTGCGGCGTGTAGTCCGATGAAAGAAAGGTGATGGCGGAATAAGCTCATGGAGCTCTTGCGCACACTCTCCAAAGTACAGCCTGTAGAACACCGACAAACAAGCAACTGTGCGTCTATGGGCTAAGCTTTGTAGCTTAGATTTTGCTAACAGTTCATCACCAATTAACCTCTCAGCTCTGCGTTGAATCGAGTCAAGAGCCGCAAGCTGGTATTTGGCGGAGCCATCCCACAAGTGACTGCAATACTCCATACACGATCGGACTTGAGCTTTATATAAAGTGAAAAGCTGTCCAGGAGTGAAGTATCGCTTCACCTTGTTAAGAATGCCCAACTTTTTGGCCGCAGTTTGAGCCTTTGCCTCGATTGTGGTGCCGAAGTTGAGGTTAGGTGACAACTCCATGCCAAGAAGGTCTAGGTGGTCGGCGATGCTAATAGGTGTACTTTGGAAAGTAGGAGCCAGGTGGAATGGACTCCGTTTTGCGGTGAAAAGACACGCCTGAGTTTTAGAGGCGTTAAAATTGACCAGATTGTCATCTCCCCACTGGGAAACGAGATTTAAGGTCGAATTAGTCCGCTCTATCATGGCCTCTCGTAGAGAACAGATTTCCCGTTGGTTGGCTCTCACACTGGACAGGTATCTCTCTGTGATAGTACTGTCATCTGCGTAGCCAATAAGACCTAACTGAAGCAGGTCATTTATGTGAAGCAGGAAAAGTGTCGCAGAGAGAACAGACCCTTGAGGAACTCCGGCATTTATGGCCAAGAGGTCAGAGGAGCAGCCGTCAATGACCACTCGAATGGACCGTTCACTCAAAAAGTCAGCTATCCAAGTGCAAAAGTCAGGTGGGATGCCGTACGCTGGAAGCTTGTTCAGCAGACTTGCGTGCCAAACCCGGTCGAAAGCTTTCGAGATATCCAAAGACACAGCTAAGGCTTCGCCATGTTTCTCGATAGCTTCGCCCCAACAGTGCGTGACGAACACAAGAAGATCACCAGTTGATCGTTTCTGACGAAAGCCAAATTGACGATCACTGAGAAGATCATTGTCTTCTAGGTATGCCAGCAACTTGTTGTTCAGTATCCTTTCCATAACTTTACACAATATGGAGGTGATGGCGATTGGTCTGTAATTGGCCGGGTTAGCACGGTCACCCTTCTTGGGTACTGGCTGTACATTTGCAAGCTTCCAGGACTTGGGCACAGTTCTCTGACTAAGAGAGAGGCGGTACAGGCGTGTCAGTACAGGAGACAACTCAGGTGCACATTTCCTAAGAACCCTTGCAGAAATACCGTCGGGTCCACTGGCCTTATTCACATCAAGACAGAAAAGCGCTCTTCGAACCTCTTTAGTGTGAATAGCGATTTTCTGGAATGAAAAATCGCAGTGAGGTATAGATGGTGGTAGTTTTGAGCCAGAGTCGAGACGCGAATTGCACGCAAACATAGATGCAAATAAATTTGCCTTTTCTGTTGCGGAGTAAGCCAGTGATCCATCAGGTTTCTGCATTGGAGGCAGCAAAGGACGACAGAAGTTCGTCTCGACCGATTTAGACAGGGACCAGAACTGCTTGCTACCTGGAGGGTATGAAGCTAACTTGGCCCCTATATGCCCAATATGGTCGAAACGGGCCTTTCGTAGTACCCGCTTGCAGGACTTGGCGGCAGTATTAAAGGCTCTCTTCTTTTCACGCACTTTCCGACGTCTGTCCTTGCGGTCACGAGCTTTGACCCAAGATTGGTAAGCGGACTCTTTGCGAGCCTCAGCTCTAGCACAGTCCGCGTTGTACCAAGGTCGAGCTTTGTGTCCGAGCGGTATGTCAGAGAACGGAATAAAATACTCCATTCCCTGCCGTATCACGTCAGTGACAGCATCAGCGCAGATAGTCGGGTCGCTGGAAGAGAAGCACAATTGCCGCCAAGGGTAAGATGCAAAAAAGTGACGCATCTCATCCCAATCTGCTGACTCGTATCGCCACACTCGCCTCGTGCCTCTAGGGCTGTTATCCTGAGGGGAGCAGATCGACACGGATTTCACCACACAGTGGTCAGATGTTCCCAGCGGAGCTGAGACTGATACTGAGTGTCTGTGTGGATCTGTTGTCAGCAGAAGGTCCAGGCATTTGGGTTGATGGCTGTCAATATCCGGTATACGCGTTGCTTGGTTCACCAGCTGGGTAAGATCTAGCGATAACGCAAATTTGCGCGCTTCACGTCCAGCATGGTCAGTTTCCCGGTATGGGTACAGCCAGTCTTTATGGTGGGCATTATAGTCCCCCAGGAAAACAAGCTCCGCCGTTGGATATCGCTGCATGACCAAATCTGTCGTCTTTGTTAAATAGTCAAACAGCCTGGTCGTCTCCTGATCACCGGTATGCGATCGGTAGATACAGTTGTAGACTGTTTTTTCCACCCCAGTATCCACCAATAGCCATATGGCAGGAATGCCTTTCGCCTCAAAGCAGCGGAGACGCCGACAGCAGATGTCATCGCGTACGTACGCACAAACCCCAGCGTGCTGCTTGAACAAGTGCTCAAGCGAGTACCCCGGGTAGTTGAGGTACGCCACGTCTGACGGGGTCGCTATCTGCGTCTCCGTGAGGAAGAGTAGGTGCGGCTTTGCAGTCTCTAGGTGGTGGTGGACCGAGTCGAGATTGGAGTGCAACCCCCTGATGTTGGTGGAGTGCACTTTCAATGGGAGGAAGTGCAGCCGTTTGCAAACCTTATTCCTTTTTCTGCTTTTCATAATTTGTTTTGGAGTATTGGTGGTGTTAGTGAAAGTCCGAGACATTGCTCAGTTAAACTAAACTGCACTCTTTGGGTAAGCTGACCTATGAGGGACTCATTCGGAGACCGCGGGGACGCCCGAACCCCCCCGTTGATGGCCACCGGGTCCTCCCGTCCAGTCGCCAACTGGCACGGTGGAGCATCTCGGGATTTTTCGCGAGTTGGCGGGGCAGCCTTTGGCACGTGGCTAGCGCGCTACTTGGGCCCCCTACTGACTGCGGTCGGTCAACGGCTAAGACCGTGCTTCGGATCCCGCTAGGCTCCGAGATGAGTCGCTCGATACAGCGTCGCCTAGAGGCAGAGACCAGTTCTGTGCAATGCAACTGGACCCACACTAACACCAAAGGCACTGGCACTCCCACGTGATCAGTGGAACACAGTGAACTGCTTGGCACTGGACTACAGTGGGAGGGTGGTCGCAAGCCAGGCGGACCCAAAGGATCCTACCACCGCAAAAAGAGGGGTCGTTCAGCCGCCATCACTGTAACAGTAACGACGTTGCCCGGGGTGAACCGCTAGGAGGTATATCCCAATCCCACCCCAACTTTGCTTTTCACGATTATAATTGTTATAATTTTTATGACCGCGATTATTGTACAAGCCTCTTCTTTGAAATTGATAAAGCTGCGGTCGTTGTGCGTAAAAAGAACCTCGTTCATTATCAGACATATGCAAAATGTTACCTGATGACGTTTGGTAGGGTGTGGTCTCTTCATCTTTCGCAGCCTGGATGGCATCCTTCAGGCTGTTGTAGTTCCGGGCGGAGATAATCGTGCCTAACTTCGAGCTGCATAGACCATCTTTATCGTCGATCATGCCCGCGTACATCTCTATAGAATCTATCATCCGCTTAGTAGTGTTCTCAACACCGTCCATAACTGGAATCAAACTACATGCAACTTTAAGGCCAAACTCCATTTTCCCGATATCTGAATTATCTGAGTTAATAGGAAAAATACATAATTTATTTATCTCTTCATATACCTGCTTACTTTTTATTAAAATATCGAATGCTGACGATAGCTTAACATCCCTACTCTTTTCTAATAATAACAATATTTCACTACATTTATCAATTATTATTTTGCTTCGCTTAACTTAGTCTCAATAATCTTGCCTTTATACCTAGATTGTCCCTTTTTAATCATTTTTTTTCTAATATCTATCAAATCATCATAATTTTTTACTAAACTATCAATCATACTCTAAAATTAACATAACATAAAATTAAAACATTCTTAAATTCATTATTTCAACTCAAAACAACAATACCAAGAAATCATGTACCTACAATTATTGCAAAACACCAGAAAGAATGTCAGAGTTGCATTTTTGCTAGCACGGTGTCGAATTCGCTGAGTGTCCGTGCTCAATTCTAGTGCATCTAAAGTTTTTGCGTTATAAAATAATTATACGTTCATGATATATATGAACAATCCAAACAACCAACATTAAACTGTCTGAAAACACTTTTAAGAAAACACCGACTGTCACTGACTCACGATTGTTTCTGCATCTTCTAGTTTTCTGGTGTACTCGCCACTCTTCCTCGAACCGATGCTCTTATGCGCTGCAAGGTATTAAGTCCTATTTCGTCCTGCATCCAGCGCCGGTGGCAATTTTTGTAAAATTTCAACGCGACGTAAATGGCCAAAACAGCTATCCCAGCGAGGATAATAAGCGTCATGACGCTTAGGCGCTCCATGTGTCCTCCGATGTTCTTGAGAGCGCCGTCATTACTTCCACCAGCCGCATTCTGACTCAAAAATACCTCCTCTTTCTCCACAGTTGACTGACACATTTTTGGTTCAAATAAAAAAAAATACTTTTGCAATAGCCCCTTAGCAGACTTTTTAGGCAAGGGTCGCCATGTAATGGTGGAGTTACTATGGGATTGAAAAGAAGGACACAACCACTTTGATGGAGCCCCATTTATTCAGTGAATCAATAATTATAAAAATAGTGCGCGCTGAAGGAAAGTGCATCGTATGCATAACATTGAATATCATTATAAAGGTGTGTATACAATGGGTGTAATCCTCTAAAGGAGGATACACACTAATAACATACACTTCAATACCTAGGGAGGCCTATGTCCAGCAGTGGACGTCTTTCGGCTGAAATGATGAATGAATGATGATGTATACCTAGGACAAACTGTCCAGCTAGGTAAGTCCAACTTCGAGAAAGAGGTCAATCGTCGAATCCGACTCGGTTGGGCAGTGTTCGGGAAGCTACGCAATATCTTCTCGTCCAAAATACCGCAGTGTCTCAAGACGAAAGTCTTTGACCAGTGTGTGTTGCTAGTAATTACTTGCACTGAAACGCGGTCGCTCACAATGGGCCTGATAATTAGGCTCAAAGTCACTCAAAGGTCAATGGAGAGGGCTATACTCGCAGTGTCCCTGCGTGATCGAATCAGAAATGAGGAGATTCGCAGGAGAACGAAAGTAACCGACATAGCCCGAAGAATTGCCAAACTTAAGTGGCAGTGGACGGGGCACATTGCTCGCAGAACGAATGGCCGATGGGGCAGTAAAGTTGACAGTGGACGTCTTTCGGCTGAAATGATGATGAAAAGTGTATCCACAGTGTTGATACAACTTTGCCAGGTGTGTGTAGATTCCACAGGTGCCCAGCAGCATAGCTGGCGGGTGAGCCGCTGGCTGGTGGTACCTGATGGAAATTGGCGACAGGCCGGTGGTAAAGCCGGTGGTATATGTCGATGCTCCATAACATTGCCCACTTAGTTGGAACACATAGCGAAGTCATTGCGTGTATATTGTTAATGGATTTAATATTTTTGCCTATCGGTTTATGTCGGCCTCAAATACCAACGTTCTAAAACTAGAAATGGATTGAAAATTTAATACGAGCAAAATTAAGAACATTGACAAATGTATAAATTTGCCCATTTCTTCAACTGTAATTTTTCAATGTAAGATTTTTTACCTATACATATATATAAATAAAGTCGTTCTTAGTTACATTTCTCATGTTGTTATTCACTCGATTTATGTTTATTATAACACTACGTATCCAGTGATGCTGGCGTTGTACTATTCCCGCCATCCACGCGATTTCCAACCCCGGGTGCGCTTGAGCGGGCTCATTCGTTGCCAGATTCACAAGTTCAATGAATGAATAGGTAGTTTAGGTTTTACTGCAAATATTTGTCGTATTTAGTACAGTCGACCGCACGTCAGTGGTAACAGTTTGACCTTGACACTGTCTTTATTTCGTAACAGTAATTCAAGTGTTACCACTGCAGTGCACTAGCATTCTGCTGATATCACTACCCCCCCCCCCCCCCCCCTTGCCTTGCCTTCCCCTTTTAGGATGGAACTTATTATTAATTTTTTTGAGCGGCTGCGCCCCCCCCCCCAAGGTTGCCATAACTATTTCCGGAGATTTCCGGACATGTCCGGAAATTTGGTTCTTTGTCCGGAATGTGGGGTTAATTCTAAGGTGTCCAGAATGCGGGGGTTATTCTAAGGAGTCCAGAATTTCTTCACCCTCATCTCAACTTCCGCAACGGTCGCAAAATTAGAAATTTCAAAGAAAATATATGGATTTTACTGCAAATTTCCAGGAGTTTCTCCGGATTTTCTTATTTTGATCTAGCAACCAACCCTACCCATGGGCCACTTTATGCGCCCCAATGGTTGAGAACCCATGTTACAGATATAATGTAGGTAATAGGTAGGCACTTCTCTCTTTCTCTCATTTTACGCGCGAACATTCAAATATTTTGCATAACATTAATAATATTATTTTGCACACATTTTTCTTGGCTTCCCTATCTTTAAATAGGTACACATTTTTTTTCTTTTACCTTCACTATCAAATGGTGTGTATAATAAATGTACTAATATCGTAAATGCGTATTCTATTAGTATTCTGTCTGGACCGCAGCCGAGCGCAGGTCCACCTCGTACAAATGCCGCAGCAGACTGATTGAACGAATTGCAAGAGACAGCGTCCAACGAATTCCGCGCGCTAAAAAGGGACAGCGAATGTGAGCGTGCGAGTATTTTAAAAGGTCGTAAGCACCGAATCATTTACTTGTTTATTACACGAAAACTACTCAATAAATCAAAAAATTGACTTGCACAATTGAAGAAATAGTTATTACCTACATATCAAAATAAAAATTATATTGAAATCCCGTAGGGTGTCTGAGATCCTGGACAAAACGTGTGCAAAACAATGAATTTTCATGTTATTTTTCCGTCGAGATTTTTTTTTCCAATCGTGTTTTTACGCTTATGCGATCAAAGAAAAAATGTCAACATTTAATTTTTTCAAAACCTCTAACTCGTAGCTTTCGTAGATATACGAGTTGTGATACGACTTTGGTGACCAAATCCGTGCTGCGGCCTCTTAAATGGAAGTGGGCTGGCCATGTTGCACGTATGAACAAAGACAAGTGGACTCAAAAAATAACTACTTGGCCAGGACCACCCAATAAACGGGACAAGGGAAGACCAAAAGAGAGATGGATGGATGAGATAAAAAGAGTGGCTGGTGAAGACTGGTTTACAAAGGCAAAGAATAGAGAGACTTGGAGTAAAATGGAGGAGGCCTTTACTCGTTGAGAAGTCCTTAATAAATATCACAAATATAAAAGAAAATAAAAATATTAACTAAATTTTTTTAAAGCATGACTCAATTTATATATTTGTAACAAGAGAAAAAGTGACATACATTATAATCAATATCTTTATCATAAGTATTTTATTTTTATGTTGAAAATTACTTATTTATTTGAAATGAATTGAAATGAAATAAACAAAAATGAATGTATATTTAGGGATAATGAATTGTAATAATTAATTGCATGAATATGTTATCTATTTTTAAAATGAAATCTGTTTAACTTATTGGTAAAATGAAATGTAAATGAATTTTATTAAGGAAATAAAAGGCTATAATAATTTATTTTTTACTATCCCCTTTTTACTGCAATCTGTCCCAAGAGGACAATAAGCTGTACTTTGGTCACTTCTCACAGTTCTCACTAGGCTTGCTGGGTATTCATCCACTGATGCACCCCTCATTAGGTTTCACTCATCGTTATTATGTCCTGACCTGAGGTATTTTTTTTCGCTCCAGTCTCCTAATAGGAGGTTTTCTTGACATCAGTGATTTTGCTAGGTTGTTTGAGTAGCCTTTGTTGGTATCTTTTTGTTTGCTTGATTGCCTCTTCTTCAACTTTTGTCACTTTAAGATCTGTATGCAGTAGGTTATTGATGACATACTAAGGAGCTTTTGTGATTAGCCTTAAGACTTTGGACTGAAATCTTTGCAATATACCTAAGTTTGATTTTGAGGCTGTCCTCCAGAGCTATATACCATATGTCCACACAGGTTGGAGTATACATTTGTTGATTAATATCTTGTTCTCTAGGTTTAGTTTTGATTTGTAACCCAACAATGGATATAACTGTCTTAAGAGTAAGCCAAGCTGTTTTGTTTTGGTAAATGTGTGTATTCTGCAGGTCAGTCTTTTGTCAATATGCATACCCAGGTATTTTGTGTCATCAGTTTGTGGTATTTGGCTGCCATTCAAAGTAACAGGGGGATAGGTGCCCCTTCGAAGTGTGAATGTGACATGAGCAGATTTTGATCCGTTCACTTTGATACGCCATAATTTTGTCCATTTCTCAAGCAATTATAGATATTCTTGTAAGAGCATGAAGCTTGTGTCGGATCTTCGTGACATGTCATAATCGCGGTATCTACGAGCTAATGAAAACATCAGACCGATTGTTTCAAGTAAAAGAAGCTGAAGCAACCTTGGAGCTAATGGAAATAAAGGGTGGTGCTCAAGGATCAGTGTTGGGGCCAGCCCTGTACCCGCTGTACACATCTGACTTGCCAGCAGTAGAAAATGTGACGACAGCTACATTTGCGGATGATACTGCAATACTGGCTAGAAGCAATGATCCCATCATTGCTTCACAAATTCTACAAAAAGGTCTTGACAAAATATCAGAGTGGCGCATAACGGTCAGCTCCTCTAAATCAGTGCAGCTCACTTTCACGTTACGCAAAGGCAATTGTCCACCAGTTAAGCTTAACAATACTACACTACCACACAAAGACTGTGTGAGATACTTGGGCCTACATCTAGACCCCGTCTAACGTAGAGACAGTATACATATAATGACTAAAAGAGAAGAACTTAACCTGCGTGACAAAAACCTGCACTGGCTATTAGGGCGAAACAGTAAACTATCAACTGATAACAAACTGCTCATTAATAAAATCATATTGAAGCCTATCTGGATGTACGGTATTCAAATATGGGGATGCTCCAGCAAGTCTAATATCTCAATCATACAGCGAATATACATAGAATGTAGTCTTGAGAACTATATACAATGGGCCGTGGTTCATTACAAATGCTGAAATCCACAATGAACTCGGTGAAAGTCCTCTTGAGAAGAATATAAAAACATGCTACACCTATGAGTAGATGCTCTCACTGGAGAGCACAATCTATCTGCCAAAAATCTTTCACCACATCTACTTCTCTTCTTCTTCGTGTCGACATGAGCTACCTACATAATGATAATAGCTCATGTCATGGGGAAAAGATTAGCCAGTCAGCAGGTTGGTTGCAGGGCTGACTGCCCAGGGTGCGCCGGACGATCAATTAAATATAGTCACACGTGGAGGCTCTTTTAATGCACTCTCACCACACCACATCACATCTAAATAATGTATGGAAGACTGTAAAAGTAAGTACGAATTCTATGCTAACGTGTCATGACATACTACGCGAGTTACTTCTACGTAGTTAGAGCTACGTCATCGCATTCAGTGACCTCTCGCCGCTGCTTACCTAATTATTAAATATTATATTTTTAAAAGCGTACTGAACAAAACCTCTCCGTTTACCGTCATACTCTTGACCTTGCGCGCAGTAAAGCACGTGCGTGCGTCCATTGCCGACTGGAACATACTTTATGTGGCTTCGTTCGGCAAGACTTTTCTCCAAGAATGTTTACATATTTTACGAAACATGCGATTCTGAAAAACATTACACGAGTTGCCTAGACTTGAGGGCCTAGGAGAATACCTATGTTATACAGTATGATTTTTAATGAAAAAAAAAGAGTCGCCATTGCACATATTCATAGATTCTCTGTCTGGGCAGTCTGCGAATATAGAATAATTAGCGGGCTCTGCCCGGTTTACAACGGACGTTGTCACCACTGCCCGGCTAATGGTGGTCAATGGGCAATGTCGCATTATTTTATAGACACCCCGACAGTGTATAGGTACACGGTTCATCTAGTCTCCTTCATCTCATCTCTCTCTGGGTGTTGGTGCAAGTGAGATAATATATGTTTTTATGCATATTTGTAAACTATTAGACCCTTATTCTCTATATGACATCACCCAAGTTACGCGACCGCTATTTTGTAGTGGCGGTGCTTGCAAAAGCCATTTATAACGTGGAATACTTATATAGATGATGTAGTAACGACGTTTAAACTACTTACTACCTTTTTGATTGTACTACCTATATAATCTACCTGTGAAGATTTGTAAATGGCACAGGATTACCCATTTTCAGTATTATATAGATTCTGTTTGACTGTAAATCTTCCAAACTTTAAATAAATAAATAAATAAATAAAATAGTATATTCCCAGTAGGATGTTACCTAATTGGGAGTTTGTTTATTTGTTGTAGCAGTACTGAGAGCTACGAGATGTCGGGCTGCGAGGCGCCGCTGGGCGTGCCGCCCGTGCCTCTTCACGCGCCCGCCTGCGCCACGCGCAAGAGGAAACCCTCGTCCTAGTGAGTCTCTGACCTTTATCATCAAAATTACTGTACTTATCTCTGTGCGTCAGCAATACTAATTCTTTGGTTATTAAGTTATCGAACCGATTTAGTGACTATAACTTTCCAGTAATCTCAAAACTTATTCGAAATGCCGACCCCTTTAGTTTTAACAGTAACTCCGATACCTATTTATAATTGCTAAGTAAACAACTTAGCAGTCAATAATTCAGATCAAACGCTACTAGTGACTAGCGAGCCCATACAAATTTGACAAACTTACCCCTTTGAGTTTGGCGACAATGCGGCCAATTAGGCGGGTAGCGTAGCGCGCGGTGTGAACTAAGACGCGACGTGCCAGGCGCGCGGCACTCGGCCGCGTTGCCTGGTAACTGACCCGCCGGAAAAATCCAAATTCCATTTGACAATCCACCTGCGACTTTTAACGAGTTAAATTGGGTTTTCTATTCCATTTGCTGTAAGGCTTCACTGTTGTCAACTAAAACTTTGGTGATTTTTCGTTGCACGTGACTACAAACGATCTAAAAAGAGCTTACACGAGCCGCACGCGTATAATAGTCACGGATATATTTTCCGGTGCAAGTTTAATGAAGTCTCAATTATCGTGACTGCGCTCGCTGCCACATTAGAAGTGGATAGTAACCACAAAGTTATACCTAGATGTCCTTGAATTTCCGACGAGCCGTTATTTCTTGATGAAGTCTTTTGGTCATGTTGGAATGTTTTCGACTAATCATCTAGGTTTGTAATATGTAATTACGATGTAATCAAACTTGGGTTCCCCAGGGGTTGATGCATGAGTTAGCTCAACGGCGTAAGATTCGGACACGTGTAGCGTCTTACCCGCCCCGCCGAGTCGCCGAAATGGCTTGGAGTATATACTTGTCTGAGATCCATTTGTCAATTATCACTTTTACCATACCTAGTTAGTATGACTAGACGTATCCTTCGAGACGTCTATCGACAACCAGCTTTCAGTTAATCTTGCATGTACACTTGTTCTGTAACATATATATTAGTTAAGGCAATGGACATCAATTCTGGAAAGAAAAAACAATGCGTTTAAAATATTATGTGTGTACTACCTAATAGGGTAGTCAGAAGCCCGAAACTGACGACTGGGTTTGACCTTAGAATGTCGGTATTGCCCAGTAACTGGGTGTGGGAGTCTGATGGCAGTTGCCCTTGTGAAATACTGATATTCAACCGCGTCTGGTTAGACGGGAAGCCGACCCCAACATAGCTGGAAAAAGGCTCGGAGGAAACAAAAGGAAAGAATAAACCTTTAGTTTCGTGTTAGTTCAAACTCGTCGATTACTTGAATCCCACTCCTCGGCCACTAAACCCAACTGTCTGAGAGACGTTACAGTACAATCGACATCATTAGCGGCAGGGGGATTAAACGTGGATCACATGCACTTTCGGATGCACTTATTTGATAGTAGGTAACTATTTTTTTGTAGGTAAGTATGAATCCCACAGCGAAGGCGTATTCGGAGCCTTTGCTGGAATCCCATATTTCGATAGCTTCTGTATCTTGGGATTCGTGGGTGCATTAACAGGGACACATTTTCTCAACCACCCAGACCCGAAACCAAGTATCAAGCTCAGGCCAAATGTACCGTGCGGGAATCAAATCCGTGATACGTTGCGCCGCAGCTAAGTGTGGTATGCCACTGGTCCAATTTCTTTGTCCAATGTGACTTTGATCAAAGAAATTGGATGATTTTCATCAAATGTTGTATGTAATAAAACATTGATCAATAATGGAATCAGTCGTTACTTTGCGGAAATCCATGTCATACAAAATATGAGGTTACAATATTAAGTGTTAATTCCGCGAAAATAAGTAGGTCGTCAAGCTTGAATGCAACATGCAGCACCACCCTCCCGCCCACAAATATATGCACATGCAGAAGGTGCGATTAATGTATAGTGCAATATGCAAACCAAAACGATACTCGACATAACCGGGTCCGAGCGATCGACGAGTCAACATCTCCTGAGGATGCTCCGTGGAGGGGCGAAACACGTGTCGAGTATCGTTTTGGTTTGCATATTGCACTATACATTAATCGCACCTTCTGCATGTGCATATATTTGTGGGCGGGAGGGTGGTGCTGTATGTTGCATTCAAGCTTGACGACCTACTTCTTTTCGCAGAATTAACACTTAATATTTTAACCTCATATTTTGTAACATCAAATCAATTGGATTGGACCAAGAAATTTGATCAGTGGCATACCACCCTAATCGCGCAGCAACAACGTCAATGTCGTGCGTGACGTCAAAAAAATATTACAAGTTTATAATGTTTTTACGTATTTCGTTTCTGTGTAGGCTTATTTATGTCAAGTTCAATACTTTTCAAACAATATAACTCGAGATTCCACGAAATTTGTAGCTAACCGTCCATTGTGTTAAACTTTTATGAAAGTTCGTCAGTTCTCAACTCGGAGAGTTAAGACTTATAGGGATTCTTCCATTACTTGTAAAAAGGGGTTATTTTTTTAATCAAATTAAATTAATTACTAGTACCAACTGTAGATTGACGTAGGTACCAGGCGTTCCAAAGAGTCAGGAAGCGAAATTACTATAAAGGTGTCTCATGTTTTGTGAAGTTCGATTCCCGGCTCAAGACTTTCGAAAAATCATCATCATCATTTCAGCCGCAAGACGTCCACTGCTGGACATAGGCCTCCCATCGCCACAACGACCGGTCCTGCGCTTCCCGCATCCAGCGGATTCCCGCGACCTTCACCAGATCGTCAGTCCACCTTGTGCTTGTACCTTATACTCGTGTGCCTCGTCACCTCCCACTTAAGTTTGGTAATTCTTCGGGCTATGTCGGTTACCTTCGTTCTCCTGCAAATCTCCTCATTTCTGATTCGATCACGCAGGGACACTCCGAGCTTGGCTCTCTCGTTGCTCTTTGGGTGACTTCAGCCTTCTTATCAGGCCCATTGTGAGCGACCATGTTTCAGTGTCGTAAGCCAAAAATCTAAAATACACAAAATTGTTGCTATTAAAAATAAAAAGGTTTAAATTTTCTTTTTTCAGTATTCAAGCTATTTACTTTCTCTCCATGACCTATTTGTGATGATTCGGCATGATATTCTACCTACGCCTACGTTGTCCGCCTGTCCGTTACATGATAAGCACAATCGCTGAAAATTAATTAATCTCCAATAATGCACCTAGTATGATTTTAATGGGTTCCAATTTCCAATTAGTAGTTACACAGTGACCTTTATCTATGAGTGCATAAACTAGTTCAACTATGAGTGGTACAGTCTAACAAAGCAATTAGTATACGGGGTCGCCAGATATAAATGAAGATTTTTCAGGAAGTTATTATAGAATTTTTTGATTAGGGTTTTGTATAAATACAGTTATACTTTGTCCGTTATGAAAATTATATTTCACTCGAAAACATCCATAATCTGAGAATACTTCATTTATATGTCTCTACCCTGTATACCAATTGCTTTGTTAGACTGTACCATGCATGGCATACCATGCTACTAAAAGGATGGTTCCTTCACGAACTGTTCATTCTTCAAGTTAATTTGTTTCAGAGTGTAGTACAGTTAGTACAGCGTACAGATAGCGTTTGTACAGTCAGCCTCACGTCAGTGGGTAACAGTTTCACCTAGACAACGTCTTTATTTCGTAAGCAGTAAGCGCAGTTTTTCGTAATTCAAGTGTTACCACTGACGTGAGGTCTACTGTGCCTAGTCACAATAATTCGGGAGTTGAATATAGTTTCCCGAATATTAATCTTGATAATAATAAACTGGCACGTTGGCTGGGCGTTAGCTGTGCCACAATATGATTGAGTTTAGTCACAGAAATCGGAAATAAAGATTAGATTAGGATGGATTTAGTGATACGACGTAAAGACTGTTTATTCTCTCTTGTTTTATTTTGTAAACAATCTTGGGATGTCTTTTATAATTTATTCAATTAATTAACTGAGTAAAAAGAATCATTTAGTGTGTGAAATTGTTAACATAATGTCTTTTAATAATTATTATTGACGATTGCATTAAAAAGACATGCCAAGATTTTTGACTAAATAAGTCAAGTAAGAGAAACAGAGTGTAGTGGATAATTTCAAAAATATCACACCGCGTTGCAGTAGTTTTTTTGTCCAATGAGCGTTTCGGTCTTCGAGCCTAACATATACATACAAGACTCATAACAAGAAGGCGGATATTAAAAATTTACAACATTTACCAAAGACTTTTGTGTACGATATTTACAGTGGCACTGGCAGCGCGTATGATGACGATGGCGGCGACGACGCGCGCTCCACCCGCACGCTGCCGGACAAGAAGTAAGTCACGCCGACACATACCAGCGAACAGATTTATTCATATCACCTGCACTTCTTGAAAAACACTAGCAGACGTATAATAACAAATTAGTAATTTCTTAAGAAGGTTACAGGACAATTAAATAAATAAATAATATTTTGGGTCAATTTTACACAGCACTATCTAGTCCCAAACCAAGCGTAGCTTGTACTATGGGTACTAGACAAATGGACAAACAATACATACTTATAATACATAAGAAACACCCAGGCCAACACAAACACTTATGTTCATCACACAAATATTTGTGTCCTGTGGGAATCAAACCCACGACCTCGTGATCAGCAGTCTGACATTCGAACCACCAGACCACAGATGTCATCAAATTAATTGACAATAGGGAAGGTGACTATTTTTTTTAAATTAGTTTTTATTAGAAATCTCTAAACTTTTTCAAGAAAAATAAGCAACAGTGAAAAAACCAATAAAATATTTAGTAAAATATCCAAGTTTTAAGCGATTTAAATTTGTTCACTAGACAGAGAAAGCACTATTGAATTGAAGAATGACGGCATTGTTCAAACCTTCATAGTAACTTGACATCTCTCTGAACAATGTCCGTTTCGCACGACAAGTACAGAAAATGCCCCTTCCAAATCTTAAAAAGCTTGTATCTCTCCCATTTTTTTATGGATTTTGTTTATTCTTTCTACAATGTTGTCCTTTCTGTAAGTACTTTTAAATAATATAAGATTTTTTGTAATTTTTGACTGTAGTAGTTTGAATGAATTCTATTCTATTCTATTCTAGTCAACTACCAGATTGTCCTCCCTGGGGGTTGACGGGGTTGTTGTAATATTAAATATAAATAAATATCTTTTGGAACATTTTTACACAGCACCATCTAGTCCCAAACTAAGCAGAGCTTGTGCTATGGGTACGAGACAATGGATATAATACTTATATTTTTTTTTTGTAAATACATACTTATAATAATACATAAGCAACACCCAGACCAACACAAACACTCATGTTAATCACACAAATATTTGTGTCCTGTGGGAATCAAACCCACGACCTCGTTATCAGCAGTCCGACACTCGAACTACTAGACCACAGAGGACGTCTATATATTGCTAAATAAATATTGTCTAAATATTGCTCTGGCATTGCAGGCAGAACCACAGCGAGATCGAGAAGCGCCGCCGCGACAAGATGAACACGTACATCTCGGAGCTGAGCGCCATGGTGCCCATGTGCGGGGCCATGGCGCGCAAGCTGGACAAGCTGACGGTGCTGCGCATGGCCGTGCAGCACCTGCGCTCCGTGCGCGGCGCGCTGTCCGCCGGCCCGCTCAGCGCGCGCCCGCGCCCCGCCTTCCTCTCCGAGCGCGAGCTGAACGCGCTCATCCTGCACGCGGCTCACGACTGCTTCCTGCTGGTGGTGGGCTGCGACCGCGGCCGGCTGCTCTACGTGTCGGCGTCGGTCAAGAAGATGCTGCATTATGATCAGGTGCCTACACTAATCTTACTAAAGCTGAGCGCCATGCTGTGAATGCATTGTCACATATAATTCTTTAGCCTGTATTATGTTATTTGTTTTTTGTGTTGTGTCTTATATAGTATGTAACAAAAACCCTGTTGTTCCTGTGAGCTACGTTATCAGAATCGATATTCATACGTAAGGACACACAACTCATTTGGAAAAACTCTTCAGTAAAAATGATCAAATTGAATATTAAATCTATATTAAACAAAATTTCACTTTTAATCACTGAGTGAGTGAGTTTTGAGTAATATTACTCAAAACTCACTCACTCAGTGATTATATCAATAAAAAATATAAAATTAAATATTAAATAATTCTTAATTGTCAATTGAAAGTGATTTGATCACTTTTAATAATGATTTAATATTTAATTTAACTATTTTTATTGAAGAGTTTTCCAAATGTGTTGTGTCCTTACGTATGAATATCGATTCTGATAACGTAGCTCACAGGACCAACAGGGTTTTTGTTACATACTGTATTTTTGTTGTATACATGTACCAGTCTCATGTTTGTTTTTTAATCATTTGGTTATGCTAATAATTTACAAGCTGTGCTAGATTTAATTGATAAGTAATTGATGTTGATTGATTGTCTTTGTCATCGCCGTGGCTTTTGAACGATTATCCATAGGCATAGGGCATTATAATAGCAGTTGTTTATCTGCATAATAAACAACTGCTATTATAATGCCCTGCTAAGTAATAACCATACGTTTCCTATGCATGATCAATGCGTCCGCAACGGTTCCTCCGCATTAATTTATAATTGATATCTTCCGCGACGTCAAGCGATCTTATCGCAATTTGTATAATTATTATGCATTTCTATATATATACAATGTGTAACCGAAAGGGAATATTTATCCAAACGTGGTGAAGAGTACATCTGGTATAGAATCTCTATGCATAATTTTAGCTCAGAATAAATTACTACGTATATGTTACGGGTAATGTTAGAAGAACGGGTAAACCTAGTTTCATCCAGGTATACCTAGGATTGCCCAAGCCCTTTGGGTAAAGTCCAAAATGTCTTAAAAATCAATTCTTATTCGGCGTTTACCCGGATACCTGATTGGGTGATGTTAGATAATACGTGATTTTCCAGCACCAGGGCTGATTTTGATATTGTGTTTTACGAATAAACTCCGACAAGCCTTAACTTCGACAAGGCTCATCTCCGAATAAGTACACCCCGACACAGTTTGGTTAGGTTCGAAGGGTATGCCGCGAAGTGGGCCTCCTTCTACACTAAGTACCAGAGTAAATAAACCATTTTTCTTTCTTTCTTTTCAGAGTCGTGTCGAAGTAAAGGCTTGTTAATGTCAATCTTATAAAGTTTTTGGAACGAAGTTCCTTAAGGGGGCTTGCGGTAGGTGTGATTCGGGAGAAAATGTTGAGTCACTTCGCGCTAAGATTTGCGTTATACCCATAGATAGAGTACAGTATACGAACATAGAGTTGTCAGCTGAGCTCACCTTTAAGTGCCATCTGGTGGGTAACGTCAAAGTTACAGCTATCAAATGCAAGATACAAAAAGACAAATATGTTTTACTAGTGATCAAAGCTGGGCCTACAATCTCAGTCCGACGCATGATATTTCCTGCCATCTATGCTTGTACTTTAGTGAAATTTTGCATTATAATATGAATTTTAAAGATAACTTCGTTGCTGACGGTGGTCCCCTGACCGCACACTTTTTTATTTCAGTACTTAATTTAGCTAAAATACCCAGTCAGCGGTGTTGGGTAAAACTAGGTTTATCCGGTTAAATGCCGAGTTAGAATTGATTTTAAATAAATTTCGGACTTTATCCAAATAGCTTGGATATACCTAGGTTCTTCTAACATACCCGTAACATTCCATTACAAGTAGTATAAGTACTTGTATTTTGAATTCATATTTTACAACTACTAGTAACGAAAGAGGTTTGTCAGGATTGTAGCAGGTGGAAATCCATAGCCTCTGCCTACCCCAATGGGAAACAGGCGTGAGAATATATTTTCCAACTACAGGTGCCTTCTGCTTGCGCACTATTTTCATTGACGTGGCGAATGTACTTACCTTTACCGCATTTTATTGGCGAATGATTCTTGCTAGCTTGTTCGATATAGTTCATAGTCGCACGCACTCGTTGCAGATGATCAGCGATTGTAGCTATTAGTAGAGAGGAAGATGCTGCTGCCTGTCTCCCTGGTAAAGCACTCACGAGTGGACAAAGTTGGGCTCATTCTTCTCGATCTATTTGTTTAAGTTACTGTTATGTTACACGCAGTCATTGTCCACAGTCGGAGTTGCTAGGTCAAAGCCTATTCGACATCCTGCACCCCAAGGACGTCGCCAAGGTCAAGGAGCAGCTGTCATCATCTGACCTCAGTCCACGCGAGAGACTCATTGACGCTAAAAGTACGTTTCTTATTTTATTATAAAATACTGCGGCAGATTTATGTGGGAGAGCCTCTAGTCTGGATTCTATCTTCAGAATTTTAGGGTACCGTCTGTAGACAAAACAAACTAAAAAATATATTTCAGTACATGCACCAGAATTTTGTTGCATGTTTGTACACAAAACTTTTTGAAATTACCGACTTCAATCACCTTAATTACGAAGACAGTTTTGTTTCCTCTTTTGCATAACTTTAATGATCACTGCAGTGTCTCAAGACGAAAGGACCAGTGTGTGTTGCCAGTAATTACTTACGGCACTGAAACGTGGTCGCACTCAAAGGTCAATAGAGAGGGCTATGCCCGGAGTTTCCCTGCGTGATCGAATCAGAAATGAGATTCGCAGGAGAACGAAAGTAACCGACATAACCAAACTTAAGTGGCAGTTGGCGGGGCACATTGCTCGCAGAACGGATGGCCGATGGGGCAGTAACGTTCTAGAGAGGCGACCGCGTACTGGAAGGCGCAGCGTGGGTAGGCCCCCCACAAGGTGGACCGACGACCTGCTGAAGGTCGCGGAAATCCGCTGGATGCGGAAGGCGTAAGACCGGTCGTTGTGGCGATGCTTGGGAGAGGCTTATGTCCAGCAGTGGACTTCTTTCGGCTGAAATGATAATGAATGATCACAAGTAAAAAGTTATGGTGTAATCTAGTTAAGGTATGTAAAACCTATTAACCACAATATAAAGTCTATTACTTAGATTCCCGGAATTCTCTCTCGGGTGCTTAATGACTTCATAGATAGGTACTTCCCCATTGCACTTCCCTATTTGCCCCATCTACATCATTTACTATTGTCGTATAGCCATGTTGCCGGTGAAGGCGGACGTAGTGGCGGGGGCGTCGCGGCTGTGCCCCGGGGCGCGGCGCTCGTTCTTCTGCCGCATCAAGTGCAAGGTGGCGCCCGAGCCCCCGGCCGCCGCCCCGGCGCCCGTGCCCATCAAGGAGGAGAGCGAGCCCAACGCCAAGCTCCGTAAGAAGCAGAGTGAGAAGAAGTACTGCGTCGTGCAATGTACTGGTAAGTTATCATCATACTTTTTTTTGGTGCAATAACTGAGTAGCGATGGGCGATTCGAATCATTTACCTCGAATAACTCCCGTTATCCTTTGAATTCGTTGATTCGAATCGAATTGTGTTTCTTCAAAACCGAGTTGATTCGCTCGGCTCGGTGACTCGTGTAGTCGAAGTGTATTCGGGCAATATTTAGACTTAAGAGCACTGATACCTGTCAACCATTTTTTAAAAATCAAAAAATTCTAACATTGCTTTGCCTTTACATTTTCGAGATTGCTATATTTGTTAAAAGTAATATGCAACTGTATGACAAATTAATAAAAACCGGCCAAGAGCATGTCGGGCCATGCTCAGTATTATAGGGTTCCTTAAGTAGGTCTAATTACAAACGAATCAAATCGAATATGCTCTTTTAGTTTTTGCAAACAGCGCCACCTAGCGCTAAATTTAAAAAGTGTGTCATATATTGATACAAAACACTTCTTAAATTTAGCGATAGGTGGCGCTGTTACTTTGTGTTATCAATATAACACAAAGTTTCTTTTTGTGATTTTTTTAAATAGAAAGTAACTAAAGAAGCATTATTTGCTAAGATCATTTTTATCTAAGGTCAATGACCTATGAACTAGGACTGCTCACCTGGGTGACGTATAAAGACAAAGACCAAAAAAACAAAGTCCAAAGACGTATAGTGGAGGATAATTTCGATACCACGAGCAGTGTTCACGGTAGCTTAGTGGCTAAAGCACTGGCGTACTGAGCCAGGAGTCGTAGGTTCGAATCCTGCTCGTGAGCGATTTTTTCTTCCCACAATGTATATCTTTAGAATTCGCTTCGCATGCGTAAAATGCGTTAAAATAATAAAATAAATCAATTCTAATTCGGCATTTACCCGGCTAAACCTAGTTCTACCCAACGCTGGCTGGGTAGTGCTAGTTCAAATAAAAACATTACAGCATTGATAGCAACAAGCCTTTACTTCGACATATAATACTTCTTGTAATATCGCAAGATACCTAACACGAAAGTTATGGCGGAGGTCAAATTCGATTCAAATTCAAAGTTTTTTATTTCAAATAAACCTATTTACAGGCGCATTTGAAACGTCAGGCTCTAGTTGCACGGTTGCAAATTGTGGGTCCTAGAGAGAAGAACCGGCAAGAAACTCCATGGATCTACTCTTTTTAAAATAGGTTATTGTTTATTACATCAAATTCAATTCAAATAATGTGAGTATAATGTAGTTGATATAAACAAGAGTTTAAAAGCGAGAAATACAGCTAAAAAGAGTTTCCATAGTATGTAGGAGCTGACCTGTCCCGACAAACGGCACCCGTTCACGAGCATGATGCGAGTATCAGCCAAAGCTTAACTCAACCATATTGAAGGGAACTTAACGACCCGATACTAACGCCACCATCAGCATGACATTTAAGTGAGCATGACAGACTCATACCGCTAGACAACAAATAGGCAGGAATATATAGAATAACTGTAAAGACATTACACATTTTATATTTTAATCACCTATTAAGTTTGTTTTAAGCAGTTCTGTGACATTCGTTGCAGTTCTAAGACAGAAAATAATGCAATATTAGAAAAAAGTGTAAATAAATTGTATAATGCCGAAATAGTAAACAGTTAATTAAGTGTAAATAAATTGTATAGTGCCGAAATAATAAACAGTTAATAATAACTAAAAATAATGTCAAGATAACATGAGTTGGTAGAAGAATTACCAACAGTTGATATAGATCGATAAAAAATTAAATGTGTTAGAAAATTACACAATGTCAAAGGCAGTTATAATAAAAACAAATATCCAATGTCAAAAGTAAAATTGTAAAACGACTCGAGGGGTAAAATCGGACTCGAGTCGCATCACTGCTGCTGCATAAAACCATCCCCTCTTTTCTGTCACATTTTACAATGAATTTCTAGAACCACTCAGTACTTTTTCATGCTTATAAGTCTTATACCCAACGACTTCAATAAATAGACACGCGATCTCAATAAGCATGTTCCAAATTCAGTTGACGCAACCTACCGCCACCTAGTATCGATGTGTAGAAGTTACGTATTGCAAGCATTACAAGCGTAATGGACTTTTTCCGCCTTTGCTTCGTAATGGACTTGCCCATAGAAAGAAAATTTATTATATTTCCTAATCGCGTTGTTAATTATTTTTACGGCGAAATAGACTTAATAAAAAACAAAGCAAATTTACGCCAAAGAATCATACAATACTCGCTGATTCTGATAAAACAAATAATATTAGGCAGACAAATTTACGTGTGTTCGCGTGACAGCTGTCAAGTGGACTAATGACAGTGTGGTTCCGGAACCACAACTCGTGTAACCATGTTGTTCTTCTAAACAGCGCACCTAGTACGTAGTGCATATATACAAGATGTTGATCTGTAACCGTGCCATATTTCTAAAACAAATGATAAAAATGTGCTGAGTCATCTAAAAATACTTGAAACATTCTAAGATTATTTAATACCCAAATATTCATTTAGAAACATAGCGAGGGTTTGAGAATAAATCCCGAACGACTCTGAAAATAAATAATTGGCGGCATTGTCAATGGGTGGAAATACCTACAAATTGTTTTGGTTGTTTCTCACGCATCGTTTTTGTGTCTCACGCGACACACGGAGGGAAATTCTTTGTTTACAAATAGGTATTTAAAAAAAATAAAAAATGGTATTGATTTTTTTATTGATTCGTGTTCAGTACCAGTGGTATAGTCACCTTCTTAAATATCGCACGAATGCAGATCAACATGTTGTATATACATAAATCAATGCTTAAGATGATGATGTTACACGTAAGCGTAACACATGTCCACGCACGTGGCGTGTTTCCAGGCTACCTGAAGTCGTGGGCCCCGGCAGAGACGGCGGAGGCGGGCGGCGCGGCGGAG
This sequence comes from Asteroscopus sphinx, assembly GCA_949699075.1. Classification (NCBI taxonomy): domain Eukaryota; kingdom Metazoa; phylum Arthropoda; class Insecta; order Lepidoptera; family Noctuidae; genus Asteroscopus; species Asteroscopus sphinx. The sequence continues at coordinate 465,869 of OX453002.1, read as the reverse complement.
GCGGCGGACGACGGCGAGCAGTGCAACCTGTCGTGCCTGGTGGCGGTGGCGCGCGCGCTGCCGGACCTGGCGCCGGCCGCGCGCGCCGCGCCGCTCACGCGCCAGCTGCAGTACGTGTCCCGGCACGCGCCCGATGGCAAGTTCCTGTTCGTCGATCAGAGGTTTCTAACTAATATCTTTTATATTACAAGACAGCAGTTTTTGAAGTAAAATTTCTTTAGGCACGCTTGACTTGCAGAGTTAGCTGTTGAATGCATTACGAAAAGTGAGGCGACGGAGGGGGTAGTGCGGGACGCGGGGAATGAGGCGCGCGCCAGGCCGGCAACGCCAGCGTATCGGTAAATACGCTGGCGTTGTATTATATGGGAATGCATAATAGTAGTCACACAGACAGCGAATATTATTTTGAGGAAAGAGGTAGGGGTCTTGAACGCCCCTTAGCGACTGCGACCTGATAAGATCTATTGTGACGCCTCTTGCAGCATTACAGCACTTCCCCAAGCTACAAGTCAATCATGACCTTGGGGGAGGAGGATTTGATCTCTTGCGTTAAGATGACGTGGCCTCCAAGATGCTGGCTTCTGATGTGGTGCACTGCATCACATTCGCATAGGATATGGATGGGCGTCTCATCCTTTTCGCGAGAAAACCTGCAAACTGTGGTATTACTGAGGCCCATCCTGTGAAGTTGTTTGTTAAGCTTGCAGTGCCTAGTAAGGGTTCTTGTCAGGATTCTTATCTGATTCTTGTTCAAAGAAACCGCTTCTTTCGTAAACCTTTTCTTGAAGCCCACAAGTAGCGTTTTTGAATATTCTTGGCCTGGGGAATTTTCCCAAAGGCTAACACTTTGTCAGTTCCCCAGTTTTTAAGGTGGGCTGTAGTGGTGCATTTAGGAATGCCACAGATTGGCTCCGGGCCCATAGTGGGGCTTTCAGCACCAGCTCTAGCCAGTTCACCAGCGGTTTCGTTGCCCCAAATGCCACAGTGTCCATACCATACTAGTGCCACCGAGTTTGCCGCTCCTAGTGAGTTCAATAGCTGGACACACTCCTTTACAAGTTTGGAGTAAATTTCCTCTGAATTTAAGGCTTTTAACGCTGCCTGGCTGTCAGAGAAGATGAAGATTCGCCTATTAGTATAGGTCCTCTGTAGACTTAAACGGACACATCCAATAATGGCAGATAATTCCGCTTGAAACGTGGTGGTTACTGGCCTAGGTTGGCGATTTTTTTTACCTTTGGCCGCTCACCGTGGAATCTAGCTCCTGCTAGACCCTCTTTTTTGATCCGTCGGTGAACCAAACAACATCAGTGGACTGAGGCTGGCCTGGCGTGTCGTCCTTCCACTCAGTCCTCTGAGGTATACCCTAAACAGTCAGTCAAAGCTGTATTCTTTTAACATTGCATTAGTGGGCATGGCAATGAAGTCTTTTTTCATAAGGTTCTCCCGCAGTGCCCTCATGGCAGTCGACTTCCATCTTGTCCTTCCCGCAATTCTGGCCCTTATCATTGTTGCCCTAGCGTTCATTTGCACCTGCACATGCAAAGGAACGAGATTAAGCAAAGCCTCAAGTGCAGCGGTCGGAGTCGATGCAATTGCTCCTGTTGTTATGAGACACGCGAGTCTCTGGAGGCTTGAGAGAGAATCCCTGCAGGTAGTCTGATGGGTTTTTCCATGCCATGCGACACAGCCATAGGTTATCATGGGCCTTACTATGGCAGTGTACAGCCACAGCGTTGCCCATGGTCTAAGGCCCCATTTCGAGTTGACCAGTCAGCAGGAAGTTCCCAAAGCAATTTTTGCTTTCCTTGTCACATTTTTAATATGTGCATTCCACGTAAGTTTTTGGTCTAGGATAATGCCTAGATATTTGACCTCATCCGAAAAGTTGACCGCTTTACCGAAGATGTTTGGTGGTTTTAAGCCATCCAACTTCCTTTTCTTTGTAAAAGGTACAATGACAGTCTTGTCTGCATTGACCGAGAGTTGGGAGTCTTTGCACCATCATTCGATTATTCTACAGGCCGTTTGCATCAGATCGGAGATGACTGATTGGCATATGCCAACGGTAATCACTACCAGATCGTCCGCGTAGCCTTGCGTGTAATAGCCAGCCCTATTGAGCTCGCTCAGAAAGCTGTCAACAACTAATGACCATTCTAGGGGAGACAGGACGCCCCCTTGTGGGCAACCCCTATTTAGTCTCATCCTTATGGTTGTACCTAAGAGAGATGTCGACAAAAAAAAAAAAAAAAATGAATTTCGAATTTCGACCATTGCGTGACCTCTCGTTCTCATAAACAGCCACAGACTAGTAAGCCTAAAGACGCCGCATAAACAGAGTTTGCATTACACAGTAGTAAAATGTTGGCGCCCACCTGGGGGCGGACGACGCGTTATGATTGGTCGGCTCAAAAGTTCGGTGGTATGATTGGTGCCGCTCGCTGACGGAGTGACGTCCTCATTGGCGGCGGGACGAATGTTAAGCTCGATGACCGGGGGTATCCGACTAAGTGGCGTTTTAACGCTTATTGATCTGTGTAGATAGCTAAACATAAACAAAAACTTAAACTAACTAACTTAAACTTATATATAATATTGGGCGATTAGTGCAAAGATTGAAAAGCGATGTCTACGCTTTTAATTTCCTTAAACTTACCCCGTTTCAAGTTTTCGCTTTATATTGGCCGTGGTCACGAGCAGACTGAAGTAATGCGGGTGTCATTGTTTTGAGCGGCGGGTGTTTTCACATTCTGTTTATTAAAATTACCAAGTTTATCGTTTATTGCATACCCACCAAACAACAAGTAACATTTCTTGTCGATCGTAATTTCAGAGTAACCTTAGCGCTGGGTTTCCTGCCCCAAGAACTCCTGGGTACAAGCCTGTACGAGTACGTGAGTGGTCCGGAGCTGGGCGCAGTGGCGCGGACGCACAAGACCGCGCTGCTAAGTCGGGACCCGCTGCAGACCCCGCCCTACTCCTTCCGCCGGAAGGATGGCTCGCTCGCGCGCATACAGACACACTTCAAGCCTTTCAAGTTAGTATGGTTCTGGTTATAGATGGCTCATTCCATGGTATAATAAGATGTTTCACCAGGTATTCTCTTCCCGCGATGACAGCGCGATGCCTCCAAGCTACGTCACGATCAGTGCTGCCATTGATTGATGTCTTCAATATATTTGAGGAAATTTTTGTTCATAATGAATATAAAATAAATTCCTAACTAGCCTATTTGTTATCTGGTGTTATTCATCTAATTAGTTATATAGGAAACTGTAACAAATTACTAGGTCAAAAGTGATTCTTTATAGAAGCGAGTAAATGAAAAAATGCATTTTGCTCAGGTAATTTATTTACACGAAGTGGCAGCACATCTAACTGACAAGTGTCACGCTAACAGCCCGCTATTGGATCCACAGCCGATGACGTAGTATGGAGGCAATCACGTGACCTAGCTGTCACGGGAAGAGAGTACCTGGTGAAACATCTTATTATACCATGGCTCATTCAATCCCTGTGTAAGCGCATTGCTCTCTTAAACTTCCGTAAGGTTTATTTTGACGTTACTCGCAACTAATTTCCTTATCAACTAAATTCACTGCTGCCATATTGACTGTTGTAATAATAGCACTGGTGTTGATGCTGGTGTTCTTACCTTTATATGATCATACCAGCCTGACAACGTGTACCGCTGAATGGCACTCCTACCAAACCGGTACACCAAGAAGTTATCAGAGAACTTTGCCATAATAATATCTTGCTTGGCAAACTAAAACAACACCGTTTCACCATTATATGATCGTATCAACTCGGAAACTTGTAGTGTGCTGACAGAATGAATTACTACATATTATTAATACAGAATTTATTTAATTTAGATAATTTTAGATTACAGAATCTGGTAAACCAGATGTTTTTGTGCCCTACTCATGTTTGATACTATTATTCTACTGTAACACATTTTGAACACTATGAAAGCAATAAATGATTATGAATGGGACCATCAAACCTTTTGTCGTTTTGTACGAAACCCACCAGTAGAGCAGAGCTGACCTATGCTTGGCTGGCTTCTTTAAAGAATGTCATATACATTAATTTCTGTCCAATCAAAATCCAATTAAATAATTGATGTAACTGCCACTTACACAAATTTCAACGTTACATCCGTGAAATCCAAGTTGAATTCAGAATGACATAAACGGTTTAAAAGGTCGTAAAAATATTTACGTTGCAAAGGAAACTGATGTTTATATCTTTTAAAATAGGGTTTCTATTCCGAAATCATATAAATTGTAAATTTGATTGACATGTACTTTACTTACTTATGATGTGACGCTCAGGAACCCCTGGACGAAGGACGTGGAGTGCCTGGTAGCCAACAACACGATAGTGTCGGAGTCGCATGCGCAGGCGCACTCCGACTCCGCACAGTCTTCCTACGAAGTGTACAAGCAGAGTGAGTACACATACAGCTCAACACTGGGCGTGGGCCTCCAGAGCAGGGACGATTGTCGTTTTCTGTTGCGATACGACGTCTGTGGTCTAGTGGTTCGAGGTTCGGACTGCTGATTACGAGGTCGTGGGTTCGATTCCCACAGGACACAAATATTTGTTTGATGAACATAAAAATAAATAAGTGTTTGTGTTGGTCTGGGTGTTTCTTATGTATTTACAAAAAAAAAGTATTATAAGTATTATATCCATTGTCTAGTACCTATAGTACAAGTTCTGCTTAGTTTGGGACTAGATGGTGATGTGTAAAATGTCATTAAAATATTTATTTGTTATTATTATAATGAAGAGTGTCCTGACGTTTATTGGTTTCTTTGTGGGGAGAGTCGATTGTTTATCCCGTCATATTAGCAATACTGACGCATGAATAAGCTGTATCTGTAGGCTTTAGCTACCCGTAACTGTCCAATGAAATTGATAGAAGTTTTGGTGATCGTAGTTTATTATATAGTTTATTTATATACAAACACAACACTCAAAAATATAATACTGCTGTCTTACTCGCTTGTTTGATATGAGCATTTGCTGACGCAAAAGTATAACTATTGCATTTCACAAAGACGTGTCGTGCGACTTTCAAGAATTTTTAAGGTTCAAATTCCAATGACTCACGAAACTTTGTAAAGTGCGTCAATTATAAGCTTCTACACATTTTATTGTCTTTTTAAGACACTATATATTATGAGATTTGAAGTAATTAAAAAACACTAAACATAACATACACGTTTAGTCAGAAGACAGAGTTGCTCACACTGTAGTATCTCATACTCAAACTCTTACGTAATACCTAATACGTTATACGCGTGTAGGTGTATTAGATATGTGCATATTGTGTATAGTTAGTAAGTGTGAGTGTAGTGCGTGTAACACGTGTGTGAACGTGGTAGCGCGTCCTGGGGCCTTCCTCCCGACTGGTTCGAGTTCTGAACCAAATCGAGCTAGTGTCAATTCCCATAGGAACTGACAGTAAAACCTCTAAGGAATTGACATTACCTCTATTTGGACCAGCACGCGTAGCACGACCACTGCAGGCAAGAGATTTCTCTACGACGAAGAATAAACAAACCTACATTGTATAGAACTTTATCTGTCATTTTGTCTATTCTTTCGTAGACAAAACGCTTGTCTACAGTGGTCATGCTATGCCTGCAGAACTCGAACTAGTCGGGAGTAAGGCCCCTGTAGCTGGTGCGCTTTCAGAAGCGGACGTGGAGATGCAGCGGCTGATCGAGTCGCAGGTGGAGTCGCACAAGATCGGCAGCGCCATTGCGGAGGAGGCCCTCAGACGATCCTCCACGGAATTCTCGCCAGACCTGCCGCAACACCTGCTGCAGGATGCCGTCTTCACCCAAAACGTATGTCATAGTATCATCCTCGTCCACCTAATTATCAGAATTCAATATCTATCAATAACACCAAAAATAGTTTGTATTTCCCGAAAAAAGTTATTCGAAATTTATCAAAGACACTAGCGGCTAGTGACTAGCCAGTCAATCAGTTCTCTTGTAAAGTTATCGACTTACGGCCAAAATTAATATCCAATCTATCCACGATTTACCCTACTAGAGATAGAAATTTTACATATTTTGTATGGAACTTATGTCAAATTCCTATCTCTAGTAGGGCAAATCGTGGATAGATTGGATATTAATTTTGGCCGTTAGAAATTTTGATAATTAAACCGACGACATGAAAACATCCATAATTTTTTGAAAAAACAACTGCGCGACCCTGCAAATTCACCTCTTAGTTCTACTATACTCACATTCATTATGTTCATTTACGTTAAAAGTTTACTCCAGAATCCCGCAAACTGGTTTGACATTTCAAAAACGTCAAATCTATCCAACCCTTACAAAGGTCAAAAGGCTAAGCGTATGCGGCAGCGCTGGACAGAGCAGATTTTGTAACGTATTAACAAGTACAGGGCCCTCACGTAATTTCATGACGCGCCGATCAAGTTGCAGTGACGCTGCAGTTCGTAACTGACTGAGCGACCGCCGAAGATAAAAGAATACGAGAAAAGCGTTGTTTTGATCAAAACTTAATGCAACTGCACTTTTTTAGTTGCATGATTTGGCCTACTGTGCTGCGTAAGCCGCGATGTAGGCACGTAAAACGCAGACATATGTCAAATATCATATTTATGTCTGCTTCAACAGCCGTGTCCTGCGAATTCTGTACTGAGCTGTGCTACATCGCCTGCGTCTCAGTGTACGCTTAGTCTATTTGTGTAAAATCACGCTACCTTTTAAAGGTCAAACAAGCTCTCAGGATTCTGGAGTCAACTATACTGCTGACCACTAACCTACAAATAAATGATTAGTGATCGAAGTTGGTTGTTATTAGCCATCGAGTATTACACTATAGAGACGTCGACAGTACTGCTTTGTTTGTAACCAATTCTGCCAATTTTTGACTAGACATAACGCGCTGGTGGCCTGAATTTATCTGTGCGAATAATAGAACAGTTTTGGAATTGCAGAGCCCGTTCTTCATCTTTATATGGTTTAATACTCGATGTTATTAGCAGACAGGAGGAAACCTCTTGCTCTCAGCCGCTTTTACGGCGCGTACGGGTGGGGATAGGTGCCCTATTTGCTTACCGAAAATTTATTTTTTGATATAATATTGGCTTAAATATACTTCTACTACATCAAGTCGTATTTATTTTGTCGCTTCATCATATATTTTGGGTTAAAAGTGCTTTAGTTATTGTTCTAAGGTTCAAAGTAATAAAGGTGTTTCCACAATTTTTTTTTATCATTTTTACTTAGTTTTGCCAATACTTGTCAAAAAAGTAAAAAAAAAACCATTTCAGCGGGGGTAGAGAGCATCAACACTATATGGTATTATGGTCCTCTCAACACTCAGCTTAAATATCCTCATAAAACACGTGTTCACGTTTGTTTCTAGTAAAAGACTCACCATCACACTCCATATAAATAATAGAGCTAGCTTCCTAACCACACTTAAGTGGAGTGGCCTAGGATCCATGTTCACGTGACTCCAATTCAAAACTTTATTGCTGAACAAAGTAGGTACTTAAATATAAATTGCAAGATATAGAGTGAATGTGCAGTTCACTATGTTCTACCAATTAAGGCATGCAAAATTATATTATAGTAGACAAATTATAATGATTATGGATGAATATAATATTATTATTATTGTAGGTATGTCAAAAATTATGTCAACTCTAATATTTTTATTTTTTATTTTTTTATGGTATAGGATGGTGAAACGAGCTAAAGGCCCACCTGATGTTTAGTGGTTACCTTTGCCCATACCAACTGCAATACCACCTAGGCTGTTACCTAAATGGTACCGCAAGTCGGTTCGCCAAACTGAGACATGAAGGTGGAAAGTCTCATGTGATTGTAATTATATTATAGAAACAAATCGGACCTCAAAAGCATTCACCTCAATGTCAAAAAAATATATTACAATATCATAATAGTATCATATATTTCTATCAGACAGGTACTCATTTAACGTGTAATATGGCTTATTTATTAATAGATTTACCAATTGTATTGTATTGTTCTCCCCTCATACAGTGGCCACTAAAAGCAAACGTGGTGTACGAGCAGGCGTCGCTCGTGGACAACCTGCTGGTGGACCTGGCGCCCTTCTCGCAGGTGCGCAACAACGTGCCGCTCAGCGCCGCCGCCGGGGGCAGCCCCCCGCCCGCGCCGCGCGCCGCCTCCCCGCCCGCCGCCTCGCCGCCCCTGCCGCCGCTCGGCCTCGACGGCAACGGGGAGGCCGCCATGGCCGTCATCATGAGCCTGCTGGAGGCCGACGCGGGACTCGGAGGGCCCGTCAACTTCTCCGGCTTGCCCTGGCCGCTGCCCTAAGCGACAATCGAACGATGCAGCCAGGTTTGAACACCCACATTTGTCGCAACGAATAAAATATTATTTCTTGCCCTATGTCACGTTTGTTCGCGCCTTTAAGGCCGACTTGAACGTGTCTTACGATGGCTCAGCTACCTACAGCTTCTTTAAGGTGAATGCTACAGGGTAGCCCGCGAAATTCAAAATTTTTGGCGTTTTTTGCAAATTGTAGCTTTATTTCGCGTTGTATATCGGTCAAAATATAATTGGCGGAAATAATAACAATATATCTACTGAATAATACTCATAAAAAATATTAACCTAGCTCTATAAGCTGTACAAGCTCGATAATATTAATTTACGATCAAATTATCGATTTTCGAGCTTGTACAGCTTACAGAGCTAGGTTAATATTTTTTATGAGTATTATTCAGTAAGTAGATATATTGTTATTATTTCCGCCAATCATATTTTAACCGATATACAACACGAAATAAAGCTACAATTTGCAAACAACACCAAAAATTTTGAATTTCGCGGGCTACCCTGTAGCATTCACCTAAACCCCCAGTTTCTGAAAAACTGGTCAATGCAAAAATTTACTAATCAGCTGTCAAATCTCAGGTCAAGCGTTGCGATTGTTTGTTAAGATTTCTGCCGGCCAATCACAGGAGCTGACATGAGATTTGACAACAGATAAAATTGATCAGCCTTCCAGAAACGGTTGGTAAGTCTGTTTTTATACAATACATGCTCATAACGACACCTACCAAATTTGCGTACCATTGTTTATAGGTAATTTTAAGTTATTATTATCATATTTTATGTTTCATGTTATCGCGCGCATGCATCGCATCGTACAACTTTATAATAATATGTTGTCTTACAGAGGCGACAAAATGTAACAATTTCGCGAGTCGAGATGACAAATAAAAAGCTTGTAAAAAGAACGGACACTTATAATAATGTCCTGTCAACGAATTATGTTAACAAAGAACCATTTAGCCTTGTCACATTTTGTCGCCTAGGAGAGACAGGAGTCGCTCTCATCCTCATGATAATGGAAAGGTGACATTTAATAGAGTAACGTTTCCACCAAGTGACCTTATTGTACAAACCACTAGTCTCGACCCACGTCGAGAACATAAGTTTAACTAGATAATAACAAAATCGTTTTTAATTAATTTTACTTTGTTTTTAAGCTAAACGAATTCTTAATCTTAATGAATCACCTAAGATCAATTATTAATATATGGGTACAAAACATAATAGGTAGATCGTAATAGAAATAAACATAGTACTGTGCAGCTGATGCCGCCGTCAGAGGTGCGTCCGTCGCCCGCCAGGGGCGCTGACGAGTCTGAAGTGGCACATTTATGATTTAATCATCTAATTCAACTATGTGAAAAAAACTAAATACCTATAGGTATAGAAAAACAATAACAATCATATCATTATCTTCAAATCCCATGTAGTTCTTAAACATATCATTTTAATTATAAATCGGGTCATTGTTTATTTTCTAGGTACCTATGCATTTTTTATAAGAGTTACTTATGTAAGTAGGAAAAGGTTGTCGGGAAGATTATGCCCATTATCATTTTGTACAATAAATAGTCAAAATTATATTTTTTTAAGTTTGAAGAGGGAATTTTGTTAGTGTTATTGTAATCGTGTGTCATGATTTCCAACAACATAATATTAGTGGCCACACTTGTTATTACAGTGTTGCCAAGCGATAGGTTTAAAATATCGTCGCACGGTACTTTAACGGCCAAAATTAATATCCAATCTATCGACGATTTACCCTACTAGAGATAGAAATTTGACATATTTTGTATGAAGCTTATGTCAAATTCCTATCTCTAGTAGGGCAAATCGTGGATAGATTGGATATTAATTTTGGCCGTAAGTAGGTGCGATCAATCGTCAATCATCTCCTCGCAGATTTAACATTGTACCTAAACACGCTGGAATTGTATTGGTTGTCAGCCTTATCATTGGCCTATGTACTTGATTACATTGAACCATATGTCATTGTCATTTGTCATGTCACCAAAAATCTAAAATATTCACTACAATAAGTACAATATTTTGTTTTTATTTTATATGTGTAGCTTTGTAGCTGATGTAACTTTATGGTGTAGTTAAGTAGTAGTTGTAAGTTGGAAACACACTAGCGTGTCGTGGTGTGTCGTGACAGATTATACATCGTGTTAAATAAATAAAAAACCTTATTAGGGATTATTGTACTTATCAGTATGAACAACTTTTAGTATGAGACCGATCCTAAAATCGCGATAAAAATCTGCTGTTCAATACATTTTGTCGATTTATGTGGACACAAATGTAGGAAACACCTGATATTTTTTCGCGATTTCAGGTTTGCTCCTATAGTAAAAGTTGTTCATACTGCTGAGCATAATGACCCCTTAAGAGGTTTGTAGACGTGTGTCGTGACGCCTTTCACAATAATGTGTCTCTAAGCCCCAAGTACTAAAACGACACTTAACTTTAAGACGTTCTGTCGTTTTAAGGGGCATGTAGCAGCCAAGTGGCGCCCCATCAGTAAAAAAATTATTACCTACTCGCTGCATACGAAATTTCGAAATTTCGTTTTTAACTATTGAAGTACTGGGGGCCTAGTACGAGTTTGACACTTACGAATACTTTCATAGTTTTCGTCGACTTTCATTCATAAATCAGTAGTTCCTTCTTGTATCCGCCAGGGGCGCTACTGAATTATGAATGACAGTCGACGAAAATTATTAAAGTATTCCTAGGCCCCCGTAGTTTAAAAACTAGTAACTCTGTTAGAGTTCACTGTAGTTGTAGAAAGAAAAAGGGCAAAAAGTGGCCGTTTTTTGCTGGCTGCACTTGGCTGCTACATGCGCCTAAATGCAAAGTCACAGTGACAGCATGAGACTTAAAATTGAGTTTCGTTTGAGAATTTGACTGTAACCCTACTAAATGTATGAAACCGATACGCGAGGCGACAAACCACGTCACGCTAGTGTGTTTCCAGATTGAGTGTAGGTCGAGGGCCGTCCACTGTTTACTTTTCTATGGACGTCATGGTCTAGGGAGTTCTATACTCATTAATCTATAGTGGTGCTGATTCTCTTGTACACCGCAATAAATAATTTTAATCACGTTATATCTCTGACAAATGTCATTGAAAGAGGACACAAAATATTTAGAACTGTAAAATAGTCTACCATCATCCTCCTGCCCTAGTCCCAATTTATTTGTATTTTTCTTCCATACATCTCTATCAGCCGTCATCTCCGTGTACACTTTCTTTCTATTCATATCATCTTTTACACAATCCATCCATGTTTTCTTCGGTCTGCCTCTTTTCTTATAGCCATCCACATTCATACTTAAAACTTTCCTCGTAACATGCTCCTCATTCCTCCTCATCACATGTCCATACCATGACAGTCTGTTGCTTCTTAACTTCTCTGTCACTGGCGCTACTTTCAGACTCCCTCTTACATACTCATTCCTTATCCTATCCATTATCGTTACACCACACATTCCTCTTAACATTCTCATCTCAGCTGCATGCACTTGCCTTTCATTAATTCCTTTCGTAGCCCAACATTCCGATCCATACAAGACTGTAAAATAGTCTATGCCCTTGTAATAATTGATGGAAAAACAGTCGTGAATTCGTCGTGATCTATGCCGATGGTGACTAAATACACATTTGAAGCCAGTGGACTTATTTGACAGGGCTAAAATCTTGTCCTTTTCTAATGCTTTTAGTTCGAAAATGAGACTAATTAGTTTATTTCGTAACCAGTAGAATTAGCACCAGTATCTAAATTCAGTTGATATACAGATTGGAATTTAAAGGCGGACACTGGAGGGAAAGTACTTACCTACCTGCCACTTAGGCATAATAGATTATAAGTATTAACATATGTAAAATGACATCTGTATAAACTCTATTATAACCCCCTTACTAATAAACGTTGTATAGCGGCTGTATAGTTACACCATGCTTTGTCTTCTTCTTTCGAATGTCAAATTACTGATGACAGAAAGTGAGAAATCGTTGTGTAACTATTCAACCGCTATACAACGTTTATTCGGAAGGTCATAAGTGGATAAATAGCTATGATTAAATATTGAATGATAGCGAATTTTACTTGAAGGAAACATTCCTTTATATTAAAAAATAAGTAAAGATTTTTAAACTGGCTAGCCTCAGTAAACCTTTAGTCTCAGTATACCACCAACACCAACAGATACAGTCGATAATAATCATAAAATCACTCTAAAAATCATTGTGTTCTAGATTAAAATATGAAGACCACGAAATCTAACATAACTTAGGTTCATTTCAGTAAAATGATACAAGTTTTAAACTCTACCTCGTAAGAGGTAGACGACGCCCATGAAATATGAACAACAGTATTGTTGTTCATATTTCATGGGCGTCCTTTAATTTTAGACACTATACAACGTGTTATTTAAATAAATGAAAACCTCTTAAGGGGTCATTGTACTCATTGTATGAGCAACTTTAATTATGGGTCCAACACTGAAATCCCAAAAAAAAAAATCCGTTTTTGCATACACTTGTGTTCATATAAATAGACAATATGACGCCTGGTTTTTTTGTCGCGATTTCTGGTTTGGTCCCATAGTAAAAGTTATTCATACTGATGAGTGCAATGACCCCTTAAGAGGTTTTCAGTTATTTCAATAACACATATTTGCAGCCATCAGGCAAGCTAGTTTAAAAATTAAATAATTAATAATGAAAACGTATACCTACTTCGTTTTAAATAGAAAGGAATGTTTCCTTTGAGAATAATTAGGTTTCTTTACAGTGAGCGCCTTTAAATTCTATTCTGTATGTATATAGTATGTGTGTGTTGAGATATAATCTCCATAATATGCAATCCATAACATTTCTATATTAGTGTCTATCTATACCGTGTAACAGAGATTAAACCTTGTGTCATTGTATTATGTCGCACATAAATGCAGTCAACAATAGTGCCACATAATAATAGTCATGTTGTATTGTTGTTTTGATTTTGTTCAGTTTATTAAAATAAAGTGTTTTGGATATCGTGTTTCATTCATGCTAAGCTGTGCGTTTCATTTCCTAACTCCCTTGGGGGTTTATTACTGTGAATTCAATTAATAAAATTAAATAATAACGTAATGGTAGACGAGAAATAATAATATAGTGACGTATAATTCTCAAATGGCGTTAGCAAGCACTTCATAACAATAACTGGAATATCGTTCTGAGAGGCAAGTAATCCAACCATAAACTGCAAATGCACATTTTTTTTTCAATAGTGCAAACACCCCAATTTAAGATTGAAGTTTTTAAACTTTCGATAATTTCACTCGTTGAACTATATTTACGGGACTTTTCGCGCACAATGAAATCAAAACAAAACAAACATTTTGACTAACCTTCACGTTTCGGCCAGGTTGCTTGGCTGTGGTCACGAGATGTTTGTTTTGTTTTGATTTCACTGTGCGCGAAGTCCCGTAAATATAGTTTAATATATCTTAGATTATTATTTTTACTAAATCACTAAATACTAGATTGCCTCGTTGGTCTAGTAGTTGCAAGCGCGACTGTTGAGCGTGGGCTCCTGGGTTCGATTCCCGGGTCTAGCAAAGTGTTATTGGGGGTTTCTTCATTAGGAAATTCTCAGTAGCAGGCCGGAGTCTGGATTTGTGCCCGGTTAGTGGCAATAGGCTTCCCCCTATTACATGGGACTATAACATAACTGGCGAAAAGTGGGTGTGCTATACACCTCTGCCTAACCCTTCGTGAAATACAGGCATGATGTTGTGTAAATCACAAAACTAAATGTTTTTAGAGTTACTGTAAGTTCCCCAGTGGGAAGAGGAAAGTGAAGAATGTTGTGTAGGGGCTACCTGATGCACTGACACTCATCAAGCCGAACTTCCTGGCCTTCATTTAATAGTACAAACTTATTATATTACCCACTGCTTATGGAGGGAGAAAGTACTACTGTGGTCTATATCTGCGACAAATTTAATAGCAAGGATACATAACACATTTACGGCCAAAATTAATATCCAATCTATCCACGATTTATCCTACTGGAGATGGAAATTTGACATATTTTGTATGGAGCTTATGTCAAATTCCTATCTCTAGTAGGGCAAATCGTGGATAGATTGGATATTAATTTTGGCCGTTATTTGTCAATCTAACAACTACAATTAGTTTTTTTTTTACCCAAAGCAATATGACAACCTCTGTGGTCTAGTGGATCTAGCATAGAAATAGATAGAATGGTTGTAATCACAATTTTACTTGCGATTCATGCGTGGCAACTTTCCGAACAAACTGCGCCTTACATTTTGACGACATTGTTTTTAAAAAAATAATTTTAATCAAATGTATGTACTTTACAGCTTTTGTTTCTGCTGTTAGAAACAACACAATAAGGCATTTTTGCGAGTCACACCTTAGCGTGCTGAGAAAGGCTTTGAAATATCCTGCACTATGGTGCTGCCACGCGCGCCCTGACCACATGGCCATTCTATCTGTGTGTGAGTGTTCGATTCCCACAGGACACAAATATTTGTGTGATGAACATAAGTGTTTGTGTTGGTCTGGGTGTTTCTTGTGTATTAAAAGTATGAATATACAAAAAAAATAAAGCATGTAAGTATTATATCCATTGTCTAAAATTAGTACTCATAGTACAAGCTCTGCTTAGTTTGGGATTAGATGGTGCTGTGTAAAAATGTCCCAAATATTTATTTATTATTAATAGTGTACGAAGTTACCTACACATATCAGACTGTTCAGTCAGGTCATCACAAATTAAGTTTACTTGCACTACGCGCAGCCTGGTCTAGGTGGAGTGATTGTTATATCTTTGGAGGATATAATGGTGCCAAATCAAAGTCCCAAAAACAGCAAAATAACATTTTTATAAAAAAGGAATGTTACAAGGACAGATGTTCCGAGGCAAGTGAAGTTAGTACTACATTTTGTATGAAAGATAAAAAAAAAAGCGCCCACACATATTTTTATAATTACGCATGTTGTTTTGCTATGCGATATCTTGAAGGCGTTAAGCCTGAACAGTGATAACCGGACAAAAATAAATCAATCACATAGATATCAACTAATTTTTATTTGAACAGTTTCATACATTATATAAAAGTGGTAAGTATTCTCTACTGACATGCGTACTACTGCTTCAAGCCTACTTCATTAATGACTCTACGGTACTAAGAGTACGGACCTATTGAAGGCTTTGTGACAGCGCGCATTATCACGGTGACATGACAATGAGGGGACTACGAGGGGCGACGCGAGCTACTCCATGCTGTCACCGTACTTGTTGGTGGAAGCCGCGGCGGGGCCCGTGGGGCGCATGCGCTGCACCGCTGGCGGCGGGCCCAGCTCCGTCCTGCAACAAGCGCACTCGTCAGCACGGCACGCCGCGCGCCCTCGCTTGCAAGCGGCACACTATGTGTTTACAGCCAGAGCGAATCAATACATACTACAACATTACTTTAAGAGCGGATTGCATTACATTATTTCTAGTTCTGGTCTGGGGCCTTACTTCCGACTGGATACAGTTTTGTATCAATCGAATCTGAAATAGAGTTATTGTCAATTCGTACTCAGTTTAGGGTTGATAAGTGAAGTGATTTAAAAAAAAAAAACAGTGATATAAATCATTTTTTTTTCCATAAAATTTCATTGATTTATTTAAATCATAATGTTATGAGACTAGAAAAGAAAAATTCATATTAAAAATTAAACAGTTTTTATTTTTTACTGAATATTGAATAAAATGGCAATAGCAAACTACAAATAGTCAAAAAAATCGGAACTATTGGGATTTTTAGACAATATTTGGAATGTTATCAGTTATGAGTATGTAAATAATAAAAATCAAGTGAGTCAAAAAAATCTGTCAAACAAAAAAATCATGATTTTTATCAACCCTGCACCAGTTCCTCTAGGAATTAACATTAGCTCGATTTGGTTCAGGATTCGCAAATATTTGCAATCCACTCGTAAATGTTTTTAAATTTTACTATTTACTAATGAAAATTTTAATCCTTGCTCATTTTGAGCAAAAGTAATGAAAACAAAAATGTTTAGATAGACAAAGCAAACCTATACAATGGTGCCTACAGATTTGTTCGACTAACACAAACAATCAAACACTAGCTCGGCAGGCGGCGAACTCAGAAACTAAGGTTAAATGTAAGTATTGAATTTGACATATTGTTGCTATACAAGGTGTCCCATCGCCAAGCCCATCGCAATGCTACATGCATGGATGAAAAGAACTTTAAATATTGAAAGTAGGTTTTACTTCTTGTTGCTGAGAAGGTTAGCTCTAGTGTCGGAGATTTCAGACCGCTCGAAGTGTCCGTGACATGGCAATGTCAGAAAAGGTTACTTTTAGGGTTCCGTAGTCCTACAAGGAACCCTTATAGTTTCATCATGTCCGTCCGTCTGTCCGTCTATCCGTCTGTCCGTCTGTCCGTCTGTCCTAATCCTTTACAGCTTAATAACTTCTACAGTTATAAACATAAGTAAATGAAATTTTGTTAAAAAATGGTTTAGATATAGATCTCAATTTTAAAAGAATAAAAAAATCTTAATAACGTATTTTAGGGGTGGCGCCCATACATGTGAAATGGGGATGGAAATGTTTTTTTCGCTGCACCCCCTCTTGTGGGGTATCATTGAATAGGTCTACTAAAATGAAGGTAATGTTTCATACATCACTTTTTTATCAGGTGTACCATCTGCGAAATATAGCCCACCAAAGTGGCTTACAATGTGTCCCCCCCCCCTGCCATTTCCAAACTATGCAACTTAGAAACTTTTAATCTTCCATGTTCATAGACTTTTATAAAAACTCTCTTTTAAAATTATTTCGAGTATAATGTGATTATAATTTTTTGAGTTATAGTGAGAAATCTGAAAAATACTTAAGACGTCCTAGTTCATAGGTCATTGACCTTAGAGAAAAATGATCGTAGCAAATAATGCTTCTTTAGTTACTTTCTATTTAAAAAAATCACAAAAAGAAACTTTGTGTTTAATATTGATAACACAAAGTAACAGCGCCACCTATCGCTAAATTTAAGAAGTGTTTTGTATCAATATATGACACACTTCTTAAATTTAGCGCTAGGTGGCGCTGTTTGCAAAAACTAAAATAGCATATTCGATTTGATTATTTTGTAATTAGACCTACTTAAGGAACCCTATAATACTGAGCATGGCCCGACATGCTCTTGGCCGGTTTTTTACGTTAGAGATGGGTTACTATTTTTTTGAACGCATACTATTGTAGACGATCTTAAGCCGACCTTTGGCAACCACCAAAAATCGGAAAACGACCACCGGGTAACCACAGGGTAGTTTCGTAGTCAGTACAGGTTAAACAGAACTATTATAAGACATCTGAACCCAGAAACGATGTATTTTCAAAATACTAAGTTAGTTTTGCAGTTCATTTGAGTAATTGTATACGGAATTTTTATTAACTTTTTACGGACAACTATACAAAGTGGAGATGACAATACGACATCTCGGAACGTGCCCACAAAAAATACGAAGAAGTGGAACTGGAACATATAAACTAATTTGTCAGAACTAAAATTGTTGCCATTCCTTTCTTGCATCTACTATTAGTAAAAGAGAGCGACAGCTTAAAATAATATTAGTTTGTGAACAGGAGAATCGACACCAGTGTTACTTTTAAATGAGTTGTATTTGCTAACAGATTATTCAATAAAATTATTCTGGATGGTATTTAAGTGTTTAGGATTCATAGCTTACTCAGTACGGGACACATAACTAACAAAAATTACCAATTTTGACCTTAATATTTCGTAAAAGAAACCCAGTGTCAAGTTTTTGAGAAAGCTCCCAATGTTTTGGAAATATATATTCAACAATACCCTACACGGAATTATCTAGATCTTACGTCTTCTTTGTCCATCCAAAGGTTGTCTGGAAGATATCGCTTTTAGCGATAAGACCGCCCATGTACCCATAATTTATACGTTGTTCCTGTTTACTACTATTTTCATGGTGTACAATAAAATATATTCTATCTAAAGATTTATTTATAAGATTTTTTTATTTTTTTTATCTATCTACACGAGGGAATAATCACGCCCGCTTTACTTGACGGGGACAGATTTCTGCTAGAACACGGACTGCTTTCCGAAAAAAAAATCACAGTGTCCTTTACAATGATATGTTTGTTACAGAGATTTGATCCTCTTTATTGACCCTATTGATATCTACCAACAGAAGCCATAATATTTAGGATGGTACTTATTCGAGTTCTTCTTAATTCGGTTCCCGGCTCAGGCAAGAGAGTTTTTAATAATCTGTGAATGCAGAATTTCTTCGAGTGCAGAAAATAATATGAAGTAGGAATAAAATTTCATATTTCCAATACTTACTGTAGTTTCGCTCTGTGTGGCATTGCGATGGGACACCATGTATTTGCCTTTGCAAACAGGGTATGCAATTTGAGTACAATAAACGTGTTTAAAACTGATTATTATAGCTCTTGAATGATACTGAGCAACTCTGTAAGCACCGTTTAGCAAAAAGTAGACTTTTTACGTTGTGTTAGCGTAGCGCATGCTTTTCTCTCTCGATGCCACTACTATTGCTTCGTTTTCCGACGCAAGCAAGTAGTTACTCCGGAAACATTTACCTGTACGCAGAATAACTGCTTAAAAGTATCATGCATAAAATAAAATAAAATAAATAAAGAGCTCTTAATACTACTTCATATCTTGAGAGAAACGTCATTGGATTCATATCCGCTGCAAAATCCTGCTAGTTTTAAAATAAACATGTAATAAAAGCGAGCAAGGAGGGCGTGCTTTGAGTGGACGAACAACACAATAAACTACAAATATGCATAAATGACAAGACACAGGTATACAAAGTGAGTGAAACATTTTAACATGTACCTGTATGGATCCTGTTTAGAGTCTTTATAGTCTCCTCTATTTTTACGGCGCAGGTCGTCGTAGGAAAGACTTGGACTGTCACGCTTGGTCGGACCGTCCGGTCCTGGGGAGGCTGTGGAGTGTACAATATTAATTATACAAGGTGATCTCACAGGTATATAGGCACGTTCATCAATTATTAAGAATTTGCCCGAAGCTTAACGATAGACATTATTTTATATTACAGAGAAAAGGTAATTACAAAAATGGAGTTTGGATTGGAGGTATTTTTTGTTAATTCCGCCAAAAACTAGGTCGTCAAGTTTGTATGCAATATGCAGCATCGGCCTCCCAGCCCACAAAAATATGCACATGCAGAAGGTAAAAACATTACCCTCCTTCTGGGTCATTCGGATAAAAAGGCAGTTGGTAAAAAGGTTTAATAATTACGATGAAAACTGCTTCATTCATCCAGTGAAGGCATGCGTGGGATTCAGAGTCCAATATACCCAGATCGGGTGAAGGCGAAGTGTTTATTTCGGTAGGCCAGATTTTATTATTTATTTTTATGGCTAGAATGCAGTGCGATACTCGCGCTCCGACCAATGGTAATG
Organism: Asteroscopus sphinx; assembly: GCA_949699075.1. Lineage (NCBI taxonomy): Eukaryota > Metazoa > Arthropoda > Insecta > Lepidoptera > Noctuidae > Asteroscopus > Asteroscopus sphinx. The sequence goes on along the minus strand of OX453002.1, from coordinate 445,930 downwards.
GTAATGGGTTATCACAAATCATATGGTACAGTCTACCAAAGCATTTGGTATACAGGGTAGAGAGATATAAATGAAGTTTTCTCAGAAGATTATGGATGTTTTCGAGTGAAATATCATTTTTATAACGGACAAAGTTAAACTGTATTTATACAAAACCCTAATCAAACCATTCTATAATAACTTCCTGAGAAATCTTTATCTACATCTAGCGACTCTGTATACAGTGTATACTAATTGCTTTGTTAGACTGTACTGAATACCGCCACCTGCATGGTATAGGATAGGGATCTTCAATGTCTTTGATTTCAAGCGCCTGGAATATTTGCTTTTGAACCGACGAAAAAAAGGAGGAGGTTCTCAATTCGACGCGTATCTTTTTATGACCACGCATAACTTTTTACAGAGTGGTCCGATTTTGATAAAAAAAAATTTAATGGATAGGGTATATCTCGAAGTTGGTCCCATTTAAATTTCATAATCAACATCCACCCCTAAGGGTAGGAAAACAGGGGATGAGTGTTTGTTCACCCACTGAATTCTTATCTGTTAACCGATTCTGTTGAAACTTGGCACACATCAATGTAGTTCTAAACACTTCAACATAATGGAGACCTGGATCTAGATTTTAGTCACAAAAAAACTTAAAATAAAACTTTTTAACAAAAAATTGAACCGACGAAAACAGAAACTAAAAAGCGAAAAATAACTAATTATGAGTCGGCGCCAAACAAACAATCAACGAAGATCATTAAATTACTTTAAATCTATACTATAATAAAACTGTAAAGGTCGAAAAGTCTGTACATTGAGTTTTTTTTCGCGAAAACCGGCTAGGGGGACTAGAAATACGCTATAGAACACGAATCAATCGTTTAAAAAATTTATGTCTGTCTGTCTGTTTGTTACCTCATCACGTAAAAACGGCTGAACGGATCGTAATGAAACTTAGCATTTGTATTGGTATTAGTCTAACTTAAAATATAGGGTATGTTTTATCTGAATCGGTTGAGTAGATCCAGCGATACAGCTTGACCCCTCTATTGTATTAAGTTGCATACAAAGTAGAGGTCATGATTGTTGGTTGGATGCAGGTTCCTAAAAATACAACTGGATTCTATTAGTATTTATAGAAAATATAGAAAAACATAACATAGCCCATCACTGTCCCGCTGCTGGTCTGGTCTTCTTGGAATGAGAAGAGTTAAGGAACTGGATAATGTTAGTGTAATAGATTATCATAACATAATCAGCTCATTACCTACTGCCCCACTGCCGGGCACGGACCTCTTCTCGGAACGAGAAGAGTTAAGAAACTAGAAAATATAGAATAACATAACGTAGTCAACCCATTACTGTCCCACTGCTGGGTATGGCCCTCTTCTCAAAATGAGAAGAGTAAATGAACTGGATATTGTTAGTATTATAGAATAACATAACATTACCAGCCCATTACAGTCCCACTGCTGGACACGGTCCTCTTCTCAGCATAAGAAGAGATGTGGTTAGTGTTATAGAATAACTTAACATAATCAGCCCAATTACTTCCCACTGCTGGGCACGAGCGTCTTCTCAGAATGAGGGAGTTTAGGGCTAACATAACATAACATCACGCCTGTATTTCCCCAAAGGGGTAGGCAGAGGTGTATAGTACACCCACATTTCGCCAGTTATGCTATAAGTCCCATGTAATAGCGGGCGAGCCTATTGCCATTAACCGGGCACAAATCCAGACTCCGGGCTGCTACTGAGAATTTCCTAATGAAAAAACCCAATAACACTTTGCCCGACCCAGGAATCGAACCCAGGACCCCATGCTCTGCAGTCGCGCTTGCGACCACTAGACCAACGAGGCAGTATTAGTTTAGGGCTAATTCCATGAAATTCCATCACCTTAGCCGGTTGGTTGTAAAAACAAAATATGGTATTGTCGGTAAATAGTGTAGTCGTCTGTGTAGGCGATTAAATGTATATTAGAAGACATTGTGTTCATAAATATGACACGATGTTATTTTCCGACATCCACGCGGACGGAGTCGCGGGCACAGCTAGTATATAATAAAAACAACGTAACATCAAATACAACGTGAAATTTTTAACGATAAACAATAACTTTCCAAAAATGCGTTTTCCGCTCGGTCACTTGCAACTTGCATGCACTTTTCTTGTTAAAAGTTTGTTTGGCGCCGACTCATAATTAGTTATTTTTCGCTTTTTAGTTTCTGTTTTCGTCGGTTCAATTTTTTGTTAAAAAGTTTTTAGTTTCCGCGGGTCGTAACATAAAGGAAAACAATTTTCTAAAGTTTGCGACATTATAGATAGATAACACAAATTAAATTTAGCCAAACTATCGCTGGGCCGCAAATGAAGCTTTCCCCCGCCGCGTGTTGAAGACCTTTGGTGTAGGCTTTCAGCAGTACATGTCTTATATCACTTCACAAGTTGGTTACCTTGGTCTGCACGGTAGGTGTCGTTGTCGTTGAAGATCGGGCGGTCCGTGTCCAGGTCCAGCGAGCTGCCCGGCCCGGCGTCCGAGTAGATGTCGCCCGGGTTCGCGCCCAACATCGTGGAGCCCGGCTTTGGGGTTAGGGAAGTCCGACTGAAATGATTTCATCTGTTCTGGTTATGTTGGTAATGTGACAAACATAAAGTGCCACAAAAATCACATCACATTGCAGTCAAAAGAAAAAAAAAGGTGTCAGCAGCGAATTTCCGCGTGATTTACATGATGGTGTCGGTCGCAAAGTTAATGGCGACAAATCTGCTGTTTGGTTGGCCATAATTTGAATCATTTAAAGTTACGTCAGTGCGAGCGAGAAAGTATAGTCTGTTGTATTTACATTTTACATTAATATGTTTTTATTATACTATATAAGATATTGCTGACGTCACCCAAAGACGTACCATAGTGAAGGATAATTTCGATACCACGAGCAGTGTTCACGGTAGCTTAGTGGCTAAAGCACTGGCGTACTGAGCCAGGAGTCGCAGGTTCGAATCCTGCTCGTGAGCGATTTTTTCTTTTCACAATTTCATCATCATCATCATCATCATTTCAGCCGAAAGACGTCCACTACTGGATATAGGCCTCCCCCAATTAAAGGGGGGATATGCCATAATCGCCACGCTTGGCAGGCGGGTTGGCGATCGCAGTTGGTTGGTTAAATACTCAGAGAACGCTGCTGCCCATCCTCTGGTGAATCCCTTAGTCGCCTTTTACGACACCCATGAGAAGAGATAAGGGTGGTGCTATTCTTTAAGTCCGGCACCACACGGACTAGTCCGGCACCACACGGACTACACAATTTAAATCTTTAGATTTCGCTTCGCATGCGTAAATGCGTTAAAAATAATAAAATAATTGTATTTCAATTCAAGACCTTTCAGTATTTTTAACCGACGAAAAAAAGGAGGAGGTTCTCAATTCGACGCGTATATATTTGTTTTTTTTTTTATGTATGACCACGCATAACTTTTTTCAGAGTCGTCCGATTTTGATAATTCTTTTTTTAATAGATAGGGTATATCTCGAAGTTGGTCCTATTTAAATTTCAAAATCAATACCTAACTATAAACTAATTTAAATAACTAATTATGAGTCGGCGCCAAACAAACAATCAACGAAGATCATTAAATTACTTTAAATAAATAATAAAAACAACATAACATCAAATACAATGTGAAATTTTCAAAGATAAACAATAACTTTCCAAAAATGCGTTCTCCGCTCGAACACTTGCAACTTGCGAGCACTTTGCTTGTTTGTTTGGCGCCGACTCATAATTAGTTATTTAAATTAGTTTATAGTTAGGAAAAGACTAAAAGCTTCATTTTATTTTTCGCTTTTCAGTTTCTGTTTTCGTCGGTTCAATTTTTTGTTAAAAAGTTTTATTGATCACTGTAAATGTGTGCATAATGTAGCCATTAATGGCATAGTGTCAGATCGATGGGTTTCCTCCTATTATCGTCGAGCCTAAACATAAATATCATTATTAATTAGTTTACTGCAGTGAATTTGCCTCACTCATTAACCTACATCATTCTCACACAATTATTTTTAAATCATGTAACAAACCATTGTGCAGTTGACTGCAGGACAGTGGTAACACTTGAATTAGATAATCACTAGCAACCTCTAATATCTATCTCTACGCCGCATTTAATAAAAACTAAAATAATTCTTACGATATTTTAAAAATTATTCCAGTTTTTATTTAAAATGGTGTAGAGTTGAGAGGTTGTGAAAACTTGTGGGTATGCATAATTTGAAAAAGCAGTTTACAATTAGGAATTATCAAAAATATTGGGCGAGTGACATAACAAATAAGTCAGTATCGGCAAAATTATCATTATATGACTTCATAATTCGCCGCAAGGAAGCTCCCTTGCGGCGAATTTCTAGTTATAGTAATGTCATAAGTTTTAATTTAGTTCTCTATGTCGCCGCCTTCCGACACTCAATAGTCTGTTGTAACTGGTAAAATGTTGCACTTACCCTCCAATCTTTCCATCCTTCCGCTCACGCAACAGTTGGCCAATATAGCTGCCAGGCAGAGCCATCAGCTTCTCGGCGCACGCTTGCTGGTACGACAGCTTGCCGATGAAGTAGCCCACCATCACTGCCAGGGTCACTTTTGGGAATGGACCAAACCGAGGGTTGGGCTTCAGGTGACCTGCAGAACAGACTTTACTGTACTCCACTGGACTCTCAGATATAAACAGGGCAAAGACGCCAATTTTGTTAAAGATCAACATAACAAAAACTATTGCATCTTTTAATAATAGGCCAAATAAATAAGGGACAGAAAAAACTTGGAACTGAGTAGAGTATTTTTTTAGCAGATTACATTCAATCTCATTTCTTTTGTCAATCTCTTTCATATGCAAGTAAAAGATAGCAATATTATAAGTTTCCTTGTTTTTGTACTTTATCTGACTTGGTTCCGTCTGTAATATATTGAGTGATTTCGGAGCAATAATGTTGGCAAGGCAAATTGGGGGTGACAGAGGGGTTTATACCAAGCGGCTACAATGCAGCTAAGAATGTATAAATCTTTAAGTCGCTAGGAAATGAGCTGAACATGCAAGACAGCCATTATTATATTATAAAAATATTAAAAAGAACCAATAACCTAGAAGTGCCTCATATAAAACCTTTTCATAGGGCATGTGAAAATATCAATTTGTTCGAATGTTTCATTATAAGTTGCTGCCATTCGTCGAATTGGTGAACAGAGGCCAGTGTCAGATCGACAGGCACCTACAGCAAAGAGTTCACGCACCTGCCGTCTATGGACAGTTCTGGGGACTGCATCATCATCATCATCATTTCAGCCTAAAGACGTCCACTGCTGGACATAGGCCTCCCCCAAGCATCGCCACAACAACCAGTCCTGCACCATCCGCATCCAGCTGATTCCCGCGACCATACAAGGGGACTGCATAGCACAATACATTATTAAGATCAATACAATCAAATTTACCATTAACAATGTTATACAATGTCATCGCTTCTAACTGTTTGCGTCTAGAGCTGAGCGTCAAAAGCTTGTATCTACTGAGCAACTGGCTATATAATAAATAAATAAATAAATGTTTATTTCATCAACTTATAAAACTATTTAATTACAGCGTTGGGAACCACCTTTTAAGCAAATGCTTGCTTGTGTTAGGGAAAATATATGAATGATAAGATCTATGCCATATATAATGCATTGCACGAAGAAACTTATACTGGACATTTTCTAGTATATAATTTAACCTGCACACAAATACACACATAAACATTTTGATTTGATTTGAACCTGAAATAAGAAAGAAATTTCTACTTAAGCATGGTCTCAACCACACTTGAGTGATTCTCTGCTCAAATACCAAAACAGGTGACAGTGTAGGATAAAAATAACTCAGTTGAAACGTAATTTATGAATCTATGCTATTTCCAAAAAAACTGTTACACAGAGTGGGAATCAAGCCTGTAATTTTCCTGAAAAAAAAAGCAAGTCTTTTACTATAGTACATATACATATATAAAAATCAATGGTAATACAAAAATGTATGTAGCAAAAATTATGCTGTTATCATTGAAAAGCCTGGACACTCCAAGTAAATATCTTTTCAGAACAAGTTTAATCCATTACAGTCGCCAAGCTGCAAGCAGCTGCAAAAAAAATTATAATCTATCCACCGGTTGGCAGCTGCTTTGTCACCATGAAAGGGTTCAAGCTTGTCTCTTTTTAGGGAGGATATCCTCCTAAGAATAACATATCATAACAGTATACCAATACACTTGATGGAAGGTAACCACTTTATTTTCATTGTCTTGATTGCTGAACTATGAGCGCAGTATTCATAATATTTTGCAAATTTATTAAAAAAATCATTTACATATTGCATGGTAACCTGATAACTATAACCATAACTTTACTTCCAAACTAGTGACTAAACACAGCAGTAGGACTAATGATATTTTAAAGTACAGATATGTTACTTGCAAGCGAAATCTGAAGACCGAAAAGGTCCTAATTATGATGTTTTTTTATTAGTATGCATCAAGCACAGCGCCACGTGTCACCAGTTACAAAAAAAAAACTAAAATGCCATCATGTGTGAACAGAAAGTGAACCAAATATGATGCGAAAGTACCTTAAAGTAACTAACTTATTAGCTTTGTACTAGTTTGTGTCTGTGTGCTGCCGCTGTGTAACAGGATCATTTTTTTCTATAACATATCTCTACTTTTTAATATCAGTGACTAGAACAAATTAATAAAACAGTGAAATTATTGTAGTAAAATAATAATAAATAATCATTTATTGACATAAATGCTAATACACTTAATGTAGAATTCTCTGAGCCCTGCACTAGTAATAACTGTGTTGCAGAAGCCAGTGTCTTCCGTGGTGATTTAAGGCGACACTGACTGTGGCTTTACAAATTTTTTTTGGTCTATGCAGAGTCAGACAGTCTTTTGATAGCAGAAAATAAGGTTGGTAGGGACTGACCTTTTTGTATAGCTACATAAGTTCCGACTCCTAACGTGGTGCCGATCGGCATGGAACGCTGCAAGAAGCTCTCCTTGTTGCACTCTCCGAGCACGCGCAGCTCGTCCTGCGAGAACCTGTACTCCGACTGAACCAACAAGCCGATCGTTACGCACAGCACTGTACCGATAACCTCACCACCAGGCAAATAACCTTACCGGGACCACCCCCGGAGTCTGGACCGGAGCGTCGCCTGGCGCCGGCAGCTGCGTCGCGCTCTCCTTGTACCCATATGAATTAGGGTCGGTCATACTCTCGATAGACAAGTATCATTAGTTAATAAAACTTTATATCAAATAAAATATACTCAACACTGTTGTTCGAACCTAACCATTACTCCCTGCTTCAGTTGAGTGACATTTTAAGTGTTGCTAACTCAAATTTTAAAAGATAGCCGATTCGCAGCAAAAAATAGCATAAAAATTGCTAGATTTTTATAAAATAGCTAATAATAAGTATTTAGAAGTATATGTTATATGTATACTGAGTTAATCAGTTTGTATGTAAATACGCGTGTACAACACAATTAATACACGTTCCCATCCGGGGCACGTGGCTCCATGTCCCGCGCCCCATCGTCATAACTATAGCACGACTTCTCATACTACTGTTTCGGATCGGATTGTTATTTATTTATTTTTATACTTTATTGTACACACATATAAACATTTTTATTACAGTAGGAAAACTTATGTGGATTGGATCGGATTGTTAATAAAACTTTTTAACAAAAAATTGAACCGACGAAAACAGAAACTGAAAAGCGAAAAATAACTAATTATGAGTCGGCGCCAAACGAACTTTTAACAAGCAAAGTGCGTGTAAGTTGGAAGTGGCCGAGCGGAGAACGCATTTTTGGAAATTTATTGTTTATCGTTGAAAATCTCACGTTGTATTTGATGTGACGTTGTTTTTATTATTTATTTAAAGTAATTTAATGATCTTCGTTGATTGGTTGTTTGGCGCCGACTCATAATTAGTTATTTTTCGCTTTTCAGTTTCTGTTTTCGTCGGTTCAATTTTTTGTTAAAAAGTTTTCATTTTTTTGAGGTTAAACTCTAAATCCAGGTCTCTATTATGTCGTAGTATCTAGAACTATATTTATGTATGTCAAGTTTCAACAGAATCGGTTAACAGGTAAGAATTCAGTGGGTGAACAAACACTCATCCCCTGATTTACTACCCTTAGGGGTGGATTTTGATTTTGAAATTCAAATGGGACCAACTTCGAGATATACCCTATCCATTAAAAAAAGAATCATCAAAATCGGACTATTCTGTAAAAAGTTATGCGTGGTCATACATAAAAAAAAAAAAAAAAAAAAAAAAAAAAATATATATATATATATATACGCGTCGAATTGAGAACCTCCTCCTTTTTTTCGTCGGTTAAAAATAAATGGCATTTATCATTGATTGGTACAATCAATATGTTTCTCAATTTAGTTTTCACTATAATTAAATAGTTACACTGGATTTCTATTTCAGCTGAAAATTCTGCTTATTAAGTATCTAAAACATTCCAATAACAAATTGATAGTAGCTGGTCTACTTTAAGAAAAACCTCGTAGTCAGTCGTAGTTATCAGATCAAGCAATCTTTGAGTTCCCTAAGCACTTAATTCAGAAATATCTATCTGCCAAAAATCTGCCCATCTCTTTTATTTCTCCTAGTAACACCACAGCTGGCAGAGCTAGAGTTCCTTAGACTGTGGTTACACCTTAAAGTAAAGAGATGGCGGGATGAGCTGGACTCCTACTGGATTGGCCACAAATTGCCACAGACCGTGAAAAGTGGAAGAAAGGAATGGAGGCCTTTGCCCTGCAGTGGGACAAAAGGGGCTCGTAAAAACCTTAGTTTAAAAATAGCTAAAATAGTGGATAAAAAATTGTGAAAACTAATTTTTTGTAGCTGCTGGCCTGCTGTTGTTGATTTTTAATAGCTAAATCTAGCTACAAAAACTCCAAGTTGGCAACACTGTTTGTCTGACACATGCAGGGTTGCTATATCGAGTTTCAGAATTTTCCCCATATTCATAATTCTTTTTCCAAGATGATATGTTTTGCAACTTTTTATGTTGTTATGTTATTATGCAACTTTTTTATTTACTCTAACTTCATGTTTTTTCGCATTATTTCTTCAAACAAGAAATATTACCAATTATTCAAAAAATTGCAATAAAAATATTTTATAGTGTATCGTGGAATTCGTGGATAACTTTCGATTGCTTTGTTTCGATACTTCATCTTCATTCAATCTCTCAATTATTTTCCCACAGACATTATATAAACTACACTATCTGTATTGCATCTGTATTTTCCTTTCGTCATCGGGTGACATAACTGAACGCACCCAATAAATAGAGTAAATATTTTAGCAGTTTTGACGGCTCAACACAGCTCAACATGTAATGTAAGTGGTCGAAAAAGAACTGATTTGAAGATTTCAAGTGGCGAATAGTGGTGACGGTGACCTAACATTAGTGAAATTTCATAGATGTGTTGCAAACATCGGTCGCCTGTTATGAGGCGTCTATGGGCTGTATGATCGTTGATTCAAACTCTCAATAATTTTCCCAGAGACATTATAGGTATATATATAAACTAGTAGCCCCGTTATCAACCTGCTGACTGGCTAATATTTTCCCCACGATATGAGCTATTATTATTTTTATGTAGCTCATGTCGACACGAAGAAGAAGAAGTAGAATATCTGTATTGCATCTGTATTTTCCTTTCCCCAAATATTTGCCCAAGGATTTCGTTGCCCGAAATTTCCCAAAGAATTATTTTTTCCCCAAAATCGCGAAAAAAAATCCCAATCTACCAACCATAAATGACATGACTTGCCGAGCGAGACTGACATTGGCTGCGTTCAGTTATATCGCCCGACATAGTCGGGCGACACCGGGATGACTGACGCTCAGACTGCTCGGAGCGTTCTTCGGGCGTTCGTTTGTATGACCGCTCCAGAAGCGGATCCAGGATTCCGCTCAGGCCCCCCCCCCTAATTTTCATGGTGATTTCTATAAACTAGTCAGTGTCGGGAAATCTTCTTTTTCAAATAGCGAACGAAGATTTAAGATCAGCGCGAGCGAAGCAAGCGCGAAATTTTCGTGTTTATGTTTTTGGTAATTTCGGGCTTTCCTCACTCAAATAAATAGATAATAGATGTAACAGAATAGTTGCCTAAAATATACGCCAAACAAGTAGAGCATACGAAGGCTGAATACCAGGCGTGAGCGAAGCGAACAAGTTTTTTTTTTTTTTTTCACTTTGCACTATCACATACTGAGTAAGACAGATCTTTACAAAAGTTGTAACATAAAAAAAATCGATTCATCGCTATAATCAATACCTAATTGAGAATGAAATCAAAAGTAGTACTTTAGTATTTAGGTATCTAATTTATAAAGTAATGAAATACTTAAGTACTACTGAATTTCGGTTATAAATTACATTAAATTAAAAAAAATTAAGAGCAATCAATACACAGGCATTCCCCAGGTAAATGCTAATTTGTGTGCGCCCGTTTCTCATTGTCCGTCCTTGCCACTTAATCCACTGCTAATACTGGTAGTGATGTGAATAATCACATCACTCATCATAAGACGAGTTCAGAAGTAACTAGGTACTTAGGTCGAGGCTCAGGGGGGGCAATTGCCCCCTGTGCCCCCCCCTGGATCGGCGCCTGGGTCGCTCTAACTGAACGACCAAAGTACGCTCCGTGTGTCGTCGGGCGATATTAGATATTACTGAACGTAGCCATTCCTGAATTAATCCACAGGGCTACATTCAGATACCATCCGACGACGCATGTGTGTTAGTTACATTACGTGCAGACAGACACCCGTAGTAAAGCTTTAGCTTTTTTAGCTTTCTTTTGTATGTGATTCACTTTTATTCTGGGGTGGGCCCAAATGTTTGGGGGGGGGGGTTTGTTTTAATATTTATGCGAAAGTAGACTTCAATTTAAGTGTATTTTTTGGAGAATGGTATAGAGAATACGTAATAATAAATACTATACTATTCTATTCTACGTTAATGAAGAAGCGCGAGCGAAGCGCACGTGATTTTTTTTTTTCACTGCCAATGCTTCAGTCGCTTGCGCCTTTGATATTATAGTGTCCGATCGCAACGGCAGTCTCATGTAAAGTAGCACAAACCGTTCAACAAAATGAACTACCGCCGTCGTATGTGATATTATTTGTCAGTGAGGTATAAAAACAGATATAGATTTTAAAAACACAGATATAGATTTTAGAATTTAGATTCGATAATTATAATTTGTCAGAGAGGTAATCATTAATAGTATAATAACATTTCATTAAAAGTATTTTTATCACATTATATTTGAAAATATTAAAATTTGTTATTTCGAGAACTGAGTTTGGCAAATGGTTGTATAGACGGGGAGCCATACAAAATATACTGTTATAAGTAGTGCTCTAAAGTAATGTTAGGTATTTTTTTACGTACGAGTAGATGTCGTGTGATGTCGTGTTTGAGTAATTAGGTAGTACTTACGTAGTTTTGCTTTCATTGTTTATTTGCAGGGAGTTAATAATTCATTTAATTTATTTTTGAAAATTGACTATTTTTAGGAGATTTGTCAGTTTGACGTATACGATTTTGGGGGGGGGGTCATGACCCCTACGACCTCCCACCCCCTAGAACCACCACTGACACCGGTGGCTCTAGGAGGATGAAATTTTGCACAGGAGTTCCTTAGATAACGTAAGTGAGCACTAAGCAAGGATTTTTGATAATTCATCCCCTAAGGGGGTAAATAGGGGTAGAAATTTTGTAAGACAATCTGTAATTTTTGAAGTAAGGCCTGGTCAAACAGGAAGCCTACCTAGCGCATACCAAGGCGTAATAGCGTCGCATACTAGCGCTGCGCTATAGCGTTGCGTTGTGTTGCAAGTTGATACCTGTCTGTCAAACAGAGCGCGCGCGCTAGAAGTACGCGACGCTCTATCGCAACGTCAGCAGAACGCGGCGTTGTAAAGGCCTGGTCAAACAGGAGGCGTACCTAGCGCGCGTTAAGGCGTCAATAACGTAGCGTCATGACGTCGCGTACTTTGGATGTCAAACAGGTTTGACGTCCAACGTTCGTAGAAAAAGCGCTACCAGTTACTAAAGCAGTCTGTCACGTACTTCTAGCGCGCGCGCTCTGTTTGACAGGTATCAACTTAAACATAACTTATTGTGTTGTTATAGTACAACACAACGCAACGCTATAGCGCAGCGCTAGTACCTATGCGACGCTATTACGCCTTGATGCGCCCTAGGTACGCTTCTTGTTTGACCAGGCCTTCATTTATTACAGAATTAGTCATTGTACGCCCGGCGTTCTTGTGTGAATTTTATGATTATACCTATTGAAAAACTAATAGAATGTGTTGTAAGATATGTCATATGATGAAAGGTCCCATCATAAACGAGATAGTCTCCAAAATCTTCTCTTATTATTATTATTGTGCAACCATATCTACTCGTTTTCTACGCAAACGTTATAATGCGTACAGAAGTAATAATTATTATTCTTCTACATCTGAATCACCTGAAATCGTGACAAAGACTGCTTTGGTATCTGGTAGCGCTTTTTCTACGAACGTTGGACGTCAAACCTGTTTGATATCCAAAGTACGCGACGTCATGGCGCTACGTTATTGACGCCTTGACGCGCGCTAGGTACGCCTCCTGTTTGACTAGGCCTTTTTAACTATAAAAATTTATAATTGGCTTTTTGGTTGAAAGAGAAGGAATACGTTCCACTGTTTTTTGTAAAATTAACCCTTATGCGTGTAAAATACTTATACATAGGCGGACTTAAGCAGCATTTATAGAAATATGTTGGCAATAACTTATTATAGGTATTATTTTTAACGCATTGACGCATGCGAACCGAACTATGCATGCGAAGCGAACCACCACCACCACGAGCCACCAAGAGCAGCGTTCACGGTAGCTCAGTGGCTATCGACAGAGGCCCCAGTGAGAAGCTCCCTACAGGTCATAGTCTCCCCTGGCCTACATGGAAGTCCCTAAACCGTTTGCGGACCCAGGTAGGCAGATGTAAGCTGAACATGAGCAAATGGGGCTACGTAGACAAAGCGGATACAGCTTGAACCTGTGGCGTTGATCCTCTATCAATGCCACATCTGTTATCTTGCTCTCTTTGCCCTTGCACCTGCACATTGATCGATCTGAACAATGCTACAGACAACGCAATTAAGGTGGCCACGAAGAAGAAGTGGCTAAATCACTGGCGTATTGAGCCAGAAGTCGCAGGTTAGAATTCTGCTCGTGAGTGATTTTTTCTTTCCACAATTTATATCTTTTACTAATTTTGTCATGGTCAAACATGTTGATCCAAATCCAAACTAATAGTTTACCTACATCTTTATTAATTAAGCAACTCAACCATCTATTATTATCTACACTTGTTTTTGCAAATAAATATATATTTATCTTTATCTTTAATGCCTTGCGGCCAAAATTAATATCCAATCTATCTACGATTTGCACTACTAGAAATAGAAATTTGACATAAGCTCTATACAAAATATGTCAAATATCTATCTCTAGTAGGGTAAATCGTGGATAGATAGAATATTAATTTTAGCCGTAAGGCATTCCTCTTTCCCAGTCAATCTTAGGGTGATACAGAGATGACAAGGCAGGTACTAAATTGTTTAACGACACAAAACAGAGATATAAATTACAACTAAAACAATAGATACCTACCTAGGTATAAATATATAACATACAATAAATAGTACTAATGAGTTGAGTCACCAGGGACTGGCTGGAACTAATTCTAGTTGAATGTTACCGACTACACCTAGTGGGAGCAATCAAATATTAGGTAGAATTAGTTTTAGCCGAAGTCAACCGGCTAGTTCTAACTGGCTAGAACTAGGTATATAATCCGCACTTCAGCTTTTAGCCGTAACTTATACAAAAATGTCAAAACCTACTTCTGTATCAGTCTTTGTCAATGGATAATCGATTGATATTGAAAACATTTGGTTTGGTTTGGTCTTCAATGGACCCTTAAAAAAAACTGAAGGAGATCTATAACGGATTAGGTACCTACTTCAAATACTTTTTAATGACTTGTGTGTAGGTGCACTGTGTAATAAGTATAGTATAACTTTTTAGTGTTCTGTGGTATTACGAAAAATATATATCCATGGCACTCTTTTTAAAACATTTATTAAGGCAGAAGTTACGATCGATCTACAACTACCTAAATAAGATTTCGTTATTTCGACCAAAAAGAGTACATCTACATAATCACTTTAATAACACTTTGTCAAACATTTGTGTCGATAGATCTCAAAACCTGCAACGTTTATTTGTGGCCGCTAGTGTTAGCTGAGCAAACTAATCATATTTTTTTTTTACAATGCTTTTCTTAGTCGTGCCCATTCTTTTCAAAACACACCAAGTGCTTGAATCTTTTAATTTTCCTATCACTTGGTTGATGTTGGTGAAATTATGTCCAAGACAATAAAGTCATATTTAGGGACAATGTTTTTACAAAAAAATGTGCAGAATTTAATTTACGTTTTGAATTTTTCTAAGAATGATGTAATAAAAAATACTATACGGACAAACAAAATATACGATAGACCACCTAATTATTATACTCCGTCGATTGAATGTGTTTACATATTATTATACTCCGTCGATTGAATGTGTTTACATATTATTATACTCCGTCGATTGAATGTGTTTACATATTATTATACTCCGTCGATTGAATGTGTTTACATATTTACACTTATTTAGCTTTAACAATCACCTGACTTGTTCAAACCACAGATAATGTAACAGGTTTAAACTATGTTAATGTTACAAATACCTTATTTTCTATACAAAATAACATGTTAAAACACATCGGTAGACAATACAGATTTTGAAATACAATACCTATGTTTATTGAGCAGAAGTCAATGAAGCCGTCACAGCTTGGTTATTGTCAGACATCTTCTGGCGTAAACTCGATCGACACAACTAAATCAACAAATTATACTTTTTTTGGATCCTTTGGCTTTGGGTCGTTGTAGGCAAGGTTGTCTGCGTAGTATTTCCTCATGATGTTGCCGAGGTGGCTGGTGGCTGGCAGCTTGCGCAGCTTCTGGTCACAGTGTGACATGTACGAGAGCCGCCCGAAGCAGTAGCCCACTATTGCAGCAACCATTAACTTGGGCACCGCACCGAAGTGTGGGTTTCTTTGCAGATATCCTGAAAACATTCCTAGAAGTAAGAATTCATTGGAAGGAACGACCACCGAAATGTATTAATAATTTATTTTTAATTTATTTTAATCTAATTTATTTACATTTCACAAAATTAAGTCAAAAATTCTTACTTCTATGAAAATTTTCGTGGCGTCCCTACCAACCTTCTTAAGATGGTCGATTGTGTTTCACTTTCTTAATACCAAACAGTTTGAATGAGTCTTACCGTTCTTTATTGCAGCATAAGTGATAGTAGCGAGCAACGTACTAAACGGCAGGCAGCGCTGGTAGAAGCTCTCTCTGTCACATTCTTCCAGCGCTTTCATCTCCTCCTGGGTGAACTCATAGTAACGCTGGAACAGAACAATCCCAGGGGTGTGAGTGGTGTGTGCGCACAGGAGTCGCGGCTGAGAGCAGTGCGGCAGTGCGGTAGCTACCAGCGGGTGCGTCACGTTGCGCGTCGGAGGGCAGCTCTTCCGCGTGCGCGACTCCGCGAAGCACTCACAACTCTGTTCTTGCTGGTCGGCATTATCTTTTGTCCCACTCATAGCGTCGACAGATATGTATCATCTGTTACTTACTTCATCGTCGCAATGGAAAGAAGGGATGGACTTACATTATTGCTTTTTTTATGAATTTTAACTAAAATTTTTCATTGTAATAATTTAGACGGCATCAGATTGCATTAGTCACTGACAGCAGCGAAACTTTTCACTTTGACTTGTAGGCCATTCTAAGTGGCCTGTTTGGACTGTCAAATAACAAATTCAGTTCAATGTTAAGTTAATAATTAATGTTTTTGAGGTAAATTTATTAAACACTAGATAAAAATTATCAAAATAATAATTGGAGATATTTTTCACGCCGAGAAATAAAATAAATACAGGCTGGCGAAACATTTATGCAACAACTAATGCCAACAAACAGAAAAACACGCTAATCCTTCAATGTCAAATTTGTAGTTACATTTGAAAAATATGCCGCAATTTCGGTGCACAGAAGCGAGTCACAGTGGGCAGGCATCAATATAGTGTGAGTAGCAGGTGGCTGCAGCGCGGCGGCGATGGCGCGCGCGCTGCTGCTGGCGCTGGCGTGTGCGGCGTGTGCGGCGGCGGCGCGCTACGTGGACTACTCGGGCGTGCGCATGCCGGCGTACGGCGGCGCCGCCGACTACGAGGCGCCGCGCGACGCCGCCGCGCCGCCCCCCGACGACTACCACGGCCACTCGCCCGACGCGCCGGCCTCGCTCGACTACAAGTACGAGGAGGAACCACGCAGTAAGTCCTCGACGAACCAATTGAACGCCCGAACCATCAACATACCAAATCTCTTTCTGCTCAGAGAGTCGCCTTGTCTTGCTTCTCAGCAACGTAAAACTATATTATCTACATTATTAGCCCCTGGTTGTTGTATGTCTACTGTAGGCACTTTGAAGCCATCTAGATTTACTTTCAACTACAAGGCCCCTGGTTATCAAGTACTCATATGCGTTTCCAAGATAAAATTTCGTTTACTTCGGTATAAAATTTCCATCTTACCCTATCTTTCCACTTTGGGGAAAATATGTTTTCTACCTCTGTTCTCGATAAATATATTAAATGAAATCGAAGTTTCTGAAGGTGTAGGTTCTGATATTGGTAGGATTACCGATACAAAAGCGACGCCCATAAAGCCATAACTTCCTTTTTATATAGATTTAGGTTTATTTTATTGGACTTCGTTACTATGGCATCGTGATAAAACATTGGAATGTATCAGGTATTTCATTTTATTTACAGTTAAAACTGAAAAACCTACGAAGGATTCCGAAGATACAGAAGTGTGGCGAAAACCAGGCAGAAAACAAAGAGGACTGATGCGACCCATGGATAGCGCTAGTGCAGACGTCGTCAACAAGTATGAGCGAGAAGAAGAGGACGTTCCCAAGTTCAGGTCAAGTCACCGCTACCCGAAGCATCGGTCACGGCTCAAAAACGAAACCCCAGCCAGAGACGAGGAGTCGCCACCCAAACGTCCCATAAAATATAGCCGAGATAGGAAAGATGATGTTAGTGATATAGATAGGAAAGACTATTTCCATGTAGATAAAGATGACTTTCCAGATGATAAGAGTAAAGAGTTCGATGAAGAAGTTAAATTTGTGAACGAAGCTACCACTAGGCGAGCGATTCGGAGGAAGCCGAGAGATAGACACATGAAGAGGAAGAGCAGCGACCTGGACATGTACGAGGAGGAGCTGGACCCGGAGCGGCGGCCGAAGGGGGACAGCGAGAAGGAGGGCACGCGGCGCACGCGGCCGCCCGAGGCGCGCATGCGCGATCGCTACCGGCCCGAGCTGGACGACGAGGACGAGGACCCCACCAAGGTGCAGCCGCTCAGCAAGCTCAAGCAGAAGTCGTACGAGGACTACGACGACTACTACGACATGAAGAGGGTCTACAGCATCAAGAGTAAACTACCCTCGCTTCTTCGACGAACTACAGGTAAGCCCACTACGTCGTTCCTCTGATTTTTTATTCATTTCATTGTCAATATCAAGCTCGTATTATGAACATCTGTGTAGATATCTATAATTTTAAGCAACTTGTTTAACACACTCGCAATCGCAATTACTTTGATTTCCATATTTATTACATCGTATGTTTGACAGTCCATTTCATCAGCAACTATTTATGTGCATCACGCAATGAATATTGCTGTATAGTCAAAAGCTACTGCGATTGTGAGTTCGTTACACAATTAGGGTGCAGTTTTTATGGTCATCCGTTTTAACCTACGATTTTATCCCTATGTTTTACTTACTTTAGTCCGTTTAATTGACACCGATTCTGAACCGACTATTTGAAATAATGCATTTAAATCTTATCCGTAAGTGGCTCGTAAATGCCTGGAAATAAAAATATTGCATATTAAGCGTTCGTCACTAGTTTCCTTGTAAGTGATTTATTGAAGATGTGTTGTACATTAAACGGATAGAAGATCGGAAAGCTAACGAAACACTCGTTGTGTGTGCTCAGAGAGGGCCTTCCCGCCGACACCTACAAGCTTCCTGGATGTGCTGTGGACGAACCGGCGTATGATGCCGTCTTTTTCCCTCCCTGACCTCGACGAGCCCGCGCCCACCCACAGCAGATCCGGCGCCACCCTCGACATCATACCCATCTCCCGCCCCACCACCATCACTACCACCAAGACAACCACCACGACCAAGCCAAAGATGACAAAGAAAATCACCACCACTACCACATCTACCGTCAGTTCCACTTTCGTTAAAAAACTGAACGCTTCGGCACTGTCGCTCGCCGAGAAATCCAGACTATCCATTATGAAGAAAAACCAACGAAAAGAAGGGCAGCACGTGGAGCCCCCGACAAAGAAGCCGCCGGTGCTGCTGCAGGTGACGCGCCAGCTGCCCACCGTGGTGATGGTGGAGCCGCCGTCCAGCATGGTGCCGTGGATGCGCGCGCGCGAGCTCGCCGACGAGTCGCCCGATCACCTAGAAAAGGTGAAGAAGCTGATGCGACACAAGCTAGTGGCCGACGCGAAGAGCATCCGCGACCTCACGGACAACTGGGATGAGATGGTCTGTGACTACATAGACACGGCGCTGCTTGAGAACGCCGGCACCGCGCTCCGCCCCCCGCAGGCCTCCCCGCCATGGCTCTGCTCGCTATTGTGTGTGTTTTTATTTACGTTCGGTTAATGTTACATGTTTATTCGTTGATAACGTTGTAGTTTGTATTGCGTACTTGTTAATCTCTTTTTTTTAAACTGAAAAACCAAAAAGAAAGTAAAAATGTTTAATGGTTTGTTTGTTTGTACATACGTATTTTTAATTCATCGCAAAGTAGATCGATAGCCAGTAGTGCCAGTACACACCTAGTTTGAGACGAAGCGATAATGGCTGCGGTACACAGATGTCAAGTTATTTATTTCAAAGTTATGGAGAAACAAGAAGTTATTTATTTGTCCTTAATTTTTAATTCGTAGCACAGATTAAAGAAGAGTGTCCGTAGCCATTCACGCTACGCCAACGAAAACATTATTTCGTCTTTTAAATTACTGTAGCAAGGGTCAACTGGAATAATCGGCTAAGTATTGACTGACAACAGTATAATAGATATTTTACTGTTGTGAAAATCTTACAATAGTAAGATATCCATCTTACCGTTGTAATCACAAAGTATTAGAGCCTGTAGCGTGGCCCTGCGGCAGTAATAATGGCCTACAGCGATCGACGTCATACTGAAAACAAGATACTCATCGGCTGCGATGTATTCCATAATAATAATAAATGTATTGTGTTAAAGACACTTACACATTTACATAACTCGATGCTACATAGACTTATGCTTTGAATTGTCCATACTGCGGGAGACCGCATAGCTACGTTAGTACTATTAGATATTCTGTGGCATAGCTTGGAGATGCGTCCTGTGTCACGATCCCCAGCACTGAGGAGAAAATGAAGAAGATGATGAACTAAATTATACAATTTCACTGGGCTAGGACACCCTGTGTCGTGTGGTCCAGACTATTTCAAAGTCAACAATTACTTAAATAAATAAATAAATAAATATCTTCGGGACATTTTTACACAGCACCATCTAGTCCCAAACTAAGCAGAGCTTGTGATATGGGTACTAGACAATGGATATAATACTTATATACTTTTTTTTTGTAAATACATACTTATAATACATAAGAAACATCCAGACCAACACAAACACTTATGTTCATCACACAAATATTTGTGTCCTGTGGGAATCGAACCCACGACCTCGTGATCAGCAGTCCGACCCTCGAACCACTAGACCACAGACGTCGTCGACTTAGGTAGCACTCTATCCAAAAATGCATGTAATTAAACGTGTTCAACACCAAGGTTTTAAACAGAGCAGTAGCTGCTATTGATCTATGAGCCTAAGACTTCAGTGGCAGCTATAATAAATACCTAACTAATATAGTAATCTCTGTGAACAACAGCTGAGTAGGTAACCTTCACGCAGCTAGAAGCTGAACTGATGAGGCTCATGGGAATGCCCCTGGGGAAACAATGTGCACAGAGTATTATTCAAGTGATATTGACTAGGCACCGGTGCCGCTCATCGAAGTCTCCGAAGCCCACTCATCTGCTGTGCTGCGCCTATTTCAGACTGATGATATACATGAGGATTTTCCCTCGAAACTAAAGAGTGTTAATTTAATTTAATTTATTATTAATAATACACCAACAGTTATAAACATCAGACATTATCTTATTCTAATATCACAGGTACATTATCCGATGCTTAAACAAATTAAAGGCGTACATAACATTCATAGGAGCTGTTTTATCATTATGCTTACCCGGTCAAAAATAAAAACAAAGTTTTTAAAAGAAGTACAAAAATAAACGGAACCTTGTTATAAAAACTAAAAATACGTTTTCTGCAAAATTAAACTAAACAATACGAGTGTTGTCTACATAATATTATTTACTTTTAGCATATAAGTTCATGGTTGGCTGTATTTTGTTTCCTGTAAGTACGGTAGTCGTGGATAATAAATAAATACGCTACGATTGCTGGGTAAATAATTACTGTTTTTATTCCTTTTAGTCAACTTAGGCCATCGTTGGCAGCACGGAATAGAAAACAAGGTGGAAGTACCAAACGGCTACCGCACGCGTGGCACAATTAAGCGGAGATTCGCAACACTCACTTGATTGCGCTTAGTTTTCCGTTGCTATACGACGATGTCTCGAATTTTTACGTAAAACACTAGATTGTACGTTATTCTGCCATTTTAACGAGTAAAAATTATAGCAGAACGAAAACTGATTCTCATAGAGGTGTATCATGTCACCGTTAGGAGTATATACTTATACATATATATATATTTTATTTGGTTCACAAATTGGGTGTGACAGTGTTTTAAAATGTGATTAAAATAAAATACATCATATAATTTTTAGGCCCATTTTGAATTTTCAATAGACCCAAACACATAATTGATTTTGTATATAGTAATGTAACTATTTCAGTTGTAAATGTGTGATTTTGGCGACACTGGTTTTCGTACTAAGTAATCGTAATGGCATTTCCACTTGTTTTCTATATTCCGTGGTTGGCCGTCGTGACGTGACCGGATATAAGCCTTTCACACGCTGCCCCAAGACAAACAGTTTTCAGTTCACTTTCAGTCCTGCCTGTATTCCACACATTTTTAAGAATAGACAGCAGAGATTCGTCCTGTGCAGGAGATAATGAAAGCACGACGATTGTTACATAAACCATTTCATTTTCAGTATCGGTTGATGCTACTATGATGATTAATCATAAATTAATAGATCAATCAATATATATAAAAAGAAAAGTACTGACTCACTCACTGACTGGGCAGTCAGCCCCGCTACCAACCTGCTGACTGGCTAATCTTTTCCCCACAGCATGAGCTATTATCATTATTTAGCTCATCGTCGCTTCAGTGCTTGAATGTCCAAACGACCATTGACCGAATTTTACCGGAGAGGTTTTTTTTTAGTTTATTATTGATTTAAGAGAAACATTTTTTAAACTTTGAAGATTTAATAATAATGTAATATATACTATACATTATTCTTAAATCATCAAAGTTTTTAAAATATTTCTCTTAAATCAATAATAAACTAAACAAAACGTCTCCGGTAAAATTTGGTCAATGGTCGGTTGGATATTCAAGCACTGAGGCGACGTCATGCCAACATGATAGAAGAAGAAGACTCACTGACTGACTCATCAACGCCCAGCACAAACCTTTGGACCTAGAAAGCTGAAATTTAGGTTCCTTTTGATGTAGATAAGGAATAAGGTGGATTTTTCGAAATTCTCACGGGATAGGGATTAAAGAGGACGCGCGCAGGTGGAGTTGCGGGCAAAAGCTAGTTAAGTATGATTTAGTGATTCTCAATTTAAGTGAATTGTAATTCTGTTTTGAGAAATAAATGTTGTTGTATTCAGAGAGCGTGACAAGGACGACGGGTGCGAGCGTGGCGGAGCGCGAGCTGAAGGCGGCGCTGGGGGCGCTGGGCGCGCGCCGCACGCGCAAGCAGGCGGCCCCCGCGCCGCCCGCGCCCCCGCCCCCGCCGCCCACGCCCGCGCCCCCGCCCACCTTCGCCCCCGCCGCCGTCCCCTCCAACACGCACAGGCAGTGGAGCGACTTCATCGCCGCCAACAACTCCCAGCGGCTGCAAATTTCTATATATGTTACTTTTTTAGCTTTAATAAACTGTTTGCAGAGATACGAGTATAGCGATATTTCAGTGATCCCTTTCATCTCTCTCATCGGCTCCTAAACATGCTGAACGTTAAGTCCTTAAGACCGGTTCCACATTGACTTCTACGTACCAAAACTTTAGACTAAACTTGTAAACAGGTATGCATTTTATGAAAAAAGAAAACGATTCCTGTAGGATGAATTGAAGAACCACGGAGTGAAGCCACGGGCAAAGTCCTGTCCAGTCCAATCCAGTCCGATCCAGCCCATATACCCACTCGCCCACCCGCCCACTCGCCCACACGCCCACCTCTCGCCGACTCGCTGACTCGCCCACTCGCCCACTGGTCCACTCGCCCACTGGCCTGTCACCCACTTGCCCACTCGCCCAACTCACGCCCACTCGCCCACTCTCCTACTCGCCCACTCGCCGACCTCGCGCCCACCTCTCGCCTACCTCTCGCCCACTCGCCCACTCACCCACTCGCCCACTCCCCAATCGCCCGCTCGCCCACTCGCCCACTCACTCACTCACTCACTCATCCAGTCATCCATCCATCCATCATCGTACATTACTACCCGCTCGCTCGTGCAAATAAATGCGTAGAAGCTTCGATTTTGTCTGACGCACCCCACGATTTTTTTATTTCTTTTTTCTTTCTTTCTCAAAACCCATACCAGTTTTGAGTCAGATCATCAGCTTTCAAACAAAAAAAGTTTCATCAAAATCAGTCCAGTAGTTTTAGCGTGATGCTGGAACAAACAAACAAACAGACAATTTTATAAAAGTTGATATTAAGATGGATACAATATAACAACGTTTAGGTAATTCTAACATAATTTTATTGCTTTTCATACAAAAAATTAGAGAAATCGCAATTTACAGGTAGCTCCAGTCCTTGTCTGTAAGTCGAAAGATTCTGATTTTTGGTTGGCTCAAAAGAGCGCATTTCCAAGCTGGCGACACCTACATACGACAGGATTCTTTTTTTTCTACACAGTACAATTCGGCCCGACCAAAAAGTTTTTAATGCAATTTCTTTAGCAGCCGTATTTTGTCTATGGAGGCGCGCGCTAGAGCGCATGCGTGCGAATGACAGCTGGATATGAGCGCCTTATTGTATGCAAAATGTTGTAGAAAAATATAATTAATAATCACCGGTTCCCGTCATCGTAGCGAGGTAAAATATATACCAGTTTTTAAGTCAAATCGTAAGTTTTTAGTTACAAACAGTTTCAACAAAATCGGTCCAGTAGTTTTATCGTGATGCTGGAACAAACAAACAAATAAACAAACAAACAAACAAACAGACAACTGACATTTAACAATTTTATAATAGTAGTAGATAGATTATGTAAAACATACTATGTTATTGCATAAAACATAGGCACAAGAAATTGAACTCATGACTTCCAAACTAAGTAGAACTTGTATTATGGAAGTCAAGGCGCTCTCTATCAGAAGTCAATAATACAATAACGCGAGGATGGGATGCATGCAGAAAGAAAAACATTTTTTTTTTAGGTTTTACAAAAACAAATAGAAATAGGAATTAATGTATGTAACTACCAAAGCTGTGATGGGTATTGACTTGTAACGAGTTAGTGGGTGTGGTGTGATGGGGTGTGTTGAGGTGTGTGATATGATGTGTCGTGTGTGTCGGTTTATATAGGGTCGGGGTGTGTATGTGATGTGTATGTGTGTGTGTTAATAAATGCGCGGGTCCAGTGCCTTATGAATGTACCGCATTAGAATGTAGCCCGCACCAATTACCTACGTGCGCGGTGTACAAGCGCCGTGACTTTGGTACTCGTGAGTGTGCTCGTTGTTTCGTACAACGCAAGAGAAAGTGGCCTACGCCGTAGCACACGCCGTGTAGCAGAGCATTTATAATAGTATGTTCGCTGCTGGGCAAAAAGGCCAATGGCCTCCTGATAGAAAGTCATCACAACCTAAACCATTTATCCATAATTTATACGTTGTTCCTGTTTACTACTATTTTCATGGTGTACAATAAAATATATTCTATCTATCTATCTAACCATTACCTCTCAATAGGGTTTACAGTGTAGACTGTAAACCCTATTGAGAGGTAATGGTTACAGGTCTACAGGGTTTTAGTTTTTTTTTAACTTTTATTTTATTTGTAACTTATTGGTGGCTCATATCGCAATTTTTTAAAATAAAAGTTGGTACATATCAACGTTAAAATTTATAGAGGAGACATCGTTTAAATGGGCTTATTAAATGCTATAAATCTTTATAAAAACAATCAGAAAGTAACTACAATGCATCTAAGAAATTTAAACCTGAAAATAAAAGTTAAAGAACTAGAAATAAAAAAACCAGCCGAGTGTGAGTCGGACTCACGCAGTAAGGGTCCCGTACCACCCATCGACCTGATACCCATACCCCGTATAAACTGATTTAATTTACAAGAGTTTATCAAAAGACATCAACGAACGTACGCAAAATGTGAATTATTGCATCTTATTCTTACGCAGGTACCACCACATATGTCTATGTTTGCCCTATTTTTAGTATTTGTTGCTAAACTACATAGTATGCACTATAATCAGACCGAGTTTGACGTTGGTATGTATTACCGTTTTGAAGATAGAGCAGGAACAAAAACGATGAAAAAAGGCATGTTTTTCGAGGTTTCTTGTATGAGGACCCCCTTTGGTTTTAGAGGTTTTTAGGGTTCCGTACCTGAAGGGTGACAAACGGGACCCTATTACTCTCGCTACGCTGTCCGTCCGTCCGTCCGTCCGTCCGTCCGTCCGTCCGTCCGTCCGTCTGTCTGTCTGTCTGTCACAGGGCTGTATCTTTTGAACGGTAATAGGTAACCGCTTGAAATTTTCTCAGAAATTGTGATGCTATATGTGCGGCTTCTGAGTATAGTTGTGATGTTGGTTCAGGTGGTAAAAAGGGGCGAATAATGGGGTCGAACAAATACGTGAGTGAGGCTCACAGAGAGGCCAGGCTTAGATTTCAGACTTGGGTACTTTGTAGAAGACCTACGTCAGGTCAAGTGTACGATGACATGTTCTTGAGCCGAAAGACATTTAAATCAAGGCTCAAGTGGTGCCAGCAGCATCAGGAACAAATCAAAATGGATGCCCTTGCATCTCATCATGCCAAAAATGATTTTCGAAATTTCTGGAAATGTACAAAGAAATTGAATAATAAGCCTGGCCTGTCTGTTAGTGTTGAAGGTGTCACAGACACCAAGGATATTGCGGACGTGTTTGGGCAGCATTTCTCTGTGAGGTCGATGCCGGGCCCAGTAGCATCGGTGTTCGATGCTGAGATGGTGGAAGGAGAAGAGTACTCAGTCAAGTTTAATGCAAAACAAGTTGGTAGTATTATAAAGAATATGAAGCGAGGAAAATCTCCTGGCCACGATGGTCTTAGCATCGAACATCTACAGAATGCTGGGCCGCATTTGCCTAGGGTTCTGGCAATGTTTTTTACGCTTTGTGTTGCACACTCGCACTTGCCGCCTGAGATGACGAAAACTGAGGTCGTCCCTATTGTAAAAGCTAAGACTGGGGATATATCTGTTAAGTCCAACTATAGGCCTATCTCTCTGGCAACTGTGATTTCTAAAGTGCTCGACGGTTTGCTTAGCTTGCAACTGGACCAGTACTTACACCTGCACGACGCACAGTTTGGGTTTAGGCCCGGTCTATCGACCTAGAGTGCTATTTTGGGTCTAAAGCACACCGTCGAGTATTATACGACTAGGAAGACTCCTATATATGCGTGTTTTCTAGATCTTTCCCAGGCGTTCGATTTAGTAAATTATGAAATACTTTGGAGAAAGTTAGCTGATGCCAATGTACCTAGAGACCTGATACGCATATTTAGGAGTTGGTATTCGTCTCAAGAGAACACAGTCAGATGGGGTGACGCAAAGTCAGGAGTGTATGGACTGCATGCGGGGTAAGGCAGGGTGGAATAACCTCTCCAAAGCTTTTTAACTTATATATGAATGCGCTGATCGTTGAGCTCAGTAGCATGCATGTCGGATGTCATATAGATGGAGTCAGCGTCAATAATTTAAGTTACGCGGACGACATGGTGCTACTGAGTCCGTCGATCAGTGGACTTAGAAAACTTTTACGTGTGTGTGAAGGGTACGCTGCGACTCACGGTCTGAAATACAATGCCACTAAAAGTGAGTTTTTCATATTCAAGGCTGGTACCAAGTGTCCTTCGTGTGTACCCCCAGTGTTACTTAATGGTACACCCCTCAAAAGGGTAAAAATGTTCAAATATCTTGGGCACTTGGTGACAGAAGACTTACGTGATGATGCAGACATGGAGAGGGAGCGTAGGGCATTGGCGATTAGAGCGAATATGATCGCTAACAGATTTTGCCGATGCACGGCGCAGGTTAAAGTGACCCTTTTCCGAGCCTACTGTACATCACTTTATACCTGCAGTCTGTGGTCGAAATACACGCAAAAATCGTTTAATGCCCTACGCGTGCAGTACAATAATGCGTTCAGGGTGTTGTTGCGGCTGCCGCGGGCTTGCAGTGCGTCTGGCATGTTTGCGGACGCCCACGTTGACGGCTTCCATGCCATACTACGCAAGCGGAGCGCCGCAACGCTCTGCAGAGTCCGCGCCAGCACTAACAACATCCTGGAAATGATAGCGAGCAGGCTGGACAGTCGCATTAGTGGCCACTGGAATAGCCTGCACGTAAGTTTATGTGTATATAATGATGTCTACTAACATAGTATATAAGTTATCTCTTTACTAACAAACTCTTGTTTTTTTATAAATGTGTATATTTTTAAATTTTATGGATCGTGAAGGTCTGAATTAAATGATTTTTATTTTTATTTTATTTTTATTTTTATTATTTATTTATGAGGTGTATCACAACAAATACTAAAAACAAAAAAAGTCTAAAATCAAAGGGGGTCCCCATACAAGAAACCAAAAAAAAACATGCATTTTTTTCAACCTTTTTGTTCCTGCTCTATCTTCAAAACGGTATAATATACCAGCTTCAAACTTAGTCAGATTATAGTGGATACTATGTAGTTTAGCAACAAATACTAAAAATAAGCCAAATATAGACATATGTGGTGGTAACTGCGTAAGAAAGACATGCAAAAATTCATATTTCGCGCACTGTGCGTTGATGTCTTTTGATAAACTCTCGAAAATTAAATCAGTTTTTATGGGGTATCAGGTCGTTGAGAGACACGGAACCCTTACTGCGCGACTCCGACTCGCACTTGGCCGGTTTTATTTGTTTTTGTCGTGGTACTCCTCATAGTAACACATATTCTCTGAAAATTTCAACTGGTTATCTATTACCGTTACAAAGATACAGCCCTGTGAGACAGACGGACGGTCGGACGGACAGCGTAGCGAGAGTAATAGGGTCCCGTTAGCACCCTTGGGTACG
The DNA here is from genome assembly GCA_949699075.1 of Asteroscopus sphinx. NCBI lineage: Eukaryota > Metazoa > Arthropoda > Insecta > Lepidoptera > Noctuidae > Asteroscopus > Asteroscopus sphinx. Next base: position 417,968 of record OX453002.1, on the reverse strand, counting down.
GAACCCTAAAAAGGGTTATGTGCTGCTATAATTAAATGGGGGAGGCCTATGTCCAGCAGTGGACGTCTTTCGGCTGAAATTATGATGATAATTATATGCTATACATATAGGTAGCCTATACATTTTCGGAAAGTACAGACCTTTAATTGGATACCAAACATGATATTTTAATCATATTTTTTTTGGTAGTACTTTACATCCGAAATCAGCCACTATGTTTAATTTTTTGTGATGTCATATAGTATAGCCTATAACCCGCGGAAGAGTACAACGCTTCCAACAATACCGCAATTGACAAAATCGGATCAGTCATTTTTGAGCTACGATCGAACACACCCACATAGATACATACATATACTGTTAAACTCATTACCTTTCTTTTGATGCACCGTAGTCGGGTAATTGGTAATAAGTTTATTTATAATTTTCAAGAAAAAAGGTTACACTTTTTATATGTGACACTGGATCCCACACTGGGATACCCTGTGTTGCAGGATCCAGTCTCTTTCGACACGTAAATGCAATGTTTATTTCAATATTAATTATAGAAAACAAATATAAATTTTAAGGTAACTGTATATTTGGTAAAAATAGTACATAATATATCCGTGAAATTTCTTGCAGGTTTTTCTCTATGACTATGATAATCCACACTCAACTCCCCTCGGCTTCTCTTGAACCCACACTCAACTCCCCTCGGCTTCACTTGGAACCATGCGACTTAAATCTACTAATTTAATAAGTGTCGTTAATTAGTTCTATCTGAAATAAAACAATTTGAGTTCGAATTAATTTTATAGCATAATTTATTTTTCATTTATGAGTTCTCAAATTAGAGCAATCCGTATTTATGAATACGAGTCCAAAAAGCAAGGTTTGTGACCTAATTCCTCGTAGACGTAGTCTACGGCGTAGCAGCGTGACTTGCGGCGTAGCAGCGTGACTTGCGGCGTAGCAGCGTGACTTGCGGCGTAGCAGCGCTAACTGGGGCCCGGAATGTACACAACGAACATTGCTTACTTTTTTTTTATAAATAAAATGGGGGGCAAACGAGCAAGTGGGTCACCTGATGGTATATAAGCAATCTCCGCTGGCGGACTTTTAATAAGACGCACCTATGCTCTTTTCTTGAAGGCTCCCAAATCGAATTTGTTCGGGAAAACCACTGACGGAAGTGAAGTCGGATTGAATTCCTTAGGTTATCATAATCTGGGTTCTCAAGGTACCAAAACAAGGACCATGGCTGGATACTAGTGTTTTCATCGTTCACCGAATGAACGACTTTTAAAGAATTATAAATTAGTAATTTTCACTGAAGTGTTTCTAGTTCACTGCTGTTACTTCACTGATATGAATGCCCCAGGTAAACCAAAAACCAGAAACCAGATCACCGGTAAACCAAAGCACGATGGAGGACCTAGTCATAGAAGCTAAAGCGTCATCTAGCTCTGATCAAGCCAAGGAACTCAACGACGCTGCAGTCTTAAAGTACGTCTTTATGTGCTTTGAAATTAAATAATTATTATGGACTGAGACCTACTGCCTCGTTGGTCTAGTGGTTGCAAGCGCGACTGCTGAGCGTGGGGTCCTGGGTTCGAACTCCGGGTCGGGCAAAGTGTTATTGGGTTTTTTCATTAGGAAATTCTCAGTAGCAGCCCGGATTCTGGATTTGTGCCCGGTCAATGGCAATAGGCTCGCCCCCTATTACATGGGACTATAACATAACTGGCGAAATGTGGGTCTACTATTACACCTCTGCCTACCCCTTCGGGGAAATACAGGCGTGATGTTATGTGTGTTAAGACTTACCCTTCTTATTTAAAGAAGAGATTGGTGGCACCAATGGAATAGCAATGAGCTGATTATGGCAAATAAATAATTCTAATGTGACTAGTTATAAACCGACTACTCGACGAGAGATGACGCTAGAGGTTTGTACATTGTAAATGCGGAGACGAATGTGAAACCAAAGTAGGTGGCAGCACCTACGAGAGGTGTTTTAGTTATTCCTCAGTTATCCACCCCCAAAGAAAGGGCTTAGTAAAGTATAGGTATGGCGCACGTAGTTAGCACCCCGCAGAGCACAGACTAAGCTGCCACCCGATAGGTGGCGAATTACAAGTTAAATGGGAAATTGAGTGTGCCAGGCAGAGTGACACATCGCAATGCCACATGGAGGGAAAGTAAATATTGAAAATATGAAATTAAACTTAATTTACATAAAGGAGCTTTCTTTTTTTAAACAAGAAAATTCTGTATTCACACATTAATAAAATGAAACAAACAACCTCTCACCCTAAACGCATATACCTTTTCCGTTACCTCGTGGGTAAAACAGTCGCCAAGTGCGAGTTGGACTCACGCAGTAAGGATTCCGTACCACCCATCAACCTGACATCCCCATAGAAACTTATTTAATTTACGAGAGTTCATCAAAAGACCAACGCACCGTGCGCGATATATGAATTTTTGCATCTCTTTCTTACACAGGTACCACCATATATGTCTATGTTTGCCCTATTTGTAGTATTTGTTGCTAAACGACATAGTATGCACTATAATCTGAGCAAGTTTGATGCTAGTATGTATTACCGTTTTGAAGATAATGCAGGAACAAAAAAGTTGAAAAAAATGCATGTTGCAGGTATGAATCCTGCTCGTGTGAGATTTTTTCTGTCCTTGAAATAAAGACTAACAGCAAAAAAGATAACGTGGTTTTTGAATTTACTGCATAACGTAGGCCTCTCAGTAATCTTTACGCTACTAACTCTATAATTGACGGTACTTAGGTACGTCCAGCGTACCCTAGTCAGTCAACTCCGCTGACTGACATAGTTTGTGTCTACACGAGGAAGGAAGTCCACGCCTGACTGACTGACTGATCGTGCCTACGCTGCTTCACGGACTGGCTCCGCCGTAGGCCACGTGGCCTCTCGATGTTGTAGTGTCTTTAGGTTGTGATGACCACTTTCCGTGAGAAGGCCATCAGTCTTTTTACATCCTACCCTATCCTCCATCCTAATTTATTTAATATAACGGCCCGTCCCGGCTTCGCACGGGTGGACATGATGTATTTATTATTTAGCCTATGTTACTCAGGGTGAATGTAGCTTTCTAATGGTGATTTTTTTTTTTAAATCGGCTCAGTAGTTTTTGAGTTATTCATTACAAACATACATACAAAAATACAAATCTTTCCTCTTTATAATATTATTAGTGTAGATAGTGTAGATTATAAACGTGAAAGTTTGTGAGGATGTATTAATGTATGGACATTTCGTCGCCTCAGTGCTTGAATGTCCAACCGACCACTGACCAAATTTTACCGGAGTCTCCGGTAAAATTTGGTCTGATTTGTTATTCTTTCAAGCAAAAACTGCTGCATGAGTTTTAATGAAATTCGGCATACATATAGAACATAACTCGGATTAATATATAGGCTAAATTTTATCCCGGGAAGATGAACAGTTCCCGAGGGGTGCGCGATCAACGACACCCACGCGGTTGAAGTCACGGGCACAGGTTAGTTCTAACATAAATAAAAGGAAAGGTAGCTTCCCGACAGTGAACGTACTACAGTTTTCTTGCAATGTACGAGCGCGGCCAGCCTTGGGTTGTGGTAAAGACGTGTTAGTATGAGGTCTTACTTTAATCATCATCATCATCATCATTTCAGCCGAAAGACGTCCACTACTAGACATAGGCCTCCCCCAATTAAGGGGGGATATGCCATAATCGCCACGTTTGGCAGGCGGGTTGGCGATCGCAGTTGGTTGGTTAAATACTCAGAGAACGCTGCTGCCCATCCTCTGGTGAATCCCTTAGTCGCCTTTTACGACACCCATGAGAAGAGATAAGGGTGGTGCTATTCTTTAAGTCCGGCACCACACGGACTAGTCTTACTTTAATAATGGCAAATATTTAAAGTGGCGAATCTACTTATCACAACAAACAACATTTAATATGGAAGCAACCCTGAATTCGCGAAAAATAACAGCAGAACTCTTCATTTTGACGATCTGTGTTAACACAAAATTTACTTTTCTAAAATTGTGTCAAAACTAGTGTGTTGTATTTTGTAGTTAACGTTAAAAACACAAAATACCATAATTACCTGAGTATAGTAGACTATAGTAGTACCCCTATTAGTAGTAATTGAAAGCAATTAATTTTTTTTTTCTAGAAATGTTGATTAGTATTACCCCACCCAGGTTCAAACTCGCATATTCTAGCTGGCTTCGAGCTGGCCATTGTGATTTGTTTCTATATTATCGCTTTTTGGAGCTGAGACTGAACATTCCTAAATCTCGATACTGTGAGCTCAATTTCTTGCAGTAACCGTTTTGGAGCTGAACATCAAATTAGGTAGTATTGATTACACGTTTGAATCACAGAACATTGGAAATAATATTATGTTCTACGGTAAACATTAATACAGCTATATAATTAAAGTAAATCGTCATGAATACAATAATATATGTACTAAAAGTTGTTCCAAATGTCTTGTTTGCTGAAATCCTGGGCTTAGTATACCCACAGGTAAAGACAGGTAGAGCCATCTTGAAATTTAGATTGTCATAGTAAAAGGCTAAAAATAGTATTCTGACCAGCTTCTGGTTTCAGCCTGTAAGAGGGAATTCCCTAAGGACTGAATATTTTAGTTCCGTTTCAGTCCACTAGGTGGTAGCACGTTTACGAAAAGTAGCATAACATTGGAAATACGTAAAAGATAAAGTGCTTCAAGTCGCTTTTGTATCGCACTGATCTTTCGCAATTTGGGTTATTCTTTATTATTATTGTTGTTCTAATAAAGTACGACGATGTTCATTATGAATGAAGCTGCACGTGACGCGGCAGCGCCACCTATCGGCGCGCGCGTGTCGCGGCGGCGCGCGGCTAGATGGCGCTGGCGGTCGCGGCGGCGGCGGGCGACGCCGCGGCGCATTGATTGCGCGACAGGCGCGAGCTCGGCGACGGCGACGGCGGATAGCTGCCGCGGCCACTATTCAATTATTAATTCGCCGCGCGAGCCGCGGCCCGGAGGTCGGTCGTGACTCGAGACGAGTGTGCGGGGCCGGTCTCCCCGTCCAGTGTTGTTGTATCCAGTCTGACACCGGTGTTATAAGTGACTATTATGAGCGACAGGGATAGATCGTCGCCTTCCCTCACGGACACCCCGCTGAAGACTTACATCGGCCGGCACGACGACGACTACCCCCTTATAAACGGAAACGGTGAGTGCTTCCTCTATTGATGACTAGTGGCGAGGGTTGTGGCGGAGGGCAGCGCGTGCAGCCCGCGTGCCCGCGTGCTCCGGCCCCGGGGTCGGCAGGGGCCGCTCGACGTGCTCGGCCCTGCGGATCTCCGCACATGATAAGCTTTGCCGCATTGAAGCTTCCGCCGTTCGATCGACCCGCGCCCCTGTGGCCCCTTCCCGAAAAGCGTAAACTTACCTATAGCTCGCAGTAGCTATCTACACGTCGTCGAGCGATCAAAACGGAAGCGTTTCGATATCTTCGGGATGGCTGGAGGGTGACTCGGGGGTCGAGCGGGGTCGCGCCAGCCTCGTGTGCTGGAGGGTTGCGGAAAGAAGGCGACAGGCAAGTTGCGGAGCGGTCTCCAGCTGGCGCGGATCGATACCGGTGACCTTAGCTCTGAACGCGAACAATTGGGAAGGGTGGTGTCGCGAGATAGCCCGACGAGCGACCACACTGCGGCACTTCCGCAACACTGACACTGCTCATTCTTATTATAATGTTAGCGAAACGAAAGAAATTATAACAAAAAGAACAGTTTCGTCTAGATTATTGAGACACGATGTTTTCTGTTAATATTTAATGCACAGATACCTACCTATTTGACATTGTTCAAATTCTCACTCTAGCGTATATTCCGGTTGGTGATCTTATAATAAACTGAATAAGGGTTTAATCGATATACGCTTTTATTTATTTATTTAAGCCTTTATTGCTGACACTAAAATAGTTTTAACATTATTAAACTTAAATTCTAAAACACGATATGCGCTTATCTCATTGTAAATAGGACTGAAATTATTGAATAAAAATCATCTACCTACCTAATTCCTTTGAAAATTGTAGTAACACTAGGCATTATAAGTTCTATAATTTGTGTTTAAGGACAATAACAGTGTTTTTGATTCAGACTTGCTTAGGTACTTACTTATTCAAATTATTTTCCTGCTAATACAGGTAGGTACCTAAATGAGTATGACACAAAAATATTTTAAAAAAAGGTTATACGTTATAAGTGGTACTCTGAGCAAACAATTTACGACAATGTCGGTTATTTTTATTTGATAGAAAAAGCCGTAACGTGTGATACATATTTCGGACTAGCAGTAGGTAGGTACCCGCGAATTCGTTTTTAAGTAAGGCTAATACCAGCCGTTTTGACGCGTTGGGGTAACCAACAAATAGCCTGACAGTTTTTTTTAAGTGGTTGTGTTGCTTATTTCTAGCCTCCTTATCCGGTTTTCGCGAATAAAAAAACTATGTATAAACTTTTCGAGCTACACGATTTTATTGTTATAGGAATAGAAGATTATAACGTAGTATAGTATAGATTTATAGATAGAAGGATACATTTGGGATTCCCGTAGATGTTTTTATGATCGGTCAGTTGTCGGTAGCATTCCTGTAGAGTAGTGTCGAGTACAGACATGAGTTTACAGCTGTTTTACGGCCTCTACGTTGAACGTTGAGTCAACAACTGAGCTGACGGTAGTGAGGTGCGCTGCTCACCCCCACACAGTAGTCGCAATGCGCGGTATTGTTTCGGCGATCATTTAGTTGCCATCGCCAGCACATCTTGTGAGGAACGCCTAAGGCTCGCGATATGAATAGCGCTGCGTGCGAGGGCGAAGATCGAACAGTGGCCTTGACCGATATACGTATTATGTTTATACGTAAAGATTTACATTTTCTCACTTGATGGACGAATGTAACTCATATATATAAAACTTGTGCCGGTAATCACGCCGCTGATAAACTAAGGGGTCAACATCACACATTACTCAATGTTGGAGCACCTGACGTGAACATGCTTGTATCCCTCGTAATTGCAGCGCACACAGAGCCCATCGCATTGAACACTGGCGACAATGCTCGACCACACGCGCTCGATCCCCTGATTTATTACATTAATCACATGATTTGTTAGTTAATTAACCGCGGCAATAGAGCCTGTCCAATTTGTGACAATTCGAAGTATTATATATCGATGCTGGACAATTTTCAGAAATTAGAACTTAATTGATAAATGGAAAGGGCTTGACCAGAGGGCTACCGTCTTCTGCAGCGCAACAGTGGCACCATTGCTGCGCAACCATCAGATCCCACGCGGTCGCGACCATGCGCGTCGTGCGCACCAATTATCGCCGCTTATCTCCGCGCCTTATTGATAACCGTGCGATGCGCCACTACGACACTTTGCTGATGTGATCACAAACATAGATAACGTCATAATAACGCAAAGAAAAATATGTATTTCTACAGAATTTACTAAATCTCGTTGATGTTTTAAATGACTTTTGAGATTTTGAGGATGTTTAGGGCTTCCACTTTTGCGATGCTGGGATGCCCCGAGACTGTTGGGTGTTGGTGCGATGCGGCGGGGTGTGTGCTGGCACCGTGTTGCTCGGTGGCAGGCGATGCGCTCGATGCTCGCTGTAACATTACACGCTTGCGTTAGATGGCCCATTTAGTTCTTTAGGTTGCAATTCTTGCCATGACGTCCGTTAATAAGTTTTTGAGATACAGAACTTACAATCTGAATCTGTATAACGTTAACTTCATTAAGTCGGCAGTTTAAATGCAATAAAACTGCAGCTGCATTCGTAGTTGAGCATCGTCGCGACTCTATAAAGCGCTGTTCAAGTTAGTCCTGTAAGTTGTATGATACAGAGAACATCACAAACTTTAAACTATGGTTGGGAGTTAGTTATGTACCTGCACGGTACTGGATCTATTCACTCACTCAATTTCTGCGTAACTTCGAGATAGTCCTTAAGTGCAAGCTTTAACCGTAGACCGGTCGTTGTGGCGATGCTTGAGGGAGGCCTATGTCCAGCAGTGGACGTCTTTCGGCTGACATGATGATGATGATGAATTTATGCCAGCTTATCGATATTAGCTGGCAGGTGAGCACTGCGAGCAGGTCTGATATTCTTCCACGCATTCTTCAATCAATCTCGGACGACGGTAGAAGATTATGTCACCCGTTTAGATTAGATTAGATTACCCGAGCGTAGCTTGTAAACGTGTATGTGAATTTGGTTTTCTACAAAGTTTGTTGAGCCTGGAATAATGCGGAGGTGTCTGCCTAGGACGATATTTATTGAGTTGGCCGGTCCGGTAACCGGGTGACACGACTAGCAGCCGGCCCGGAGCCACCGTATCGGCCGCTCTCCATTTATATAAAGTAGATTAGCCTCCAGCTCTAACAGGATAAGCGCCGGGATCGGTCGAATGAATGATAGCGTTTTTTGACCGCCTACCCTCACTCACTGCGACACAGTCACTACACATTTTGAGAATTTTGGCTATCTATCGCTCATCAAACATGCTAATTTTTATGTATCGTATTAAATGCCGCAGTCCACGCCAAGCTTGACAAACGGGCCGTGATCGCAGTATGTAGAGACGTAGACGTATAGAATACCTGTATATAGTAGAATATCTACCTACTTTGTAGTTGCTAATGTACAAAGATCACGGTATAGCTCAACCTTGTCCTCTTCTACGACACTCCTTGGAAAAGGGGGGGATTTCTACCTAAAAGGTCAAGTTAAAAGTATATAAGTATGTACTACGATTTGAAGAAAGATATAATATAAACATTTACCTATATTATTACCTAGAGATGGTTCTTAAACTATGTAGAATTAATAATGTAATAATATATGTAAATTTTCAGAAATAATACTTAAAATAACACACATAAACTAATGGTAGATATCATTGGGCAGATATAAATGTAAATTATACTGTATTTTCAAACTATAAAAAAGAAAAACCACGTGTCCATTTTTTTTTTCAATTCAGTATCTCTGTTAGTAGATAAGATAATATTTTTAATCGAACCCACATTTTACGTAGATCTCCTTAAAACAAACATAAAGCAAATTCGTCCCCGTGACAAAGCGAAGTTCTCGAGGAATTTCCAACTCATAAACAAAGCTAATTTCCTCATAAGTTATTTCCTTGTAAACTTTGCGGAGATATAGCAAGCATTTATTTTATGTACAAAGATAACGGACAACACATTTGGACTTGACTTCAATGCCGAATAACAGCTAGGAACACGTCTCGTCATTGAGCCGCGAGCCGCGATACTGAGAGATATTGTGTTATTTGCGGAGTAGTTTAATGCGTGTGCGGCGCGGCGCGGCACTCGCACAGTCTCACTCCTGCGCACGCGTATGCGCATCATTATCTAACTGACTATTGAGTGAACCGACGTTATAATACTAACTGCTTGTAACTAACGTTGGCCGTTTTTTGTTCGACCGCTCATTTACATACTGTGTCATGTTTGTCATTTTGTTCTATTGTCGGATTTGCATGTGTGGAGCAGTTGTTCGAGAACGTTTAGTTAACAAAAAAAAAACAGACACATACCTACCTACAATGTATGTACTAATTGCGAAAACTATCCTGTTTTCTCGTGTTTGTTTATTAAAAGCAGTTAATTTTATTCGATGATCAACGTTCTGAGTAATAAAAACCGCCAGACATTAGTATATTTTCCTTAAGCTGTAGGACAATCCGCGTCGTAGGTAGTAGCCCCAGTAGGCAGCTAACATACATTTTAGCCGTAACATGCAGAACGTTACCATTAATATGAAGTGCCGCGGCAGCCACCACGCGCTCATCATAAAACTGCTTTGTTTTCAGCTGCAGCGACACACACATTACAAGTAATTGGTTCTACACTAGATGTAGGTACCTATATTCGGTATACTCGGGTAGGTACTCGGAGGCCCGCTCATGGTGGATTTCAATAAAAACTACAAGTAGCTACCAGTTCTCAAGTCAGCGTTACACGTACATTTTTTGTTGGCCAATGACGCTATGTTATATTGCCACTAAACGATCATGTTTTTGTGACGTTGTTCATTTTAAATTTTAATTACTATCCACACTGTTTAGCTGGCTGCCTGGTGGACGGACAGCGGATTTTCTGCAACCGTCCACTACGAAATTTCAATTTTGACGATAATAGGTCTCCAAAGTAAGAATCATAATTACATAGATCGGACTAACTTACCAAGTGACGTCCGATCCTCGATTATGTGAAGCAGTCTCGTTTCCATATGTACTAGTAGTAGGCACTAATTTGCTTACGATGCACACTTTTTAAAGATGAAAAATTGGATTACAATTTTATAATCTGAAATGAAACCGAACGCAACCTGACGCGCTTTGTGGAGCTGTCACCCAGAACTGTCATTTACTTCAAAGTCACACAGGTGTGTCTAACTTTCATAAGGGATATTGAATCTAGGATACACTGGGTCGGGTCGGGAATTGGATGGAAACGAGACTGCTTCACATAATCGAGGATCGGACGTCACTTGGTAAGTTAGTCCGATCTATGTAATTATGTGAAGCAGTCTCGTTTCCATATGTACTAGTAGATGTTTAAAGAAGAAAGTTGTGTACTATTAGTTTAGATTAGATACCTAATCTAAACTAACCAATCACGCAATTGGTATCAAAAAGGAAATCAGAATAATCACATACAACATGATACGATGGTAACAATATCGGTCTTATTTTCTATACTTAGTTACTTGGGTAATAAAAGTAGATGTAGCTATCTTTATATAAAGCAAAATCATAAGTTCACAAGTCAAGTAAAGTCCTTGTCTTGTGTATGTGTGTTTAATAACAAATACCTTAAACACAATAAACAATTAAAGGAAAAGTAGATTTGTTGAGGCATGCAGGTCTGTAGAGATGTATGGCTATGATTCGTACAGATATCTTTTATTTTAACTATCTCTGTCTGTATTAAAACTATGAAATCTTGCTATTCAAATTGATCGAAGATTCAAAAGAATAGAATAAGATCATGAGATTAGGTAGGTACACATATGTATAGATAATGTGGATTTTTATTATTGATTTACTTATCATTACATTATTATTATATAACATTATTTGCCTCAAATAGGTGCTTATATTATGTAGGTATAAGGATTTTTATATTGATTGAGTAAAACAAAAGTCAAGAAGTCCATTTCCTTCTTAGTTTCTGTAAGAATTCTGACTGCAAAAATATCACAGTTAAATTAAGGATTCGTTTTTACTGTAAAACACCTTTAACTGAGGAGTATCATTATTTGACCCAATTGTGTAAACAAAATAATTGGTTTAAATAATTCATCCAATAAATAATTTCCTACTCTATCTCATTCAACTGAGCCACTTGTTAATTTAAATCTTCAAAGGAAGATTTATTTTACCAATTTCGATTTTTTATACACAATTATTCTGCACATCCCTAATGAGCAGTCACTTTTACAACCTAGTAACAGTAGGTGCCTAGTGGTGTCAACTATTTAGTATATCATAATGGTGTACCTACTTCAACGAAAATTTTTATTTTTATTTTGTGTTATACTCTTATAATGTAGGTATTGCGTTAACCGCATTCTACAGTTTATACTAAGGATTATAATTAGAGAGCATAACGAAAGCAAACAATTTTGCTGCTCCCTATTATGTATAATATAATAATTTTGAGCGATGAAAATGTAACTTAATATGTAAAGTTGAGGTCGCATTGATGGAAATCTATCCAAAAATCATCAATATTATTAAGGATTGATCCTCTAACTAAAATATCTTTAGTAAATAATTAAATATTGATTCAGATCGGCCATTTTTAAAGATAAAATTAAATATTACTGGTCCTATTATTATTATTATAGGTACACACTGACTCCGGTTATGGATCTGAGCAGGCAGCATTTTTATAACAGCACCTTAGTTCTGTTTGATAAGTAAGCTAGCATGCGACCATTGCTGCTTAAGTAAAGGTCTTGTACAAGGGAAGTTGAGTCCTGATGGGGGATAAAACCAATTTGTGGAGTCAAAACTAGTTCTATCAAACTTATTCGTGTACTATCCTGTATTCAAAAACCATGGTACCATCCATGGTTTAGCGGCCACCAAAATACCCCAACAATGCCCCCCCCTTTTTTGATCCTACTTAGAAGGCCAAATGGAGGAAAGAATGTCTCATCCTATTTTAAAGGGGAGGCACCTATGTATTTCAGGATATCAAAACATATGATCTACCTATTACCTACAATGTATTACTTATCATTAGGAACTTAGAACAGCTATATACAGAAACCATGTCCATGCGCACAATTTGATGCATGGGCAGGCACAAATGGCTCCATTCCGTACAGCTTAAGCACGCCCATGTGCGTGTCGGTGAACATTTGACGTGCTGCTTGCGAGCAGTTATCGATTGTTTTTGTGCTTCAACTTTGAGCGGAAATTTGGATGAAACTATCACTCTGTGTCTTATTACTCTAAGATTAGGAATAATTTTATCAGCTTTTCCAAATTTGTCATAAATTTCGCATAACACCTGCAGCGAATTATTTAGCATGGGTAGGTAGGTAGTTTAATTTAACAGTACCATCTGTAAATTTTCTGTATAATACAACAAAATTTTGTGTAATAGTTGTGTTTTTTCCCATGATTCAGGAACCTTCCATAATTGAAGCAACACTATGTAGGTAGTGGTAAACGTTGAACTAAAACAAACAACTAAGGATTATTGCATTTCCATGCGATTCAGGAACCCTCCGTGATTGAAGCAACACCATCTAGTGATAACCGCTGAACTAAAACAACCAACAAATTGACTCGATTGGTGAAAAAACCACCAAGCTGTGTTCATTGGTTCTTCTTTTATGTGAAATGTAAAAGACTGGATTCCCTACTGCCTGTTATCAAGGCAGTAGCCTGTTATCAAGAGAATCTCACATTATAATTTGCTAGGTACCTACTAAAGTTGGATGCAAAAATAATAATAATTAAATCCAGTAATACAATCATTAGGTAGTTGAATAGCTTTTCATGTATTTCTAGATTCATGAAACTGATATTTTATCTTTTATTAGATCTTTAAGACACTATAAGGTATCCTTAGCTTTCAGTGGTGTAGTACACAATATCTTTCAGTATAAAATGCACAATAAGTAGGTATGAATACCTGCATTTACTTGATGTCCTTTATGATTCCATCCACTTTAGATGGACGGAAACACTAGATAATGAACTAGTGTTCCACAGGTCAACATGTTTGTAAGTTTAGAACAGGAATATATTATTAATATCCTATCATATTTAGGATTAGTAATAATACAATACCTACTAATTGGGAAGATATTCTAATCATCCGATTTGTACCTGTAACATAGGTGGCCCGTAGCGGCCAATTGGATTTGTTTGTAATATTTCTTCCATTTAAATAAAGGATGTCTCATGAAGGATTTCTCCATTTGTATGTAACAATATGCTATTGTTATCTAAGATCTTATTAGTATCTTCAGGTATTGCCTCAACCTCAAGTGAACTAATTCAGATATGTCTTCCACTGAAAGTGATAGATGTTCAGATGTTTTATGAATATGGACTGGCTCATTGGCCAATAGGCTCGCCCCCTATTACATGGGACTACAACATAACTAGCGAAATGTGGGTGTACTATACACCTCTGCCTACCCCTTCGGGGAAATACAGGCGTGATGTTATGTTTGTATGTCATTGGCCATGTTCAACACTACACTTATGTAAAGTGAAATCCTCTACGTGTAAAAGGTGTTTTGCTGTAAAGTAATATTCATTAACTTATTACAACAGACTATCATTTGTGTCTTACTCACCTGAGGAAAACGGCCTGAGTTAGGCTTGGTTTTATTACAAATTAATGTATAGGTATCACTGCTCTTAGACTGTGACATATGGCCAAAGTTGAACTTTTGCTGGAGCTCCCGCTGTGCTGAGAATATAAATGTTATGAAGGCTGCAGCTGACATTTCATGAAAGCTCGAGGACCCATAAAGCAGTCTTTTCTGCCCTTCCTATTAACATCCTGTTCAAGGAACATGGGGAACATGCACATGTTATGGCCATGGCTAACCTCTCGTTAAAGCTCAAGGATGCATGGAATCTATTCTCTCCATTGGCTGACCTCCCGTGAAAGCTCTTGGAGTAATGGGAACATGTATGTATCATCGCCACGGCTAACCTCTCGTGATAGCTCAAGGGCGCATAGTGAATCTCTATTCTCTCCTTTGGCTGACCTCTCGTGGAAGCTCTTGGAGTAAAGGGAAAATGTATGTATCATGGCCACGGCTAACCTCTCGTGATAGCTCAAGGGCGCATAGTGAATCTCTATTCACTCCTTTGGCTGTCCTCTCGTGGAAGCTCTCGGAGTAAAGAGAACATGTAGGATGTATCACAGCCACGGCTTAAATAATTCATCCAATAAATAATTTCCTACTCTATCTCATTCAACTGAGCCACTTGTTAATTTAAATCTTCAAAGGAAGATTTATTTTACCAATTTCGATTTTTTATACACAATTATTCTGCACATCCCTAATGAGCAGTCACTTTTACAACCTAGTAACAGTAGGTGCCTAGTGGTGTCAACTATTTAGTATATCATAATGGTGTACCTACTTCAACGAAAATTTTTATTTTTATTTTGTGTTATACTCTTATAATGTAGGTATTGCGTTAACCGCATTCTACAGTTTATACTAAGGATTATAATTAGAGAGCATAACGAAAGCAAACAATTTTGCTGCTCCCTATTATGTATAATATAATAATTTTGAGCGATGAAAATGTAACTTAATATGTAAAGTTGAGGTCGCATTGATGGAAATCTATCCAAAAATCATCAATATTATTAAGGATTGATCCTCTAACTAAAATATCTTTAGTAAATAATTAAATATTGATTCAGATCGGCCATTTTTAAAGATAAAATTAAATATTACTGGTCCTATTATTATTATTATAGGTACACACTGACTCCGGTTATGGATCTGAGCAGGCAGCATTTTTATAACAGCACCTTAGTTCTGTTTGATAAGTAAGCTAGCATGCGACCATTGCTGCTTAAGTAAAGGTCTTGTACAAGGGAAGTTGAGTCCTGATGGGGGATAAAACCAATTTGTGGAGTCAAAACTAGTTCTATCAAACTTATTCGTGTACTATCCTGTATTCAAAAACCATGGTACCATCCATGGTTTAGCGGCCACCAAAATACCCCAACAATGCCCCCCCCTTTTTTGATCCTACTTAGAAGGCCAAATGGAGGAAAGAATGTCTCATCCTATTTTAAAGGGGAGGCACCTATGTATTTCAGGATATCAAAACATATGATCTACCTATTACCTACAATGTATTACTTATCATTAGGAACTTAGAACAGCTATATACAGAAACCATGTCCATGCGCACAATTTGATGCATGGGCAGGCACAAATGGCTCCATTCCGTACAGCTTAAGCACGCCCATGTGCGTGTCGGTGAACATTTGACGTGCTGCTTGCGAGCAGTTATCGATTGTTTTTGTGCTTCAACTTTGAGCGGAAATTTGGATGAAACTATCACTCTGTGTCTTATTACTCTAAGATTAGGAATAATTTTATCAGCTTTTCCAAATTTGTCATAAATTTCGCATAACACCTGCAGCGAATTATTTAGCATGGGTAGGTAGGTAGTTTAATTTAACAGTACCATCTGTAAATTTTCTGTATAATACAACAAAATTTTGTGTAATAGTTGTGTTTTTTCCCATGATTCAGGAACCTTCCATAATTGAAGCAACACTATGTAGGTAGTGGTAAACGTTGAACTAAAACAAACAACTAAGGATTATTGCATTTCCATGCGATTCAGGAACCCTCCGTGATTGAAGCAACACCATCTAGTGATAACCGCTGAACTAAAACAACCAACAAATTGACTCGATTGGTGAAAAAACCACCAAGCTGTGTTCATTGGTTCTTCTTTTATGTGAAATGTAAAAGACTGGATTCCCTACTGCCTGTTATCAAGGCAGTAGCCTGTTATCAAGAGAATCTCACATTATAATTTGCTAGGTACCTACTAAAGTTGGATGCAAAAATAATAATAATTAAATCCAGTAATACAATCATTAGGTAGTTGAATAGCTTTTCATGTATTTCTAGATTCATGAAACTGATATTTTATCTTTTATTAGATCTTTAAGACACTATAAGGTATCCTTAGCTTTCAGTGGTGTAGTACACAATATCTTTCAGTATAAAATGCACAATAAGTAGGTATGAATACCTGCATTTACTTGATGTCCTTTATGATTCCATCCACTTTAGATGGACGGAAACACTAGATAATGAACTAGTGTTCCACAGGTCAACATGTTTGTAAGTTTAGAACAGGAATATATTATTAATATCCTATCATATTTAGGATTAGTAATAATACAATACCTACTAATTGGGAAGATATTCTAATCATCCGATTTGTACCTGTAACATAGGTGGCCCGTAGCGGCCAATTGGATTTGTTTGTAATATTTCTTCCATTTAAATAAAGGATGTCTCATGAAGGATTTCTCCATTTGTATGTAACAATATGCTATTGTTATCTAAGATCTTATTAGTATCTTCAGGTATTGCCTCAACCTCAAGTGAACTAATTCAGATATGTCTTCCACTGAAAGTGATAGATGTTCAGATGTTTTATGAATATGGACTGGCTCATTGGCCAATAGGCTCGCCCCCTATTACATGGGACTACAACATAACTAGCGAAATGTGGGTATACTATACACCTCTGCCTACCCCTTCGGGGAAATACAGGCGTGATGTTATGTTTGTATGTCATTGGCCATGTTCAACACTACACTTATGTAAAGTGAAATCCTCTACGTGTAAAAGGTGTTTTGCTGTAAAGTAATATTCATTAACTTATTACAACAGACTATCATTTGTGTCTTACTCACCTGAGGAAAACGGCCTGAGTTAGGCTTGGTTTTATTACAAATTAATGTATAGGTATCACTGCTCTTAGACTGTGACATATGGCCAAAGTTGAACTTTTGCTGGAGCTCCCGCTGTGCTGAGAATATAAATGTTATGAAGGCTGCAGCTGACATTTCATGAAAGCTCGAGGACCCATAAAGCAGTCTTTTCTGCCCTTCCTATTAACATCCTGTTCAAGGAACATGGGGAACATGCACATGTTATGGCCATGGCTAACCTCTCGTTAAAGCTCAAGGATGCATGGAATCTATTCTCTCCATTGGCTGACCTCCCGTGAAAGCTCTTGGAGTAATGGGAACATGTATGTATCATCGCCACGGCTAACCTCTCGTGATAGCTCAAGGGCGCATAGTGAATCTCTATTCTCTCCTTTGGCTGACCTCTCGTGGAAGCTCTTGGAGTAAAGGGAAAATGTATGTATCATGGCCACGGCTAACCTCTCGTGATAGCTCAAGGGCGCATAGTGAATCTCTATTCACTCCTTTGGCTGTCCTCTCGTGGAAGCTCTCGGAGTAAAGAGAACATGTAGGATGTATCACAGCCACGGCTAACCTCTCGTGAGAGCTCAAGGGCGCATAGTTAATCTGTATTGTCTCACTCACTCAAATAAAGTCACGAGAATCACTCAAATAACTGCTACTTATTTTACCAACAAGTTCGAACTTGCTTGATGAATTTACCAATTTCGTGATTAATCGCTGCTAGCTGAGCTTAAGACATAAGCGCACAGTATTATTTTGTTACGTATTAACGTATTCACTACCACTACACAGGTAATCATGTTTATAATGATTGAAATTGTTATCACTCACTCCCAAGCATCCCTGACGCCGGCGCCGCCGCGCCGGTCTCTTCTCTCAGTTCTTTAATACTGTGTTTTGTATCGATTTTGATTTTCCTTACACATATCACTACGAGTATGTGATTATATATAATATTTACACCTAATAAGTACACTTAAACACTATTATGTTAGTATTTAGAAAATAACGTGCATGCGCATCGCGCACAAAAAAGTGCAATGACAGTTCTGGGTGACAGCTCCACAGAGCGCGTCAGGTTGCGTTCGGTTTCATTTCAGATTATAAAATTGTAATCCAATTTTTCATCTTTAAAAAGTGTGCATCGTAAGCAAATTAGTGCCTACTACTAGTACATATGGAAACGAGACTGCTTCACATAATATACATCTAGACATTACAATATTATGCCAAAGATCAAATGTAACTCAATAAGTACTACCTTAGACCAAACAATCTGATATCTCTATATCCGAGAAAAGATAAGTAAATCGTAATACAAATAGTAATATGATTCAAACTTAAGTAACTAAACTCAGTAATAGAACCTATAGTAGTAGAGCTTGTGAAAGAGCTCGTCCGGGGAAGTACTACCACTACCACCGTACCTTACTACTTCTGCCGCCAAACAGTAACGCTTGCATTGCTGTGTTCTGGTGCTCGTGGTACGGGTGTCGGTGAAATTACAATCACACGAGACTTTCCACCTTCGATGGCTAAGGTTGGCGAACGGGAACTGCAATACCATTTAGGCACCAACCTATGTTGTATTGCAGTTGTTAAGGACAAATTACACCACTGAAGAATCCTACTTATATTTCCTATTTATATTATAAATGCGAAAGTGTGTTTGTTTGTTTGTCCTTTTTTTACGAAGCAACGGGCGGAGAGTGACGACGACTTTTTATCCCGAAAAATTCACTATTCTTGTGGGATAAAGAATCACGGGAGCGAAGCTGCGGGTAAAAGCTGTTTCATATTTAAAAAAAAAAAACTCTTTTGATCTTTAAAATGCTTACAGTTCTATAAAATTCGTATCTATTTAATTTTATTATGAAATCCTATATAGTTTTAAACTCGATCGATATCCTCAAGAAATTCAAAACTAGTAAAGTTTCTGAATCTCGTTGTAGGATTCTGCCGATAGTTGGGACTGGGTGTCCTAGTCAGCCAACTGTCGCAAACACGTTTCTAGTATTCGATCGCGATTAGATTTTTTGCGAAGTATTCAGAAATGCGGAGCGCTCGGGGCGCTCTGGGTGGCCGGAGCAGACTAAGCCACATTGTAGTCGCTCACGAGGAATACGACCGATTAAAATCGTTCTCTTTTTACTTTTATTCACCAAAAAGCGCTTTTTGTTAATATCCAGCGTCAAAACTTTAGTACCTTGCGAGTAAGAAGAATTTTGGTGGTAGCAGCAAGATCGGAGGGCAAATAGTCGTAGTCGGCAATCATTTAAGACTAAGCTACAAAAATACTTTCACCAGCATACTTATGCAGATTCATGTAGTTTTTGATTTATCTTGATATTTTATTTATTGTTACATGTATTTATTGTACGTGTATTTAATTATAATTGTGTATAGGTATATAAACGATTATAACAGTATGAACAATCGCTAATAATAAAGTGATGTAAAAAGGGTGCTGCAAATCTTAAGTGCTCCTCAGCCGATCGGAAATTCGTGCGGCGTTAAATAATTCAGAGAAGCGCTTAAAATAAATTACAGATTCTCGGATGGCTACTGAACATTAATGCACCTTGTACTTTGAAGCGACTGCGAAAGAATGTTTTAACATCGTAAATGACGCAACAAATTGAACAATTTATAACAGCGGGATTACACGTAGCTGAGTTAAAGTTGAACGAATGCGTATATAGTGAAGCTGAATTTGCAAATAAGCGGGAGGGGCGGGGGGCGGTGTGGAGGAGGGACGTGACTGGCCCATGATCGAGCACGTCCTCTCGTACCCTCGTGTCTCACACGCTCACCCGATACACTCGAACCTTTCGCAGTTAGAGCTGACGGCTCAGATTAGCTTCCGGGTGTAGAAAGGCACCAGTAAACGTAGTGGTTATATTCTCTTTGGGCACCAGTATTAAACTCAGAATCGTAATAAATAAATAAATATCTTCGGGACATTTTTACACAGCACCATCTAGTCCCAAACTAAGCAGAGCTTGTGATATGGGTACTAGACAATGGATATAATACTTATATACTTTTTTTTTTTGTAAATTCATACTTATAATACATAAGAAACACCCAGACCAACACAAACACTTAAGTTCATCACACAAATAATTGTGTCCAGTGGGAATCGAACCCACGACCTCGTGATCAGCAGTCCGACCCTCGAACCACTAGACCACAGACGTCGTCAAAATATAATATATAATAAGTGAATACTTATCATTATTTTTGTATTTTTGTCGATTTTTGTATGAAAATATTCACGTTGAAGCAGAACGACCGCTACCTAACCAAACTATGTATGAAAATAATAATAAAACTGTAGATATTCGATTTAAAATAAAACTTTTTAACCAAAAATGGAACCGACGAAAATAGAAACTGAAAAGCGAAAAATAACTAATTATGAGTCGGCGCCAAACGAACTTTTAACAAGCAAAGTGCGTGCAAGTTGCAAGTGGCCGAGCGGAGAACGCATTTTTGGAAAGTAATTGTTTATCGTTGAAAATTTCACGTTGTATTTGATGTGACGTTATTTTTATTATTTATTTAAAGTAATTTAATGATCTTCGTTGATTGGTTGTTTGGCGCCGACTCATAATTAGTTATTTTTCGCTTTTCAGTTTCTATTTTCGTCGGTTCAATTTTTTGTTAAAAAGTTTAATTTTTAATTTTTTTGTGGTTAAACTCTAACTCCAGGTCTCCATTATGTCGTAGTGTCTAGAACTATATTTATGTGTGTCAAGTTTCAACAGAATCGGTTAACAGATAAGAATTCACTGGGTGAACAAACACTCATCCCCTGTTTTACTAACCTTAGGGGTGGATTTTGATTTTGAAATTTAAATGGGACCAACTTCGAGATATAAACTATCCATTAAAAAAAGAATCATCAAAATCGGACCACTCTGTAAAAAGTTATGCGTGGTCAAACATAAAAAAATAAAATAAAAAAAATATATATATATATACGCGTCGAATTGAGAACCTCCTCCTTTTTTTCGTCGGTTAAAAAGTAGAAACAGGAGAGGTTTCAAGAAAAGCCCGAAATTCAACTTTACCAAAGTAATACTTGGTAAGCTTGCCACTAGTGTTCGAGTGAAGGTCAACTTTCGAAGGCTGTAGCCAAAGACGAAGGCCATTTTTTGTAGCCTTCTTACGGTCAAAGCCAAGGTACGCCTGTAATCCAATGTTACGATATAAATGATTGAGTTATTTAAGGAGAATATCGAGTCTGTTACTAAAGTCCGATAGTGATATTTTAAAATAAACGTTCAGAGCTGTTCTAAATACACGCAGTGTTTTCTCAAATTGTGAAAGTTTCTGATTCTGGTTCAGTATTAGTTCGGCTGCCAATACAAATATTTAACGTGGACCAAACAAACTGGATAAAACAGTTTATATTCCTGCTGGCCGAATATTGTGTTGTATTGTTGCCGTTGTGATTACATCAATATTGGTGGCTGGCTTAAGGCTTTATGTTTGCTAGGGTGACCAGAACGTTAAATTGTATTACATTGCTATTATTATATTATTGTTGTTAAATTGTAATAAGTATTACTAAGGTTCTCATTAAGATTCTTGTTTCAATGATGGTGAAGAGAAGAAGCGTTACTGCCACGACCCTTGTATAATAAATAAATATTTTTGGGACATTTAATAGTTAAACCAATTCCAATACACATTATATCTTTAAAGCGCACTCATAGAAATTATTTCACATTTAAAGAATATTTTTACTATCATGATTGTTCTTGTAAATGATTGTTCACTTAAACTAAATAACAACATTATATAGTCCATGAATTATTGTAATTAGGTCACAACGTCCCACGACCGCACTCATGCCAAACTTCAAACTATCGGTTTGAACGGACTCCATGAAAAATGGCCGCGACAGACCCCGCAGAGCTGATTGATAAGTGTTTCTCTTCCCCAATCCTAGCACCGAACGTAACGAATGGGTAAAAGTACGAAGAGTAGGTATGTAAACTCAGGAAATATTGGATTCAATTTCCGCATTCACCTCCAACTCAACAGAGTCGAGAAAAGAAAGTTTACACAGAATTTCAGAATTCCACTGCGTCTGACGGTCTGCACATTGTTTCTTAGACGATATTTCTAAACAAACCTCTTGGAGTAGGTGTTTATTAACTAGCGTCTTGGCCCGGCTCCGCGCTTGGATCCCTGAATATTTTAACATTGTTTGTTAGTCAGTGATTTCTAAAATGAAATTCAATTTTCGTTGTTTCGTGAGCTCGCAAAGAATTCTTCATTGTTCAGTCTGATTTATGAGAAACTACTTTCATCATGTAGTTGCTACTATTCTGTACCTTCCTCCATTCTCATAGTGCTCTCGATTTCGTTGGTGGATCTATTAGTATTCTTTTGTTGTGTTCGTTATTTCCATTCTAAGTTCGTCCTCGTTTTACTTTTAAAATTAATTCGTGCATAGCTCTTTTGTCCACGCTGCGCTTCACTCTCGGTCTCGTCTCTCTAGTTATCACTCAACATGTTTGAGCATTCTCGTTCTGAATCATTTGTTTGCTCACGAGTAATGTGTAACTTACAAATGAAGGTTTTTGAAGGTAACTAGGAAAACGATATTCTAGCTTGACGTAGATGAGTTTTGGGACTCTTTTACATTTTTAGGTTATTAAGTATTTCCTGTATTGTGAATAAATGCCCACCTGATGTTAAGCGATTACCTTTGCCCTTAACAACTGCAATACCATCTAGATAGTTGCCAAAATGTTATTGCAAATCGCGTTTGCCAAAATGAGAACTAAAGATCATGAGATTGTAATTCAAACTACTTAGAAATTATATAATTATGTACGCTTCTTCCTCTAAAAAAAATCTGCTGTAGTGCATTGCTATCTCTACAAAAAAACTTGTACGTAACTCCCATCGTATCAGTTCTCTGTATTGGAAATAGAATGTGTGGACGTAAGCAAGTTTATTTATGTGTATTAGGATGAAGTAACCATGCAGCGGTCGAGGTTCAAGGTGCGCGAGCAGTGACTGAAGCTGCGCCTGCGCCTGTATTGTGCTCAATCAGAATGTGACGACACAGAAGGTCCATTTTAACAACGACCGATAATTGAACTCCAACATAGGCATGCAGTATTTGTAAATTGGAAATGTTTTGAACGAGGCACTGCAGATGTAGTGCGCAAGTATTTTTACCGCTCTTCTCGTAAGCTTTATATCAACTATTGTACGTATACATAATTATATCAGGTATGTAGTGAATCTTCTCAACCTATCTATTTCGTGGATTAGATCTTGAGTCTCAATATAGTATATACTTGTCGGTGTGTTTTGGTACGGCGTGACGTCACGCGCACTAGCATCGGTAAACACTCGACCTGCGCTTGCGCCGCGTGGCGTGGTTGGTTACGCAAAATTTACGCTATACGCTATTAATTATGTTAGCCTAACGGGATTTACATTCGAGTGACGTAGTCTAATGCTTATGACGGACAGCCGTATCGACGCATCTGCATGTAAACTGATCGCCGAAGTTTAAAGTGATACAGAATCGAATACGGAAATGATTCCATCAGTAATTTATATTGAATTATTAATTAGATTCAGGCATTTACGTGTGGGCATGTGTATGTATGAATGTGTCAAATTTTGATTAAAATTGTTTGAAACATTACCAACAGTTGTAACTAATAAGTAGAGACCGACTGAAAATGGATTATAATTTTCGGCCAAAAACGAAACTGAAATTTGCCATAAGCTATATTTTCGGCCCAAAACCGAAAAAGTCCAAGATAATAAAAGTACTATCTACTTCTTTTATATCGATAGATTGGCTAAATTTCTGGGCCAGTAGCGTCTGATTGCTTTGCCACTGTCAGTAAATTTTTTGTACCGTCGACACGAAGAAGAAGAAGATTTTTGATTGGTAAAAGTACTATAAAATACATGAAATATCAATCTTTTAATAATTAAAGTACTTAATTTAATGATTAAATGGTCGTACATTATGTTAAAACTTGAAAAATACGAAAATAACCTTCATATTTTTCCCAAAAACAGATTGTTAAGCAAGGCAAAGCAATTTTCTTCCTATAAATTCTTGCACTAGTTGACCCGCTGAACTAAATATAAATAGTAGATTTCACGACCGCATAGACCGTTTTCAGTACAGGCCGAAAACAAAATTTGGTCGGACTCTACTTATAGGACGACGACGTCTGTGGTCTAGTGGTTCGAGTGTCGGACTGCTGATGATGAGGTCGTGGGTTCGATTCCCACAGGACACAAACATTTGTGTGATGATCATACGTGTTTGTAGTCTCGGTATTTCTTATGTATTATAAGTATGTATTTACAAAAAAAAATAAGTATATAAGTATTATATCCATTGTCTAGTACCCATAGTACAAGCTCTGCTTAGTATGGGACTAGATGGTGTTGTGTAAAAATGTCCCAAAAGTATTTATTTATTTAATAAGTTAATCTCTTGTGTAATATTCAAGTAATATAGATTCACCTGTAGCTGTGTTCAAGTTCAAGAGTACATCTGTCGCATCGCCATTAT
This sequence comes from Asteroscopus sphinx, assembly GCA_949699075.1. Lineage (NCBI taxonomy): Eukaryota > Metazoa > Arthropoda > Insecta > Lepidoptera > Noctuidae > Asteroscopus > Asteroscopus sphinx. Next base: position 393,319 of record OX453002.1, on the reverse strand, counting down.
AAACGGCGATGTGACGTCACGTTCCCAGCAGGTAGGTGGACGTCGTCCGTTTATACGTAACCGCGGCTCGAGGCTGTGTGCGTGCGACACAGCCTCTCCAACGTTCACCTTGAGGGGACAAACTCGCAATGACCATTCGTTAACATTAATTTATTAACGACTAGACTGTGCCCGCGGCTTCGCGCGCTTTTATTAACTATTCAGCTTATCACATAAATACTTTTTTTTTATAGTATAGGATGGCGAAACGAGCTAAAGGAACACCTGATGTTAAGTGGTTACCTTTGCCCATAACAACTTCAATACCACCTAAGCTGTTGCCTAAATGGTACCGCAAGTCGGTTCGCCAAACTGAGACATGAAGATGGAAAGTCTCATGTGATTGCGCATCCCTCAGGAACACTTTATTGTCTCGGGATAAAAGGTCTCCTACATTTTATTCCAAGTTATGATCGATTCTGTGTGCCAAATTTCATCCAAATCCGTTTAATCATTTCAGCGTGATTGTGTAACAAATATCCAAACGTCTAAACATCCAAACATCTTCACAAACTTTCATATTAATAATGTTAGTAGGAAGTAGGATGGGCGTTTGAATTTTCGTTACTATATTATCAGTAACAGTCATAGCTTGAAGTCGTTGGTCATAGCAGAATTTTCCAGTAGTCAGAATAAACTTAAAATTAGGAAGTACATACCTACCTACCATTCGAAAACATACAAAGGATACCTACTTTTGATTACGAAAAACTAAAATGTAGTAATTATTAACAAAAATATGCGGAATTATGTAATACAAAAAGTTCACCAAGCATCAAATAAAAACGAACAAGCCGACAGTACTTTTTCCGTTTTTATTGGAAACGAAGTAAGAAGCGATATAGTAGGTAGGCAAGCACTCACAGTCCTGCCCATTGTGAAATATTGTCGACCAAAATAAAAATAGGAATCGTTTTTTTCAACTGTGCAATCCAGGCGAACGACGAAGCCAAGAAATGCAAAATTTACTTTATTTATTCAAGTTTAAATGCAGTTTATTTTAGCGCTGAGTATTTAACTACGCTGTAGAGCTGGACTGTGACCACTTTATTACAAAATCGGATTTAGCAATTGGTTTAGCCTAAGCCGGACAAGCCTTTTTATGTATGGAGTTTGACGTTAGGAGTTTGACGTTAGACCAGTGGGGCAATTGTGTAATTCACTCACACACATTCACTTTAAAATTAGCTTTCATTTTGAAATAAAAGCAATATTCATTGCGTGGTACGTAGTTGCCGATAACACGGATTGTCAAAACACACGGTGCAATGAACATTGATGTCCAGATGATTGCGATCGAGAGTGAGTTACGCAATTCGGCAGCCGGTTTAAGAAGGGTCTAAACGTCAGTTATACAAAGTCTTTGGGTCTAAAACTGCTGCCTAATTGCGTAACTCACTCGCGATCGCATTCATCTGGATTTCAATGTTCATTGCTCTGTGTGATTTGACAATCCGTCAAATTGACAACTACGTACCACGCAATGAATATTGCTGTAATTTCAAAATGAAAGCTGATGTCAATGTGAATGCATTAAACAATTACCCCACTGCTGCCTAATTGCGTAACTCATTCGCGATCGCATTCATTCGGATTTCAATGTTCATTGCTCCATGTGTTTTGACAATCCGTCAAATTGACAACTACGTACCACGCAATGAATATTGCTGTAATTTCAAAATGAAAGCTGATGTCAATGTGAATGCATTACACAATTACCCCACAGGTCTAAGCTTTTGTAATAAGGGGGTGAATATCAATCGAGCTTGTGTGCATACCCCATTTTCGTATAGTTAACCCCGTTTATTACGAGCCCCAGTTATTTCTCCGAGTACGCTTGTGTCAGTATTATTGAGGTTTCTCAACGTAGAAGCAACTTTCAGGGCTAAAATGAGTAAACCTGATTTGTATTTTGTATGAATGACTGCGATATTGCCGTTTTTGTACATACGTGGGACACTCAGAAAGTTTTGCGAAACTAAAAAAAATTGTTCTATACGTACATATATTTTTATCAAATCTTTTCAAAGTACTTTCCACCAGCCTCTATACAAAGATTCATGCGCCTAAACCAGTTTTCAAAACACTTTTTCCAGTCCGCCGCAGACACCTCGTTTACAGCCTGCTCGAACGCAGCCAGCGCATCTTCCGGCGACGAAAATTGTATCCCTTTGAGCTGATTTTTTATTTTTGGGAATAAAAAGAAGTCACACGGTGCTAGATCAGGGCTGTAAGGAGGGTGACCCAGGAGTTTGACTGGCGTGCTGTCCAGGAAGTCCCTCGTTTTGAGTGCGGTGTGCGCAGGTGCATTGTCGTGGTGGAGCAGTAGCCCGCGGAGCCCTGTGTTTGGTCGCTTGTTGCTTATAACAGAGAAAACTTCTGGCAAACATTTGGTAGTATACCATTCGGCATTAATGCTTCTTTGATCCCGTAAGGGAATTGATACCAAGTGGCCAGTCAAATTAAAAAAGCTAGCGATCAAAATCTTACCCCCGCTTCTAGATCGCTTCACTTTGGTAGGCGTTGGCTCATTTTGAAACACCCAAACAGTCGACTGGCGCTTGGTTTCTGGGTCGTATTGATAAATCCAGGACTCATCACCTGTAACGATGTCGTAAACACGCCGAGACGAGCCTGCTTCAAATTTGTTAAGCATATCACGGCACCATTCCACCCGGGCCTGCTTCTGAGCATCGGTGAGGTTGTGCGGCACCCAGCGTGATACTATCCTCCTCACGCGAAGATGGCTGTGGAGAATCTCGTGAACGCTTCCCGATCCAATCTTCAATATGTGTTGAATCTCCTGATATGTAATTCGCCTATTTTCTTGGATTAAATTTTTCACTGCTAGCACGTTTTCTTCGGTAACAGCCGTCAAAGTGCGACCGCTTCTTTCGTCATCCCCCAAAGTTGGTCGACCGCGCTTGAATTCGTTATACCAACGATACACGGTTGCCTTGGAAGGGCCTTCATCCATGAATGCCATTTGAAGTCTATCGTACGATTCATCCGGTTTCAGGCGACACTTGAAATCGTATAAAATCATAGCTCTAAAATGTTCCCGGCGCAGATCCATATTTCAGTGAGACACAATACTTTGAATTAACTCGCAAAAAATGTGGAGGGAAATCTTGAAATTGGAACTTACTTATTTTTACTTATAAATAATCATATTTTCGAAAAACATTATAACTGGCCAGTCTCCCATATATAAAAACTTTTTTTCGCAATACTTTCTGAGGGGCCTGGTATAGTTGCCATATTGTGGTAGAAAAACACCATGGTTAACTTTGAATAATTTAACATAAATCTGCCGCAAGTCAAATAAAAACAAACATCTATTTTTAAATTATGTAACCGTTGTATCAGTATCAGCTGTGTTTATTTTAAACATGTAGGAACTCGGGTATATAACATACCCAACAGTTTAGTGATCATTGCGGACTCGGAGCTCCGATCAACACGACTTCTTCCGAAGCCTGTCCTAGCTATGCGTTGTACTTAAGATACATGATGTACAAAATATGTGCATACATTGCCGGCGGGAAGGCAAGCCCGGGGAGACACTGCAGCGGCAGCCAGCAATCGATGCTGAACGCTGGCAGCAATGAACGCGTTGAATAAATACGGCATAGCGCCAAGGCTGTCGCCCTCTAAGTGCAGGAAGGCGGTCGCTGAAGGCCTGTCACATGCAGCCTAATGGAGACTCACTGTAATGGCTCATGTCCCCCTGGTACAGCTGCAGGACTACAGGACTGTGCCGTTGAACGATAGAAAGATCAATAATTTATGATTAAGATAACGTGTCATATAAAAACGTTGCGATTAGTATTAAAATTGACATCGCGTTTTGATTTCGAGCACTTTAATTGCCTTTTGGCTATAAGTGTCTCTTCTAAAAGGCTTTAAAGAAACCAATCCTACTTATACATATTATAATTATACATATATACATCACGTTATTCATCAATACTTATGAAGGCAGATGTCCTGACTGACTGGTTCATCAACGCGGAGCCGAAACTGTTTAGGTACCTTTTGTAACGCAAGCACCCACTAAGAAAGGATTTTTAGAAATTTTAACTCTTATGGGGGTGAAATAGGCTGTTAGAGTTTGTATGAAAAATCTTTTCTCCTGGATCGTTTCACTCAAAACATGGGAAAATTTATCTATAAAGTAAATAATAAAACACTTATCTTTTCTTTTTCCAAAATGACTGTTAAAAGAGGGTGCAATAGCAGGCGCGTGCATTGCATATAGGCAATTAGGCAATACCTAGTCCCTTCCTCATGCTAATTCAATAGTGGTATAAATTATTATCCTTTTTTCAGAGTACGATGATTATTTATCTTAAAATAGACCTATTAATGCTAAATTAATCTTCATACATAAAAAAATCAATAACTTATACCACAATTAAATTCAAGTGAAGTAGGCCAATGCACGCCACTGTGCAATAGGGTTATAAATTGAATGGGTGAATATTACTGCGTGGCTAGATTGAGTCGAAACTCAGTATCATCATCATCATTTCAGCCGAAAGACGTCCACTGCTGGACATAGGCCTCCCCCAAGCATCGGCACAACGACCGGTCCTGTGCCTTCCGCATCCAGCGGATTCCCGCGACCTTAAACTCAGTATAAATACCTTTAAAGCAGTTAATGAAAAAGGGTTGTTAAATTTTCTATGAAAAACCTTACAGGGGTCTCGCTTAGCACAAATTAAATAATTATAAAGAAATATGTAATTTTCTTTTCGCAAAACTACGAGGAAAAATATTATACGGGGCAAGTAAAACTTTTTACGCGGACAAAGCCAAATAACGTTCTTTTACGCAAAAACGGAGCAAAGAATTGATGTGACTCTTTGCATAGAGAGTAGACAGTTTATGGAGCGGAGTGTGACATAGGCTATTTTTATCCCGGAAAATACACGGTTCCTAGGGCTTTGTATTCAATTGCTCCTGGGCGCAATCTTCTCCATCATCATACCGTCGTCTCTATACCGGGCCTTCCATCGCTATGCCTCTTGGAGGAAAAGTACTTAAAACATTGGAAATCATCATCATCATTTCGGCCGAAAGACGTCCACTGCTGGACATAGGCCTCCCCCAAGCAGTTTGAGGGGATATGCCATAATCGCCACGCTTGGCAGGCAATTTGGCGATCGCAGTTGGTTGGTTAAATAATCAGAAAATGCTGCTGCCCATCCTCTGGTGAATCCCTTAGTCGCCTTTTACGCCACCCGTGAAATTTTATTTAAAGGTAACATCATTTTATTTTTTTAAACAAGAAATTCTGCATTCTCTAATTATTAAAAATTCTCTTACCTAAGCTGGGAATGAAACTAACACAATCGCGAAGAAGTTCCACCTGTATTTTGTGGCTTCTGTTGATAGATCTCGATAAGTCGTTAATAAGGATAAAATCTGTCCAACAATCATAGTGTCTGTCTAAAATTAAAGGAAGTCCACAAAATATGGACAAATAACAAATATAAAATTTACTGCCTTAGTAGATATCATTTTATTGAAATGTACCTAAGATGTGTTCTTGGAGTGATTTAATCCTTATTATTGACTCTATCGATTAGTGGCATAAAGATATACGATGATATTTAGGGCATACTTGAAGATTCGATTCCCGTGATTCCCGGCTCATCAGGGAAGACACTTTTGTTTTTTAAAAATGTAGGTAGTAAGTATTACTTCCTTTTGAAAATAAAATGAAGACAATTAAAAGTTCCTATTTTCAATATTTAAAGTAGGTTACCCTCCACGTAGCATAGCGATGGGACATACTGTATTTACTGTATAGTTTGAGTTATCCTGTAAATCTGTTCCCGGAGATTGTTTATATATCTCATCTCCGGTTGCTTCCAGCCTTTTATAACAGTCATTGTTTGACCGGACTTAGTTAGAAGCAAAGATAAATTGAAATGCGTTTACCCTGTACTTACTTAGACTGATAGCTGCAAGCATTAGTGGAAATTAATTCTGGAAAAGTCTTCTTTCATCAGTGATAATCAAATTTTCCGTCTGTGGAATTATTTTCCGTCCGTGGAATTATTTTCTGTCTGAAAAACATAGGGTATTTATTTAGTACTCAGATACCTAGTTGGAGATATTTGTGGCATTGGTGCGGTTAAATCTGCGAGTGATGTCGGCATCGTGATGTCGCGGGACGTCGCCACGTCCGGGCCGGTAGTATTGCCTGACAATCGGTAGGCTATCGATTGTCTATCGATAGTATAGAAAAACCTCCAATCAATCATACTATCGATAGTACTATAGTATCGATAGTATCGATCGGAAGGTATCCAACAATACTATCGATAGTATCAAACTATTGTTACGATACTATCTATAGTATCGATTGTTTGAAATCAAGCAATACTATCGATAGTATTGATACTATCGTGCCATCGTTTAGATAATATTGTAATATAACTATCAGTGTTCATTGATGTAATTTTTACATTGAATTTATCTTTTTTTTTACTTTTTTAGAAAGTTCGTTTTCCTAGCTTCTGTATTGGTACACACCATACTGTTAGGGTGAACCTTCTTAACCATTTAATAATCTTATACACCAATACTATCTAAACGATAGCACGATAGCATCGATAGTATTGCATGATTTCGAACAATCGATACTATCGTTTAGATAGTATTAGTGTTTAAGATTATTAAAGAAATGGATAGTAGGTATTCTTGGACACCTGCCAATCGATAGTATCGATACTATCGATAGGCCTATCTATAGTATGACTGATTTTAGGGGGGGACTATCGATATATTGATAGTCGATTTTTATGCAACACTACGGGCCGGAGCGAGGTGCGTGCGTCGGGCGCGCGGTTCGATCCGCTGAGAGCTCGGCCCGCGCTCCTTTTTAACCACCGGCATTCTACCTGTCTTGTATCCGCGTCATACCTTCTCCTTACAAAAACAACGTGAGCCATCACCAGATCCTATCTTAACGATGCCGTGTACAACATTAACAAGAAGGAAATAGAATGATAAAACTTCAGCATTAAAAAGAAAAGCCACCTCCATTAAAATTCAGCTTTCCGGTTGACCTTCTTTCGTGTCTGAAAAATGTTTGGCCCCATTTTTATTTCAGTATATTTCAACTGCCGAAGCGTCTCACATTGTATATGGCTGCCATAATCCATATGTGTGCCTAATTTTAATTATCTACCCACAATTGGCAACTTTTCGCATAAAATGGTATGCTGAATAAGCGATGCCATTTTGTGTCGCGTAGCGGTACCTCAGGAATAATAAGCACACCCAAAGGGCCTGCCCCCGCGTCCCTCACCCCCCACGGCCAACCCCGTTACTCTGCAGGCTCTGCACTGCACACCAACACAGATCTTTGTAGGTATGTATGTGTGTGTTCGTCCGCATCAACACGAATCGAACTCAGCTTTTTAGTAAGTTTTGCAAACGTCCGGTTGCTGTGATTGGACTCCACGAAGAAAACTGAAAGGTCCCTGGGCACTTTAAAGGTGATAATATTTTTTAAATGTTCCAACAAATATGGTTTGGTTGGGTCTCATAGTTTTCGTTACGGACCAAAAATACGGTTCGTCGGTTTAAATCTCAAATGAGTGCAGTCTAACAACTCATAGGGATTTTATAATTTGACTGTTCGGAGCCTGTAAATACTTTGCCCAAGGCATTATTATCATTATTAATTTTTACATGCACTGGCACTTTATAACTGAACCAAAAGTTAGCGTTGTCATAGTTTTAAGTAGTTTAGTCCAAGTACGGAAATCATAGCTATTCTATTTTACTCAAAAAACAACTAGGCAAAGTAGGGCTTGTGGTTTTTTGAGTAAACTACAATAGCTATGATTTCCGTACTTGGGGAGATTTAAAAACTATGACAACGCTAACTTTTGGTTCAGTTTTAGTGCCAGTGCGTGTAAAAATTAAGCTAATGGCTTAGGCAATGTAAGGCTTGTGGGCAAAGTTAGGGCATTTTACGGTAGCTTTCTAGAAAGTTGCTTGTCAATAATTGATTATTCCTAGCCTATAATAATAATACGTATATAAGAATAGGTACATCTTAATAAATAAAAATTGTGTAGGTAATCAAAGTATAACTTTCTTTTTTTTCAATTTTTTTTATTTAATAGACAAAATGAATATGAAGCGCCGAGCCAGTTTGTTCGAGACGGACTGAAGATCCGGCGTTATTTAATTTACATAAAGTCGAGACAAGCCGGCTGAGCTCGATACTAAACGGGCTCAAGAAATCGCTCTCATTCTAAATATTTAACTATGAAACGTAAATAATTGGATCGCAGCCGTATTTTCAATTCATAATTGGATTTGTTATTGAGTACAAAGTAATGTTTGTGCGCGGAGCGAATAGTTTCAACGGTGGGGTAATATAAAACCACACAATACAGCACTTTTAGAAGGACCACATCTGTGAGTGCTTGCTACAACTATACAAACTCCTGAAAATAACAGCTGAATGAATTAAAATAAAGCAAATGAACTGCAGCGATACGTGCTTGGCTGTTTAATAGATCTATAGTATAGTTAGTAATGTGCCAGTTTCTGAATCTCGTGTCGGTAGGAGTGGGCCTTCCGCGCCCGTGCTGGCTCTGGGCAGCCGCGCTCGCCGGTCACCGCCCCCAGACGTGACGTCGCCATCATCCAGGGGATCGCACGTCTTTGCAGTGTTTATTAACATAAACACATGGGGTGCATTAAAAGAGCCTCCATGAGTGACGATATTTAATTGATCGTCCGGCACACCCTGGCCAGTCAGCCCCGCAACCAATCTGCTGACTGGCTAATCTTTTCCCCACGGCATGAGCTATTATCATTATGTAGCTCATGTCGACACGATAAGAAGAAGATTAACATAATCGCTTGTACACTAGCTTTTCTGATTAACGGCCAAAATTAATATCCAATCTATCTATGATTTGCCCTACTAGAGATAGGAATTTGACATAAGCTCCATACAAAATATGTCAAATTTCTATCTCTAGTAGGGTAAATCGTGGATAGATTGAATATTAATTTAGGCCGTAAGGGTATAAAATGTTGCCGGCCTACAATAATTTTAAGTAGGTAGGTAGCTAGTAAACAACGAAATCTACGATTTGAAAACCAAAACCTCGATACTAAATACTCATCCAATCGCATAGTGAAGTTGCAGGCTATATTGAGGAAAGTGTGATATATTCGACGACATCTGTGGTCTAGTGTTCGAGTATCGGACTGCTGATCACGAGGTCGTGGGTTCGATTCCCACAGGACACAAATATTGTCTGGTACCTTTTTATGCCTAAACCACGGAACCGATTTTGATAAAACTTGATACAGACATAGTCTGAAAACTGGAGAAGTACATAGAGGCTACTTTTATTTGGGATAATCAACATTCACACGGGGTAAACCGCGGGCGATCTCTAGTACTTCATAAATCTACAGTTGTTATTTTAAATTGAGCAATTTATTTTTTCTATTCCTGATAATTTAGTGATTCAAACTAAAACACAATGAAGTCAAAACTCATTCCCAGTCAAAACTTGTTCTGACTGACATAAACAGTCAAAAGTAGTTTTGACTGAAAAATATTATTTTTATTTTTTATTCTTCAGGACAACAAACAATTGCGCAATAATGCATAATACAAACAAAAAGATCATACAAAACTTAGGTAACCACGCAACCAACACCGTTATCCACAAAATAATACATATAATTTTACAAATACAGCACGCACTTTTGCAGACAGAATTAATGTATATCTAATTATGAGCGAAAATTAATGTAGGTAGGTATACAAAACTTGCATAATTATGCATAATTTGAAAAAAGGAGCTTATAATTCATTTATCAAAACATTTATATATTGAACTACTTATTAATATAAACCTATTTTTGACCACGGGTGTTAGTCAAAACCACTTGTGAACTTCGGGGTCATTGACCTTGATCTTAAGCTTGCAAGTGTTACTGAGTTTGCTCTGCCGGAAGACTCGCTTCTGGCTAACACTTTAGGGGCAGGACAGAGTTTGACTACGTGCAGTCGGAGTACGCTAAATCTATTTAATACATTTCAACCGACATTACGAGAATGTTCTAATCTTAGGGTTAAATAAAATAAAATTGTGAGTTTTGACCGATACAATTGGTCAAAACTAGTTTAGACAGTGAAAGATTTTTGACTGTGACATAATACACTGTACAGAATATTAATTTTAGTTTCTGGAAGGCTGATCAATTTGATCTGTTGTCAAATCTCATGTCAGCTCCTGTGATTGGCCGGCAAAAATGTTAACAACCAATCATAACGCTTGACCTGAGATTTGACAGCTGATTAGTAAATTTTTGCGTTGACCAGCTTTTCGGAAACTGGGGGATAATGTCTTTGATTAAAGAGACTACACACCTTTAATATTCTGTTAAAAAAGATTAAAACGAAACAGTTTAGTAAGAACAGTTTTATAAGTTAAAAGACAGCTACAGCTCACTCAAACGAGGACACTTGTTGTTTTTTTTAATAATGGCAACTCAAAATGAAAAATTAGAAGACAATGCACGGACCCTTAGGAGGGTCATTGTCTCCAGATTGACAAGCGAACTGAGTTTATAAATTCAAAGAGATTCCCTTTCGTGTGAAGTAGACCCACTGACCAAGTTTGGGTCCCGAGTGACCGACACACAGGGGCATCGCATGCCGACGGCGATTAACGTCACGTCTCGGGGCCTCGGCCTGCCACCGCCTAAACAAACGCTCTAGCACGCAGCCCTAGGCATTCCTTACCGCCCTATAGAGAGCTGCCTATGAACTCGAAACATTTTATTCATGTGGAACTTAAAAATAGTTTCGCTACTTGTCGAGTTAAAAAACTACTCCTTTTAGAAAAGTAACTCCCAGATAATATTCGAGTAATAGGTACTTCAGAATAATTTACATGTATGATGTGATGTATGATATGTATTAATCATTAGTTTTGGGTCTGCGTGTTTACCAGTTTTCATTGCACCATACCATTTCAGCCGAAAGACGTCCACTTCTGAACAAATGCCTCCCCCAAAGGGGTGGGATATGCCATAATCGCCACGCTTGGCTGGCGGGTTGGCGATAGCAGTTGATTGTTTAAATACTCAGAGAACGCTGCTGCCCATCTTCTGGTGAATCCCTTAGTCGCCTTTGCATTGATACTATTCATAATCTATCCCCCCAAGTGCCCTCCGGACTATCGTTCGTCCACAAAGTTTTCGTATAAAATGTAAGTTGGAACCACCGCGAGCCATAAGAGATGGCGCCCACCCATTCAATAAAAATGCATTTTTTTGACCCAAACACTCGAGGGGCTATTTATCCGGATATTGTGTCCTAACAGTCGGACCCCGCTTATTTGTTATATATATTCCAGAAAAGTTCGAATGGCTGGAGATCACAATTACTCTTATTGTCGGGACGAAGTAGGGAAAGGCCGGACATGTAAAAGAAATACACGCGGTAATATGAAAGCCTCCAGCTGTAATGCTTCACAGCGTCCTGGAATTGTTCTTGCTTCAGTTGTACAGACGACCACACGTTAACATAATTAGCGGTGTGTTGCTCTCGGCGTGATCTTCATGAAGGTAAGCCGTCGTGTTGCACCATTTAGCTTCGTCGCTGTTAGCACGTGAACAGACATCGTTTTCTTTTTGTTCAGCGAAAAATTTTTCACGAATAATTAATTTGATCTCTTGTGCAGCGAGCCAAATAGTCTTGACATTCAAATACTCGCTGTTTTTTAGCTATATTCGTTTTTGCAATTCTGTATTTATATGAATTGTAAGCTGCGTTATATTGTATTTATAAAAATAACACAGCGCATTGCGCGCAAACTCTCCACAATACTCTGTTTTAATCTATCGTTAATCTATTATGTATGACACACGTCAAATCGCGTCGGCAAGACATCAATTTGTACTTTTCTATTCCCAATAAAAACGAGTAACAAAATTGAACTCGTTTCTGACCTAACTTCTATATTTCTTTCCAATTCTGAAACCATTTCGTTTCCTGACATCCGAGGCATGTTTCGATCAAACCTGGCATGAAACAGAGATAGCTAAGAAACTAGAATTCCGTCTGAAATAAGTAAGGAATCCTTCCAGTTCGCAAAGTTTCGAAAGTTAACAAACAATCGAAGTGGGTGCTCGTTTCGTGCTCTTATTAGATCACTGCACGGTGCAGCGAGGGGGTTACTGTTGTGACAGGTCAGGAGTCGGATGACTACTGGTAGCTCGCGCCAGGAGCTGCCAGTTTTGACCGATTTATAGCAAACATCGTTTACCTCGTAATGATGTCGCCGTCACCTGTTAATTCACTTGTTTGCTAGCTCCCTGGTAATAGCATATTGTTTACAAGAATTTTCTCAATTGCTCTCTGCAATTTTTCAGGTCTTCTTGATATTTTTTGAAATACTTTTTTCAACATCAAAGTTATTTTTAATTAACCAATAATTAAAAATAACTTTAATGTTGACTAGTTTTAAATTAGTTTTAAAGAGTGTTTCCACAAGATTGTTACTAGGTAATTATACGGGAAGGAATTTTAATATTTTTAACCGACTCACAAAATGGAAAAGGGAGGTATTCCACGTTTTTTAACGTTTTCTCTTTGATTTTCTTTGCAGGCAGCAAATTATCGGGGAGAATAGGTGCAAACGATAACTGTGCTAAGCTGTGCTTGTTACTCGGATGGGTGACGCCAAAGTGTTGTTTTGCTTGCTGCACCACAAAATAGTTATAAAAAAGTTTGTTATTCGTAAATAGTTATAGGCTTTTAAGGAAAATCCCTGTCTCCGGGGAGCGAAGCGGTCATCAAACATCGGGAACGTCTGGCCGGAATGATGAATGCGTTTCATTAGTAAGTGATTAATTGAATTCTCTGCACGTCGCCGCACCGTGACAGCTTTCAGGCCTACACGTCGATGAAATTAGGGTGTCTGTCAATATGAATCAATTATACAATGATTTTGTGTTTTACGTGAAGCGCGGAGTAGCAGTGGCCCCTCTGCCACTTCTCACGCGGCCACGGTCCGTACTGCCCGGCTCGCGGGACTGGTGGGCGCGCGTCCTCCCTGCTCCTATCAGGCAATACCGTTTTACGTTTATACACGTTTAAATCATACTCATTGTAGTCCGCAGTAATGTATCCGCTGTTATCAAACTGTTTCATTGCACATACTGGTTACATGAGGATGCACCTCGGTGGAGATGACATTTTTGGTACAATGTAGTGTGAAGGTTCGCTACACTGGATTAAAGAAGTAGTAACAAAGTGGAAAGTAGCTGTTAACTTGTGTGGTAACATGTTATCAGTGAGGACAGTACGCGTGCTGCTTGTTAGCCGGCGGGTGGTGTCAGGCGACCTTGCGCGAGGCGCCCGCTTGTGCAACGTGTCCGCTGCACGCTGGTTAGCACCGAGGCGCTAGTTTTCGCGGCTGTGAGTGACGTCACACGCGATTCTCCACTTATATTGCTTAAATCATATCAAAATCTAAATAATTTATTTGTGATTCACAGGTGACAAATAGCAAAATTGCTTTAGCACTTCATTTCAAAAATCAAACATAACTCTGAGAAAAAAGATGAAAATCGTATAGGTATTCACCTGTTTCGCAACACTCTGTATGAGAGCTGAGTCCGAAAATCCTTAACTCAATTTTATTTATTATGCGAATTTAATTTAGTGTACCTATTTGTTGTTAGATTAGGGTAATTTTGAAAATTCCTTCGTCTGATAGTCTAGATAAATATCGTAGTTTAATTCATCAATGTGCATACGATGTTATTAGTTAATATCAAAGTATTAGCGAATCAAGGCCTAGTCAGCTATTGTATCTAATTTTTAATCAGCAGAGCAAATTTGAATAGAACGATTTTGCAATCTGATTAAAGAAATACATTTGTTATTTAACTTTATAGGTTTTATACCTACATTATTTATTTATATTTTTACATTGTTTAGAACCAAATACTTTAAATTATATGTATGTAATGTATTTGGTTCTCAAACAATGAGTACTGTAATAAAAAAAGAAATATCTCATCACTTAAAATTAAAAGTGTACATAAGTAATTAATACGAAAAAACTAAACATAATTACATAATATAATTATAAAACAAATACTTTTCTTTATTTCAGTCGTATTTTATTATTGGTAGCATTCACAATAATTTCTACGGGATTTAATTTATTATTTTACCTGTATTATTTGCTGAAAAAAAAATTACTTCTATTTCAGGAAAGTCCTCGAGAAAGAAGTGCAATTACATTATGTAAATTAAATCCGTTACCCATCCACCCGTTCCCTGAACTTCAAATTTTGCTAAATAAAAGTTATCAACATACCTACCTACGAGTATCCATCTCATTTCCCGCTGTCCGTAAAACTAATGGTTCGTCACGGCCGCATTTCACATTATGTTTTAGAAAACAATTCATATAGACATTGGAATGGTGTATTTTTGGCTTTAAGTTAACTGAAATTTAATATAAAATGAAAACTACGTTTGGTATTACTTTTATTCTATAAAAATTGAGTGGAGTGTGACAGTGGGCCGGGCCGTGTTGACACGGACAGGCGAGCCACATCACATCGTGAATAGTTACTGCGCCACGTACCTATATTATCATTTCAGCCGAAAGATGTCCACTGCTGGACATAAGCCTCCCCCAAGCATCGCTACAACGACCGGTCCTGTGCCTTCCGCATCCAGCGGATTCCCGCGACCTTCACCAGGTCGTCGGTCCACCTTGTGGGGGCCTACCCACGCTGCGCCTTCCAGTACGCGGTCGCCACTCCAGAACGTTACTGCCCCATCGGCCATCCGTTCTGCGAGCAATGTGCCCCGCCCACTGCCACTTAAGTTTGGCAATTCTTCGGGCTATGTCGGTTACGTTCTCCTGCGAATCTCCTTATTTCTGATTCGATCACGCAGGGAAACTCCGAGCATAGCCCTCTCCTTTGAGTGACTTTGAGCCTTCTTATCAGGCCCATTGTGAGCGACCACGTTTCAGTGCCGTATGTAATTACTGGCAACACACACTGTCAAAGACTTTCGTCTTGAGACACTGCGGTATTTTGGACGAGAAGATATTGCGTAGCTTCCCGAACGCTGCCCAACCGACCGAAGCAACCGAGTCGGATTCGACGATGTTTTCGATTCCCGTATTGGGACTATTGGGCATACTTAATAACTTATTACAAAGTGAACCTACCCATTGTCATCGATCCTCGTTCGCGTACATTATTATTTTCCACGACGCGGAAGTTTTATCAGTTCAAGTGTTATTTACTACTTTTCCGGACAGCGATTTCGAATGATAAGAAACATATTTCGCGCTGTTATCTTTGTCAAGTTATCACTGTATGTATTACAATCGCGAGTGACTTGACAGTTTACATTGTCAGGCAGTGGAGCAGTGGAGCAGCGCGGGCGACGACACTCATTCAATAATTAATTTGAAACGATTTGACAGTCACGTGGCGCGGCGCAACTGTGGAACAACTGTTGCACGATGCTAGGCGACACCTTGTCATGTAATTTTTAAATAATGTGCATTGTTCTTCAGGATAATCTTGCTAGATTGACGTGTATATTATTGATACAACAACATGTTTGCGGATTGCAATCTAACTACTACATTTCTGGTTGATATTGCTGAGATTCAGTTTAGATCTATTATCAAATACAATCTAGACGAGATATTATATCTCAGGATGAATTTCTTGTGGAACGGTACCTAAGTCGGGAGCGACCTCGATGGAAATATTAGTGCTCTCCGGCAGACGAACAAATATTAAGCGAGCGATCCTCTGCGGTCGCATCGAAGCTAAACGTCGGCGGAAGCAGCGCCGCGTGTATTTGTGTAAATATAAAAGTCACATGAGTCGGTCACAGTCACTAAAGCGGCCGCCATAAACACAATGATCCGCCGCGATCCTATAAACGTTAATCCCGTGCACGAACATGTAAATATTTTACTGTGAAAAAATGTGTTCCGCACAACGGGCGAATTAATCGGAACATTTAATAGCTACAGTCGGGAGTGTTTCAGGGTTGTTTTATAAATAAAGGCGGGTTCGTCCGGCGCGTTCTGTGCGCTGTGCACTGTCTGTGCCGCGTGATGCCCCTGCACGGTGCACGGTGCACGGTACATGGTGCACGGTGCACGGTACACGGTGCACGGTGCACGGTACTCGTCGCCGCACATAAGCTCCTTCCGTGTCGCTGAGCGGCAGAGCCGTCCGTCGCAACACGGTTTCAGGTCATTCTTAGCCGGCTTATGCTAACTGATTTTTAAATAGCACCTGCACTGCCTATACACCTTTCTACATAATGATAATAGCTCATGCCGTGGCAAAAGATTAGCCAGTCAGCAGGTTGGTAGCGGGGCTGACTGCCCAGGGTGCACCAGGGTTCCGTAGTTCTCCTACAAGGAAACCTTATAGTTTCGTCATATCCGTCCGTCTGTCCTAATCCTTTACAGCTTAATAACTACTACAGTTATAAATGTAAGTACGTGTAATTTTGATCAAAAATAGTTTAAACATGGATCTCAATAAAAAAATAAAATAAAAAATAAGTTAAGGTAAGGTTAAGGTTGTCTGGAAGAGATTGCCTTGTGCGATAAGACCGCCCATTGTACTTACTTAATCTTTCTGTAAACTATTGTCTTTGTTTTTGTTTGGTGTAATGTACAATAAAGAATGTAATAAATAAATAAATAAAATCGTAATTTTGTATTTTAGGGGTGGCGCTCATACATGTTTTTCGCTGCACACCCTTGTGTGGGGTATTATAGAATAGGTCTACTAAAATGAAGGCAACGTTTCATACTTCACTTTTTTATCAGGTGTACCATCTGTGAAATATAGCCCGCCTAAGTGGCTTGCAATGTGTCCCCCCACTGCCATTTCTAAAATATGCAACGTGAAACTTATAATCTTCCACGTTGATAGACCATAATAAAAAATCTCTTTTAAAATTATTTTGAGCATAATGTGTTTATAAGATTTCGAGTAATAGAGAGAAAACTGAAAAATTCTTAAGAGGACCTAGTTCAAAAAGGTCATTGACCTTAGAGAAAAATTATGTTAGCAAACAATGCTCCTTTCTTCTATTTGAAAATATCACAAAAAGTACCCATGTGGTATGTAGACATTACACCTCGTAAATTTGGCCCGCTAGGTGACGCTGTAAACAACATGCTCTGAGCCGCCAGTGTGACCGTCTATTGCAAAAACAGAAAAACTAAAATAGCCATGATTAATATTCTATTTGATTCGTTTATAATTACACCTATTACGGAACCCTATACTTAGTATGGCCGGTTTTTGTTTTAACAGGTAGTTCAAAATGTTTAGTTTTTATTCACTCAACAGACCTCTTGATATTTTTATTCACTCAACAGACCTCTTGATATTTTTATTCACTCAACAGACCTCTTGATATTTTTATTCACTCAACAGACCTCTTGATATTTTTATTCACTCAAAAGACCTCTTGATATTTTTATTCACTCAACAGACCTCTTGATATTTTTATTCACTCAACAGACCTCTTGATATTTTTATTCACTCAACAGACCTCTTGATATTTTTATTCACTCAACAGACCTCTTGATATTTTTATTCACTCAACAGACCTCTTGATATTTTTATTCACTCAAAAGACCTCTTGATATTTTTATTCACTCAACAGACCTCTTGATATTTTTATTCACTCAACAGACCTCTTGATATTTTTATTCACTCAACAGACCTCTTGATATTTTTATTCACTCAAAAGACCTCTTGATATTTTTATTCACTCAACAGACCTCTTGATATTTTTATTCACTCAACAGACCTCTTGATATTTTTATTCACTCAACAGACCTCTTGATATTTTTATTCACTCAACAGACCTCTTGATATTTTTATTCACTCAACAGACCTCTTGATATTTTTATTCACTCAACAGACCTCTTGATATTTTTATTCACTCAACAGACCTCTTGATATTTTTATTCACTCAACAGACCTCTTGATATTTTTATTCACTCAACAGACCTCTTGATATTTTTATTCACTCAACAGACCTCTTGATATTTTTATTCACTCAACAGACCTCTTGATATTTTTATTCACTCAACAGACCTCTTGATATTTTTATTCACTCAACAGACCTCTTGATATTTTTATTCACTCAACAGACCTCTTGATATTTTTATTCACTCAACAGACCTCTTGATATTTTTATTCACTCAACAGACCTCTTGATATTTTCTGAATTTCTCCAACTTTTTAGGGTTCTTTACCCAAAAGGTGCCAACGGGACCCTTTATTGAACTTATCTACTTCTCCGCCAAATAGTGATGCTTGCATTGCTGTGTTTCGGTCTGAAGGGTACGGGTGCCGGTGAAATTACAATCAAATGAGACTTTCCATCTTCATGTCTCAGTTTGGCGAACCGACCATTTAGGCAACAGCCTAGGTGGTATTGAAGTTGTTATGGGCAAAGGTAACCGCTTAACATCAGGTGGACCTTTAGCTCGTTTCGCCATACTATACTATAACAAAAAAAAAGTCTAAACCACACTCTTCGACATATGACACCGAGCAGCACCGTGGTTACGTTTACACCATCATGTCAACGCGACGTCATCGTCGTCAGTTTCAGCGTAATTTTGTCACTGATTCAATCTGTCAAATGACTGTCTTATTGCTGGTATGTACTTCCTCTGAGCATAAGAAGGGTTAAGGCCTTAAACCAGGACGCTGTTGTAGAGATAGATTTTTATTTTCTTAGCCGTCTGAAACGTGCAGGTTTTCTCACGTTATTTTCCTTCACCGTTAACGTCAGTCATGAATGCGATGCCCACGAATACGAAAAGTCGGACGTGCGGGTCAATCGATATCGAAATCTGATCTCTTGTTTTTATGACTTCTTGCTCTCTGAGTATAAATAACAATTTGGACTCCATTGCTTAGCTTGGTTATAAAAAAATTTGGTTGTGTATGAACTGAGTTGTTGAGATTTGTGAATTCTTAGAATAACAAAGGAACAGTTTTATTATTACATATTAACATAGTTATGTTTGATAATATTTAAATGTTGCGGAAATTTTATACGAACAACCTAAGCGACCCTAACGAACTTATAAAATGCATTTTCTATTTTTGAATTTAACCGTATTATCGGCGCGTCTAAATTCATTTTGTAAATGTCATACTATATTGAATTAACCGCGTCTCTGCTGCCGTGATGCATTTGACGGTACAAGTTTATTTTAACATCGCTCCTGATTTAACTGTTCCCTTTTGTATGGTCGGTGTCAAATTTATTTTCCAATGTAACTATAGGTTTGCCCTGATTTTAGGGATCGTCAGATTTCGTTGTTTTAATAAAAATCTGCCGCATTTCATTGCGAAAAAAGATGATTTGTGTCCGATGTGTAGGCATTGCACGGTGCACGTCGAATGTGGATCATGACCAATTTAGCACTAACTAGTCAAAAGCTGTCACGGCAACATGTTGCGATACGAGGACCAACACGTGGCATGCCCGCAACGTGCGACGCGTGCGACAGTAGACACAGACACATGCCGCACACTGCCACTGCTTACGTCGACATAAATAGAAACTTTGTCATTAGAGCAAAGGGCCAGGCGACATAACATTCTACAAACGTCAGTGTACAGAAAACTTGATAAATGTGGGCATTGATTGGCATCTTTGGATCACTTGAATTTTATTTGATTGAATGTTCATTAGTTAACCATAACTTTGTCTACAAGAAAAGCAGGTCCTTTGGCTATTACATTCATAACTCTTGACTTGGGTGCAGGTTTTTCTTGGGGGATATGATGTTAAACTTACTGACTTATAAGTGAAAAATCACGAAGCTAATGACCGTATATGTACATTGGCAGCCGTTTCTCCGTTTATTTAGTTGAGAGAAAACCCATGTAAGCGGATGTCTTCTGCATCATAGGATGGTTTACGGACACAAATTTCATGAAAACACCCAGAATCAAAAGAACTTACTGAAGGCAACTCACATATTTCTTCCGAGTGAGGACTTGCATCTGCGACCAACTACGAAATTGTTCCAGTCGAGGCACCACTTCGTAAAAGTCCATAATGATAGAGAGGTGTTAACATCTGTGCTTATTACTTTCCATGTCCTCATGGTGTTTCTCTCCCAGTGTTTGAACCGTGGAAAGTTCTGTCCTCATTAGCATCCGTCCCGTTGACAGAATAGCGTATATTTAGCACCGTCTGTCATGCGCTGAACCGCTTATATTATGTTTCAATACATATAGTATTTATAGAATGTTCTCGGTATGTTTCAGTAGCTGCCACTTCCGTGACTTGTGCTTACACGGAGACAGAAAACACTATGAAGTTAGCATCGAATTCACTTTTATCCGGTATTGAAATTGAATACTCAATTAATATACTTTTGGGAGTTTGTTGAGACCCTCGTTGTTGATAGGTATTAAATCCACATAAATACTCTGAAACAATTACAATACAGTCTATGCGAACGAACCGTTGTAACATGAATCCTTCGCAACGCGCAACTTTCTTGGTTATACGATGAAATATAACCTCTGCCTTAGTTACGAAGTTCAATTTAAAGTTTTCTCGTTCCGTACTACATACCGTATAATATGAATCCGTCTTCAATGTTATACGGAACGATTCCTTCATTCGGTGCGGTGAGTGTGCTCCATTGTCGAGCACTGGTATATTCATAGTCAGAGTGGAGAAAGAAGGAGAAAAGTAGACTCCAAGCACTAACTGTAAAATTATTTGTTTAAGCACGATAAGTATTTTGTATTTTTTGAATATTTGTATAGTCGTCTGTGGTGAGACCCATGTTCTGCTGTGGACGTATCTGACTGATTATACTCCTTAGCACCTTAGCCGGTGGGGGGAGGGGGGAGAAGAAGTTCTTACGAACAGTACCCAGTTACAGTTTGAACGCAATATAAAAAGCCAACTTTTGGTCCTGTTCCAAAAAGCAGTCAAATCACCCAGTTGAAGTCCAATATTCATTATGTCTGTAGAAGGTGGTAACAAGTCGCTCAGAAAATTTAATGATCCTTCTGCTCTTCTATTCATTCCTTACCTATACTTGAAGAATAAAATAAAATTACATGTTGTGTGGGGATAGCGGAGGGGTATGTCAGACTCTTACCGACTAAAACCACACGGTGGTCATTCTCTGCACAAAATCGAGGAGCTCCGGGAACTCTACTGGACCGCGCCGGTGCCCCTCTAGTGCTATGCCTTTGGCACGTCCCGGGAAAGGCCGTCCTGCTCTCACCGCTACGCTGGCGTGATGTCGCCGTAGTATGTACATCCGAGACCTAGAGGCACTTAGTCCACAATTTAATTTGGTCTTTAACTCTAATTTCGAAATAAAATATGAGAGTTGATTTAGCGCCATGAAAGCTCGCTTCCTAAAAAAAAAAAACCGGCCAAGAGCATCTCGGGCCATGCTCAGTATTATAGGGTTCCTTAAGTAGGTCTAATTACAAACGAATCAAATCGAATATTAATCATTGCTATTTTAGTTTTTGCAAACAGCGCCACCTAGCGCTAAATTTATGAAGCTAAATTTAAGAAGTGTGTTTCTTTTTGTGATTTTTTTAAATAGAAAGTAACTAAAGGAGCATTATTTGCTATGATAATTTTTCTCTAAGGTCAATGACCTATGAACTAGGACGTCTTAAGTATTTTTCAGTTTTCTCACTATAACTCAAAAATTTATAATCACATTATACTCGAAATAATTTTAAAAGAGAGTTTTTATAAAGTTCTGTCAATGTTGAAGACTATAAGTTTCTACGTTGCATAGTTTAGAAATGGCAGGGGGGGGACACATTGCAAGCCACTTTGGCGAACTGTATTTCACAGATGGTATACCTGATGAAAAAGTTGTGTATGAAACATTACCTTCATTTTAGTAGACCTATTCAACGATACCCCACACGAGGGGGTGCAGCGAAAAAAATATTTTCATCCCCATTTCACATGTATGGGCGCCTCCCCTAAAATACGTAATCAAGATTTTTTATTCTTTCAAAATAGAGATCTATATCTATTCCATTTTTATCAAAATTTCATTTACTTATATTTATAACTGTAGAAGTTATTAAGCGGTAAAGGATTAGGACAGACGGACAGACGGACGGACATGACGAAACTATAAGGGTTCCTTGTAGGACTACGGAACCCTAAAGAAAGGAAAAGGTTTACTGTCCAAAAAGTTATTTAAGTATTTTTATTTCCTACGCAAAGTTTAATTTAAACTTTTTTTAATAATCTTTGCAAGTATATGTTTTATCTTAATATTCGTCATATTATTCTCCTACGAGAAGTCTATGAAGAAAGACTAGATAGATAGATATAATATTCTTTATTGTACACCAATAACATTATTAAACTTAGGACTAACATGTAAAATAAGGGTACATTGGCGGTCTTATCGCTGATAGCGATATCTTCCAGACAACCATTGGATAGACAAGGAAGACGTGAAAAATGGATGGGAGCAGTATGTGGTGCACTTTCATAAAGTTTACTAATATTTAATATAATAAATAAATTAATATTTACCTACCAGTTGTTTGACTAGTTGAACATATCAATACTATTTTGTAGTAGAAAGAAGATTCAGAACTGTTTTTACCCGACTGCGCCAGAAGGAGGGTTGTGTTTTTCGAGTGTATTTATTACACTATATAGACGACCAACGCTGACGCCGACGGGTCGGCAACCTGCCACCTTGAACATCAATTTATTAACTTTTGACCCAATCTCTTCAATGCCTAATGTGGTTGCTTGAAGTTTTTGACCCATATTTTTTCATTTATCTAAAGTACACACAGTTTTTTTTTACAAATAATTAGGAATGAAGAGTACAAACTGCAAAGGCACTGCTTATTTCTTTATAATTTCTTTCAGCAGACTTGCGAGAGGAAAATGTAAATAAAAGAGATGTAGACACAGTGTGTAACGATACATACTATGCATGCATGTCTTGTTGTTGTAATAAATAATTTTTCTTTCTTTTCTTTCTTTCTTTACATTAATTGGACATAAATATAATAGTTTAAATGTATGTTAAAAGTAGTCAGATTTTTACGAGTATTGTTATCTCGTTCCAAAGATATTACTACCGTTGAAAATATTACAAAAATTGGCTACTTTGTAATAGTCTGTCTTCTTAGAACTGTATCAGCTTAGAAATGGATAACAATATTGTTCAAGTTTACCCATAAAAGAAACAACCTGGGTTAGAATAGCATACGCGTGTTCACTGTGGCAGGCTATGAGGTACTAGGTAACTTTAAGAACTTTGTATTTGAGTCTGCAATTTCTTCTCTTTGTTTGTTTTGTCTGTATTGAAAGCTAAATTAAATTGATTTCGAGCCGTTTCTTTGACATCAACGTTATTTAATTTTATTGCAAAGTTTTAAGTAATATTATATTAATTTTAATACCTCCTTTTCTTCATCTTAGCTCCAGTTTAGTCGGCAGCTGGTAATTGGATTAGATCCGGAATTCCGGACGTCTACCACCGGAGCGGATCGAATTTGACTCAATCACTATCTGAACGGTGACCGCTAAGATAACAGATTATTATATTAGACCTAGATCTAAAGCTAGATAAAATAAATCAGGTCGTGGTGACAGTTCAATTGACAATTTCCTCAAGGAATCTCTTAGGAATTTGAATAAAGGGAAATACTTCATTGATAGATTGATAGGGACAACTTTTATTTATCCTTTCAGCCACTTCTTGAAGTAGGTAGGCTTTTTAACCATGGAACTTAGAAATGAGTTTTTAACCGACGAAAAAAAAGGAGGAGGTTCTCAATTCGATTCGATTCAGTCTCTTTTATTTTTATTTTTATGTATGACTACGCCTAACTTTATACAGAGTGGTCCGATTTTGATGATTCTTTTTTTAATGGATAGGGTATATATCGAATTATCGAAGTTGGTACAATTTAACTTTCAAAATCAAAATCCACCCCTAAGAGTTGGAAAATAGGGGATGAGTTCACCCACTGAATTCTTACCTGTTAACCGATTCTGTTGAAACTTGGCACACATAAATATAGTTCTAGACACTACGACATAATGGAGACCTGGACTTAGATTTTAACCACAAAAAAAGTTAAAATAAAACTTTTTAACAAAAAATTTAACCGACGAAAACATAAACTGAAAAGCGAAAAATAACTAATTATGAGTCGGCGCCAAACAAACAATCAACGAAGATCATTAAATTGTTTTAAATAAATAATAAAAACAACGTAACATCAAATACAACGTGAAATTTTCAACGATAAACAATAACTTTCCAAAAATTCGTTCTCCGCTCGGCCACTTGCAACTTGCACGCACTTTGCTTGCTAAAAGTTTGTTTGGCGCCGACTCATAATTAGTTATTTTTCGCTTTTCAGTTTATGTTTTCGTCGGTAAAATTTTTTGTTAAAAAGTTTTTTCATTTTGTCCTCCGCTTTGTACAGTCAACAGCATATTAAAGGTAACAATACCATTATAAGCGGAACTGGCTTAGTATGTAACTTTCATTCAAGACAGATTCAGCTCACACTGGTTTTGTTACCATCGATATGAGCTTGACTGTACTAAATGGTCCTTGTGTGTTTTAAAAAAGGTTTTGGATTGATGATTCAAACTACCTTTGGATAAGTAAATAATCAAAGCTTTGAAAATAACTTCCTGAATCACCGTCGCATAGAAATCAGTTCGATATCTTAAGTGAGATATCTACACCAGTTAATTTCGTGTTATGAGTGAGATCCATTTTAGTTTACAGTGAGTGCCTACACTAGTTTATTAATCAGACAATAACAAATTGTGTGCCCCAGACATTTCTGATCACGTTAAAAGGACATGAGGTCTCTGGTTGAATCTAGCTGAAAGTGGCCGAAAGCAGTCGAATTGTGCGAGTCACAACCAAAATTACAGTCGGCGCGGGCTGACTACCGGAGCGTGGCGACGCGCGACTCGCCTTGCGTGTGTGCGTGCGTGCGCGTGTGTGGGGTGGCCTTCGCCTCGACCGAAGCAACGGGGGCACCTCACGACCCTAACATATCCCCTACTATAAGATTTTATAAGGCACACGCGAGCTATAAATGCGTGCGGCACAATACTGTAACCAGCTCTTTTTTGTCACACATATACCTACCTACTTTATAACACAAGGTCTAACTTACCTTCACACATTTCATAAATTAATGATTTGCACGATCACTACATTCAATCGGAGACAATAAGTTTCGACCATGAACAAGTCATACGTCTGTTATTTTGATATTATTTAAATTGAAATATGGGTCTGCCAATATTACGAAAGTTTTTGCTCGATTCTTGTCCAACGAAGTGAACCATTAGGTGAACTGTATAAATCTGAATTATCGTGGCTGAAAAAATCTAAATCAGTCTGTGTTCTCGTAGAAAGTTCATCGATTTTATAAGCGTCAATAAGTAAGCTTACAAGCTTTTCTTGAGGCAGAATTAGAGTTCACTTAATAACTAATATAAGAGCGCATTACTTAGGTTCCTATAGTTGGTTAGTTCCAAATATATTTTTATAAGAGCGATGGTGAAATTGACCGGACAGTCAAGCACCGAATTAACACAGGATGGTTGAAATGGCGGCAGGTCACGGGAACTACATGTGACTCCCGAATTCCTCTTAAACTGAAGGGGAAAATATATAAGACCATGATAAGACCTGCTGTCCTGTATGGATCGGAATGTTGGGCTACGAAAGGAATTAATGAAAGGCAAGTGCATGCAGCTGAGATGAGAATGTTAAGAGGAATGTATGGTGTAACGAGAATGGATAGGATAAGGAATGAATATGTAAGAGGGAGTCTGAAAGTAGCGCCAGTGACAGAGAAGTTAAGTAGCAACAGACTATCATGGTATGGACATAAGATGAGGAGGAATGAGGAGCATGTTACGAGGAAAGTTTTAAGTATGAATGTTGATGGCTATAAGAAAAGAGGGAGACCGAAGAAAATATGGATGGATTGTGTGAAAGATGATATGAATAGAAAGAAAGTAAACACAGAGATGACGGCTGATAGAGATGTATGGAAGAAAAAAACATGCTGCGCCGACCCCAAATAAATTGGGATAAGGGCAGGAGGATGATGACTGGTTAGTTCCGACCATATACTTCTTATACTAGCGTAAAGTATAATAAGTTTATGATTCCGACGGACTTTTTGAGAATAATTTTGGTGGTGGTAAAGCTGCATTAAATAATAATTAATCTCTCGTATTTTTATTTTCTCCGACACAGGATATAATGATTACCTATAAATGTTAGCGTTATTCTTCTTAAGAGGCTGACAACACTTAAAAAATCAGACCTCTGCGGTCACTGTCGTTTCGTACAGAACTGAAAGAGAGGTAACGAGCCGAGGGACGTCGGATACGCCGCTCAACTTGAATGAAAATTAACAATATCTTTTTTAATAAAAAACTAAAAGCTTATTTGAAAAACAGAAACAACAAATGTTTAGATTATCTTTCTCAAATGTGTTCTTAATTTTATTTATAATATTTATTAAATAATAGAGATTGTTTGCTTTAAAGCATGTTTTAAGAGGTTAGTTTATAATTCTTTTCTATCGAGAAAACTTCAAGAAAACGTCTTTTGGGCACAATACAGTTTCAGAAAATACAATCAAGATTAACATATTTTTTTCACTGCCACAAACTGAATAGATACAGGTAAAATTTTTTTTAAAAGAAGCCTATTTGGGGTATTTGGCTGTTATCAGCGTCTTAACATGTATGTACCAGTTTTGAATTGTCCAATAGTAAGATGTGTGTTCCGGCAATGGGTCCGCTGGGACGAGGCCGTCGCAGTGACCCAGTGCTCCTATTGAGATGATTGCTACTGGCTAGCATTGACCGCGGCCGTGCCGCACAATGTGCGAACCACATCACTATAGTTCACTATACTCTACGTGTAATTGTTCCGATGCTACTGGTGAACTGTTCCGCTTCATTCTTCACAAGTCCGTCACGTTACGTCCCTTTAAACTGTTACTTGTCTAGCTGTGACTTTGTGAAACTAGGTATTTTTCGTTCATCTTAAGAAAGATAATAAATGAATCATGTTTATACTCAGATTAATAGTAGTATAGTATTTATATAGTATAGTGTTTATAGGTTCAGATTCGCAAAAAAAGGTGTAATTTCCAATAAGCAATTCCGTACTGTGGCTGTCATAGGCTGTATTTGTTTTTGAAAACAAACTTTATGGAAGAAGAGTCACTAAGTGTACAGTGTCATAGGAACTAAGGTATTTACTGTAACTACCGCGTTTTCGCTCTACCGCTTGTAGTCTCCGGAAACTGCAACATTGAAACACGTCCGCCTTATTTTGCGCTCTGCTGTTTAAGGGGTGACTTTTATGACCATAATGCTGTCATTATAAAAAGACACGGAAAATCCATCGCTTATACGGGGTTATTTTTTATATACCAAACCACTTGAAGGGTATTCTTTAAAAAAGCTGCTGTTCACATTACGATCGAGTTAGGTATCCGCTTATGTATGGAACCGTTTTTTTACGGTTTCATAGTTGGTCCCATGGTAAAAGTTGTGCAAAATGATGAGCAAAGTGAATGATGAGTTTAATCCTATAAAGTGTTTTTGATAAAGAAAACCCTGTACAAGCGCGTCACTTAAAAATCAATAGACGCTCACTTGTCAATAGTCTTGCAGTTGAGCTATGAGGGGACCTCATTTTGTCCTCCTTCTATTCGGTTAATAACACCGAAGTTCTCGGTTTGTTAAGGAGGGTCGGTCGGTCAGCGTGGCGCCATCTTTCGGGACATCGCACCTTACTGCGCACTCGCGAATTACTGACCTGGTTTCTCAAGCGATCCTCTTTTATCAATGATAGATTGCTTACCTACTGATTAGTATAAAAGTTTTGCGTAGGAACCTAATCACATTCTTGTGTTATCACACCTCAGATACAGACATACAACACAGATATAAATAAATTCGTGTATGAAATAAAATATGGTTTACAGATTTACCAAAAAAGAGAGCCCGCAAAAAAGTTTTACATGATTTGAGGAAAGATTTCTACTGCGTGTGTTACTACAAAATACAAAGAAACATGTCTGTTTCGTATTCTACATGACACAATAACTTGTCGTCGGTTTTCTCCGTGTCCCGATCCCGACGCTTTATAGAACAGCGCATGCTATCAGGAACTGACAGTCTCTACATTTAGTGGTCCGCGGTGGCTCGGCCTTTGTTACGATTGTTAAATATTATCCGGCTCACGGCGGCGTGGTCGCCGGCTAGCTGCCGGTTCAGGCCGAGACGGCGACGCGACGGTTTGACCTACATGGATAATGTGGATTAAGGGGAAGCGTACGATTTCCTTTTTTCGACCATCGAAATGTTGCTAGAGATAACGATTTGTAACGACTTAAGTAGGTAATGCTTTGTTATTGATTGATAATGTTAGTTTTTGTGTTTATTTGTCTTTACAAATACTGTTTTAGGTTTTTTAGGGTTCCGTATCCAAAGGGTGCCAACAGGACCCTATTACTATGCCTACGCCATCTGTCCCTGTATCTTTTTAACTGCACCAGTTGAAATTTTCACAGAGTATGTGTTCATATAGCCTCTATTATGGCAAAACAGTCGCAGCCCACAAAGGAACTCGATACAAGAAACCTAGATAAAAAAAAACGTTATTCAACGTTTTTTTTCTTTATTTATGTACACAGAACACATTTTATTATAGATAACATACAGAACAAACACTTGAGCACAAAGGTACTGCTTATCTCTAAAAGAAATTTCTTCCAGCAGACCTGCGACAGGAAAGAAGGATAAAAGAAAGACGTAGACACAGTGTGACATTAAATACATACTAAATATAAAAATACTTGCGATGATAAATTATAAACTACGTATGCCAATAAAAATATCATCATCATCCTCCGAGCCTTTTCCCAATTATATTGGGGTCGGCTTCCAGTCTAGCCAGATGCGGCTGAACATCAGTATTTTACACGGAACGACTGCCATCAGACCCCCGCAACCCAGTTACTGGGTAATACTGACATTCGGAGGTTAGACCAGGTTGTCAGACTTTCAGGCTTCTGACTACCCGTAACGACTGCCATAGATATTCGTATGACAACCGGGACCGACAGCTTAACGTGCTCTCCGAGGCACGGAGGGGTCTCGATATGTAACGAAACGGTCACCCCTCCACAGACTGACCGCGGCAAGTGCAGCTTAACCTTGCAGATCGTACAATCCGCACAGTCATTGCATCGCTACGAGCCCCTCCTATAATATCATATTTTTTATTTATTATATATATACCAATAAAAATATATATATAATAAATGAAAAATATGATATTATAATCAACACCGAGAAAATAAACAACTTATTAAATTAGATGTTCAATGCACTGAGGAAAGGTAATGTTCTTTGACATTTTTCTTGAACACAGCTATAGTTTTAGAATCACGTATTTTAGGGGGAAGTAAGTTCCACAATCGCACTGCATGGACAGAAAAAGAATAGGAATAGAAATCAGATTTATGGCAAGGGATTTTAAAAATGGGTCTTGGGTGGGATCTGCAGGGAGCATTTTATCTTAAAAATGGTAATACTTATTACAAGCGTTGTGTGATTCTTGTGGATATCCTTACTATCCACTGGATGATTTTGAATTCATTAAGCAGTCCGTAGTCATCAATTTGAATAACAACTTTTACTATGGGACCAGCTCTGATTTGAATAAAACATAGATTTATGAAAAGCTAAATTACCTTATTTGTACCTACATGTTAAAGTGAAGCCAGATAAGTTGCGTTGTGATAAACACTTTTCTGATAGCTTAATCTAAATTTTGCATGCTAGGTAGGCGAAAACACAGATTTTTATTTAATTATTTTTATGCATGTAACTCATTTCAAGCAAATAAACGTTCTTATTCTTATTCTCAAATTGTGAAAAAAATCGATATGTGAACACAAATGTAGGGACCAGCAGATTTATTTTCGCGGTTTCAGATTTATTCACATAGTAAAAGTTTTTAAAATTGATGAGCACTATTATCCCTTAAAGGGTTGCTAATGAAATTGTTTTTTTTTATCATCCTATGTATTTTAACAACAAATAATAAAAATAAGGCAACCATAGATAGTGTGGTGGTAGACAATATACCTGCGTAAGAAATAGATGCAAATATTCATATTTCACCAAAAAAAACATCAACGCACAGTGCACTGCACCTTTGGTAACCTCTCATGAATATCAGTTCCTACGGGGTATCAGGTAGATGGGTGGTACGGAACCCTTACTGTCCGAGCCCGACTCGCATTGGCCGATTTTCATCTCTCTTGTTTGGTATGTTGCAAAGTATTATAATATTAAACACAAATAGGAAAGACTTAGAAGAAGGGTCCACATTCTGGCAGCAGGCGGCGACTACGATAAAATAAAAAGTTTTAGCTTTCTCGGTCCGCGATCCGCGTTTACGAATACTGAGTCTTATGGCAGACCGGCGGGAGTTATGTCACATAACTTTGAGATTTATAACACGCAGTTATGACAACTTTACTATTACCAATGTGTATTATGGCTGCAGTAAGTAATGATTTAAACCGCATCCTCGTAAAACCGGGAGTCGTTGAGTTCTTCATAATCAGCTGTATTTCATAGGCAAACTTTGATGTGCTCGAGTTTTAAATTCTAGTAAAGTATATGTTTAGCGATAGTGAGTGACGCCTGAGTAGGACAATCTGAACAAACAAAATAGTAAAAGTTTCGAGTTAAGTTATCTCGGAAGGAGTAGGAGGAAAGATAACAATATCAGCTTCATGAACTACACACCTAATGCTAAAAATAGCCAGCTTTATT
Organism: Asteroscopus sphinx; assembly: GCA_949699075.1. Lineage (NCBI taxonomy): Eukaryota > Metazoa > Arthropoda > Insecta > Lepidoptera > Noctuidae > Asteroscopus > Asteroscopus sphinx. The sequence continues at coordinate 362,271 of OX453002.1, read as the reverse complement.
ATTTGTTTGGCCTGCACCTTGTCCTACTACAGGACGGACTCTCTAGAGTCAGTCACATCCCACCATATTTTCCATAGTTAAAAATCATCAGACTATCATTAGGGACAGTTCAAACTCCTCTGGACCAGATGACAACCAGAAAATGTCGGTTGAAATTAAGTTAGCAGACCATACAATGATTACTCAGTCCTCGGAATGATTGCCAGTTCCGTCCTGCGTCTCGATGCGTCACAACTTATGAGGGCTTGTACTAGTCTAGCTACTCGCTTCACTATAGGTACTCGCGCAGTCAGCACACTCGTGTTAAACACTCCACCAGCACCTTCCCACGGTTGAACTAGAGATGCAAGTTCCCTTATATTATTCTTTACACGAAATGTGCTGACGGCGACGAGCTCTAGTAACATTACTATCGCCGTTTTACATATCAAAAGCATTAAGAATCTACTCTTATTTCTTACCATGGGAACTGTGCTGAACAAGCATTGTTGGAACGTTTTCTGCATAAATATATCAGAAGTTCAACTTTAGTGTTCAAATAACATTAGTAGGTATACTGTTGCGGCATCACCTGCATCGTCCCGTTTGATGACGTCATCATCGCCATTAGCCGGCGCGACGCTTGCTCGTCACGCGGCAGCTGGACCCTCCGCTTGGCTACTTCCTCCGCTCTCCGTCACTCCGTTGTTTCCTCACGAAACTTTGACCTCCAGCGATAAAACGGAGGGTTTCGCTGGCAATCGTTCAACTGCAGTTAGAACATTTACACATCTTTAAAGACAAACTTGTCGCGATACTCGCGATTGATCGCGAAGCATATGCTGTCTGCTGATAGTGTTTACTGTTTTACATTTAATTACGGATAGAACATGCAACCAATGCGATATACAATTTCTTTTGTTACTGATAATTTTATTGTGATTGTAGAAATAACTGCAATTGTCGATATAGAATGCATTCGATTCACTTGTTAAACAAAGTATTGTCTCGTCTCGCCACAAATGTAGAGCGAGTTGAGATGCAACGAATAGATTTGTGAAACAACTTAATTAAAGACGAGATGGAAGTCATGGAAGCGGGTGTTAGGAGAGGCGAGCGTCCGCGGAGGGTGATCATTAGCATTTTGTTGGTTGAGCTCGAGAGCGCCATCGCACCAGTGCGCTGTAATTCTCCCAATTTTATGCCAGGTTTATCGATCCGGTGCCAATTAAGTTTTGGCTGCGATCGTCGCTGTGTCGACGACCCATACTGTGAGCGTCCTAATCTTTTATAATACCGATTACGTTTTACGTAGCTGATATTATGAAAACATTGCGGCGGGTACACGACTGCGGCCCACCGGACATGAACACTTCACAACCACTTAGTTCCGACTGTTCCGACTCCGAGGGACGGCATTACGGCATGGCGGCACGGTACTAAATGTGTAGCGTACACTGTTATCAAAATAAATTAATTAAAAAAATATTAAATTATTTAAAGTATTTACGTAATTTTATGACGCGCCAACCAAGTTGCAGTGACGCTGCAGTTCGTATCTGACAGCGACCACCGAATAAAAAATAATTAGAAAAGCGTTGTTTTCATCAAAACTTGACTGCTACTGCACATCTTTAGTTACGTGAATTGGCCTACAGAATGTTGTGTTTAATACGTTTCTCAATTAGGTACATTGATGTATTTCGTAGCTTAAATTAACGAGATTTTTCATTTAAATGTTCGTTAACATTTTACATTAAAGGAAGAATCTTTACATTACTTTAGGTGTGCTATACACCTCTGCCTACCCCTTCGGGGAAATACAGGCGTGATGTTATGTTATGTCATGTTATTATCAACATAAATCTATTAAAAAAATATAAAATCAAACTCTAACACTGTCCTCTGTCTTACAATACGGAACAGTAGTAATTAATTATCGTTAACAGGCCTTTCACGTTAAAGAGTTACACAACCTGATATTAAAATAACTGAAAACCTCTTAAGGGGTCATTGTACTCATCAGTATGACCAACTTTTACCATGGGACCAACCCTGAAATCTCGAAAAACAATCATCTGTCCCCTACATTTTTTTTCACATGAATCGACAAAATGTAGGGACCAGCTGATTTTTTTTTTAGATTTCAGTGTTATAAAGTTGTTCATACTGATGAGAACATTGGCCCCTTAAGAAGTTTTCAGTTATTTCAATAACATGTAGAGATATTAGGCGAAATTAAAAAATATATTCTATAAACATCCTTCAGAGTGTTATCACAAATATTTAAACAATGGTTTTATTTCCATCATCATCTCAGCCTATCGCAGTCCACTGCTGGACATAGGCCTCTCCCAAGTTGCTGGCCACAACGCTCGGTCCTCTGCCTTCCGGCTCCAGTCCCCCCCAGCCACGTTCTTTAGGTCGTCGGTCCACCTGGCAGGAGGGCGCCCTACGCTGCGTTTGCCGATTCGCGGTCTCCACTCAAGGACTCGTCTGCTCCAACGGCCATCGGTCCTTCGACAGACATGGCCAGCCCACTGCCACTTCAGCTTACTGATTCTACAAGCTATGTCGGTCACTCCGGTTCTTATCCGGAAAATCCGTAACGAGATTTTATCCTTCAAAGAAACTCCAAGCATAGCTCGCTCCATAGCTCGCTGAGCGACTTTGAATTTGTGGACTAGCCCAACTGTCAGTGTCCACGTCTCGGCACCGTAAGTCATGACTGGCAGGACGCACTGGTTGAAGACCTTTGTCTTCAAACTTTGCGGTATAGGCGACGAGAAGACTCGGCGAAGTTTGCCAAATGCTGCCCAGCCCAGACGGATCCTTCTGTTGGCTTCTTTCTCGAAGTTGTGTCTACCAAGCTGAATTACCTGCCCTAGGTAGACTTATTCCGTTACAACTTCGAGTGCCGACCCTTCAACGAATATTGGCCTCGGCATGACATGCATATTGAACATGACTTTAGTCTTAGTTTAAGCTGTGCAGCATTTCGCCCAGTTGTTCCAGCGACTCAGCCATTACAACGATGTCATCGGCAAAACGGAGATGTGAGATGTTCTCGCCGTTAACGTTGATACCCTGTCCAGTCCAGTCCAGCGTCTTGAAGACGTCCTCCAACGCGTTAGTGAACAATTTCAGGGATATTACATCCCCTTGTCTCACCCCTCTGCGTAGTTGGATTGGCTTCGTCTTTTGTTCCTAGAGCTGAACAGTCATGGTAGCAGCGTTGTATAGGCATCTCGGCATCTCTATATACCGCTCATCAATGTGACATCGCTGAAGAGCATCCAGAACTGCCCAAGTTTCGATAGAGTCGAAGGCCTTCTCGTAGTCCACGAATGCCATACACAGCGGCTGATTGTACTCTTCAGTCTTCTGTATGATCTGCCGAGCAGTATGGATGTGGTCTACGGTGCTGTAGCCTTTTCGAAACCCAGCTTGCTCTGGTGGCTGGAATTCGTCAAGTCTTCCGGCGAGACGATTCGTGATGACCCTCGAGAACAGGTTGTACACATGACTCAGGAGTGAGATGGGTCTGTAGTTCTTCAGAAGGGTTTTATCCCCTTTTTACCCGACTGCGCCAGAAGGAGGGTTATGTTTTTCGAGTGTATGTATGTATGTATGTATGTATGTATGTATGTATGTATATTTCTTTGGCACGCTCTGTGGCCTAAACGGCTTGATGGATTTGAGATTGAGAGGTGTCGTTAGATTCGTCTTAATTGTGAGAGTGACACTGGGTACATCAAAATTTAAAAAATTAAAATGGCCGCTTTTTGGCACCATATTACCTCTTCAAAAAATTTTTTTTCCGTCAAAAACTATCGAGTGGGTTATCAAAATAACGGGTTTCATAAATGCTTTACAAAAATATATACAACTTATATGTTTAAATGTAATTTGGAATGAAAAATGCTAAAAAACAACAAAATATTCAACGTTAAAAATGAATTTGACTTTTCAAAAAAAACATTAGTAGTATGATAAATAAAACATGACAAAACTAAAAAAATTAAAATAAAAAAATTAATTAACAAAAACAAAAACCCAACTGCGTGTAAAAATAACAGAAAAGATATAAACAAGACTTATCAACACGCAGGCGGAGGCTACCTATGAACTATTATGTAATTCATGACCAAAAACATACGTAGCCTCCGACTGCGTGTTGATAAGTCTTGTTTATATCTTTTCTGTTATTTTTACACGCAGTCGGGTTTTTGTTTTTGTTAATTAATTTTTTTTGAAGAACAGTACCACCACACTCCCGCTCCATGCCTCCGGTGTAGAGCCTTGTTGGATGACGGAATTAAACAGACTCTGTAGCTCCTTCAGGATCGGAGCCCCGTCTGCTTTTAGGAGTTCAGTAGTAATGCCGTCATCGCTGGGAGCTTTGTTGTTCTTAAGCTGCTCGAGGGCCGCCCTAATCTCGCCCTGGTCAACATGCGGAAGATCCTCGGTGTAATGGCGCGTGAGCTGGGCTCTTTTGTCGTCATTGCTAGGAACCTCTGGTCTCGCCGTTTTCGTGGAATACAAATGCCCATAGAAGTTTTCGACCTCTCAAGCATCTCGATCTTAGAGGTGACAATTTTGCCATCCGCGGCTTTCAGTTTCATCAGATGGGTCCTCCCTAGCTGCTGAGCGAAAACTTTCGACCCCCTATTTTGCTCAATCGCAGCCTCAACGGCGCGGGTGTTGGAGCGGCGGAGGTCACGTCGCATCAGCTTCCTAATCTGTAGGTTTAAGGACCTATTATCTGATGAAAACGAATGCGCGGCTGACATTTCCCGTCTTTTCCTCATCAGATCGAGAGTCTCAGTCGAAAGCTTGGGCATCTTGCTTCCACGCTGCGACGGAAAGAATTTTAGAGACAGTTCCTGCAATGTTTTGACTATGGTGTTGGTTTTCTTCTCAATATTGCCAGTGGTTTCCGGCGAGGTTTATTTCCATACATGATTTATATAGAAAGAAAAACAAACGAAATTTTTTTTGTCTCTCCTCCTCCTTCTAAGCAACAAATCAAGACGAAAATACGTTTCAATATATTCGTAATGTTACCTTGAAGGATGTTTTTTTTTCACTTTTCAATTTCACCTAAACACTGTTGAAATCTTCAAAAGAGTGCTAAAATGAGAGAGAGACGGCTGTGAAACGTGAAAGTACACCGCGTGAGTCGTGACCCTGGACTGTTCAGTGAGCAAGCTACGACGACCGCCATCATTTTACAGCGATGTATGCGCACCCGCATACATCGCTGTAAAATGATGGCGGTACGATAAAAACAATAATATTTAAATAATAGTCGCTGCAGACACTGACACAGTTAGGAAGAATGCAGCGTGCTATTTAACACTAATATTTGTGCAGTAGTGTGAACACGGGCGCGCGTGGGAGGCGCTGCGCCCGCGCCGATCGCCGCATCTATTATTATGCACTTTATATTTGCATCGTTTACTCCGGCGAGGATGCGCGATTGTTGCATCGTACCGAGCCGCACCGCATCCCGCCTAAACGCACCGCATCGCACTGCATCGTCCAAGGGTACCGTCCGACTCACCCGTCATGCCGGACTGCTCAACCACTGCTGTTTACCCCGTCTTGTTCAGGATATAACTAGAGCAATCAACATCTACCAGAACTAAAAACATGCGGTCAAGAATGTTTATATAAAACGCCAAACACTTGTTTAAAGAATTCACTTCTGACATAATTCTGTGGTGCGGTTACACCTGTGTTTGTGTCTGTTGTGAGCGGACGCGAGTGACGTCACAATATGGTTCTAAGTTTAGCCTGATAGGTTGTGTACACAGTGGCCGGTGTTGGCGCATGATTATAATAGGTACCTTGATGGTGCAATAACTAACGGATTCACTTTCAGTATATGAATGGCATATCCCCCCCTTAATTGGGGGAGGCCTATGTCCAGTAGTGGACGTCTTTCGGCTGAAATGATGATATGAATGGATCGAGTAGAGACCGCGAATCGGCAAACGCAGTGTAGGGCTCCCCCAGCCAGGTGGACCGACGACCTGATGAAAGAAGATGGGCGGGGGGGCTGGATGCGGAAGGCAGAGGACCGAGTGTTGAGGCGCAATTTGGGAGAGGCTTATGTCGAGCAGTGGACTGCGATAGGCTGAATTGATGATATGAATGGATCGTCGGACTTTGAAATAAGCATAACATGTGTCTTGCCATTTGAATATCTTAAAATTATTAGATAACTAATGAATAAATTAATTTTTAAACAGTTTTCTTTTTTGTCGCCCCTATGCACTTGCCACTCTAAGGTAACGCCCTCCAAGCCCTACTGTAAATATTACCCTGATTTACTGAAATCTTTAGTTAGATCACGAAAATACTTATAAGCTAATCAAATAAAAATTAAAAAAATTGCGACGGTTTGTTCTGTCATCTCAAATTATTTTATAATTGCCGCCCCCGCTGACACTTCTCTGAGAAGAAAAGCCGACAAAACAAACTCAGTGATCACAAAGTCTAAAAGTCCAGACATTTATTTTATGATAACGATTATTATAACAGCCCTTTTAAATAAAATTAAAAATCTTAATAAATATTTATTTATGTTTTTATTCGGTGTTTTATTTTCTAAAGGAGTCGTTATCGTTACAGTCTGGTTTGTAAAATTTATTTCAAGCTTAGCAGAAAAATAAATTGAATGTCGAGAACTACATCCGTCAGAGCACTGCAGGCGACAGATTCAACTAAACTTTTCCGTCACACAAGAAGGTACATGTTGTTTTTAAACCACCGTATGTCGCTGTAACGCTCAAATTCTCCACACAAATGTTCAACTTAATGTAAATAGGAATATACGCAGGGTAACGTGAAGTGCCACTCTCATACCAATGCGGACAACGCACCTTGCATGAATTCCGTACTTCCAACACGCTTTTTCTTCGCCCTCAGCGTGCCGTGTGGAACTCTGTGAATTTCGTTAGTTCTGTGAGCTAGAGCAACGTCTGCAGAAATTACTTTAATGATAAAACTAATTTCATTAGACTGGCTCCACGAAATAGCATTATGAAAATGGAATATTGTGGGGTTTGAGGGGAACCGTAATTAGTATTGTGTTTTTCATATTATTTGCAACTGTAGGTAGTATAGTATTATATTATCTGTGCTGTAGGTATGTGGATAATGCTGATATCGTCTCTGTCCCTAGGACAGAGTGGCACGTCACATTTCTCACAGTGCGTCGACTCGTAGGTATAAGGTGATAAGCACGCCTCGTCTGAGGGACGCGCGTGGTTTGAAACTCCGAGCAATAGCCAACAAGCGTGCTACTTGCTCAATACTTATAGTTCAATATGTTGAATTGGTGACTCATTTTCTGTTTTGTCTGTCGATAATACGAGCAAGAATCGTAATATATATACTGAAGAAGGGAACGACTTGGTTTTGGCAACGAGCCTTGTCTAGACAAAACACGAAACTGCTTCCCGGGACATGCCATTAATTCGCTTTTAGTAGGAAAATTAAAACTATGAGGGAGGGACGAGAGGGTGTGTTGTGGTCTAGAGTCTAGACTGAGTGTCAGCAGTCAGGTAAGGCGCGAGGATGGTGGCTGGCTGCAGGCACGTGCGGCGGTGGCAATGACACGAGGCGTCGAGCACAATGTTTCTGTGACCTACATGCAGGCGCGCCGCGCCGCCGTGCCAAGTGCTCAGCGCCGCACTAACTCAATTAGCAACTGTCAGAACACTGCGCACGCGCCGCGAAACTATACACTCAGTTTTCTGACACTACACGTAAAATAACTGAAAAAGAAGCATATCCCAGCAATTTCAGCTACACCAAGCAGCATACACCCTTTTCTTGAACGAAATTGCCCTGAAGTCCAGCAGAAGCAAGCAGCCACCCTAAATATTGGAGTAGGTATTCACCGTACTACACCAACTACCCATGGTAAACATACGCTGTTGTCGGCTAGACAAAGGCCACGTTCAAGAGTTATGACCGCTTCGTTTCGGTCGGAATGTCGCTTATCAATATTCCGATGCGGGTCCTCATCATCGCGAATTCTTGGGATAGCCGCGGGAGCCTCGGCTCGTGGGTCGTGGGTACATGTGCATCTGTTCGCATTCAGTGCACGTCGCGCGTCGCCTCTCGACGCGACGTGCGCGTTGTCGATGTAGCCCCGAGCAGCACTCGCTGCTCCTTACCAATATTTGCATCCTTTATACAACTAAGATTTTGAAAATTATGGACGTTATATCACGTTTGCTTAGATACAATACTTCGTTCAAGAAGTAAGAAAGAAGTGTCTTAGGTCACCATAGCGCCACGGACACTTAACCATTACTTTCTTCAAGAATTGATTTCGAATATGTGTTGATTATTCCATAATAATGTAGCTATTAATGGCATAGAGAGTATCGGATCATTATCCTATTATGATCGAGCCAAAACTTAAAATCATTATTAGTCATTAATTAGTTTATTTCAGTGAATTTTTCTCAGTCATTATTGTCATTAACCTACATTATTCTCACACAATTAATTCCAATTAATCACGTAACAAATCATTGTACTATTATTATTTGAAAAGAGTATGTCCGTGGAGTTTCTTGCCGGCTCTTCTCCATAGGACCAACTTTTGGAACCGTGCTACTAGATACATAATTAACGTTTTGAAAATACATGCAAATGCTTATTTGGAATAAAAACTTTTCACTTTGACTTTGCCTTACGGCTCCTTGATGACCACTCAATGTTTAATTTAATACTTTAATGAGTACCATATTTGAGGAGTTGTAGTAAGCTAATTTTATTACATAAAAATAAAACAGTGTCAGTGTCACTATTTTTTGTAAACATCCATATTCGTATCGAACTTTGTTCGAAATGCGATTTCGCTCTCAAGTCCCGCGGCGATACATTGAACAACAAGAGTTGTTCAACGCGCTTACAATCGCAAGATTTTGTCAAATGTGTCGCATTTATTGTACTTTTTGTGGAACATGTGCAACAATATCTTATATTGCATTTATATACGATTGTGACACTCTGAATTACAATTTGTTATTAGGGGATTGTACCACAAAGCTATTAAATGGTATTTGTCTTCGAATTCAATTTCTTTTATTCGCACATTAAGTCTACTCATGTGTGGTGGGAAAGTTTAAACAAATTTTCATATGCAGAAACACCCAATGTTTCGTGGGTCATATAAATACATACAATTGGAAAGTAATAATAATAGTGTATTTTTTACATTTATGAACTAGTTGTTATCTGATGCGATATTGCTCGGCTCGGTTCGGCTCGAACCCGTTGCGACGACGCGGGTTGTCAGTGTCACTTGCTCTGGGGTACATACAGGTGGCCTATTTATACCCCTCTTTAACCGTGAAACGAGTGTCGGAGCACAGATTACTGCACTGTTATATGGTACTGGACCTTCTGTATAGGTCGTGCGCACACAATATGTATTTTCTGTGACGCGGTCGTACGTCTGTTCCAAAAAAAGTGAGAAACACGGGCGTGCCTTCCCTTACTTCCCCGCCAATTTCTGCATGAATGAGCATTGCACATGTGTGGGTGCACTGAAAGTCGAAAGTCAAGTATGTGTGCATACATAAGTGATCTGTGGAGTCGGTGGCTGCCGCAGCGGCTCTGCGTCTGTCTGGCTGCGCCGGCGCCGCATTTGGCATCGTTGCTACGTGGAAGCTGCTCTTTGTCATCCGGCTATTTAAAACCGCCGACATATATTTTAAGGTTGTCAATGATGAAGTTTCCGCCGGCATGTTGTCGAGCGGCTGACAGATGAAATATTGTGATAATTTTGTAAGTTTATTCTCACATTGAGGGTCGACCTATTTCCGAACGGCACTTTTTCTCTTATAAAAATAAATTCATTCTAATGTCATAAAACTGGCCTTTGATGTACTGCTGCATCCTCTCTGGTCTTAGATACCTGTCTATATATATAGGTATCTATATAACTGGTTTAAGAATAAGAATATTGAACTAATTAAATATCAAATCTAGAAAATCATCGAACATCGGTCCCTGTTCGTTCGATCATCTGTACGTTGGTAGTTGTTATCAAACAACGTAGCACACGCAACTGTGACGTAGTTCCAACACGGTGACGTTTGACGCTCACTCCGCGGAAATGATTCAATCATCAAGTAGTCGCACACAATGCGCCCGGCTGCAGTAACAGCGCACTTTAAATTTATTATCTGTACGTACACGCTCGTTAGTGCCATCCTGTTTATACAGCGGCGCTCGCCGCGCGCCCGTAAACTAATCAAGTGTGGGCACGAAGCCGCACGTGACGTCACAGGCGTGTCGAACGTACGCGTCTCCCGATTCCTCAATAAAACGAACGACGCGTCATTTGTCGTGCGGTGCTGCGCGGTACATCCACGATGTGTTCGGCTGTAAATGTGTCCATTAGCGGCCGCGACGAGAAGCGACGCGAGAGCGATGCTGCGTGATGGATAGAGCCGCGTGCGGGACGCACTGCGACGGAGCGCGGGTGCTACCGTCGAAGTAATAATCCCTCACACCTTATAACTGTTTTTTTTTTTTTTGAATGGGCTCTCGCAGATGGGCACCCAAAACAGGTGCCCTAACTGCTTAACCGGGCGGGTGGCGGAGAATCCCGTTAGGGACTCCATTCGCCGCAATATTCCCTAAACCTAACTTATAAACTAAAATCGCGGTTTCAAAACCGCATAAGGGCGTCCCCCAAGGGGGGCTCGGACCTCGGCTTACTGGGGCATTGCGGGAGGACCCCGCCGCTATGTCCCCCGTTGCTGCATCAGGAATGGTTTTCACGAAAGTCGCGGACTTTCGTTATATCGGGTCACGAAACCTTATCACTCGCTGCCGATCTATTTATACGGGATTCGGACTTTCAGACTCATAAAAACTCACTGTTTCTCCTATTTACCCGAGCACAGTACTTTCTGATAAAATGCTTGCGTAGGCAGAAAACGTCTCTTGTCGGATAGATTTATTCGTAGAAGAAAACCGATCAGCGATGTGATCGCGTCGGGAGATTGATTCGTTAGTCATAAATAACAAACGAAGATAAGGCGACCAGCTATGTGACATTCGTCAATAGGTACCACGTGGACTTCAGACTGTAGACTGTAGAGCTTCCCAGACACAGCTGACATTCAGACGCTCACTACTCGCCAGGGGGAGGTTTCGTAGCGAGCCCTAAATATCAAGGCAAATGTTCACTCACTTATAATAAATCGACGGAATTATTAGGGATTGCGTGTTTGTAACAGTAAGAAGATATAAATAAACACATTTACTTAGTTCCTTTGCTGTTTAATGACGAGGAGCCATCATTTCTGACTGGAAAGAAGGTAAAAAGTTGTCGACACGGCTCGTCCCAGTTGTCCAGAAAAATTAAAAGAAAGCACGTACGCACCCGAGCCGAGCAAAATGTGTTACGATAACGACAATTGAGTCCCGGACGGGTCGATAGCTAGAGTGAGACAGTGGAGCACTGAGCCTCTGCGGCAAGCCTCGGCCGGCACCGCCAGCGCCCTGCAGTCTGCGCGTCCATTGTAGCCAGTGTCAGAAGTAAGTAGTGATCGCAGATCTGGTAAATTACACTTGGTCCCAGCTAAAACAGTCCCAGCTATTCCATAAGAGTATATTTGCAATGGCACCAAAGATTTATAATAAACTACTGAAATGTGTACGTTCATCTGATTATATTAAATCTTTTAAAACTAAATTACAGTCATTGTAATGCATTGTTGTGGGGTGCATTAAAAGAGCCTCCACGAGTGGCGATATTTAATTGATCGTCCTGCGCACCCTGGGCAGTCAGCCCCGCTACCAACCTGCTGACTGGCTAATCTTTTCCCCACGGCATGAGCTGTTATCATTATGTAGCTCATGTCGACACGATAGAAGAGAAGACAGTCATTGTTAATGGAAAAGGCATACCAGGTACTCAATTGATGAATATTTGAATTATATTTTATTATAATGTCAGCCAACAATGAAAAATAGTTGTAATTTAATACTAATATATTAATAATGTAATATTATAATAATGCATGAAAATTTTTCACTTTTATGTGAATTTGACATAGTTATATTTAAAAATAATAATAATAATAGTATTAAGCCCTTAATATTGCAATGCTTGCAAAAGGCCGCTAAGTTCTAAGCACCACCATAAAATGTAACACCAATTATGTACCTACCAGTATGCAATATATCTTTGAATCGCGACAATACCACGCGCGCGCCACATCTTGCCCAATTACTTGCCGCAACCCCAGCCTACGTCACAGTGCTCTTTACTGACTGAAAGTGGGCACTGACGATGTACCATGGTATAATAAGATGTTTCACCAGGTATTCTCTTCCCGCAATGACAGCGCGATGCCTCCAAGCTACGTCACGATCAGTGCTGCCACTGATTGATATCATCAATATACTTAAGGAGATTTTTGTTCATAATGAATATAAAATAAATTCCTAACTAGCCTAACTATTTGTTATCTTGTGTTATTCATCTAATTAGTTAATAAAAGAAACTATATTAAATTACTAGTTAAAAAGTGATTCTTTATAGAAGAAAGTAAATGAAAAAATGCATTTTGCTCGGGTAATTTATTTTCACAAAGTGGCAGCACATCAAACTGACAAGTGTCACGCTAACAGCCCGCTATTGGCTCCACGGCCGATGACGTAGTACGGATCACGGCAATCACGTGACCTAGCTGTCACGGGAAGAGACTACCTGGTGTTATTATACCATGCGATGTACCCATTCGGACGTCGTTTTTGTCGACGACTGTGGTGTAGTGGTTCGAGTGTCGGACTGCTGATCACGAGGTCATGGGTTCGATTCCCACAGGACACAAATATTTGTGTGATGAACATAAGTGTTTGTGTTGGTCTGGGTGTTTCTTATGTATTATAAATATATATTTACAAAAAAAAGTATATAAGTACTACCTATCATATCCATTGTCTAGTAGCTACACACACATAGTACAAGCACTGCTTAGTTTGGGCACAGATTACCTATTAGTTACTACGTAAGTTTAGGACTAGATGGTGCTGTGTAAAAATGTCGCAAAAAAAATTTAATATTTATATTTATTTATTTAAGGGCTAGTTTTTCAATAGTCTGATAACTTTTAACTGAGGAATAAATGTGACGTTTTGACAGATTTTCTATACTACAACTGTCAAAACGTCACATTTATTCCTCAGTTAAAAGTTATCAGACTATTGAAAAACTAGCCCTTAATGTAGTCATTCAAAAAAACTTGATGACGTCTTCCAAAAAAACTTTACTTGTTCTAAAAATAACATACCGTTTTCAACATTCACGAACAGATTTTGGAATGCGGCCACGCCATTCGGACGTTTGGATGCATCGTCAGTGGCACCCTTTACTGACTAAAATCAAACTAGCAGTCATTTGCTCCTAAAAGACTTAGAAATCCAGCAGGTGAACGACCTTAAGGAGAAGTATCGCATCGTCTTATTGGAATGAGTGTGTATGTAGGTCGCGTAGCTTGCGGCCCGCGCGGGCCCGGGCCCGGGGGTGGGGGCCCAGGGTGGCCCCGACGTCTATAAAGTTCAAACATTACCAATCGAATTCTACATCAAACTCAACACTCGACCATTTTTTGGCAATTTTTGCAATACTTTTAGAACAAACTTCAGAAACCAAGCACTTTTCATACTCTATATTATCGAGTATAAATGCAAGATATAAAACAAAGTAATCGGGCAAAGTTATTGGCGATTGCTTGTAAACTGAAATATTATTATACTATCGGGGTAGCCTAGACAGTAAACAAGGATCCTCAACACATTGTTAGACTGGGTGCACACGGCACATTAGCGAATGAAAAAATATATAATGTTCGTTTGTTGTTCGTATTCGTTTCATCCCAACAGACGTATTAAGCTCTTTATACATAGTACCTACTTTATAATGGACAGAATGCCTTGAAACATTTTTCAGTGTTCTACCGACTATAATGTTTGAATGGTCACAGTAACGTAGGCTTTGAGTTCGGCTAGTATTTTACAGTCCGTTAGTAACAAATAAGTCGTGGCAGCGCGGCGTATATCCAGTAAGAGCGTTACCACACGGGCCGCGCGCCAGATGGCCCGCACCGCGGACCGCGGCACCGCGCTCGCTTAAATCGACATTTATCAATTTCATTGAATGATATCTATAATTTATATTTGGACTTCCTCAATGATATTCAGCGTTACGAGCAAAAAAATCAATTTTGAATGTGATCTAAGCTAGCCCTTGATTTTCTCTGTGACATGGAAATCAATATTCAAAACCGAAAAAACGCTAGCTCAGCGTTACATTGTGTTTGTGTGGGGGACCGCTGTAAAGTTGGGCGCGCGCTGCTCATATCTTTCGCTTAACAGGACAGTAACTGCTGGCCCGGGCTGGCGAGCCCCATTACGTCGGGCAGCGGCCTAAACGAATCGCCGCCGACTTAATTGTATTAGGAGAAGGCTTAGCTCGCCTCTCCCATGTATCGCGAGGCTCTCAGCCCCCCACTGCCTCATATTATGCTAATACCGGGGCTGATTTAAATAATCGTGTGTAGGTGAATGGCTGGTTTTATTGTCATTTCTATTCTGTATTTGGCAATATGTCTGCGGAACTGTTGGCAGGGTGTACCTCCTCGGCCGTCGTGTGCCGCCGACGGACGTACAGACACACGCATGTTTTTACCGTATTGACTTATTTGAGGAGGTTCCCGTACTACCCTTATTTATTCTGGGCTCTTTGTTTATTTCACAAAAACTTCTTCTAGAAATGTTTGATATCGGTACGGAAGTATAATCGTTTAATTTCGGCTACTTAAGTGCTTTAAATTCCATATAAGTAATAATATTGTAATTACTAAGCAGTTAAGAAAAAAAACCGGCCAAGTGCGAGTCGGACTCGTGCAGTAAGGGTTCCGTACCTCTCAACGACCTGATACCCCATAAAAACTGATTTAATTTACGAGAGTTTATCAAAAGACATCAACGAACGTACGCGAAATGTGAATTTTTGCATCTCTTTCTTACGTAGGTACCACCACATATGTCTATGTTTGTATTATTTTTAGTATTTGTTGCTTAACTACATAATATGCACTATAATCTGACCAAGTTTGACGCTGGTATATATTACCGTTTTAAAGATGGAGCTGGAACAAAAACGTTGAAAAAAATGCATGGTTTTTGAGGTTTCTTGTATGGGGACCCCCTTTGGTTTTAGACTTTTTTTGTTTTTAGTATTTGTCGTGATACACCTCATAGCAACACATATTGTGAGAAAATTTCAACCGGTTACCTATTACCGTTCAAAAGATACAGCCCTGTGACAGACAGACGGACGGACGGACGGACGGACGGACGGACGGACAGCGTAGCGAGAGTAATAGGGGCCCGTTTGGCACCCTTCGGGTACGGAACCCTAAAAACGGCCTCTTGAATGCGATAAAGTTATAACATTTTTCAGGGGAGCGGTCCCCTTAAGATGGTAATTACTAATTACCTAAGAGTATAATGTACCGGGCGAGGGAGAACCGACGGAAGAAGCGATGCGTAGCGCGGAAGGTCACCGCGAATGAAGATGCCTGCCGAATATGCATGGAATGAGAGTAAAATTACTTAGCCGATAATGAAACTTGAGTGAAATTAGCATGACTAACATGAGTACGAGTAACTTACGATACTTATCTCGCGTAATTTATAAATGAGAAGGTTATGTTTTTTTAAAATAAATAATCACACTAGAGTAATGCTAGATTGGTACTTAAATATTTTGCATTCTTATTGGATGTTTCTCACCGGAAAAGTTGTGAGCTCTCCTGATGCCTATTTTACAACAATAATTTTGAACGGTCGGTTGGATGATTCAGTTTAGATATCAAAATACTTAAGTCAGTGTATATCAACGTTAATTCTATGATTAAACGGCCGATTACCTACTTGAAAAATGTACTGGAGTTGTGGGTAAATGGTTGTCAGAGATTTCACATACACACACCAGTTGAATGAAGTGTATTTTTTCGTAGAACAAATCTTTTGTGTACAGTGGTCATGCTATGCCTGCTGGTCACTTGCAGTGTATAAATATTGTCACATTATTAACCGATATTCTGTTTGTTTTCAGGTGAGCACCAACCATTAGGCTACAATCACAATGACGGCGCACTGGTGAGTGTTGCTACTAAATGACCTCAACTGGGAAACATGTCACACACACCGAATATAATAACGGAGACACCAGTTAACACACAAAAGCATAATTTCATTATACTGGCTGACTTTCTTCGTCGTCTGGAAAAAATAGGTGTGATCAGTTACTTTAATGAAATACATAGATTTACGATAAAGAAACGAAATATAAGTGAAAAAAAATCAACACAATTTTTTACAGGGGTTATGGACCTTAACTTCAGAATAAATATTATTGTAAGATTTATATATTTTAGTCGATGGGAATAATGATGATGAAGAATTTATAAGCCAGACTGTGTGTTTTAGTAATTTTGTGTATTGTGAACAATACCCGATTAATCACTTGGTTCCCAAATATGGAGGGATAGGTAATGAGAAAACCTTAGCTTGTTGTGTCTATGCGTATAGTTGTTTGAAGCCGCCACGTTGAGCGCGAAACAATGCGGCGTATTCTTGTGATGCGGGTCGCTAGCAGGGTATGTACCTTGGCCTACAGGTACACAGGTACATAGCGACAGCTGCTTATGTAGAATTGACGATTATTCATAGGTACTGAGAAACATAGATACATATATATTTTTCTGAAGAACATCATAGTGATTCAAAGACTTTTATCTTGTATATAGATTGTATTATTATAATAGTACTGACTGTCTAACTACTAGAAATGCTTTGATAAGCCATATATTTTAACCAGGAATATAGAGTATTCTTCGGTTTCCTTAAAAATTGTACGTCAATTATGTACGCGTTCCTTATTCTACTACAAAAGCTCGTGTTGGCATTCTTAGAAAATAGAAAACAATGATCATGAATGATTATAATTACCTATAGGTATCAGCATCATTCATTTTTTAAACATCATTGAATCAAGCGTAGGTTAGAGGTTAAGCCCCCCCGTAGACTACAGACTTTTATTTAGATTTTTGATGTACGGGGAAGGACATACGGGAGTGTGCACACTGGCAGAACCGTTCTCCCATACAAATATTAATCACCCAACTGTCGGCTGACAGTTTAGTTTGTAGTCTGCGGGTACTCTAAAACTTAGACTTATTCATCTGTTCAGTTCAGGATTTTCTCTGATTCGTCAGATTTTGTGCATTTTCACATCATTGAAGTTACTATACAACAAATGCACTGTAACTAGTACCCATGGGGGCGATATGACCTTTAGCTGTAGCGGTGTGTAATTGTTATGGCACCTATTATTAGTATGTAGTATGTTGCTGTGCTCTTACCTGATGGTTTCATGTTGAAACCTTATAAATACCTACAGGACTTCTAAATGTAATAAGTACCTATTATGTACTTATGTAGGTACACATAAATGCAATAAAAAGTTCGAGTTTGAGCGTAATTAATATCGTGTATGTAATTATATCTTAGGTTCTCGCGATTACTACACATTTTATTAAAACAACATTAGCTTTTCTGCGACCACAGCAAACGCTGCAAAGCATTCGAAACGTCAGGTAAACCAATTTTAATATACGCGATGTAATACCTACAGTTAAATTTGTTTTATTGTAATGTGTATGTATCTCACTAATAATAGCAGTTTCAGTACTTAAATTACATTATAGTCAATATCGGAACCCTCTAAATATACATAGATCTATTCACACTACAACATACATATCTATGTTAGTGTGCATATTATCTTTGTTAGAGAGATCCCTCCAAGAGCGTACTCTGGATTTTCCGAGTCCGATGTCAGTTAAAATAGATTGCATGGTAATTAACATAATGCTTAAATCTATATGTCATCCATCACAGGATCAGTACCATACGAGTGAGAGCCGTGATCAATAAAATTAAATTTCGTTCACGACCCAGTTTTATGATGACTGGAAATGCCAAATTATGGTTCGATCACCATAGTAAAAAATATAGACGAAGTGCTGTGAACAATCATATTGAAGCCAACAAAACCATGCTCCTCCGTGTACAAACCAGCGCTCACACACACACATGCACCTCAAACCGTGCTCACTGCTCTTAGTACACATGTCGCGGCATCGCCCAGTAAGTATCGTGAAAAAAATTTCCTACAGATGCATGGTGTGTGCGTGAGCGCTGGTTTGTACACTGAGGAGCATGGTTTTTTCGGCTTCACTATGATTGTTCGCAGCACTTCGTCTATATATTTTATTATGTTTGTGGGTTCGATGGACAAAATTATAGCGAGCACCTCTCTAGTCATCCTCATTGATGGATGCCATTGTTATGCCGTCCACGATGACTGCTCTGAAAGAAGTATACTGAACGCTTAATCCTAAATTTCTCTAAACTCTTTACAAAGTATCCCTCAGTTTTGATATTCCGTCACCGTTTGTGCATATTTATGACGTGCGCCCCACTAGCTGTCAGCTCAGCTAACGTGCTCCGACGCTTCGTTCATTACATCGACATGTACTCGTACGAGCCATCCATCACACATGTCCGCGGGCCTCTGTTCTCACAAACACGGAAAAATACCCGGGATTATCTCGAACATGTATGTTACAAACTTACAATAAACCACTCGCTTCTTTTATTTTCTGAAATAACTTCAGAACAAACTTGAATGTAACTAAACGTCCTTATACTGTCTCTAAAACATCGATTTATAAAAGTCTATGTCATAACATAATATATTGTGTAGAAATTTAAAAAGCCTGGCTGTGGTTACCTCTTGTCGTTTGCCAGCCACACATTCACAGACATTAAATGAAAGATTGCTTTTCTTCAAATGTCAACCGTTCATAAGTTTACTGTAGCATTTATAAGTAGATGTTGAGCTATTGTTTCGTTTTATCACCATGGTATTCCTGGGTATTCCAGTCTTTTGGTTTTTTAACATAACATAACATCACGCCTCTATTTCCCCGAAGGGGTAGGCAGAGGTGTAATAGTACACCCACATTTCGCCAGTTATGTTATAGTCCCATGTAATAGGGGGCGAGCCTATTGCCATTGACCGGGCACAAATCCAGACTCCGGGCTGCTACTGAGAATTTCCTAATGAAAAAACCCAATAACACTTTGCCCGACCCGGGAATCGAACCCAGGACCCCACGCTCAGCAGTCGCGCTTGCGACCACTAGACCAACGAGGCAGTTGGTTTTTTATATTAACCTTATACTAGCTTTGAGGCCAAAGATACGATTTACAATAGGATTGTCAATAGGTATTAACTGCTCAATATACTTATTACATATTAATAGTGAAAAGTTGCCCGGAAGCGGTCATGGATATAGTGAAGGGCACATCTATCATCTGTTTTAATATTTGGAGGTTCATTATTGCAGTGGCTGAGCGATTGAATTTAGCCCTCAGCGGGTTGCGGATTTGATTCTCGGATGGAACAAATATTTGTATGACTTACAGATTAGTTCCGGGTGTTCGCTGTTGATGCATGTTGTGAAGATTTGTATATTCTGTGAACTACTCTGTGTGTGTTTTTTCCAGGATGACAAAAATGAATGTTTTTTAATACATTTTAAGGACAAGCATGTGTCAGTTTGTCGTGATCTTTGTGAGAAGATATCTTGTTCAGGATCCCCTATTCTCTGAGGGCTGTTTGCGGACACGCTTCAAATACTTGATGAGTGTGTGCTGCAAACACTCCCCACTGCAGGAAGCTTGATCAAGCAGTACGAGAACAGAGCAAGCTGTCGCTAATATAGGCTCTGGCTTACGCATGTACACTGAAAGATAGGCTGTTTTGTGTTTGAGAAAAAAAGATAGGGCCCTTAGCAGCTTCTTAGTCACTGCGACCAAAAAGCAAAGGTTTTTTTTTGTATTTCTTTTGTCTGCTCTATATTGAAAATGGTAATACATGGAAGCGTCAAACTTCGTGTGATTGTAGTGCTTATTATATAGTTTAACAACAAATAATAAAATTAACGCAAACACAGACGTGTGTGGTGGACAGACACCTGCGTAAGATAGAGGTGCAAATATTCATATTTCATCAACAGTGCAGCATAGCGCAACTTGAAATATTCATATTTCATCAACAGTGCAGCATAGCGCAACTTGAAATATTCATATTTCATCAACAGTGCAGCATAGCGCAACTTGAAATATTCATATTTCATCAACAGTGCAGCATAGCGCAACTTGAAATATTCATATTTCATCAACAGTGCAGCATAGCGCAACTTGAAATATTCATATTTCATCAACAGTGCAGCATAGCGCAACTTGAAATATTCATATTTCATCAACAGTGCAGCATAGCGCAACTTGAAATATTCATATTTCATCAACAGTGCAGCATAGCGCAACTTGAAATATTCATATTTCATCAACAGTGCAGCATAGCGCAACTTGAAATACAACGTATAGTGCTGCACTTTGGCAAACTCTCATGAATGAAATCAGCTTGGTTGTAGTTTCATTATACTCATTTATTTGCTTCGTGTGAAGTTTATTTAGTCCATTATCCTAAATCATAATATCAAAGCTACTTACAATAATAAAATTATTTTAAAAAATTACAAGCTGGAAACACTTTTGAACTTCAACTTTTATAATGGCCTCGAAACCTTTGCCAAAAGTTTGGCCCGAAATAAAACACCCAAGTTAGTTCAAGAACCCTTCAGAAGTTGACAGTCACGCGAATTATCACACTTTGAGAACAAAACATTATTACGGGATCAGCTTAGTGACGCGATAGATGCACACAGACTGAGCCGGAGCCCGGAGCCGGACGGGTAGGGGATGATAGCGCCCGAGGAAGCGTCTCTCAAACACAGAAGTTGTTTCATTCAATTAAGTGCAGAATAGCTCCTCCTTCCGTACATCGGGATGTCGCGTGTATATTGGAGAAATTGAAACAAGAGACCGATGATCGACACCCTCTCTTCGGACACCAAATCCCAAGAGCCCGCTTGAAAAGTCGCAAGAGTTTTATACGCTCTACTCGGCCCTCGGAACTCCATCTAGCCGCAATGAGGACGGAGTTGTGGAAGGAAAAGCTCCCACCATCACCTGATTTTGTACTACCGCAAGAACACCTGCCCACAGGTCACGGTTTCCCGTGGCCAGTCTGGAAATCCCTCCACCAGCTCCGGACTCCAGTCGGTCGCTGCAGAGAAAGTTTGTGCAAATGGGGAATTCGATACTCCTCAGATACTGAATGCGATTGTGGTCCATTCGGTCCATGGCCCATTTGCTTACTTGTCCCTTGTGCCCTGTCAACTGTATAAGAGCCAACCTAAACGAAGACACGAGCACCGCCATAGAAGTGGCCAAATATTATATGAAAAAAGTGTGAACCATTGACACGCAAGAAGAAGCTTTCGATGCAGATACGATGTTCAATGGACTACTGAGCCCAACAATTACTTAAAAGATAACGTAACATTTACATCATATCATAAACTAGTTACAGCAGCCGGTACATAATTATGCGCAATTCGGAAGCCGTATCAGCAGTGCAGATAATTTCGCTCCAGATATCAAGATTCGACCCACAATCACTAACAGATAAGTACCAGACGAAAATAGTATTACGCAGCTCTTAGTTTAGATTCGAGTACCTATCACAATAAAACAGCTGTTATCTCTTATGTGTGTAGCCTTAACTCAAGTTTGTTCCGCGTTTGATAAAATTGAATACAAGTTAATTGGGTGCTTTTTTTTATTCGTTCGTGGCATTTGGCGGCTGGTAGCATATCTGTGCTCATTTTGTATTTGTAAGAGATTACACCGCGGGCGAGCAAAGCGCAGCTTCCATACGTAGACGCTCGAATAAAACGCATTAAAATGCTGGAAGCTTACATTTTAATCCTTAATCCACAAATTAAAGCAATTTCCGCAACTTTAATATAAAATCCATTAGCGCTGTATGATGCATGCTGCAATATATCGAAGCACATATTGACGCGTACAATGCAGACTACACAGGAACCGTCAGAAGCGCTCCGTGCTCTGCAGCTGCGCGTGGAGTGTTGACTGACAGTGAATACATTCTAAGCTGTTTGTAGACCAACTAGCATTCTGTCTGTTTTCGTGATGGGTACTCAAACATGCTGCTGTTGAACTAGCTATTGTAATAAAAAAACGACAGTATAGTAGTCATGGCTGAGACCATGGAGGAGCTCAGTACAATTCTCGATGACCTCAGTAGAGCTTCCGATAGAGTTGCTCTTAAAATGAATATGGACAAGACAAAGGTTATGTCGAATTTATTTATTTAAACTTCATGCAACATGTGTACAAAGGCGGGCTTGATGCCTTAGGCATTCTATCCCAGTCAACCTTAGGGTGATACAGAGATGACAAGGCAGGTCGAATTCCCATATAGCACCCATTCCCGTAAATATTGGAGAATCTACACTCAAAGTAAATGACGAATAAGTATACCTAGGACAAACTGTCCAGTTAGGTAGGTCCAACTTCGAGAAAGAGGTCAATCGTCGAATCCAACTAGGTTGGGCAGAGTTCGGGAAGCTACGCAGTATCTTATCGGCCAAAATACCGCAGTGTCTCAAGACGAAAGTCTTTGACCAGTGTGTGTTGCCAGTAATTACTTACGGCACTGCAATGTGGTCGCTCACAATGGGCCTGATAAGAAGGCTCAAAGTCACTCAAAGGGCAATGAAGAGGGCTATGCTCAATGCTCGGAGTGTTCCTGCGTGATCGAATCAGAAATGAGGAGATTCGCAGGCGAACGAAGGTTACCGACATAGCCCGAAGAATTGCCAAACTTAATTAGTAGTGGGCTGGGCACATTGCTCGTAGAACGGATGGCCGATGGGCCCAAAAGTTCTGGAGTGGCAACTGAGTGCTGGAAGGCGCAGCGTGGGTAGGCCACTAGGTGGATTGACGACCTGATGAAGGTCGCGGGAATCCGCTGGATGCGGAAAGCGGTCGTTGTGGCGATGCTTGGGGGAGGCCTATGTCCAGCAGTGGACGTTTTTTGGCAGAAATGATGATGATGATTATGATGATATTCAACATTAGGCGTCTGTTAGGCTGTGTTGTCGATGACATGAAATTATCATATTATAGAGTGGACTACGGGTTTTGTACTAGTTTCCATTCGATCCTATCTGAGGTCCAGCTTACCCAGCCCAGGTAATACACCCCCGAATGAGGGCTCCACCCCTATCAATTTTTTTAAATATTTTTTTCAGCATATTGTTCCAATTGTTCCAGTTTTAATTAATATTCACCTTTAGAAAAAATGAAAACTTAATTTGTATCCCATTGCGTGAAAATTAAATTTTAAATTTTCATGTGCTGCATAAAATGGCAACAACGTGAAATCTTGAAATTGTCATACTGCCAAACATTGGCCTACTAAACTGACAGTATTTACGAGGAAAAAATATAAAACATGAAGCCATTGTATACACAAAAAAAGTTGAAAGAAAATTCATTGGAATTCGAGATTTGACAGCTTTTAAAACCGCTGTCATAATGCACCGACAAATAAGATAAGTTCGTGAATATTTGGCAGCCGGAAACGGAATGAAGGCACAGTGCGCCTGCACCTGGTCTCAGCGCTCCTACTCTTACAGCTTCTGGCATTGATTGAGACACAAGGTTGTGTGCAGGAGGAGCATTGTGCAGCGCCTCCGCTAATCCTCGCCTCTAGTCAACTACTTATTTGTCAACCGTTGGATTTGAACCTCAGCTCAGCCATTGAATGTTAGGAAGAGCCGGAAATAGCCAAGTTTACTAACTAATAATATCTCTTGGTGAATTCTTAAAAAAAGGTTGATTCCCGTTTTATTAGCGTTAGGTAAATAGGTATTGAGGTGGAGGTTTTCCGAGCAAGCACGTGGTGGGACCTCCCACTGCTGCGCCGCGTCGCTCTTCCGCGAATGTTTACCGTCCGCTTAAGAATGTACAGTTATGTGGGAGGTGTTTCCCCTCTCCGTGTGCATGTGAGTGAACGAGGCGCGCGCCGGTCACGGGACCTGCGCCCGCGCAGTCTTAGCGTCGTATTTATAGTCCGGGCACTGCGCGGGCCATTCACGCACCACGCCTGAAGACCACTGTTAGACAACCGCCATCACTACGACGACGTCGATGCAACGCGAACGCGCCGGCGCCTCGTTAAACATTCAAACATCCGACGCGCGCTATTCTCAGCTTTCATTGATTTACGGGTATTGCATTACGTCAATGAACATAATGCAGGCCATGTCTTGTCACTGAACGTCCGCGCGGTCTGCCGGCTGCCCTGCCGGTGCCCGACTCAGTTTAAATCGTCGTTAGCTACATTGCCCTGTACTGACTTCGTTAGAGCGATCAATATAATGATAGTTTTACTACCGCTAACGTCGCGTCGGGAAGAATACATTTATGTAGTTTGTCCAGCGCTCTATTTGTGACTGCCACTCTAGATACGATTCGGCTGTGCGCCGAATGACGAGGGCTGAGCGCCGAAGAAAATAGGCCGGTACACGGCCGACAATCATCCAGACGGGCCGTTCTCCACGTATTTTTCATGTGGCATGTTGGCGGCCAATCATGTCTCAACTGATTGATTTCACTAAGACGTATCACCAATAGCATTATTGCACGGTTTAGTTTATTGTTCGCGTGTGTTACACACAACTGTGTCAAGTATCGGTTGGTTTGGGGTGCATAAAAGAGCCTCCGCGAGTGATGATATTTAATCGTCCGGCGCACCCTGGGCAGTCAGCCATGCTACCAACCTGCTGACTGGATAATCTTTTTCTCACGGCTTGAGCTGTTATCATTATATAATAATAAAAATCTTTTATTTCAGACTGTAAGTCCATTTGGTTAGTATACAAACAACTTAGAAACTAATGTTAGTAATAATAATAACTAATGTTATTATATAGCTCATGACGATTCGTTAGAAGAAGATCGGTCGGTCACCAGCGCCGGCGCAGGCTGACGGCGACGACGGGACAGGGGCGCTCTCTATTGAGTTAAAGACCGATTGTGAATTTGCGATGGATCAACTATGAGAACAAACAACTCTCATTGATAACGCAAATGTTGGCTGATAACTTGCGTGACTTGTGTCCGATTATTAATTAGTTATTTATAGGCACCTTTCTGTAGTTATCTATGTATTATTAGGTATAATCAGTGTCATAGATCGTAGTTCAGTGTTAATGAACATCATCCCCCATGACTTCCTCAATTGACTCCAGGCGCTGATGTGTCAACAGATTACAGGCACTAATATGATAAACTGACAGACTAACACGCAATAACTATATATATAAGATTACACCTCATCAGAAGAATTAGAACATACTTGTTGAAAATCATTAATAATATTCGAATTAACAATCACCCCCACAAACCCCTCTTTCGGAGTCGATTTTTATGAAGAAAATAAATAAATGTTTTTAGGATTTTTTTACACAGTACCAGCTAGTCCTAAACTAAACAGAGCTTGTACTGTAGGTATTAGACGATGGATATAATATTTATACACTTTTTTTTTGTAAATACATACTTATAATACGTAAGAAACACCCAGACCAACACAAACACTTAAGTTCATCACATAAATTATTTTTCATTATTTTTTGTCTCTGCAGTACCTACCCTAGGGTTGTTTGGTAGAGAGACCGCCTTTGTACCCAGTTGTGCATAAAGAACTAAATAAATATTTGTGTCCCGTGGGAATCGAACCCACGATCTCGTGATTAGCAGTCCGATACTCGAACCACTAGACCACAGACGTCGTCAATGTAGGTATTTAAACTATTTATATTAAGAGGCAGCATATATAGTCAGTGTTATAAGACTGCCTTTCCACTAGGATGCGTAGCGTTAGCGTGGGATGTGTTTGAGACCCGAGCTATGAAAATGAAGCGACCTTATGTAGGTTTCATCATAGGTACGTATCCTCACATAAACACATCCTTGGATGAAATGCCTTTCCACCAACAGCTTCTAGATACATATTTCACGTCCACGAGCTAGTGTTACCGTGATACAGAAGATTAAAAACGTGCCTCACACAATCACGTAAAACTGGTGCCTTGTGTTCGCGTTACTGTGTAGTTTACTAAAATGTTGTAAATGTACCAGTTACACACAAACTCTCTAAGATGATCACTAGCTTGTAGCAACTATTATTTGTTCTATGCTTGTAGTTTGTAGTTTCGGAAACATCCATTAGTTATTAAAATATTTGTTCTCACGTCTCCTATTGGTGACAAACCTCTTATTAGTGACAACGGCCTAGTTCTGTGACAGTGATGTAGTCAACTAGTAACAGACACGATGCCGTCTGTTTATGTAGAAAGACATTTTTTTGCTGTTTTAATTATCAAAAATAAAAATGCATTGAAAAGAAGCAGGCCAAAGAAAAGGGAAATGAAATACGTAAAAATGTTTGGTAGAAAAGTTATGGTGTGAAATAAATTAGGATGAGGGCAGTTCGTTTTTTTTATTTTTTTAAATAATTATATTTACAAAGTCTTACAATTAATAAAATACAGATAAAATATTAACATAAAAGTGCCAGTTAGTTGACGAATCAATGTAATAATCATCGGTCCATCTCTAGCTTAACTGGCGCCGGGTTGCGAACCCAGCTTTATTTTCTATTCTGTGGCTCAGGCATTGTCTTTTTTTTTTATAACATACGGGGGCAAACGAGCAAGCGGGTCACCTGATGGTAAGCAATCTCCGCCACCCATGGACATCCGCAAAACCAGGGGAGTCACCGATGCGTTGCCAACCTTTTAAAAAGTTCAGCACCCTCTCGTCCCTCAGTGGTGTAGGTTTGGTAATGGCTGCTAGAATAGCACCGGCAAAAATTACCATTTGTTAGATTTAAAATAATTATATTATGATAATGAAAATAATATATATATATAAAATAATATATATATATAAAATAATATATATATATAAAATAATATATATATATAAAATAATATATATATATAAAATAATATATATATATAAAATAATATAATTATATATAAAATGATGAATATAGAATAATAATTTCTCGGACCCCGGCGCCATCGTAGACCAATATTTTTGTGTTACAAAGAGACATACCAGGCCCCTCAGAAAGTATTGCGAAAAAAAGTTTTTATATATGGGAGACTGGCCAGTTATAATGTTTTTCGAAAATATGATTATTTATAAGTAAAAATAAGTTAGTTCCAATTTCAAAATTTCCCTCCACATTTTTTGCGAGTAAATTTAAAGTATTGTGTCTCAATGAAATATGGATCTGCGCCGGGAACATTTTAGAGCTATGATTTTATACGATTTCAAGTGTCGCCTGAAACCGGATGAATCGTACGATAGACTTCAAATGGCATTCATGGATGAAGGCCCTTCCAAGGCAACCGTGTATCGTTGGTATAACGAATTCAAGCGCGGTCGACCAACTTTGGGGGATGACGAAAGAAGCGGTCGCCCTTTGACGGCTGTTACCGAAGAAAACGTGCTAGCAGTGAAAAATTTAATCCAAGACAATAGGCGAATTACATATCAGGAGATTCAACACATATTGAAGATTGGATCGGGAAGCGTTCACGAGATTCTACACAGCCATCTTCGCGTGAGGAGGATAGTATCACGCTGGGTGCCGCACAACCTCACCGATGCTCAGAAGCAGGCCCGGGTGGAATGGTGCCGTGATATGCTTAACAAATTTGAAGCAGGCTCGTCTCGGCGTGTTTACGACATCGTTACAGGTGATGAGTCCTGGATTTATCAATACGACCCAGAAACCAAGCGCCAGTCGACTGTTTGGGTGTTTCAAAATGAGCCAACGCCTACCAAAGTGAAGCGATCTAGAAGCGGGGGTAAGATTTTGATCGCTAGCTTTTTTAATTTGACTGGCCACTTGGTATCAATTCCCTTACGGGATCAAAGAAGCATTAATGCCGAATGGTATACTACCAAATGTTTGCCAGAAGTTTTCTCTGTTATAAGCAACAAGCGACCAAACACAGGGCTCCGCGGGCTACTGCTCCACCACGACAATGCACCTGCGCACACCGCACTCAAAACGAGGGACTTCCTGGACAGCACGCCAGTCAAACTCCTGGGTCACCCTCCTTACAGCCCTGATCTAGCACCGTGTGACTTCTTTTTATTCCCAAAAATAAAAAATCAGCTCAAAGGGATACAATTTTCGTCGCCGGAAGATGCGCTGGCTGCGTTCGAGCAGGCTGTAAACGAGGTGTCTGCGGCGGACTGGAAAAAGTGTTTTGAAAACTGGTTTAGGCGCATGAATCTTTGTATAGAGGCTGGTGGAAAGTACTTTGAAAAGATTTGATAAAAATATATGTACGTATAGAACAATTTTTTTTAGTTTCGCAAAACTTTCTGAGTGTCCCACGTATTAGTTTAGTTGTAGTTTTGTTCGTAAGCAACGGAATCAGCACCAAAACAAAAATCTAGAGATATTATTGTCAGAATATAGTGATTTTGAAACATCATAAATAAAGTCATGTGAATTTGAACATGATAAATAAAGTCATGTGAGTTCAGTACTCGTGTGTGGAAGGTGACACACAGCACACAGGCTATTTCCTTTAAACACATG
Organism: Asteroscopus sphinx; assembly: GCA_949699075.1. Classification (NCBI taxonomy): domain Eukaryota; kingdom Metazoa; phylum Arthropoda; class Insecta; order Lepidoptera; family Noctuidae; genus Asteroscopus; species Asteroscopus sphinx. The sequence goes on along the minus strand of OX453002.1, from coordinate 333,539 downwards.
AATATATACTAGCAGCAGTAGCAGCCTGAAACGCAAAACTTCTACGACTGTTATTAAATTCGCGATCAAAAGAATGTATTTTGTATCTCCTTTTACAGTTCAATAAAGGTGTTTGAAAAATTGTATTTTCATTTCCATTGAAATTATATATAACATGATATATATCTACATCGTGTTATTGAAATAACTGAAAACCTCTTTAAGGGTCATTGTATTCATTAGTATGAACAACTTTTACTATGGGACCAAAACTGAAATCGTCAAAAAAACAGCATAAAAAAAATACATTTGTGTTTACATAAATCGACAAAATGTAGGGAACATCTGTTTATTTTTCGTGATTTCAGGGTTGGTCCCATAGTAATAGTAGTTCACACTGATGAGTATAATGACCCCTGAAGGGGGTTTTCAGTTATGTCAATAACACACAACGTGTTATTGAAATAACTGAAAACTGTATTGAGATACAAAAAAAAAAGTTTTGTCTTCTGTAACGATTCAAGTACATTTAACTTTTTTACAAAAAATATGATGAGTTTGAATGTTTTTATTACTAAGGTGCATCTATACCCCTGTTACTTTTTGTAGAGAGATGGTTCCAAGTGTTAGTGGCTAACATACGATTATACCAGGCCCCTCAGAAAGTATTGCGAAAAAAGGTTTTTTTATATGGGAGACTGGCCAGTTATAATGTTTTTCGAAAATATGATTATTTATAAGTAAAAATAAGTAAGTTCCAATTTCAAAATTTCCCTCCACATTTTTTGCGAGTTAATTTAAAGTATTGTGTCTCACTGAAATATGGATCTGCGCCGGGAACATTTTAGAGCTATGATTTTATACGATTTCAAGTGTCGCCTGAAACCGGATGAATCGTACGATAGACTTCAAATGGCATTCATGGATGAAGGCCCTTCCAAGGCAACCGTGTATCGTTGGTATAACGAATTCAAGCGCGGTCGACCAACTTTGGGGGATGACGAAAGAAGCGGTCGCCCTTTGACGGCTGTTACCGAAGAAAACGTGCTAGCAGTGAAAAATTTAATCCAAGACAATAGGCGAATTACATATCAGGAGATTCAACACATATTGAAGATTGGATCGGGAAGCGTTCACGAGATTCTACACAGCCATCTTCGCGTGAGGAGGATAGTATCACGCTGGGTGCCGCACAACCTCACCGATGCTCAGAAGCAGGCCCGGGTGGAATGGTGCCGTGATATGCTTAACAAATTTGAAGCAGGCTCGTCTCGGCGTGTTTACGACATCGTTACAGGTGATGAGTCCTGGATTTATCAATACGACCCAGAAACCAAGCGCCAGTCGACTGTTTGGGTGTTTCAAAATGAGCCAACGCCTACCAAAGTGAAGCGATCTAGAAGCGGGGGTAAGATTTTGATCGCTAGCTTTTTTAATTTGACTGGCCACTTGGTATCAATTCCCTTACGGGATCAAAGAAGCATTAATGCCGAATGGTATACTACCAAATGTTTGCCAGAAGTTTTCTCTGTTATAAGCAACAAGCGACCAAACACAGGGCTCCGCGGGCTACTGCTCCACCACGACAATGCACCTGCGCACACCGCACTCAAAACGAGGGACTTCCTGGACAGCACGCCAGTCAAACTCCTGGGTCACCCTCCTTACAGCCCTGATCTAGCACCGTGTGACTTCTTTTTATTCCCAAAAATAAAAAATCAGCTCAAAGGGATACAATTTTCGTCGCCGGAAGATGCGCTGGCTGCGTTCGAGCAGGCTGTAAACGAGGTGTCTGCGGCGGACTGGAAAAAGTGTTTTGAAAACTGGTTTAGGCGCATGAATCTTTGTAAAGAGGCTGGTGGAAAGTACTTTGAAAAGATTTGATAAAAATATATGTACGTATAGAACAATTTTTTTTAGTTTCGCAAAACTTTCTGAGTGTCCCACGTAAATAGTAACAGCTGTGTGGATGCACGTTACACGACTTTTAAAAACAATCAACATGTGATAACTTGCAGTGAATGGTAAACGTGCGGTATGGTTGCGATGAGCAACATACAACAAATAACAACAGTAGAAATGGAAAGTACATGAGATTTGTATTAGTAACTTTTTTACAAAGGTAAAAAGGTAATGTTGCTAGAGAAGTCTCTGAGTGGAATTTAAATTTAAATAAAATAACGTGAACTCAAGTGAATTCATAGAAAGCCGTGGCTCGGGCCGCGGCGGTGGTGGCAGCATCCCCGCCGATGGCGACGGTTTGTGCCCGCTCACCGGCACCCAATAAAAGCAAAAATGTGTGTAAATTGTATAAGAAGCAGGAGCTAGCTCGTTACCGCCTTTTACAGGTCTGTACAGACTATAGGTCTGTACTTTTTTTTTGTATTGTATTTTATAACCAATAATGGGACATCATGATGGGCAACATACTTAAAACTAGGGTGAGGGCCTGGTGATCCGTAACACAGGGTTTCCCTAGTACGGACTCCAGTCTCTCACAAAGGAGCTTATACGCGCCTATTTGTTCACGTAAATCTAAGTTATTCATACATATTAAGCCACCCTTTGTGAAGAGAGAAATAAAATTATTATTTATTATTATAGGGGAAGATAAAACGAGCATTACTCGGAGTAGTCCGTTTTGTAACGCATTCCATTAACAGCGAAGCAATGACCATGAAACCTCCCATTATTCTAATGTTTATGATAGTTAATCAATGTTCAGTAATCAATATTACTTTATTAGCATAGTATGCGTGAATGAACTCATAAAATTTGGGCAAAGCGTGTAAACGTTGTGGCGAATATTGTAGCAGTCGCGGCGACTCCCGCGCACCGCCCCGCCCGCGCCCCGCCCGCGCCCCGCCCGCGCCCCGCAGCCATTCACACGCACGCGCGTGCGCCGTGTTGTGATCGCCTCGCACGCGCTCCGACGCGATGGCCTTATAATAAAAATAAAAAGTTGGCGACGCCGACTGCTGGAGTTTTAAAATAATACACGTGAAAGTTTCCTTTTACCACTACAATATTGACCGCCTGCGCAGTACGCCTCGTCGATGTCAGGAGTGCTGATAATGTGCTGATCGCGTCCGACTGCGAGGTGTGCAGCAGTGGACGAGGCGCGAGAGGACTCGTTACCATTGCTCGCTTGAGCCGCGTGCGCCGAGTCCTCTACGCATCATAGAAAAACATCTTTCGTGAAAATTTTCCGCATTTTCCATTATATTTATCGCTTCACATTGTGGAGACGCACATAATTGCGTTATTGAAATAGAGTATGTTTATGTGAAAGCTCTCGCTTACAACCGGGAATCCATTTATTATAGCGATCCTAGTTTCTATTTCTGTTTCCTTGAGCTGCTTCACACTCAGAGTAGCGATTACGAGTTGTAAAGATACGAGGTGAGGTTATTATAAACGGAAAATTATCGGCTAAACTGAGTGATTGATGTTGTAACGTACTTGTGCAGATAATTCAGTTAAAACGACAATAAATTGGTAAAATATGAAGAGTTGGCAGCGTCCAGCAGATGACTCATTACCGAAGTGCTAGCTACCTATACGTTGTCTTCAAACTAGTAAACAAACTCGGTACTCCGCACTCGAGACTTATAACAATGAAGATTAATTAAGCAGTATAGTATATTGGTTAAGAGTCTTTGTTTAGCTTCTTCTAGAGCAACATTTGGCGTTAAAGGGAATCGGGCTACATTTAGAATCACATGCAGTATTGTATAGATGTCAAAGCTATCTGACGCATTCATGTTTGACGTTGCACAAACTGAACGCAACACACAGGGCAGTGGGCGTCCAGATCCAGACATGCAGATAATAAGCTATTGTAGACTTGATTGGATGGACTGCTTACGTATACAAAGGCATCATCGTGAAATCTAAACCCGTGCTCGCGTGAGCAAGATTCAAGAGCTCGGGGTTCTAGTAGTGAAGCCAATTATCAGGAATAGTTACTGTTGTGTATAAAGTTGTTCAAACAAACAATGATAAGTCATACAGAAGCAAATCCCACCAAATAAAGTAAAAGTTAAAAGAACAAAGTGGCGTGGTGTGGGAGAAAGCATGGACGATATTATATAGTTGGATAAACTCTACATTAGGTTTATATACTTCTTTTAACTCAGTTTGTTCTATTTCTTGGTACATTTATTTAAGCCTGGCTTGTACTGGTTTTATAAATAATTATCTATTAATTTGCAGTTGTTGATTCACTTTTTTCTTTGTTTCTTTTTCCTTTGACTTTTATCAGTTAGGTATATGGTTTAACATCGAATGGAAAATTACTTAGTAGAATTATATCAAATTGCGCAGTTGTCTCAATCTTTGGGTGGTTTCGTCACATAACTGCTAATTTGTCCTTGACATTCAGGCTACTAATAAATTATTTAGAATCTTGGATAATCCCAGCATTGCTTAAATCTTCGTGAACGAAATGCGTAGCATGGTAGAATAATATTACAGTTTTAGTTCTCCATGTCATGAAATGTTGGTAAGTTGTGAAGTATATGTCGCTAGTCGGCAGCCGCCCGCGCCGCACCGCCGCCGGGCCTGCACATTAACACGAAGCTCGGAGGCTGATGAATAGTTTCCTACGATACCCTGAAAATAGTCCACACCACCTGATACAGAAACATAGAACTACACAAACATGGATTCAGGCCACATTTAGAATAGCTTTTACTTTACTGTTATTGGTAGCTAAAGTTAGACTCAGTTTTAGTCACAGATATAATAATATTAGCCTTAAATAAACTGTGTGATGGTGAATTGGTAACCCTTTTTAAGATAATAAGCTAATAATAATTTTGTAAAGTTGTGGTCGGATGTATGATGATAGTAACACGATTGAATATCAGAAGAATCGATTTAAAAAATAAATCTCAGGAAGAGGGAACGAGCAATGATCATAGATTCATTTCTAAAATTGACAATCTGAGGAGCTTTAGATAAACGGATAAGCGTTTGTGTCGGAAACGCTTTATCATTAAATTGTAATCCCATTGGGAAATGGGTAACATTGCTAACGCTATTTGAGACCCAGTTCCGACACTGAAACCGGTTAGTCTAGAGAGGTCATTATAGTTTCAGTGCTGAACGAAGCTGAGTAAAAAGGGAAATCGCGTTCCAATGTAAGAGTGAACTGAAACCTTGTGTAAAACATATCGGTGATGGCGCTACTCGACGAGCGTGTTTAAATAAGTATCAGATAACTGGTTAGCGAGTAACTTGTAATTCCGGATAAATTTTTGGACAAACATGGAATGTGCCAACTATAAACGAGTGGAGCACGCTCGCGGAACACACGTCATGAGGATGGACGCGCACGCGACTCTACGGAGCCGCGTCGTGCCGTGCTAATGCGAAAACATAACGCAGCGTAGCCGTCACGCCGCGGACTGTTTGTTGGTCGAGGTCGCGCCGCACCGCACCGCACCGCACCGCACCGCGTGCTGCCCGCACACACTCGTGCTGCTCGTGCCTTCACCGCTCTATTGTGACCGTCTATTTTAAGGAATCGTTATGGTTGCCTTATGGTTGCCTTGTATATAATTTACTTTATAAATAGCTCGCAGATTAAACACTACGCAATCAATGCAACTATTATTAAATTTACGACACATTTAATGTTTTTATGAGTGCCCATTTCACATAAAACTTATAATATTATAGAATCTTACGCCTATGCATTAGGGGTCATTTGTCTGTGATATGTTGATAGCATATCGAATGTGGCTCAGCGCGTTATCGCTAATATAATCAATTCAATAGCAAAAGGTCGTGGCACGGTTTTAACAAGTTTCCATTGACGCAATAGCGTACCTACCAAAACAAGAGTCTAGTGCAAAAAATGACCATGTTGTAGTTATCTTATTGGTCAGGTGTGGTCCTTGTCTCCCAGCCAAGAGCGCCCGCTCTTCAGGTCAGGTCTGTGCTGACACGCCAGAGCACCACATAGGTACTCAATAAATTGTAACATCAGTTTGCCAGCGAATATCTGACTGGCTCAACTGTAGCTCTGTGGCGGTACTATGTAATAGAGACTGTAATATCGTCTTTATAACATTTTAGCATATTTTTTTAATTGAAACTGTAACGACCACTAACAAGAGTAACAACGACAAATTGGTCGAATATATTATAATCTGTCAGTGATGACGCTCGTTTGTTTTCGAGCACGTTTCGCACACACTTTTATTGAGTAATTTGCCTTGTCTTAATTCTGATGTAATATCCATGTTGTATTGTCTGTGTGTTGTCAACAGAACAACTGATAAAGCTAATTAATAATTATCAAAGTGGCAGAGTGTTATTGGGTTTCAGCAGCCCGGAGTCTGGATTTGTGCCCGGTTAATGGCAATAAGCTCGCGCCCTATTACATGGGACTTGTAACATGACTCGCGATGTACTGTACAGCTATGCCTACCCCTTCAGGGAATACAAGCTTGATGTTAAGTTATTTATCTGTTTTGTAAAGACGTTGACGCCACGCTCGCGATGAGACCACGCCTCATCAAACGTTGTCATTATAAAATTACACGTAATTTTGAAATGACCCTAATAGCTCACTTTGTATTTGATTACTAGTAAACTGTGTTATTTTTTAACAGTGCAATAAGCTGATGTATTTCCTATTCAATTAATAAATTAAGTAAATTGTGCCATGAGACTTTTATTGTTTAACAAACGCTAGTTCTCAATGGGTGATCGGCAACTGGCGCGTTATACGAACTAACATTAATGATTCCATTGAACATTTCTTGTGTTTCAGAATTGATGTGATTTGGTTTTATTGTGATTAGTGTACACATTCGTGAGTCGTGTCGTTATCTTCGCGGAAGATTAATAGTCTCCTCCGTGTGACTTTAGCCATTAAACTTGTGTCACATTGATAGTGCGGCCGGCTGCCCCACTGCCACCGCCGCCTGCACCAAACAATCCCGACGAAATAGAAAGATACAAGAATACATACGAATATAAAACACAAATAGCTTACAAAAATAGAGAATGTGAATAACTGACACACATTGAAGTGTGTTTTCGACAGACATTCGTTTTATTGAGCTCGTTTGAACAGCGGCGCCTGCGTCCGCGCCTGCGCCGGCCGCTGCTCTTGTTGGCAGGAACCGCGCACTTCCGAGCGCTGCTCGCATTCACATTAACTACCAGTTAATGACATGTAATGCGCCAATTAACCCGCGTGTCTAGTGTTGCCGCCTCTATTGATACGGCAAGCGCCGCCATGCATGGCCAGCGTCAGCTGCACATCATTACTATTTTCAGTGGAAAGCGTTGTTGTCAATAAAGATTTCCATACTTCCGGCCTTTTTATCTTTATTTTTACGACACTAGTAAAATCGGAGAATAAAACTCTTCGCAATAGGAATAGGAAGTCGACATAGGAATCCATTAGTCAATAATTGTGCTTCTTAATGTATTTAAACATATACACAAATATGTGTAAATGTGGGTGTCGCTCGTGACCTGCCTAAAATGTGAATCATGTGATTTGGCACCAACATTGGCTCCAATAGTACGTCACCGTTGTCCGGTTATTTCTGACACGCATTGTAGCTTGGCAACAATAAACATTGCTTGTTTTTTTCGCGGTAGGCCTATGGTTGGCATCGCGATGAGCTCGCCAGTCGGCAATCGGCTCAGTTGGTGCATCGCGCTCGCCTCCTGCACTCGTCTCGATTTCTGGTATATTCAGATCGTGTTAAATGAGCAGTGAAACATAGTAAACTGCGTGATCCGCTATGACTTGAAGCCAGCAGCAGCAGGTGTAGATATATCGCAGCTGACACTGTTTCCGCGTTATCTCACAAACTGTCAATGTTACGAGGTGTTGTGTGCCCAGCTTTAAAACTTTGACATTTAAATAAACGTTTTAACTTTTACCTATCACCCTTTATACCTACATATACGATAGTCTACATTTTTGCAAGCAGAGAACGAATGGAATTCTTGCAGTCGTCTCATACTACAGTTAGATTAGTTAATCCTTGCAGTCGTCTCATACTACAGTTACATTAGTTCATTCTAATGTTAGTATCATTCAATGTCGATACATGACAGGTTGCTTAATGTTTATATCAGTTTATATTAAACAGCATAACATTATTTTAATTGCACCATTATTGATTTAATAAAATTTAATCACACAGACCTTACATTGACATTGACATAGCCAATGGAGTATACATTAGCAGATTAGTTCATGGTTATCATTGTTCATGGTCTATTAGTATACATATTTTGGATTAATTAATGCATGTAATGTGTAGTTTAGATATATGTATGATAGTGTAGAAAAATACTACAATTTCGTACAATTAACCGGGTTTTTAATGGAAATGTTATTAGGTTTGTATATTTCATTTACCAATAAATAAGCAGAAACCCTATAGCTCAGATTACATAGTTTTGTGTTGTAGCCTTCTATCATACGTTAGTTTCATAGATACCTACCTATCAAGGGTAGAATAAATTTAATAGTAAGACAACGTGTTTATACGTATTTAACAGTTAATATAATAATAGTCCAAATATAAAAATATTAAAAATATATATAAGCGCTAATTGAGAACCTCCTCCTTTTTTTTCGCCGGTTAAAAATCAATTGCCGCATGTAGGTATGAAAGATCATCACTTGAGAACATTGAAACACATTGAATATTTGTATTGTATTGTAGAACGGGTCAACCGATTTGGCTGTTTTTTTTGTTGTGTTCTTAATTGTCAGGAAAGGTTTATAGGACATGATTTTAAAAAAAAAATTGCACTTCTGTGAAGCCGGGTTGGCTCGCTAGTAAATAAATAATTGTTAAAATAAGCTTACGAGTCTATTTACATACTCAGATTGGCAATAGCAAATGGTGCCATTTGCCAATGGTACAAAAAGGATTTGTAGAAGCCGGAGCCAGTGACGGCCTCTTACCGACTGAAACGACCACGGTGTTATTAGCTATGGCAGGCTGCAAGCGATAGGCTCTGCATTCTCCTACCACCCCCGAAGGCCGACAGGTCCGGGCTCGCCACTAGTATCTGAACCCCTGCTTCAAGAAACAAAATTATTTACAATTTGAATTCGAACAGCGCAGCGTTTGAACTACTTGAAGCTTTTCACAGCTTTCTTCTTTGAATAAAGACAAACCGCCATTATGTTATACTTTGACCGCTTCTAGTATGATTATGATTAGATTCAATCATGTGTCAATTACTTGGAATAAGGCTCCTGATACGACTCCAAAATGCAAGCTAATCTAAGATATTCAGTAACTTGTTATGGCCTATGAAACTGTGTGTGAAATGCAACCGAATTGTTTGTTGATGTTAATTCCAGCTGCGACCCGATGACACAGAGATGCCATTTCTATCAGAGACAATGTCTGGAGACTAAGCCGCTTGATCCCTCTGTGACCACAAACAATACGCCTTTGAAGTTGTGTGTGCAAAGATGCTGCATACCGTGTGTACCTACACTACTAGACAGACACACACATGTACAATAAGCAATGGATTTAGGTAACGTAGGTGCATAGGGTTGTTATTTAGTAGTAAATACACAAAACGCTCTGGCTGACTCGTCTTATCGAGTAATCATAGAACTAAAGTTGTTGTATATCAGCCAAGAGCGCGCTGTTATGTGTTTTAAATAGTCGAGACAAGACCAGCGCAGTGACTGGGTGCTTGGCTGCTTGACAAAGTGTCGCAGGTTCGATTCCCGTACGGCACATTGTAACTGCGATCGCCAACCCGCCTGCCAAGCGTGGCGATTATGGTATATCCCCCCAAACCCCCAAACATTATGCTTGCGGGAGGCCTATGTCCAGCAGTGGACGTCTTTCGGCTGAAATGATGATGATGATGATGGTAATGACAAGTATTTGTATGATTTAGAGATAGTTTGTTCATGTGTAGATTTATATCTGTAAACAAACCTAATACGGGAGATATCCTAGCTATATAAGGCAAAGCTACAAAAATAGTTAACTTGTATCAAGTACACACGGCTACACATCAAGCTGTACAAAGCCAGTATAGGCTGACCTCGCGTTGTAAGGAAAACCTATACAATGCGAGGTCAGCTTATACTGGAAATGTACAGCTTGATGTGTAGCCGTGTGTACAAGGAGACAAGAATAAAATGTTATTAAAATGAACACTCGTGAATATACGTAATAATGAGGTGTATCCATGCTACCATTAACGACGTAGCGTCGCCGCGCCGCGCCGCCGCCGAGCCTCCACAGATAAAGCTCGCGAGGGAGAGTTGGGAGGGTGTCGACTGCCACCACGGCTTCGTCATTAAATACCTACCGTCGCGAATACAGAAGTGCAAACATATTAAATAATATATGTACGTACAGTCAGAAGCAATAATATCTTCCTATAGACGGTTTTAAAACCGTCAATAATATCTATCTGACTCAAGCCACGAGAATATACATGACTATGGGTAGTAGGGCTATTTCTTCCACACATACCTAATTGGCCCATCACGTTTTTATTAACCCTTTACTCCCGACTGGTTCGAGCTCTGAATCAAATCGAGCTAATGTCAATTCCTAGAGGAATGCAGTATGAATTGACACTAACTCGAATTCAAATTCAATTGATACAGAACTCAATCCAGTCAGGAGTAAGGCCCCTGTCTGTCTTTTCGGTACAAATTGTGCAATGGATTTTAAACTAACCTCCCGCCGAGGCACATGGCTCAGGACTGGATGACAATACAATATTAACTCGCTGTCGTTTTCTTCTTCTTTTGTCGTGTCGACATGTGCTACATAATGATAACAGCTCATGCCGTGGGAAAAAGATTAGCTAGTCAGCAGGTTGGTAGCAGGGCTGACTGCCCAGGGTGCGCAGGACGATCAATTAAATAACTGCTCAAAATTGCTCTCGTTTTAAAAACGTGGTATAAATTAAATATTATTCATCAAATTATTTATCCTTTCCATTCAGCAGTCAGCTATTATTTGCGATTTTAAAAACGTCGATGGGAAGATATTATTGCTTCTGACTGTACGCACTATGTATAGGACAGAAATTCAATTTAATCATCATGTTGGAGCATAGCCATGGTTATGGTTATTATAGCAAACTGACCTTTTGTAATTGTCTTTGTGACCTCAGCTATAGTAAAAAAAATGGATCACTATTAAGGCTCAAATCTGATCACTATGATCACTAGTAGACAGTTTATTATTTTGTTCCGGTAAGTTTATAATATGATATTAATTAATACTTTTCGGGACACACGATAAGACAAAACGTTCGATTTCACTTCGCTAAATAAAAGTAAAAAACTAATTTATATACAATAAAGTATCTGTAGTAATAAAATATAAAGAATAGAACGTAATAGCGGTCACATTGAATAAAAGTTAAAGTTTTTATTACCCGGATTGAGTCGTCCGAATTACTCCGAAGTTTTCCGATATGAAATTACCCTTGCGGGAAGTAGCGCTGCGGGTTGTGTTAGGAAGATAATCTCTGTTTCGGTACTCTTTCAAGTTCAAGGCTGTAGGGTCACTCGCCCGAAATATTCCACTGCGCTTATCAATTCTATATTTAGTTGTACCTACAAATCCTACAATAATACGTTTACGATGACACGAATTTAATTCAGAAAAAAACGTCATCGCTGTTTGCCCAGTTCTCTGTTTATGAACTGTTCCGTCAGCATCAGCACTGATAATAAATCGTGCCGTCAACTAAAGAATAAATAAGAAATAAACATAACTAAAGGAAGTGTCCACTATAAACTGGGAAGTGACAATTGTATCAGGTTCATTTACAACCTGAGAAAGTATGATCATGTTTCTTCATATAGGTCTGAACTTAAATGGTTGCCCATTCGTCAGCGGAGACAAGTACGTGCTTTGACTACGCTTTTTTCTTTACTTAATTCTCCTTTCCCCCCTCTTTACTTAACTCCCCACTTTCAATATTTATGCTCTACACACACAAGAAACCTACGGTCTTCTAATAATCGTCTTCTACATTGCCCTTATCATAGCTCTAATTTTGTTCACTCATCCTTTCATATTCAATCAATTCTTCTTTGGAATGAGCTACCTCTCGAGCTTAGGATGGCCACCAGTCAGGACTCTTTTAAAAGGAAAGTTCGGAAGTTCTTTCTAGATAAAATTTTGCCAGAATCATCTCATTAGTATTTTATCTATGACTATAATAGTATATTATTATATATATTTAGTACTTATTGTATGTTATATATATATACCTATGTATGTTTATCTATTGTTTTAGTGGTAATTTATTTCTCATCTTGTTTTGTGTCGTGAATCAATATTGCACCTGCCTTGTCATCTCTGTATCACCCTAAGGTTGACTGGGAGAGAATGCCTAAGGCATTAAGTCCGCCTATGTACACATGTTGCATGAAGTTTAAATAAATAAATAAGTGACGCGCCACGCGACTGCGTCGTGCAATTCATAGCGGAGTTAAAAGTTTGCGAGCGTCGCTTCGCTGATACTTAGTTAGTCTTATTCCGTGGACTTATCCGCTGCCAGCTGCCCCATCCCCCCCTCCACCCCCTTTGTAGTCACCACCCCATCCCCAACGCCTTATGCTGTTCTAATTACAGCTTAATTATGAAACGATGCTGGCCCTGTGGTTGTTGTGAACTTGTAAATCACTGTTCGGTGTTATATTTTTGGTCAATAATGCAAGTTGTTTGCATCTAAAAGTAGAGCAATGATTGGAAACTACCGACATAATAACTGAATTAAGAAAAATCTCAAAAGTAATAAATAGGAAATACCGACGCCATCTAGTTAAAACAATCTGGTCAAGTGCTAGTCGGACGTACCACCACACATGTCTGTTATTGCTGTGGTATTGCCTTATTTTAACCGACTTCAAAAAAAGGAGGAGGTTCTCAATTCGGTTGGATTTATTTTATTTTATGTTTGTTACCTCAGAACTCCGTCATTTATAAACGGATTTGGGAAATTATTTTTTGTTTGAGAGGATATAATAATTACCAGATTGGTCCCATTTTTATAAAATCTAGTTCTGACAATGGGATCCATGTGGAATTGAGGGAACTCCTCAAATATTATGGGCATATATTTAGCGATTTTGGTATTTTCATCAACAAATCAAGCATTTGCATTCAGAAAGCATCATTTGGTGAAGGTCTGATGAAGATCTTCGGAGATAAAAAAAGGAACTCTTCAATGAATGACAGCAAATCATCGGGGATTGCAGCTATCGCTTGTCTTTCTATTGTTAATGCCACTAAATATAGAAAATAAAATGAAATTTAAAAAATTTAAAACCGACTTGTGAGACAGTTTAGGAAGCCGGTGCCAATTTTTTCTTAAACCAAACCGAATCAAAGGCACCTGCTCCCTAAACTGTTTCACACAGATTATTTCATTCTTTTTGAAGTCGGTTTTTATTTTTTTATTATAATTTGTTCTTAAGTTCTTCAATTGTTTGTTTTCCTAAATAAATAAAATAAAAATAAGATGTAGAGTATGCCATTCTATCACAACAAGTTAAAGCTTGTATTTATTACCGCTTTTTAGATAAATTAAGAACAAAAAGCGTTGAAAAAGTGGAATGGTTATTTATATGGGGACCCCCCTGGATTTAGGCTTTATTTTATTTTTGCTATCATCAAGCCAAGTCATCATCATCCTCTGAGTCTTTTCCCAATTATATTGGGATCGGCTTCCAGTCTAACCAGATGCGGCTGAACATCAGTATTTTACACGGAGCGACTGCCATCAGACCCCCGCAACCCAGTTACTGGATAATACTGACATTCGGAGTTCGGAGGTTATCATCAAGCCAAGTATTCTATGTCAACTATCTACCTTAAAAAGATGACAGTAACCAGTGACCCTGTGACATACAGACGGACGGGCGGAAGGCGTAGGCACAGTAATAGGATCCCGTTGGCACCCTTTGGATACGGAACTCTAAAAACCGACATTTAAATCCAACTTCCAGATTAAATTACTTTATAAAAATCTGCTCTCAACATGACCTAAAAAATAATAAGGCTAGGTTATCTTTAGATATAACTGTTACATGGTGACTATAATAATAAATTTATTTATTTCAGGCAAATCCACCCATAGTTACAAGTTACAGTCATTGCATTTATAATAATACCAATAATATTAACAACAACATAATTTTATCATTATTACACAAAATTAAACGAATTTCAAAGACATGGAATTAGAATAGCTTAATAACTAACTTAATGTATATTTGCACACCATATAATGGTAGAATGTACATGGGCCATTTCAATTTAAGATCATACATGTACTCCTACATTCTGGGAAATAAATGAATTGAATTGAATTGAATTAAATATTTTTGAAAGTACGTTATTGTTTAATTAAATTATTTTAAATTTTAAATTAAATTGTATATTAATATTTACTAATATATATAAAATTATTACAAAGATTGGTACATATTAAGTTTTATTTATCTGCCCCATGCCTGATAAACAGGTGCATGTAAGGCCAGCCAATGATTTAGAAACGGCCCGTCCAGCCTGTCGGCGACGCCGGCCAGGAGGCTGTTGCTACTGACCCGCACTCTGCCCGCTATCGAGGTCGCCCTTTTGCGCATGGTAGCATAAAAACAGTCCACGCGCACCCCAGCAAACATTCCCGATGCGCTGCAAAAACGGGGCAACCGCAACAGCACCCTTAACGCGTTGTTATATTGACTATGTTCAATTTTCATAAAATGAGTTATTTTGCACAATTTTTAAATTAGTTCAAAGACAGAACAATTTATTGCTCAAACTGAGTAGGTATTTAATCAAGTTTGGCATCAACAGCCTACCCAATCGGGCGTGTGTGTAGCAATATGTGTAAATATGTGTTAGATTTGCAGAGGTTCGCAAAAGTTGAAAAGTACTACAAAGATGCATTAAATATTCGTAGTATAGGTATGCAATCCAACAAACTTCCTGTCATGGAGCATCAGCTATTTAATGTTAATGTTACTACTATAATGTAATAATCTCTGACTCGGAACAAAACGTCCAATTTTGGGAGCCTCTTAGTAGCGGGCAGCTCTCACTCAGATTAGGGCTGTAATTGTGACGCGCGCACTCTCGGCCATCATCTACTGGTGCCTGATAGTGGACTGCCTGTGGAGCCGTATAAAGGGAATATAAGATTAAAGGACCGATAGCCTGATCAAGAAGATGAACAAGAATAGAAGAACAATAGTTGCTTTTGAAAGAGCACTTGTATTTTTGCAATAATCCATATTTAAAAATTAATGCATGCTTTTATAAATAGTACGAAGAGGTTTTTGCTGGTCATGCATGTACTATCGTTGACCGCACGATCAGAGTCAAATTTTTTTCGTTTGACAACCCATGTTTCTTAAGAAAAGTTATTCGAATAAAAGTGGTTCGAATAAATGGGTGGTCTTAGTCAGCGCTGGATTGATGAAGTGACCATACGACCAGCTGAAGACTGCGTCAATAACACGTGTTGACGAGCGAGGATATTCCGTTCTTTCCTAAGTCCTTTCATGTCCCTGGGCCTAAATATCTCTTTGTCGCAGAGTAATTAGCTCCATGAGAAGTTATCTATGTCTTGAGTAATGAGTGCTGATACTCTGAATCCGAAGTCCTTTCATGTCCCCGATTGGGCCAAAAAGTCGTCTTTGTCACAGTGATAATTAGCTGTATGCGAACTGCTTGCCGAAATGTTTGACACCGTATAATCCACGTCCTTGTACAATACGTGACAAACGTCAATTGATCGCATCGGAACACAAATTGTGTGCATGCTCCATGTCATATAATAATTAAGCCCCAGCTAATGAACATATTAATTGGACAAGCTGCGATCTGCGAGCCGTGCGGAGGTCGTCTGATATACGCTGTGCCTTTGTAGTGACGTCATCTACTGTAATTTCGATATAATTACTGACAGAACTTTTATACCAGGATTATTGATTGTAGCTCTAAGCATAATATTCTATTAGTAGTTTGTCAGAGGGCATTGATCCTGACTTGTTGATGACACCATTTCTCACAATTAGGAACTGAAACCAAATGTTACTAGAATAGACATAGCTTGAAGAGTTCTAATGTGTAACGTGTGGTCATCAATCATTATGTTAGCGGGTGGTCTGATAGCGAGGGCGTTCAGCTACTTTGAGAAACCCTCGAAACATTAGTGTGGTATCATTTTGTGTATTGTTTGATTTTTTAAAGTTTATAATAATCTGTACATAAAGTAAATAATAAGAAGTAAGCTCTCGCCTACAGTGCCAACAGTAACCCTGATTCTCGCTGCGGGTAAACAAATGTAAAAATAGCCTCAGGCTCAAAGCTAACAGTTGCTCAAAGTAATCAGTCCTGTAAATGTCCCGACGACGTATTATGGAGCCGGGCTTTCTATCGGGTTGATAAGGAAGGCTGTGTATTTGTGTGTGTGCGTATTTTTGTCTGTGGGCCGGCGTCGCGTCGTCTCGCGCTGGTCGCGCGCGCTGCCGCGCTGTCTGCGACGAGACCCCAGCCACCCCACGCCACCCCGCGCCACCCTATAATCACTCCGTCGCATTTATTATGGAAAGATATCGGAACCTTTGTCGCAACTGCTTTGTGCAATACTTTTCGTATTGATATTGCCCTATATCTTCTCATGGGTGTCGTAAAAGGCGACTAAGGGATTCACCAGAGGATGGGCAGCAGCGTTCTCTGAGTATTTAACCAAGCAACTGCGATCGCCAACCCGCCTGCTAATCGTGGCGATTATGGCATATCCCCCCGTCGGGGGAGGCCTATGTCCAGCAGTGGACATCTTTCGGCTGAAATGATGATATGATGATACTTGATACCATTACACTGGCAGCACTCGTGTGGATTTATTCTCATTGATACTAAAATAGTTCAATAAATAACCTATTCTATATTATATACATGTAGGGTAGATTATAGCATCTATTGTGTGCTACCACCGACCACTAATCACGCCACTATCAGATTAATATGCCATGACCTGTAATTCGGATATAATTGTAACTATACAATAATAATCTAATCACAGTTAATACTGGTAATAATTAACAAATTTAGGGGACTAAACAGAGTGGGAATTGTAAGTAGCCACAAATTCTGCAATGCAGAGTCTGTCGAAGTAGGTACCTACATGACGATGAGAGTGAGAATCCAGATCAATGCACCTACTTTAAATTATTCATGAATCTTTCTTTCATGAATCTTTCATGAATATGGACTAAAAAGTGTGAAACTATCGACATAAACATGAATCTAATAATAAATATACAAAAGGACGTTTCAAAACATTGTACATTTTGAAACGATTTGTTTACTACAGAAATGATGTCGGATATATATCTTCAATAAATCCAGTCTCTAATAATAATGATGAACTGCGACATTTCCTGCTCCATTCCGCGGGTTTCCTGTCGCTCGCTTATTGTGAACGAAGCTGAAACGTAGCGGGAGTGTATACTTGTACCAGTAGGGGAACAGATACAACCTGACTGAGCTTCGATTGTTCCCAACTAATGTACCTCTTACAGACCTTGAAATATATGTACAGTCAGAAGCAATACCTGCTAATGGACGGGAGTGCATTAAAAGAGCCTCCACGAGTGGTGATATTTAATTGATCGTTCGGCGCATCCTGGGCAGTCAACCCCGCTACCAACCTGCTAGCTGGCTAATCTTTTTCCCACGAAATGAGCTATTCTCATTATATAGCTCGTGTCGACACGATAGAAGATCGACGGTTTTAAAATCGCAATAAAGACTATCTGACTCTGGATAGAGTTGATAAAATATATTTCTATGTATAGTAGAGATGGCCCTACTACCCATAGTCATAATTCATTCACGTGGCTTGGGTCAGACATATATTATGGGCAATTTTAAATCCGTCGATAGGCAGATATTATTGCTTGTGACTGTAGAGCGGCCTTCCCCGAACGGAGAAGATGCCCGTGCCCAGCAATGGACAGTTATGGGCTGATTATGATACATATCATCATAACATTCCTAATACTAATTCCTAGTAATGCTAATTTAGTGACACTTTTTAACATTTAACCCTGTTTACATGTGGATAATGTAGTGCACTGCAATATCGTTAATATTTCTTTAAACCTATATTTTTTATATCTACACACATATTGTAGCTGTTTATTGTCCCTTGATAAATAAAACTTTTTAACAAAAAATTGAACCGACGAAAACAAAAACTGAAAAGCAAAAAATAACTAATTATGAGTCGGCGCCAAACGAACTTTTTAACAAGCAAAGTGCGTGCAAGTTGCAAGTGGCCGAGCGGAGAATGCATTTTTTTAAAGTAATTGTTTATCGTTGAAAATTTCACGTTGTATTTGATGTGACGTTGTTTTTATTATTTATTTAAAGTAATTTAATGATCTTCGTTGATTCGTTGTTTGGCGCCGACTAATAATTAGTTATTTTTTGCTTTTCAGTTTTTGTTTTCGTCGGTTAAATTTTTTGTTAAAAAGTTTTATTTTTCATTTTTTTGTGGTTAAATTGAGAACCTCCTCCTTTTTTTCTCGGTTAATAAAATTAAATAAACATTATGTGTTTTAGTGTGGGGGGAGGGGGGATTGTTATCACTGATGACTCGTGTTCATCGTTCATTTATTGGATACTTATTTTCATAATTTTAATACGTGGGACACTCAGAAAGTTTTGCGAAACTAAAAAAAATTGTTCTATACGTACATATATTTTTATCAAATTTTTTCAAAGTACTTTCCACCAGCCTCTATACAAAGATTCATGCGCCTAAACCAGTTTTCAAAACACTTTTTCCAGTCCGCCGCAGACACCTCGTTTACAGCCTGCTCGAACGCAGCCAGCGCATCTTCCGGCGACGAAAATTGTATCCCTTTGAGCTGATTTTTTATTTTTGGGAATAAAAAGAAGTCACACGGTGCTAGATCAGGGCTGTAAGGAGGGTGACCCAGGAGTTTGACTGGCGTGCTGTCCAGGAAGTCCCTCGTTTTGAGTGCGGTGTGCGCAAGTGCATTGTCGTGGTGGAGCAGTAGCCCGCGGAGCCCTGTGTTTGGTCGCTTGTTGCTTATAACAGAGAAAACTTCTGGCAAACATTTGTTAGTATACCATTCGGCATTAATGCTTCTTTGATCCCGTAAGGGAATTGATACCAAGTGGCCAGTCAAATTAAAAAAGCTAGCGATCAAAATCTTACCCCCGCTTCTAGATCGCTTCACTTTGGTAGGCGTTGGCTCATTTTGAAACACCCAAACAGTCGACTGGCGCTTGGTTTCTGGGTCGTATTGATAAATCCAGGACTCATCACCTGTAACGATGTCGTAAACACGCCGAGACGAGCCTGCTTCAAATTTGTTAAGCATATCACGGCACCATTCCACCCGGGCCTGCTTCTGAGCATCGGTGAGGTTGTGCGGCACCCAGCGTGATACTATCCTCCTCACGCGAAGATGGCTGTGTAGAATCTCGTGAACGCTTCCCGATCCAATCTTCAATATGTGTTGAATCTCCTGATATGTAATTCGCCTATTGTCTTGGATTAAATTTTTCACTGCTAGCACGTTTTCTTCGGTAACAGCCGTCAAAGGGCGACCGCTTCTTTCGTCATCCCCCAAAGTTGGTCGACCGCGCTTGAATTCGTTATACCAACGATACACGGTTGCCTTGGAAGGGCCTTCATCCATGAATGCCATTTGAAGTCTATCGTACGATTCATCCGGTTTCAGGCGACACTTGAAATCGTATAAAATCATAGCTCTAAAATGTTCCCGGCGCAGATCCATATTTCAGTGAGACACAATACTTTGAATTAACTCGCAAAAAATGTGGAGGGAAATTTTGAAATTGGAACTTACTTATTTTTACTTATAAATAATCATATTTTAGAAAAACATTATAACTGGCCAGTCTCCCATATATAAAAACTTTTTTTCGCAATACTTTCTGAGGGGCCTGGTATGCTAGCACTTAAGTAAATAAATTGTAATTGATATCCGAGGGGATAGCACTGAATGCTGAAATACAGGCTATGCCTAGTTTGGCTTCAGAAGCTCATATCTGTAGTGCATGTACCTATAATTTTATCGGATAGCATTTAAACTGTAAAATACTGTACTATTTCTTTTGGCAAATCAATTTATTTATTATTTATTTATTTATTATAATTTTCAGCGGCTATATATGGAATTTTTGTCTATCCGTCCGTTCCCACAATGTTACCGCTTGTCTCGTACCGAAAGCCGTACTAGAATGCTTGTTTGCTTAAAAACAAAAAACACGCCGAAAATTCCCTTTAGACGGTTCTGGGGGCAGAAGATGTACAAAGTGAACATGAAAGTGAATATTTTAATGAGAACAGGGATGTGATGTCAATACACCCGTCCCCAGGCGACTTATGAAGTGCATCGTAAGTAGAGGCCAGGCCGTGGGACCTAGCCGGTGTCTTTACCGACTCAGCCGGACGAACCCCCCCCCACCCGTGACGGCACATAGCACGAGTTATTCACCCCTGGCACGTCGCTTGCTGTCAGTAAGTTGCAGTTCATAATGATATGAAAATTGTCGGTCAAAGTATCGAGCGTAAGAGCTTATTTGCTTTGAACACAAAGAAAGCAAATATAGATCATCGTTTTGTCTTTGTATACATTTCATTCAAGTCTTCTATACCTACCCCCTCGAATATTTGTGGCTTAAAGGACATTTTTAATAGGTACTGAACCTTCTTCAGGGATCTTTGTAAAGCTGTGTGCTCCAGTCAAGCAGAAGACAGACGCATTTGTTTGTACAGTGATTACATTGTCGTCTTCCTGAGACATCTATAATTTCCCTAAGGGTCACTGTTTGAAGATAGTTTGAAAGTATAGAAACTAAAATAATGGTTGATGGAAATATTGCGTAGCTACTTATTTATGTTTCTTATTACATTCCACGATGTATCTTATCTTTGTCCCTCGTTTATCCAGTCATGCTGTATAGTTATTAGTATTAGTATAACTATAGCTGGAGATATCGGCCACTAGTTATTAAACTACGTGGTGTATTAATTTTTAAATTAGGTTCTTTAGTTCTTATTTTTTTTCTGTTTCCATAACCATATAGATATAACGCGAGCCTAGTTTTAACGAGTCAATCCGCATGTACTAGCCGTTAGTGATGTAAATAATAACTATTCCATTATTTGTTAACAAGTTTCTATATTAACACAGTTTCCGTTAACAAATAAAATCAAAATCAAGTCAAATAAATTTATTTGTCAATGTAGGCATGCTAACTTTCTCTCATTTCGATCTATTTAAAATCTTAAGCACCCGACACTGACCTATGGATTCCCGACCTATGGATTCATACCAACTGTAAAGAGTCAGGGCTCTAGATATACTGTTTGTTACAAACCAGGGGCGTAGCTACCGCTGTATCAGCCGTATCAAATAATTTGATACGATGATACGGGGCCCCTGAGCTACAGGGGCCCAGACGATTTTCACAATCTCAAATTCTTATTGATAAGAGGCCTGTAATGAATGTGTAATGAAAATAATGGTAGTTTTTAGTCTATAGCAACTAGAACAAATCAATCATTTGCATAAAACATACCCCCCCCCCCCCCCTTTGGGCATTGCCACAGTCGGGTAAAAAGGGGCCCCAACAAATATTGATACAGGGCCCATTTAGGTCTAGCTACGTCACTGTTACAAACCCTAAGGTCGTGTCGCCATGCACTTGACCGACTATTCTTATATTACGATTCACTCTTCGTTATAAAACCGGTCATTATATTAAGCATAGATATTAAGTAATTTGTCTCGTTTTGTTTTAAACTATTCTCGACATACCGCGGACGTTTGGCACTTCTCATTGCCAACACTCATTACAAAGTGAAAAGCTAAATAATTGAACTAATGGCAGAGATTACACGAGTTGAACAGTATCGTATCGAGTCACATGTAGTCACATGCTTCGCTTCACTATGTACTGTAGAGTTAGCGCGAGTGGTGGCGGTTGGCGTAGGTCAAGGCTCGCAGCTGACGCTAATTAATATAAAAACATTCGTTTAATAACTCACTGACACTGTGACTCGTTTCATTCTAGTACAATACAAAACAATTTTTTTTTTTTTTGCTTAATCTTGCACAATTTATGTCACATTGAACTTACTTCTGTACGCGTCCTAGTTTCGTAGTCAAAGTTTAAAGTAGCTATAGCTGGTTTTATTCTTGACATAAAAGAGCATCACAAACTAGGCTGAGTGTCGTCCACACTAACTTTGTAAGCCACAGAACTCCACAACAAAGAGGCTTCTTTCTTACCAAAGTCTACTTGCGCTTCGCAAATGTCTTGAACAACAACAAAAATAAAAAATAACATCTAATTAACAACAAGATCACAACCTATTAACTTGCGTTTCTTATTACTGGCTGTAACAGAGGCTGCAGTATATAACAACAAAATTATAGACTTGAAAGAACATTGCTTTGGTATCAGCACAAACATAACCGCTATAATTCCCAAAAAAATATACTCGTGTAGAACCGAGTCGCTTCTCGTTTATTATGCTCACAGCAATTATTCAGAGCCATTCACACATTTTATTTAAAAATAAATAGTCGCAAAATTTCATCTAATGATAAGAATTAAATTATAAAATGCATTACAAAATAAAATCGGTAAAAGTCCGCGTGCAATGTCCGCGTTGCTGGCAGCGGCGCGCGCCGGCGCGGCGTCGCCGTCGGCGCGTTGTGTTTGTCGACCTCGTCTGTAATCAAATTAGATGCACTGCACGCTGCAGAAATATGGACCCGGTTCATTGATTTCAACTCAGCCTATAGCAGTCTACTGCTGGCCATAGGCCTCTCCCAAGTTGCGCCACAACACTCGGTCCTCTGGCTTCCACATCCAGTCCCCGTCATTGATACCCCGTCTAGTCCAGTGTCTTGAAACTTCAGCTTACTGATCCTACAAGCTATGTCGGTCACTCCAGTTCTTCTCCGGATAATCTCGTTACGGATTTTATCCTTCAAAGAAACTCCAAGCATAGCTCGCTCCATAGCTCGCTGAGCGACTTTGAATTTATGGACTAGCCCAACTGTCAGTGTCCACGTCTCGGCACCGTAAGTCATGACTGGCAGGACGCATTGGTTGAAGACCTTTGTCTTCAAACTTTGCGGTATAGGCGACGAGAAGACTCGGCGAAGTTTGCCAAATGCTGCCCAGCCCAGACGGATCCTTCTGTTGGCTTCTTTCTCGAAGTTGTGTCTACCAAGCTGAATTGCCTGCCCTAGGTAGACGTATTCCGTTACAACTTCAAGTGCCGATCCTTCGAAGAATATTGGCCTCGGCATGACATGCATATTGAACATGACTTTAGTCTTGTCCAGATTCATGCCGAGACCGACACGTCGAGAGGCTCCGTTTAAGCTGTGCAGCATTTCGCCCAGTTGTTCCAGCGATTCAGCCATTAACGTTGATACCCTGTCCAGTCCAGTCCAGCGTCTTGAAGACGTCCTCCAACGCGTTAGTGAACAATTTCGGGGATATTACATCCCCTTGTCTCACCCCTCTGCGCAGTTGGATTGGCTTCGTCTTTTGGTCCTGGAGCTGAACAGTCATGGTAGCAGCGTTGTATAGGCATCTCAGCATCTCTATATACCGCTCATCAATGTGACATCGCTGAAGAGCATCCAGAACTGCCCAAGTTTCGATAGAGTCGAAGGCCTTCTCGTAGTCCACGAATTCCATACACAGCGGCTGATTGTACTCTTCAGTCTTCTGTATGATCTGCCGAATAGTATGGATGTGGTCTACGGTGCTGTAGCCTTTTCGAAACCCAGCTTGCTCTGGTGGCTGGAATTCGTCGAGTCTTCCGGCGAGACGATTCGTGATGACCCTCGAGAACAGCTTGTACACATGACTCAGGTCACTCCTGAGTCATGTGTGATGGGTCTGTAGTTCTTCAGAAGGGTTTTATCCCCTTTTTTGAAGAACAGTACCACCACACTCCCGCTCCATGCCTCCAGTGTAGAGCCTTGTTGGATGACGGAATTAAACAAACTCTATAGCTCCTTCAGGACCGGAGCCCCGCCTGCTTTTAGGAGTTCAGTAGTAATGCCGTCATCGCCCGGAGCTTTGTTGTTCTTAAGCTGCTCGAGGGCCGCCCCAATCTCGCCCTGGTCTGGTGAAAATGTAAGCTCTTATTTAATTCGCTAATTTAGCTACATGGATTTTGGCCACATATTTGTAGAAAGACTTCAACGCAACAGTCCCGTCACACCTATACTTAGACTTCTCACAAATTCTTAGAGCAAACTTTAAAAAAATCTAGCTTAACTTTGTACCAGAAGATGATTTTTATATTTATTTGAATCCACAAGGTTTCTAACAAAAGTTGTTTAATATAGAGTTAAACACTCCTGAAAGATTTTCTGACTACTAAATATGCAGTGCTGGAACTTATGATATAAAAGTAGACAAATGGCGCCGACACTAATATAAATTTCAAATAGCATGTTAGTCTATAGCTGAGTCTTTAAGGAGGGTAGTGTGTGCCTGAGGTAGAGTAATCACAGCCGATGAAAAATAAATGCACAAGGCGAGGTACACACTGACGTCTATTGACGTTCAATTTTATTTATACGAGTATATGTCATGTCGGCTGCTTGCCCCTTTAAGGGACCATTCTCAATTTTATTAGTCACTTTTCACTTTTGATTTGATTTCATAGCATCGGCTTTCCGAGTGACAGAATTGAATGAATGTAAATTCAGGTGTAGAGCGTCATCAACTCAACCTATCGCAGTCCACTGCTGGACATAGGCCTCTCCCAAGTTGCGCCACAACATTTGGTCCTCTGCCTTCCGCATCCAGTCCCCCCAACCACGTTCTTTAGGTCGTCGGTCCACCAGGCAGGGGGGCGCCCTACGCTGCGTTTGCCGATTCGCGGTCTCCAGGTGTAGAGCGTAAGATTTTACAAATATTGTAAAAAAATCAGTTCAAAATCTCTTTTATGAAATTTGCAGTAACAATCCGAGTATTTCATACAGGCGTAGCACAGGGGGGGACACCGGTAGCATACCCATTCCCGGAGTTCCCTCACTATTGTGCTGAAGATGGTCACCGGGGAGGTTTTAGTGCGGTAAAAATCCCACACACCCCAGCCTCTACCCCACGAGGCCGGTAGCATTTTGAAGGTTTCCTCCTCGAAAACAAAAAAAAACAAGGTTTTAGACGTACAAAATTCCATCTATTCTAGGAAACATAGCTGAAAAAGCTAGTTCCAGCTGACAAACGTTGCTTGTCTATAAGTAATAAATAAAATCTTATTTTACTCGATGATAGTCAAATAAAACATAAAACGCACTGTCCTATTGATTGTATGGCTTTTCATAAAAGAAAGAAAGATAAATGATTTATTTAAATTCCCAGAAAAATACACAAAAAATAAATGAGCATGGCATGCTGGTTCAGGGAAAGCTTGTAATACGATAAAGGATTTCTATAAAAAAAAATCGGATATTAAGAACGTCTTTAGATGTATCGTGTAATTCGTGTAGCAGGGGGTCTACTCCCGTTCGACGATATTCGATAAATCGTACGATTCATCGCACAATTTGCTACTTCGATCAACCATCGTTCCCTTATCGCATGCGATGATTGTGTTTTGACGTTTGTTTTTCTCATCTCCGGTAAATTGTATACGACTATGAACCGTAGTCTATCTTAATTGTGCCTTTTTTATGTGCCTATCTTTATTATGTAAATATCAGTCGGAACGAAAGTTCGTACTTCGTTTGTCGTTCGTAAAACGCGAGTAGACCTACAGGCTCCATTCCGAGAATGTCTTTGATAGTTGAGTGTTACAGTGCGCTGCGTGGAGCGCAGCTGAGTAGCCTCTGCTCAACGCGTCGTAGGTAACAGTACATTTTTCGGTTTTCATGACTTAAATTCAGATAATTTAGTGGGATTGGGGATTTAAGATGCGAAAAAAAATTCATTGTTAGTAACCAATGTCATTCTTTTTCTATAAAACAACAGCGAAAACCAAAAAGATATGCCATAATTATAACTAAGTTTCGTATGTGTCTTCAGTTCACTACGAAATTGATAAAATAAGCAGCTGTCGTCAATCTGAGCCGCCGGCTGTTTCAGGAGTTTCACCCCCCGGGAGCGAAGAGAGCGCAGTGAGCGAAGTTGAGTTAACTAAACCGATTAGCCTATTATAATCAGACCAAGGATTGTTCCAGAGTTACAAGTTAATGTAAATATGCTAAAGTGGATTGGATCTAATTCAGATTGTTGTAGAGGCCATACCTAATCTGAGTCTGGTTTCATTTAAATATAACTAAAACTGGAGTTTATAAGCTAGTTAGCGGGAATGTTTGTTGTTAATAGTGGTTGTAGTTTGTACAGTAATAATTTAGACAGTTGTAATTTGTTAGTTGGTTACCTATTTATTTTGGTTCCTATAGGTACACTTACAGATACCATACTGAACAGGCAGTGCCTAGCGATTGAACGCTAGCCTTCTATGCAGGAGGGTGTGAGTTAAAACCCGGCCCGCACCCTTTTTGAATAAATGTGCGGATCGGAAGTTGATTATTATTTGCTTTAACGGTGAAGGAAAACATCGTGAAGAAACCTGCACACCTAAGAGTGCTGCATTCTCGATGGTGTGTAGTCCGTCAACCCGCACTAGGCCAGCGTGGTGGACTGAATCCTTCTCTTTCCCGCGCCCAGCTATGGGATAGTACCTGAAGACCAATTCTCGTAATTAAAAACGTTCAAATATAGTTCCAAACCAATCTCAATGCTTTCAATCACAATATCCTGACAGTAGATGTTTCTGATTGCCGTTTATTGGTGACATTAATGACCTAAGTATCACAAATAAACGGCAAAACGGGACATCTACTGTGAGGAGATTGAGATAAAAAGCATTGACATTAATTTGGTACCATATTTTTAACGTTTTTAGTTACGAGAATTGGCCTTCTGTAATGGGCTGGCTATGTTTGTATATTTGTATACTATAGTTATTGTTTAAACAATATAATATTTATGTGCCCCCACCAAAATATTTCTGATTTTAAAATAGACGAAAGCAAACATGTCAAAAACCATCAAAATTGTAACTGATCTGGTTGATGAGAGTTAAGGGTTAAGATTAAGAAGCTTTAACAATTTTACCCTTTATTGACTTGACTACAAAGATTTATTTGCAGTCTGTTAATTTAGTTTTTGGAATGAAGTTCCTAATAAATAAATCAATAAATCAATAAATACTGAAATACATATTTTACTGGGGATCGAACCTGGGCCCTGTGGTGTCTCAGTCCAAGGCATGATGTTTCCTGCCATTTAAGCTTGTATTATAGTTGCGAAATTTTGCATTAAAGAAACCCGTCAAAAATATTTATCATAATTTCGTTACGATAAATCGTACTTCCACTGGACGCAAATGTTTTTAATTTGAATAAAAACAGGTAGTGCACTCTTGAGTAGTACTAAAGTTATATTTAAGCCAGACTTACATACAAATTTCTTATGTTTTTAAGTACTAAACTTGCTTATTACATATCGAGTAAACTTTACATTACATAATAGTTCGGTAACTATTATTATACCTTATATTATTATTTTACCTATTATTATTTTTATTTTACCTTCGATTATCACCTTTAGATGTACTACGTCACTTGATTATTTGTAGGTACCTACACATTGCTTAATATTATGCTATTATGTAATAGGTAAATAATAATATTCCGAGGCCTAAGTCAGTCACAAAAGTGCGTCACAATAACGTTACATGGACAATGGTTATTACGTGGGTACTAGCCATGGCTTCCTTTGTGTGACGCATTAGCATGGGGTTCTGACAGCCGCCCACTTATTTATTGATTAGCTACGAGATTCACGAGTTTATTTTGTAAATTGTCTTTTAATCCTTCAATCATCCTGAAATAGCTGAACGAATTTGGATGAAATTTTTCACAGTGGTTCCCAAAGTTGTCTGGACTGCGACCCATCAAAAAATATGTTTTCGATACTTTAGTGTTACTAAAGCCTAACTGCGCAACCCCTACAGTACTGTTACAATACCCACCCAGGGCCTTACATGAATGATAAATGCTTAGCTGACGACGATTTGCGACTGTCGTCCTCATGCTAATTTTTATCTCGGGAAGATACGCAGTTCGCGGAGATGTCTTTCTGTGATCAACAGAATTTTACGTGGGCCTAAAGCAATGTAATGAACGTTTACAGGGGAAGCTGCCATTGTTGGCACGCTTGGCAGACGCACTAGTGATCACAGTTGTTCTTATCAATAGACAGGACGCTGCTGGGGCACTGGCTACGTGACGTAACAGTGATGTCTAGAGACCATGCTCTCATCTCTTAAGCACTGCGCGGCTGTTCGCACGATATTGCCGCGAAGACAGAGCAAGGAATCATCATTATCCTTCGAGCCATTTCCCAATTATATTGGGGTCGGCTTCCAGTCTAGCCAGATTCGGCTGAACATCAGTATTTTACACAGAGCGACTGCCATCAGACCCCCGCAACCCAACTACTGGGTAATACTGACATTCGGAGGTTAGACCAGTTGTCAGACTTTCAGGCTTCTGACTACCCGTAACGACTGCCATAGATATTCGTATGACAACCGGGACTGACAGCTTAACGTGCTCTCCGAGGCACGGAGGGTCTCGATGTGTAACGAAACGGTCACCCATCCACAGACTGACCGCGGCAAGTGCAGCTTAAACTTGCAGATCATACAATCCACGCCGTTTTTGCTTCACTACGAGTCTCCAAGCTAAACAGATGTGACTGAATATCAGTATTTTACACGGAGCGACTGCCATAAGACCCCCGCAACTTGATAATACCGACATTCGTAGGTTAGACCAGTTGTCAGACTTTCGGGCTTCTGACTACCCGTAAAGATAGAGCAAGGAATCCTATGCATCGATTCACTCGTAGGAGAAACCGACTGCGCCGGACACCAGCAGCGTGGCGAGTTCATAGTGATCGTGCAACTAAGGACACAGGCATTTTTGTCCGGCGGAGACAAAATGACCGCCGTCCAGGCAGCGCCTTACGACACCCACGTGTGTGGGTAAGGGGTGGCCTATATTCTCTTACCCTGTTTGTGGGTAGTAATCGCAGTGATTGGCGTGACCTAGCTAGTGCTGCCAGTATAAAGAGTGTTTCACTCGGATTAGTCGAGTTGCGCGCCGCAGGGACACCGGATCGCCATTATAATGCAAGCTATTACTACATTTTGTATAACCGTCGATCGAGACCGTTTCAAAATGACTCAATAATTTATGGGAATGTTTTCCAGTTATACTTACTACATTTTCAGTGGCCTGGAAAAGTTTTAGGGGTTAATATACTCGTTATATAACGAATTAGTTGTTAGAAAAAAATACAAACAAACTCTGATAAAAAAAATCTGGAATTAAATAAGTATTTACGTATGTACGGCAAGGTTATGTTATGTGGGCTATAGGTATTCCAAAAGACGTAGAAAATAATTTGTTTCATAAAACTACTTACTATACTAAACTATGTTTACGGGACTTTTTCCGCACAATTAAATCAAAACAAACAAAAACACTCCCTGTCAACATAGTTCAATATGAGTAAAATTTGCGAAAGTTTAAAATCCTCTATTTACTGTACTTTCTAAACCTAAAAATCTTTATGAACTATCAAATATAAACGGTTCAGAATAAAATGTTAAATCATATTTAAATTTTAAATACTTTTACGTGTTTTCCTGCACTGCATACGAGGTTTAACATGTTGCGTACCATGAACACGGTGAAATAACATTTTATTTTAACGAAGAATAAAAATCCAGCACATTGTTCAGTATGAGTTTCAATAAACCAGTCCGGATTGTCCGGAACATACTATGAGTAGCTAATATCCGGACACAACCGTCCAGTCTGGTTTAAAACGTGTTTTTATTCAACTTCAGTTATTCCGTATAACTTTTAAGCGGTTTATTTTATTTCATAAGTAAGCAAGTAATCTATATCTGTATTATCTATAAATACTAATATTATAAAGAGGAAAGATTTGTTTGTTTGTAAGCGATACACTCTGAAACTACTGAACCGATTTTAATCATTCTTTCACCATTAGAAAGCTACTTTATCCAGAAGTAATATACTTGGGCAAAGACTATCTTAATATATATAATTCTTCTGTACGTGTGTTTGTCACCTAACTCCTCCTGAAAGGCTGGACCGATTTGGATGAAATTTTGTGTGTATATATCAATGGGTTCCTGGATAGTTTGAAAACATAATTGGACCCGGTATGTGGCGCTGATTTTCCACACAGTACGATGTCTGCTGGGTCCGCTAGTTGAGTATAAATTACTTGAAAACTTTTAATATGAAAAATAGCACACATTTGACGCAGTGATTGAGCGACTGGTTTTTGTGTTACGGGGAGCATGTCCAAATGTGCTCCTGCGCGGTTCAAACATTGTTGTTACTGGTCTTATGCTTGATTTCACCAACGATAATTCTCTGGTTAATCGATCGTTTACCCACAATTCCAGTACATTTTTCGAGTAATCGGCCGTTTAATCAGATAATTAACGTTGAAGAACACCGGCCATAATGTGTGTCACATGAGAGGTGTGTTTATAAACAGTGCAATACAATACAATACCATAACACAGGACAATACGAGAGAAACTCGTAGAGTTTGACAACAATTCTTTAAAAAAAAAATGTTATCGTGAAAATATAGATACATGCTGAAAACAAACAAAACTGAAACAGTAATATAAAATTAAAACAGAATATTATACAGTAATTCGATTAATCAGATATATTTATCTAATCATCCGATTAGTATAGCGGGTAGGGCAGGTTTGATTCTATTTAATAATTGAATATAATATTCGTGCTACTTATTCTCTTTATAACATTGTGTTAAATGTTTTGGTTTAACCAAATACATTATGTCGTCAAATGTAGGGATGCTTGCTTGTACTGTGAAGTGTCATACCCTGCATTCTGTACATACATTCTGCATGCTGTATAGTTTGACCAGAAAAATAAACTGTGCTCTGGGGTCGCCACACTTGCTTATTGCTTGTATGTAACACAACACATTGCAGTAGAAGAAATTAGTTAGTTCTATTGGTTTTCGCAACACGGCGAGGTTTCTTATTTTTCTAGATAGGCTTTAAGTATACTGTACCTATAGTGAGTCCACTATTAAGGTTTTACACAAGAAGAAGAAGAATCGGTTTCTCAAGTATTTACTATAAGAATGGGTACCTGATGCAGCTGAGTATACTCGTATTAATCGAACCCTCGATACTATAACACAATTCCTTTTAAGTTAGGCCACTAAACCGATACTCCATTGTATCTAGATCGTTTGTCGTTACAATAAGGCTCCGCACACGTGTAGAGCGTTTAATAGAGACAGCTCTGAAGTGTCAGACACAGAAGCGTCAGCATTTGTTTTATTTATCGCAACACTTTAAGGCACGTGGTCTAATGGATGCTGTAGAGAATGTCCATGCACTCATTGATTGATATGCAGCTTTTAACCCACATTCGATGGGCAGTGTTTCGTGGAAGTGCCTATTGTTCAACATTAAGTACTTCCAGCCATCAGTCTTGCTGTCCCGCGAATGTTGATGACAGTTGTTAACGCTCGTCAGAAGCTGAGGATAAGGGTTTAGAAATATGCTGAATCGCTTCGAGGAGTCACAGCAGTGCCTCGCCTTCGTTTGTCTCGTTTCAAATCTATTTGGAACTAACTATCTTTGTGAAACTCATTTATGTTATGCAGTAAAATATTAATTATTTTCCGGACTGATTGATTATCGCGAAACTATCCGACATTAAGAATAGGCGGACAGCTATACCCCTACGAGAATAACATTGTATTTCAAGACAAAAATGTTCGAAAGTAATGTGTGGAGTATCCAAACAAAGGGTTTATTACAGTTTCAGCTTATAATCAGAGGGTCCCTTATAGTTTTGGTTTTGGCGAAATGAATAAATTGCATCCAGAGGTAAGAATCACGTTCGAGAATTACTGGGTTGCATTCAAAAACAATGGAAAAAACTGCATCTTTCAGAAAACAACCAGTTTTAGTTTCAGCTGAAACAAACAGTGAGTAGATATGTTCAGATACCAGCTGCAGTGGTAAATCAGACTGACTGTCACTTGTTCACTAAAATACTTTGATAAATGAACCGTGATAGCGTACTCGTATCGAACAATTATCTCCACATTAATTAGCACATCGAGATACAGCGGGGCATTGATTATTACCATCATCATGTTATTTAATCAAATGACTTTATTTGGGGGGGGGAGTGGCCTTATAAAGGTCATCTGCTACCTGAGGACGTCACACTTAGTTTTGTCAACTTTTTATAGACTGAGTACCTATACTTGGTAGTTTCGATCACACCAAAAAATACGAGTGTGGTACATATATTAGGAAAAAATACGAGTGTAGTAGGTACCTATATTAGGAAAAAAAATACTAGTTTGAAACTTTTATTTGCTAAAGTGTCGAGATTTTTTCAATGGTTTCTCTGAAGTTTTTAAATCATTTCAGCCGAAAGACGTCCACTACTGGACATCATCATTCATCATTTCAGCCGTAAGACGTACGACGTCCACTACTGGACATAGGCCTCCCCCAATTAAGGGGGGGATATGCCATAATCGCCACGCTTGGTAGGCGGGTTGGCGATCGCAGTTGGTTGGTTAAATACTCAGAGAACGCTGCTGCCCATCCTCTGGTGAATCCCTTAGTCGCCTTTTACGACACCCATGAGCAGAGATAAGGGTGGTGCTATTCTTTAAATGTTGACCTTTTATCAAAAGTTTTTAAATGGTGACCTTTTATCCCCGTTACAAAACATAATAATGCAACTTATGTTTTTTTTTTAATATGTGTATAGTGCTTTAGCATCCTATTTTTTTAAGGTAGCAGTTGGACACGCAATATAGTAGGATACTATATGATATGCAGGGTTGGCAACCCCACCCATGGTTGTAGGGTCAGTTAAGCAAAGGAAATTTATCTTAGGCATAAATAATGTGTTAACAGCTTCTTCTCTAGCTATCGTATTCCCCTCAAAATATGTACCTTAAACCGAAAAAAGATTGCGGAGGTCTTCCATAATAATAATGATGTTTGACAAACAAACTACATTCCGAGTGATTGATGATGATCCCACAGCAGCGTCATCCTGGCCTAATAACGACGTACTGATCACCAACGTTTGCCATGTGTGGCGCTTTTTTTGACAAACATGGTAAATCTAATATTGCACAAATAGGTATGAAACGAAAAAGTAATTCGTTGAGATATGTCATTTCCATACATTTTGATTGTTTTCTATAGCGTTGACGATTGTAGATTGTCAACATGGCCAGGGGGGCAGGATATCAAATATAACACCAACGTGTTTACTAGTGAACACGGCCACTCGGACACTACTTACTTGCTGTGAAAACAATTAATTTCCCTATTTCCGCCGTTAGATATTTTCACACCTCTTTTCGAAGTTTATTAAAAATTCCACGTTTCCTTCCCTGTAGATGTACTTCTTATTTCAGATATCTGATATAAAAAATAATATCATATGACACTATATTAGTAGTATTATTTTACTATAGTAATATTACTAGTAAAATAATTAACTAAAACGATCAATACAATGAGCGTTAACTGGACACTGATCCTATTTATTATTACATAGTACATACATACATATTATCACGCCTGTTTCCTATTGGGGTAGGCAGCGACTATGAATTTCCACGCGCTACGATCCTGAGCCAATCGCAGGTTTGTTTTGTTTACCAGAATATTTTTTACTATAAACTTCGTTCATACACGAGGCACATGGGTCTGATCGCATAGGGCCTCGCCCTCCACTTGGAGGGAAATGAAAGAGACATGCGACGGCCGCGTGGAGGAGCCCGATGCCGATGTAGGTCGCGGCAGAAATAGACCTGCCTCGACATTTCCATGGTATTTGTGATTATGAGCGTGTCATGTAATGAACGGTGGCTGCGGAGGGCTGCAGCACCCCCACGGTAATAGCTGCCGTCGAGCGCCCCGCCCGTACCGAGAACCATCCATCGATTTAATAGCCCCCGTAATTGCATGCGGCGGTCACTGGTCGCATTCATTGTGCGGTGAGCCGGAATCAAGATAATGCGGTTATATCAAAATAACAAGAATGAAAATATTTACATGTATGTAGCACATGACAGTGACAGCACAGTAATAAGAATAAAATAACAAAATAAACGTGTGGGTGCAATAATAATACGGTAAATATTGTACAATACTTATTTTGCTAGCTTGGTTTATTTTCTGTGGTGAAACTTGTGGCAATCTGGTTTGTACGTTCTACGTACCAATAGCTTATAAATTTTATCAAAATAAAATAAATTATTTTACAATATTTTACATAAATTTGCAAGTATATTTGACTGCCTCGTTGGTCTAATGGTCGCAAGTGACTGGCGTGGAGTCCGGGTTCGATTTCCGGGTTGGACGAGGTGTAATAACAAATTAATTAATTAATAAGGTTTTTGAAATGGAAGAAGTTATGACAGAGTGCAATATTTTGATAGGTGACGAAAAGGTGGAACAAGTGAAAGATTTTGTATACCTGGGTTCCATGTTTACGAGAGATGGCAAGCATGTGAAGGACATTGAAAGGAGAGTGAGTGCTGGTAATCAGGTGAATGGGGCACTACACACCTTCATGAACAGCCGCAAAGTGTCGGAAAAGGCACGGCTGGCTGTTCATGGGGGAGTGTTAGTGCCAACACTTATGTATGGTAGTGAAAGTTGGGTATGCAGTAGAAATGAGAGCTTTGAGAAGTATGTGTGGTGTAACTTTGAGAGATAAAGTAAGGAATAACATGATAAGGGAGCGTTGTGGAGTGAAAGAAGATGTAGTGACAAAGATTGAGAAAGGTATGTTAAGATGGTTTGGACATATAGAGAGGATGGACGAGAGGAGATTGACGAAACAAGTATACGAAGCGAGTGTGGATGGAAGAGTTGGAAGGGGACGACCTCGGCGAACGTATCGCGATCAAATCGCGGATGTTCTTAAAAAATGCCAGGTTAAGAGTTCTCTAAACCGACGAGCATGCATGACGAGGTTAATGGACGTAGATGAAGCGAAAGAGGTGTGTCAGGATCGTAGCAGGTGGAAATCCATAGTCTCTGCCTACCCCAATGGGAAACAGGCGTGATAATATGTATGTATGTATGTAATTAATTTCTTAATGAAAAAACCTAATAAGGTTTTTTCATTAAGAAATTCTCAGTAGCAGCCCGGAGTCTGGATTTGTGCCCGGTTAATGGCAATAGGCTCGCCCTCTATTAGGTACGTGGGACTTATAACATAACTAGCGATATGTGGGTGTACTATATACACCTCTGCCTACAAATTCGGGGAATACAGGCGTGACATTATATAGGTATGTATGTATTGGAATTAAGTCATTATAGGAACTTAGGAATGTTAACAAACCCTGAATTCATTTGATTTGGATCTAATCTCTAGATCGTAGCTTAACCTAGCTGTCCGAACTACATCCTTTCGATTTATCCTTCTCATTGAGTGTAAATAAAAAATGTAGTAGTATATAGCTCCTTGTGAAGGAGCTCTATACTACTCCGGGGTTGTACTACCACCTATTTGTGCTGCAAAACAGCAATATTGCAGTTTATTGCTGTGTTCCAGTGTGAAGGATATAGGTGCCGGTGATATTATAAACACTTGAGACTTTCCATCTTCATGTCTCAATTTGGCGAACATGATTTGCAATACCATTAAGGCAACAACCTGGGTGGTATTTCAGTTGTTTTGTGACAGCAAACCAGCAGAAAGGTAACCGAGTACAGCAGATAGCACCGGCGCGGTCCAATGGAGTTCCCGGAGCTGCTCTATTTTGCGCTGAGGATGGCCACCGTGTGGTTTTCGTCGATAGGAGTCAGACATACCCCTCCGCTATTCACAGACGGAGGGTATCCATGAGGATTTCCACACGAAAACAATAAAATGGTGGGCTTTTAGCTCATTTAACCACCCTATATCATATTTTTTTATGAACTTTTGGCATGACGCTTGCAACGAAGCTGCTTCATATTCTATACAACGTAATTACAAAACGTGGAAGGCGACGCGGGTGGTGGTGTCTGGTGTCGCGATTGTGTTGGTAAGGCGAGTCCCCGCTGATGGCCGTGCACATTACCCTTTGCCTTTATTGGACAGCTTTACACCTTTTTTATGAGACTGCAGATTAACTGATGGAAACTATGAACAATGGCGTGACAAAGGGTAACTGTCTCGAAATTAAACGCGCATCCAAGAAAATAATTGTATTATTATGAAGAGAAACAATATACACTAATTCTTTGATTCTCCAGATACTAACCTGTGTATTAGAAAGTTAGCGTTAGACGTAAAAATAATAAATTTTTAACCATATGGTCAGGTGTAAGGGTGAAAAGATCCTCTGGAGAGCCAGGGTACGACAATAAAGGACATCGTTGGATTATATGGTCCACAGTCTGGTCCTCTTCGCCACACTCACAGAGGCTGGAGTTGCTCCATCCCCACTTGTACTTGAGGTAATTACATCTTCCGTGTCCCGTTCTCAGTCTGTTCAATCGGCACCACAAATGTCGGGGTAAGCCAAAGCCAGGCAACTTTGCAGTGGGGTTTATGGTTTGCACGCCCGAACCAAACGTTGCGTTAGCACACTCAGTCTTCCAACTTTCCATGATGTCAAATTCTGACAGATTTCGTGCCGTTAGGTATGGAATCTCAATTTTTCATTGTGAATAAAATAATATAGATGTATAGATAGCCTATAAAGATGCCATACGATTAAATAAATAAATAATAAATTTTGAAATAGTTACTCCCAACATACAATTTTATTAACGTTTCGAAACGTTTGTTCAAATGTGAACACAGTTAACTATAGAAATGGTTTATAAAAGATACAAGCGGTTGTTTAGTGTCGTAACTGCCACATTATTCAGCTTCTCTTAATATTTAAACTGAGCATTTATTATTATAATAGGATCTCTTAAATAAATTCTGCGTTAATTAATACATATCGTTCGTAGCTTTTTATTTATTAAAACGTTACCAAACAAAATTTTTTTTTATGCGGTTTATATACACAAATCTTACACTCATATACAACGCGTTATTGAAATAACTGAAAACCTCTTAAGGGGTCATTGTACTCATCAACAACTTTTATTTCAATAACTCATTGTGAATACATCCGATCCGATTAGTTAGAAACACGTGCCAAAACAGTGCCTCTCGTAGCAATCGTATTGAAACTTCTAGACTAAGCTATTTGAAGAGAAATGATGTACATATGAGATCCTGTGTTCCTGTTGGGCGCCCTAGCGCTCAGTGCTATACATTACAAAGTGACGGATTTTACGCTCCAGCTGAATGCCGAAGATGTGGCCTCAAATCGCACAGAGAAGAGATGACGTGTAGAAGGTTTAGTGCATTGTGCATGCGATACATGACCATTATGTATTCTGTTTGGTGGTTAACTCGCACACAGCTCATCAACAACATTAGTATATGCTAATTGCTTGGTCTTGGTCGACTTGGATCGTCTTTCACCTCACGCATCTATATACATATATATTGTGTTCCTATGTCCCCCATCGGGGCAGAGGGCAGTTACGGTGGCTCTCCATTGCGCTCTGTCATTGGCAGTAAACTTGACTTCACTACAGGTCAGTCCAATTTCCTGGGCGTCCGATAAGATTGTACGCCGCCGTGTTTGATTTTGGTCGTCTACGCTTACGCCATCCTTGTGGATTCCAATCCATAGCTTTTTGGGGTAAATGGTCTTGGTCTCTTGCGCACAGTATGACTGATCGAGTTCCACTTACGGCGTCGTATCTGCAGTTCTATAGGATCTTTACGGCACAGTTTCCATAGTTCTACGTTTGTAATTGTGTCCGGCCAGAAGATCCTTATGATTTGCCGCAAGCAACGGTTTATAAAGATCTGGAGCAAACGAGTTTGGTCTTTCTTACTCTTCCGGGTCTCATATCCATACAGCAGAACTGATTTTACATTTGAATTGGAGACTTCAAGTTTCACTCTGTTGGAGAGGTGTAAGTGGGGTGTCTTTAAGGCAAAAGGCGCCTGCGCTTGTCTCCGTCCTGTATGTCAGTCCAAACCTCACGCATCTAATCAATTCTAATCCGCCTCAAAAAGACGCAGTCCGTACCTACCACTGTAGCCTTCCTTGACTCTGTTCCAGAGATTATAGAGCCTGACCAACGGAGCATTCCACGGCCAAGATGAACACTAAGGACCTAATGTTTTATGATAGACATGACCTTAATAAGCTCAGTATGACTTCAGTTTCCTTATCTTGTTAGCTAATTGTAAGGTAATAAATTATGGTGCTGGACACAAAGAATAGCACCACCTCTTCTCGTGAGTGTCGTAAAAAGCGACTAACGGGTTCATCACCAGAGGATGGGCAGCAGCGTTTTCTGAGTATTTATCCAACCAACTTCGATCGCCAACCCGCCTGCCAAGTGTGGCGATTATGGCATATCTTCCCCTTTTGGGAGAGGTGTATGTCTAGCAGTGGATGTCTTTCAGCTGAAATGATTATGATGATGGTTTCAATATGGTATTACATGGGACTTACAACATAACTGGCGAAATGCGGGTGTACTATTACACCTCTGCCTACCCCTTCGGGGAAATACAGGCGTGATGTTACGTTATGTTATGATGGTTTCGACAGACTTTATGATGTTGCCAGTTGTGATAATTTTTCTTCTGCACATTTTCGCGGAGTGCATAAGCGTCGCAGATCTCATTACTAATTGAATAATGTAGCGAGCAATTAAGCGTTCAGAGAGCGGCTTTTGTTTCATTCATCGGTGCGGCGGCGACGACGCCCCGGGCGCTCACACCTCGCTCCCCCTAATCGAATAACACGGCTATATAAAAAGGAGATAATAATGTATATATATATATGTATATATACAAATAATTTTCCACTCTCTGGAGTAAGATAGCAACTCATAGTACCAGGTGTTCGTCATTCATGGCACCAGTGAGGTAATTGAGTCAATTTGATAAGCTATCTAGTAACAATCTTTGATTTTGTATGGTGCCACCACATTGTAGCGTGCGCATTACACTTGTGTCAGTTTGAAATCTTACTTGAATGGAGTTACTTATATGATACAGATAAGCAAATCCGTGGACTAAAATTAACCTATATAAAGATTGATTTCTTACGAAATATAAAAATGATTAAACTCAACTGTGTTGTTAGTGGTTCTTATCTTAGTTTTGTTAGCATTAACATTAAAATGTCGCGCAGATCGTTGTTGCGAGGGTCGCACTTCGGTTATCTGTTACTATTCACCTACTTTCTGTTACTCATATGGCTAGATATACATCGTGTATCTCGAGACAATTTATCAAGTATGATACGTCAGATTTGTGATAACTGATTGCTTAAGATTAGATAGCGTGTCGCCGAGGCGTGCGCCGGCGCCGCGCCTCTGCGGCAGAACATGCGAACAAACATCAGCAACTCGTATCATGATTATGTTATATTATAGTAAATAACAGTAATGTTTGACGCAATATACCTATAAATATAATGCATTAAAATCTTGGAAGAAATAAGTACCTATTTGCTCATGTAACAATTTTATTATAATTTAATGACATAGCTGAAACTGTGACCGGGAATAGTTAAACAAAGTTTGATAAAGAAATACCGAGAGATATTTAGCCCTCTAGCTATCGCCATCCAGCGGACATAGCTCGAACTAGGGGCCGCTGAAAGCTTCGTTACCCACAGGAAAACATTTAACCTAAAATTCACACTCATGTGTTACTTTTTGAACGTCTATTAGACTGATCAGGCAGTGATTTCATCATCATATCAGGCCGTAAGCGTTTACTGCTGAACTGCCTCCTGATGGCATTCACATTCATTCTTCTTTCTCCGAACCTTTTCCCAAGTACATTATGCTGTGGTCGGCTTCCAGTCTAAC
Source organism: Asteroscopus sphinx (assembly GCA_949699075.1). Taxonomy (NCBI): domain Eukaryota; kingdom Metazoa; phylum Arthropoda; class Insecta; order Lepidoptera; family Noctuidae; genus Asteroscopus; species Asteroscopus sphinx. The sequence goes on along the minus strand of OX453002.1, from coordinate 293,384 downwards.
CAGATGCGGCTGAACATGAGTATTTTACACGAAGCGACTGCCATCAGACCCCCGCAATCCAGTTACTGGGTTGGTACTTGAATAAATGCTTTTGACCTCACTGATGACAAGTGATGTTGTGGTCGACCTATTAAAAAAAACCTTTTTACTGGAGCCTTGTTTTTACGTTTTTACAATTATAAAAACCGTTCGAGTAAATGGTTGTCTAAAACAAGAGGTGTTCAGAATTGTAAAGATTCTTCTTGTCCCATTTAATTCGGCTTCGTTTACGGAATGTCGAGCGCCGAGTTTCAGACTTCAGTTAAGAAGTTTGCTCAGCTAGGGTTCCGTAGTGCTACGTCTCACGTCTATGTACGTGAGTTACAACTTCAACAGCTTTGTATGCACACGGTTAAATCCAATTTGTAATATCTTATGTTATTTGACGAATAGAACTTTATGTAATCTGTTTTTAAATATTTTGATAGCTATTTCTTTTATTTTAGCATGTTCCAGCATTCCATCAGGACGGTAACGTCCACAGTTGACCACTGAACTAGGCCTCCTCATCAGCTGGTACAAAACATTACTCAATGAACTGCCGTCACCAATATTTTGTTATTCTTTTTCTTCCCTTCATGTCGAGGATCAAAGTCTATATTGTTGTTTACCAGAAAATAGTAATTATTTTCATGTTATATATTTTGTAATTTAATTATTATCTTGTACATTAAGTATTGCATGGTGTCAAAAAGTTTTCACCTTTCAAAGGCTTCGTTCGTTACTCTTAGCTACCTATTAAGACTGTGCCCATTTATTTATTTATTTATTTATTTATTTATTTTACTTTAATTACAACGGTCTTGAACCAATTACAGTAATTAAAGATAGAGGAATGACACATAAAATATATAGTGAATTACACATCTTTCATAAATCTCTCTCGCAATGTTTCAGGCATACTAACAGAATCTTCTTCCAATCGTCCGCAAACAGATCATAATTCGGATTACAATCCAAGAGTTCGTTGAGTGCAGTGAGAGTACGAGGTACTGGCGATTTAGCTCGCGCTACAGTGCGACATGAAGGCACAGCAAAAAGCTTGTGCTTCCTGTTGCGGTGGTAATTGACCGGTGCAAAGAATCGTGCCAGCTCATTATGCAGATCTGGTGCATCAATGGACCCGCGAAGAGTTTTACATGCTGTTGTAAGCTGATCACATGCTCTTCTTACCTCAAGTGAGTTGTAACCGAGGCACCCGAGTAGAAATTTGGTTGGGTAGAGAAACGGATAATAACCATGTACGCGCTTATAAAGGTACCTCAGGAATGCTTTTTGCACCTTTTCTAACATAAGCGCGTAGGTATTTTCGTGAGGGTTCCAAACGCATGCACTGGACTCTAATTTGGTCCGAACCAATGCATTAAATAATATTTTAATGACATGTGCATTGCAAAATTCTTTTGAGTTTCGCAGAACGAATCCTAATCTTCGGTACGATTCTTTAGCCGTTAGCAGCATGTGGTCATGGAATGTTAGCTTTCGATCGAATGTGACTCCCAAATCTTTCATAGCTGTAGTTTTAATGATAGTGTTATTGCATAACTTGTATTGAAACTCTATTGGGTGCCGCATTCGACCGAAGGTCATGGCATTGCATTTGGAGAAATTGAATTCCATTCTGTTCTCTACACTCCATTGATAAATCGCATTTATGTCTTGCTGAAGTGCTAAACAGTCTTCTTCGGAGTTAATTTCGAGGTATAATTTCAGGTCATCGGCATAAAGCAGACATTTTGAGTGGCAAAGTACTGTAGGAAGATCATTAATCATTATCAAAAATAATAAAGGTCCTAAAATTGAGCCTTGGCTGACTCCGGAACGCGTATGATAGGGACTCGACTCGTATATCCCAAGCCTGACAAACTGCTGACGATCACGTAGGTAATCCGCGAAAAATTGGAGAAGAGCTGGAGCCAGTCCTATTTTACTAAGTTTCGCCAGTAGCATGTCATTATTGACCCTATCAAAAGCCTTCCGAAAGTCAAAGTAAAGAACATCTACTTGTCGACCACGATCTAAGCTAGAAGAAATATATTCCACCAATGTAAGGAGATTGGTGTTAACGGACCTTTTACTCCTAAAACCATGCTGTTCGTTACATAAATAGTGATTTATTTGTACTGATATATTCTTGTGGAGAATGTTCTCAAAGACTTTGGCTGGCGCGGATAAAATTGCGATTGGACGGTAATCCTCAACGGATCCTTTGTTGAGGGTTTTGGGTATAGGTGTTACTCTTGATAGTTTCCATTGAGACGGATATGTACCAGATTGCAAGGCTAAATTAAAAATGTGGCAAAGAGGATCGCACAAAATATTTTTCGAGCATTTAATTATAAATGGGGGAATATTATCTGGACCAATAGAGCTATTAGGCTTAAGTTTATTGATGGCTGTTTTAATGTCTTCGGGGCACAAGTTACAAATATTTATAAAGTTACTGTTAATTGCGTCGTCTGACACATTTACTTGATCAACATTTAATTGCGGAACCTCTGGTAGAAAGACATCAGAAAAGAAGTCTGCAAAAGCCTCAGCTGCTTTAGTTCCTGAGTTGGTTATTCCCTTAAATGTAACACTGGGCTCAAAACCACCTTTGCACCTAAGGCTGGAGATGTGTGACCAAAACCCGCGAGGGGTTTTCTTTATGCTACTCTCTATACGTCTCATGTACAAGGAATATGCTACTGCAATGCGAGCCTTTAAACATGTTCTTAGGTCACTAAACAAAATATAAGTGTCATCACAGTTGGTACGTTTCCATTTTTTATGTAGTCTGAGCTTAAGCTTTTGATCCTGAATAATATCATTTGTGAACCATACAGGATAACGTCTATCTATAAGCTTCCGTCGACGCTTTTTAGGCATGCACATGTCAAAAATACTATAAATAATGTTGTAGAAATGTTGGGTAGCATTGTGTACATCATTAGATTCAAGAACCTTCGCCCAAGCTTTTTTATCGGAGAGTAACGAATAAAGCTGCTCATAATTGCATTTGTTGAAATTCCAATCTTTGGCAGTGTCTATATTACTAGGTTCAATCGAATCAGAGTAATGAGCTATATCGATCCTTACCTCAATGTTCAGCGCCGGGTGATATGCGTCGATTGGTACTATTCCCTCAGTAGCCGTAACGAGTGTCTCTCGCGCACTAACGTTCTCTTGGATTAATACGACATCTAACATTCCTCCATACAAATTTTCCACAACATTCATCTCAGTCAGACTACAAAATGACACAAAATAACAATAATAATTCTTAATATTTAACGACGCACTATTTAAATTAATATCACCTAATATTATTACAAGACTTTTAAGGTTATTTACTAATTCTTCGACTTTACAGAACCACCTCATGTAATCATCATCACTCGCAGTCGGTTTTATATATACGACACATATATGGACAGTTCGACCGCACCATGTAAACTTAGCCCATAAGTCCTCTCCACAGTCTGTTTCAAGCTCCCGGCAGCGGCGCAGCACTAGAGGTGTGCGCGCAGCAAGCATGACTCCTCCACATGGCGTGCTTCTATCACGTCGTAACACATTCCAACCATCAGGAGTGAGTTCTGCGTCCTCGATAGAGCTATCAAGAAAGCTCTCTGTGACAGCAACTAGATTATGTTCTAGTAGTGACAAGTTTTTTCGCCATGTAGAAAGTTTTGTCTTGAGACCTCGGACATTCTGGTAGTGAACATTGATGCTTGTTGTTTTGTTATGTGGCTCTTTAGTTACGAAATGTCTGCTGGATATTAGATTGGGCTTCTCCAGATACCGTGTAGTTACTTGCCCTTTTATGTGTTATCCAAGGTTTAACTCTGGCGTTTATCGGCCACACTTCTACTGAGTAGCACTTTTCATAACAAACAACAGGAACACCAATCTTGTATGACTTATAATTTCCCCTAGGCCGTAGTTCTTCAACAGTGCAAGTATCAGTGGGACATAAATGGTTCAGATAGTCGCGTATCTCGTTAGCGCTGGACTCCATATTCCATAGATGGAGATGTTTTCGCACTTCAACAGCTTTTAAAGTTGTTACTGTGGGACCAGCGGTGCCACATAAAGATGCAGGTCGGCGAGATTTTTTCATAACTTCCGTCCATTCATTATCATCAAATGACGTGTGGTCATCGGTCACACTTTTGTGATAGTTCTCATTGGATTTTACCGCAGGCTCCTCGTCTATGATGGTGTTAGTTTGAATAACAGCACATTGCTTGGAGTCAAGATATGACTGTAACTTTGGTGTCATATCGTCGGAGTCCATATGTGACGGTAACTTGGGAGCATCACAGTGTTGCTCGGCCCTTTTCTGTTTCCTCTGGTTTTTTACTTTTTGTGCTATTTGGACAGGAGGAGGAGAGCAATTCTGTAAGGATGTTATAGAAAGTGGTTGCAGTTGTGGGGCAGGATCTATAGAAGCAGTTTTTATGACATTACTTTGCTTTAATTGTTCGTTAAGAATGTCAATTTGCGATGCGTAACTAGCTAGCTTTACATCGTATTGCGAAATAAGAGCTACAGCTTTGTTAAGATGTTCTTTTAATGTTTCCATATCCTGTCGCATACTATGCATTTCAAAAGAGAGTTGCTGGCACTCAAGCTGGTTTTGCGCTTCATATATGCTAGTTTTGGGTATTTTTCTTCTAAACGTGACATTTTGATTTTGATCGCAAGCCTCAAGTAAAGTTGAATTTAAGCTAATATCACTGTGATCTTTGGTCATACCGACACATTCAGGACAGGCCCAAGAATATAAATCAGTTTTAGTCAAACTTGTCTCGCTCGTACATGAAAGATGGTACCTTTTGCTGCAAGTATTTAATGTACAACTCAGATATTCCTCATCATAAACAATAATATCATGACAGACATTACAATTTGTGTTCGGGATAATCTGCAATTGCTTGCTACGTAAGTTCACATTAGCATTTGGGCTCTCTGGACGGATTGGTCGAGCGGGGTTGTTAGTATTATCAAGTTTTGGTTGCTTATTCAAACACTCAGGGCATTTCCATTGGCTTTTGCTTTCAGCGTTCATAAGCAGAAATCGTTTTTTTGAAATATTAACGCAAAGTAGATCATACCATTGATGGCAATTTAAACATTGTAATCCTTCTCCGCCTTTAAAAGCGTTCATGCAACCGGCGCAGCTATTTGTTGACATCATTACACAGCAAAATTCAAATTCGGTGTCAATAATAGTGAAGTGCTTCAAGCGAGTGTATAAGCACAGGTCGTTCAGTCATGCAAGAAATATAAAGCGATGAAATACTTTACGGCATTAAGCATAACCACCGAAGACGCCCTCAGCAAAAAGGTCTTAAGCGCCGTGAAATCGGCGTCGCTTACGCGTTCGTGTCAAAACACTTCACCGGTCACCAAAACAAGTGTTTTTGTAACGAACTTATTTGTAAATGTTGTTTTATTATGTTATTGCAATATATTTGAACTTAATACTTTGGCACCAGGTTTCTGTCACTTTTATACACAGTTTTTTATCAATATTAACTACTATATTGCACTTTGAACTCGGTGTTTTTATTTATTTCTAAGAGCAAACGATACGGAGCAGCGGTCACTTTCGCCATTTGAACTTGAATTGAATATTCCCTTTAGAAAGCTCCGTATTTCTGATTTAAATATCCAATTACGAATAGGTTCTACAATTGTACTTCGTAGTCTGTGTAAGTATTTAAATATAGGTAGGTACTAGTTTTCCAAATTCTGATTCCGATTCTGTAACCTGCTTAAATACCTTAACCTTCAGTTTGAACTGGCAATTAATAAATAGATGGCACTTTTGGACTTATAAAAAAGCTCGCTAGAAAAATCTAAATCGACATCGTGTTCGAATTCCGATTAATTTAAATAATAATTCCGGTCTCTTTTGGTGACCATTGGGTGACCAGGAGATTTATGTCGCCGATTTGTCAATCTAACTAACACGTATGCGATGCAGAGGAGAGGTACATAGAGTGGCGAGTGCGAGCAGTGCCGCGCCACAAACTACAGCGGAATGTTTGGCAGCGGTTCAATGATTGATCGCTGCGTCGACTAACTGAAACTGCATTTTATTTACGAACCGTGAACGCTGCCCGCGACCTGCCCGCAGTGCCCACGAAAACATCGGCCGGCCGATACCATCGCACATTCTTATGAGTTAGGTATTGCAGGTACACTGGTGAATCATTATCAGATTAGGACATACATAGTTTGTACTGGGACTTAGGTAAAATAAGCATTTATCTTATGTCAGCGTGATTTTATTAGAGATGTAATGTCAGTAGAATTCATAGGTTTTGCTGATAAAATAAATATATGTAATGATAGAATATAAATATCCCATTCCCATCCCAAGTTCAAGATCATACTTTTTACCTACCCCTATAAATTCTGGAAAATAAATGTATTTCAATTTGAACTATGGAAACTTCAGATTTATGCATAGAAATATATTAGCCATATATTATCTTGCTGCGCGTATGATATAAGAAATGTCCAGGATTTGTTAGTATTGGTACTGCTCTTATATAAACAGCTTTATGTTTTTGTAATACAAAATACCAGAGGATCTTAAAAATATATATTGGATACGATATTGTAGCCTTCTACAACTACTACTGACCCTTACTTGTCAGTGTTAATTCGATTTAATTCTTTCTGATAAGTCTCATGTGAAATTAACTCATGTGATTGTAATTTCACATGCATTGTTGTACATATTACGAGTATAAATTTGGTGATTCAAGTCCAAGAAATTACATACTACCTCAGTGCAAGAAGTAAACATATTGTTCTTAGCTACTGAAACTGTTTCTAGACTTACAAACAATAATTGTAATACTAGATTTTGGATGAGTTATAATTTATAAAATAATGTAGTCCATAATTCTATCAAAAATATTGGGACACTCGCTTTTAAATTATATATTTTTTATTTGATACCTACATATGTATTTAAATTGATATCGGTAACAAGTTTTTTGTAAAATAAAAATTTAAAATGTCGCTCCATTTGCCTGCTCAATTTTTGTGAGCTGCGGGCCTCGTGGGAAATACACTGCATTACCTCAGGGATGTAACCTCAGTCACTTCTCTGCTTGCTATGCAAGCACTCCGAACGCTTCAGTGCATTCCTATGTACGCTGAATTTTGCAATCGAGAGTACAATTGAACATGGCAGCAAATCCTTCGGGTGCAAAAAGTTTTATGTCGTACATTACTTCGAACACGTATGGAAAGATAAATGAAAAAGTTAAGCCCTGGCCCTGACACAAAGTTGAACTACAAGGACATCTCTTACGAAGTTAGGATTCAATAAGCTCGCCTACAATAAGTAGCGTCTGCGGTGTCTGAAGACAGCTACGTAGGCACTTACTGGCATTGAACAAACTGAACACAGTGTATCTAGGTCATATAATGAAACACAATTTCGTTTGCCTCTACTGAATAGTATTCTTAAAATTGCTGTAACGAAAAATTGTAGTAAGTAGTAAAGGGAAGTGAATATTATTTCTCGTGTGGTAGGTTGAATCGTTACCGCCATTATGATGTTACTAGCAGGGTAATGACAAAGATATCTGTTGGCACAATGTGCTGTCGGCAACGCGACACCATCCCATCGGTGAGGATACTCGATGCTCCGGCTTCCGTGTGCGCGTACTATGGTCGCTTACCTGCCCCCCTGGCCAAGTTGACAATCTACAATCGTCAACGCTATAGAAAATAATCAAAATGTATGAGAATGAAATGACATATCGCAATGAATGACTTTTTCGTTGAGATATGTCATTCCCATACATTTTGATTGTTTTCTATTAGCGTTGACGATTGTAGATTGTCAACTTGGCTAGGGGGGCTGGTTTAAAGTTTCGTCTGTTTCGTTCGGCGTCCGGCTGCGCATGCATCGCCGTTGTACCAACTGTACTTCCGAAAGATGACCTTCCTCAACATGACCGCGTTTTTTTTTCGTTACATTGTAATGCAAATGAGTCATGTGATGGAAGACAACTATAATGTCAGTGTGCTTACTTTCTTTACGTAGGTATCAGTCTGCCACTAAGCATGATGGCGTTCGTTTGTTTTTCTCTAGATTTATTCCAATACGTAGCCGACTTTTAAAATTATAACTCAAATATTTTTTAAGGACTACATTTCTTGGAACCAAATACCCCATTGAAGAAAAAATTACTAAAACATTTATTACACATATGCTAAAACTAACTAACCCTGAATTTGGGGGTATGATTGAGAAATAGGTAAGTAGGTACAGAATAGTAACATGAACCAATTGACGGCCGAGTAATATTGGAAGTAGGTACGAGGCAAAGCCGAGTAGGTAGGTAGGTCCTACCGAAGTGTGTACTTAAAAACCTCGCTAGCATAATTTAAAACATAAAAACTGTCCAGCAATTTATATTACTGTCGTGTTGGATATTTTTTAAATAATGAACTAATTTCAGAGCAAGTGGGAGAAAAATATGCTGACAAGCTCTTTGAACATATCTAAAAAAATCAATAGGTAGGTACCTAATTTAGAACAACTTTAGAAGAAGAAAGTATAAATAAAACACTTCGAGAATTGTAATTTTTTTATTTATCACAACTTACATCTATCATTACAGGCTAGCCCAGTACGATAGAGAAGGTAAACACACAATACAAAAATATGAAACAAAAATAACAAACAATTAGGTACTTACACATAACAATCAAATCCTAAAATTATACACAAACTATAGACTACACAAAGTATGAAAAGTTTACATAAGTTTAAGTTTATATGATATATAACAGAACTTTTGAGAGTTCACTCAAATTACATGTAAATATGTATTAATGCATATATGTATTTTTATTGTTTCGTATATTAAACTCCCGCGCGTGTTGTCACTTAATTTGCTGACCCGTACATCACAGGTAATTATCACGATGCGCTCAAGGCCGATCCGCATTTTACTACTCGCCACATAGGTAGCTTCAAGATACAACTTCCGGAGATCGATGATACTATTAATCGGGAACTTCCTCACCGTCTGGCGACTGGTTACTCACTTTGTTATTGTCGCACATCACCTCGTGCTCGCGTCCACCGATATTACGTGAAATTATGTCACACTACTTGTAATAACGAAAGTTGTAAACAAGAGGCTCGGTGGCGCCATCTACAAATTGCCGTGTGATACGTGTTTGTGGCCTTCAGACGTGATCATCACGTGCAGTGACGTCTACTGCTTTACCGACGCGGATGCCTGCCTCCAATGGCGAACGACACCAACATTACCGACCGCATGCCTTAAACCAATCGCGGCAAAGTACATTTTGGTCACAGTGCGCACATGTGACCGGTCGCAACTTTTATCGTGAAATTACTTCTTTTTTAAAACTGTACAAAGTTTTCATCTTTTTTATTATTGGTGATAAAAACATTAACCAAGGACTGTGAATTATTTAATTATAAGTGATAATGAATCGAAACGGTGAGTACGTCTAGTGGGTCGAATGTCCTTATTTAGCTACATAATCGCTAGCGCCATCAGTGTAGACATTCATCACTACTGCTTCGTGTAGCAAGTTTAAGAAATGTTGGCAAAGAATCATAGATGGCGCTGTTTGAAAATTCGTGATGTTGTGGTATTTGTTTGGATAACTACTATTATAATTTATAATAGTGTAATGTTAGTGTATTTTATCATGGCTAAATAGGCAGATCAGACTTACGTAGAAATACTTGTCTTCAGAATGTTTAAAGTACCTATATAGATAATAAATTAGGATGGGACATGTCAGCTTACCGATTTAAAAACACTCAGCATTTCAGCAGCAAGTAAAGTTTCAGATCATGAAATTGCCACTCACTGCTGGATGACGTTAGCGTAAAGAAGAAAGTTTATATAAATTACCTACTTTTTCAATTACCTATTCACTCTTTAGGTACCATATTTATTGAAGACTTGAAGCAAAATATTGTATGTGGTTCGTTTGAATAATTGCCGTGATTTCGAATGAGTAATGTCGTATTCCAATGTAGGTACCTAGACCTACTGATCGGAATATAGTCATGTGGTACTGGTAGTATTTCAATTTACCTTATGAGCATAAATATACATACCTTGTTTACTTATAGGTACGTGGCCAGAATTTATTAGTACCTAAGATGTAGTGGGTAACGAAGATTAAAACATTCAATGTACGTGACGTTTTCCTATAACATATGTTTAGTCAGTGATTGAGAGACTTCTGCAGTAGGGCCACGAGTTCGATACCTCTTTCCAAGATGTTCGTATCTGTACGGTTTCTTACTCCGGGTTTTATTTCCAGAATTATTACAATATTTAGATATCTCTAAAAATCATTATTATTAGTCACCCTAAGTAACACCCTGTATACACTCATATTTCCACAGTTGTCGTTTTTAATCTAGTATTTATTGCCTCCCAAGGCTTTTATTGATTTTTGAGCATTGGTATTACTACTACACGTGCAGAGAACCGGAAATCATAATCAAATATATTATTATATATATTCCATTTCATATGCGGAGGTACGAAATGCGAATAAGGCGTCATGGTGTCGCGTCCTTCGGCACAGCATCTGACAGGATGCATTTCCCGGGTCTTCGTTTAAATTCGTACAAGTCCAGTACACCCCGCAGCTACAGTGGTTACACGTGCGATGCTGATGCCCCGCTGCTTCCGCTCTTGCCTGCGAATGTACAGAAAGCGGCAGAATATTAGTTCATAGTTATTTATTGATAATAGTAGTTATTATAAGTCACATTTTAAGTAAATAAAATTACACACTGTAGAGTAGATTTTTTCGATGATAAATGGTCTTCCCGGATTTTGTAGTGACTCTGTTTAATGTTAGAATAAGTATTATAATAAAACAAGTTTAACCGGATTACATCGCGTATATTATTTAAATTGGTTTTCCTGACGTTTCGAAAGCTTTGCAGCGTTCGTGGTCGCAGGAAGTCTGAGATGACATGCTTGTGAAAACTTTGTGAAGTATCATAAGGATTTTTTTTCTGGCTACGCAACTAATAGGAGACACTCCTGTCCCCTGTCTGGCCTTGTGTCCTTCTCAGTAATAACTCCTGCTAAATGAGAGCTATAGCTCTATTATTGTGCCAGTTGGGCCATATAATTTAATTTAATTGAACATATTTTACTACTTTACTGGTGCATCTACCTTATTCTTTGTCTCTCTCTGCATTACCCTAAGGTTGTCTGGTAGAGAACGCCTATGGCGTTAAGACCGCCTTTGTTGTGCATAAAGAATTAAATAAATTAATAAATAAATAAATACTTTGTAGACTGTCCTACTTTTTTTATTTAAAAAAAAATTAGTTAATGAATAGGCTGCATTTTTCAGATGTTTCCCCGGCGTAACAGATGGCGTAACAGTTGCTCTTAGTTTCAACAAGTTCACGATACTTGAGAGTTAAAATAAAGGAGTTGTGCATGTACCTAGTTTCATATTATACAAAAGTACTCTGTGGCGTAGTTGTGAAGCCTTCGTGACTTTGAAACTAGTTCGCATCGCACACTAACTTAAATCTGCTTGTCAACCCATAAACTTATTATAGGTACGTAATGAGTTTATGACCAACCACTCGTGTTGATATCGAACCATTGTTCAAAGAGTTTGCGTCCACCTCGCTTGCTGAACTGCTGCCGAATTGCGTAAGTCACTCGCGATCACGATCAATAGGATTTCAATGTTGATTGCTGCGTGTGTTTTGACAATCCGTCTTATCGGCAACTATGTAACACGCAATGAATGTTGCTGTAGTTTCCAAATGACAGCTAATGTCAAAGTGAATGCATTACACAATTGCCCCACTGTTTGCTGTCAGCGCAGCGGTTCGATGGCAGCCGCGATAGGTGTCCACTATCGTCTACTAACACTATCAGTCTCGGTTAGTCTGAGGCATTTAACTTGTTGCAGTTAAGATTTTCCTTGTTTTTGTTTGAACACATGATTATTTCATGCCACAGTTGGTAGTCTAAGCTTGTGTTTATAAATATTTACCTGTAAGTAATTTCAATATCCTCAAAGATTTTTTCGAATTAAAGTGCGTCATATTAATTTGTTTTCTCGAGGAAAAACACTAGATTTTTATTGGCCCTCATCTTTGCCCTTTTAAAGATAACAAAAACAGAATAAAGTTAGTCAATTATTCATCGAACCTTCGAAGCTTTTGATTCTAATAGGATTATTAAAACAATAGCAGGCGTATTAATACCTACATACGATTTTGTTGTACAGGTTTTATTATTAGCTTCGATTATAGTTGCTAGGCCGTGAGATGTTATTGGGTAATCGGCACGCTAATTGTATTGTATTAAAACAGTAATAATGTAAACACGCGTGCTTGGTCACGTGTGCGATTTGCGAGGTCTCGCACTCCCCGCCGAACTAGCAGCGCTCGGTAGGAACGATAGAAGATCCACATCAAACATTTATATCAGCCCCAGTGGCGTGCATTGGCCACTTAATTTTTTTTTTTTAATTCTTAACGGGCTTGCGTTTGACCGCCACCTCACCTGATGTTAAGCGATGGTGCGGTCGACGATGGTTCACGCTTGCCCAGCATAAACCTATTACCTCGAATTTAATTGTGGTGTAAGTTATTGATATTTTTATGTAGGAAGATAAATTTAGCATTAATAGGTCTATTTAAAGATAAATAATCATCGTACTTTGAAAAATAGATAATAATTGAATTCGAATAAGGAAGGCACTGGGTACTGCTAAGTGCCTATATGCAATGCACGTCACTGATCAGCCTCCCATTTTTGACTCACGGGCTTTTTCTGGATTTTTCTCAGAATGAAAAGGTAAGGCTTTAGTCCAAAGTGCTGACTTCCTGCGATCCTTTTTTGGATATAGGAACTGGACAGACATAAATAAACTAGTAGAAGATGCCGCATCGGCCTAACTTGACACAGTAACAGCTTGTTTGAGGGTTTTTAACCAGAAGTGTAGGACACTTTATAAAACGTGTAACCTGCCTACTCATGGAGTTTTCTCTCGTATCGAACTTGTAGACTTACGGCCAAAATTAATATCCGATCTATCCACGATTTACCCTACTGGAGATAGAAATTTGACATATTTTGTATGGAGCTTATGTCAAATTCCTATCTCCAGTAGGGCAAATTGTGGATAGATCGGATATTAATTTTGGCCGTTAAAAGGTCAAACAAAGCTACTGTGAAATTTTTAGGGTTGATTCCGAAATATGACGTTATTGTTGAGAAATTTTTGGCATTGCTTCTTTATATGGTTGACATTTAGAACAACCAACCAACCAACGAACTGAGTATTTAACCAACCAACTGCGATCGCCAACCCGCCTACCAAGCTTGGTGATTATGGTATATCCCCCCAAACTGCTTGAGGGAGGCCTCTGTCCAGCAGTGGACGTCTTTCGGCTGAAATGATGATGATGATGACATTTATACCGCCCTAAATATAGCGCTCAAACTTTCTGAAATATTTAATCTCAATTTTCGTTTTCGGAAAATATCTATTAATAAAATCAATTATTAATAGTTTATAAATTATAAATAGTTTATAAAGAATGCAACAATGAAAGTATTTATAATTAAATAAGTGTAAATAAAAAAAACCTGTACCATATATTTCCCTTACGAAATGTTATAAAAATTGCTTTTGTATTTATGAAAAGGAAAATCTAAAATCCCTGGCGATCGCCCTTCTGTACTTGTGAAGAAGACAGAAGACAGTGCTTAGCTCACTCAATCAATCAAGCTAACGCAGAAGGGCAATTCTTGTTTGAGTCCCTCATTAGTCCTCACTAATAATCTGTTGTTGTTTCCAGTCATCAAGTCACAGCTCATTTATTTTAAATGATTGCCGACAGGAGAAGCGTCAGATACAATGTCAGTAGCATTGTAACAATTGGTCTAATGTTCCCTAATTATAAGTAGCCGCGACACGCAATCATGCAATTGCACACGTACAGTCTAACAAAGCAGTTGGTATACAGGGTAGAGAGATATAAATGAAGTTTTCTCAGAAGATTATGGATGTTTTCAAGTGAAATATCATTTTAATAACGGACAAAGTTAAACTGTATATTATATATATATTATACAAAATCCTAATCATAACATCACGCCTGTATTTCCCGAAGGGGTAGGCAGAGGTGTATAGTACACCCACATTTCACCAGTTATGTTATAGTCCCATGTAATAGGGGGCGAGCCTATTGCCACTAACCGGGCACAAATCCAGACTCCGGGCTGCTACTGAGAATTTCCTAAAGAAAAAACCCAATAACACTTTGCCCGACCCGGGAATCGAACCCAGGACCCCACGATCAGCAGTCGCACTTGCGACCACTAGACCAACGAGGCAGTCAAACCAAACGAGTCGAGGCAAAGCCTAATCAAACCATCCATAATAACTTCCTGAGAAATCTTCATCTATATCTGGCGACCATGTACGTGTATACTAAATGCTTTGTTAGACTGTACATCGTCGCTATCTATGATATAGGTATATACGTACCTATCATTGCAATTGCACGCGCTTTTCTCATGTACATGTTTAGTAGTAAGCTGTATGCAATTTTATATGTTTCGTAGACACTAATATGTTATTACTGTGGTGGATTCTTAACCTCCTGTGCCAGTTTACTTAGCTTGTGAACTATTTCAACAGATTTTCGCTACAACCAGTTTATATACAACGTGTAACATGAGGAACGCAAGTCTTGAAATTAGTTTGTTTGGAATCACTAGCAAAATCGTTTGGTATGGTTTTTATACCATGTTACATTTTTTAAAATTAATTTTGATTTCTGAGGATAGACGAAAATAAATTAAATTATATCATCCTCCTCGCCTTCTCCTAATTATTGGGGTCGGCTTCCATTCTTAACCAGATGCGGCCAAACATCAGTATTGTACACGGAGCGACTGACATCAGACCCCCGCAACCCTGTTACTGGGTAACAATGACACTTGGAAGTTAGACCAGTTGTCAGACTTTTATGCTTTAGGACCTGTAATGACTGCCACAGATATTCGTCTGACAGCCGGGACCGACAGCTTAACGTGCTCTCCGAGGCACGTTCTTAGAAAAGTAGAAACACTGACACGGATAAGCAAGACGATTTATTTTTAGGGTTCCGTACTTTAAAAGGAAATAAATGGAAGATTGGCTCGTGGCCAAGTAGAAACTGTAGTATATATCAAGACGAGGGGTCTTGATTTATAGCGAAACAGTCACCCATCCACGGACTGACTGCGACAAGCGCAGTTTAACCTCGTATATCGCACAATCCGCGCAGTTGCTACTTCGCCTCGAGCCCCTCTTCCGTTTATTTATTTTTAAAGTACGGAACCCTAAATACCTACGAATCATCTTGCTTATCCGTGTCAGTGTTTCTACTTTTCTTTTATGAACGTAATATTATATTTACAAATTTCATGTGCGAATTTAATTAATTCACTTGGATAGGTGTACTGTGCCACGCTATGGGAACTAGCTACCTATACTATAATGCTCTCGTGTAAACGCAAACCGTGTCTACTGTCAGGGTTCCCAGTGGCTGAACTGTTTATACGGTGGTCATATTATTAAGTACATATTGGGAACACCTGAACGACTGACTAAATGTTACACCTTAGAGAAATAATCTCATATAAACTTTCTATTATTCTTTTCAGGAATGCAATTAATCTGCTCATCATGCAATCCTTCATTACTAAATATATATATAAATAGGTAGTAACACATTTTTGATCCATTCCTGAAATAAAAAAGTTAGAGGCGTGGACTGGGACGAGTCTGCTCAGAGCCTCTTGCATGAGAAGCAATCGTTTATGATGAAGGGCTATCATCATTCATTTTGGTGAAAAGTTACGTTTGGAAACTGTTGCACAACCAGGGATTTTGTGGGTTAAGGGTAAAAAACATAAACAAGGCCAAACAATATGAAGAACAAAGCTTTTTCGGAAAACTTTTGTTAATGAAAGGTTTGTTTATTCTATTTGTGTGCATAACCTTTACCTTCCGCGCACATTGATTATCAACACCACGTGGAAGTCTTAAAAGTGGGCCCCTCGGCCGCTGAGCGGCTATTGTTGTATTTGTTTGGGTTAAGGATAAAAAGTCATATAACGACGCAGTGCGCGGACTCACTAAATGTTGCAATTTATACGAAATTCACCTATAGTTGTATCGAAACTGTGTAGTGTAGCCTGTTGCCTATAAATAATTACCGTGAATGAAGTCTTGAGACGATGATTCCCGTCTTGTTTAGTTAAAAAGGTTCCTGAACCGGTCCTGTAGTTTTTGGGATTACCAAACCAATCACACGAACTCACTCTTTTTAAAACACAATATTTCTAAAGGTCAGGCTTATACAAATAAAACATTTAAATACAGCCACATGTCGCTCGAAGTCGAATCGAACATAGTGGAAAAAGGCTCCCTTGGTCTCTGAAAAAATTGATGTTGATGACTATTTTAACAAAAATTCCAAAAAAACATAACAAACATATCAAACATTTACAAAAATGTTGAATAGTCATTGTTAGAAGCTACAGATGAACCAACTGCAGACTTAACTGTAGCCAGAATATAACCTGAATTGTGACCTATCTCAACAAGGGGCAGTGCTATTCACGCTGAACTGTGCCCAGACGATTACGATGATTACGATCATGAGCTCATTGTGTACATCCCTACGTATACAAGTTGCGGAAAAATCTATCATTTAGCCTACGTCTCCTACATCGAGAGTGTTGACAAAACAACTCCTGGTGATCCATCTTTAGTACTATAGATAATTTCTTCAAATCATTTTGAAGTTATAACTTATACGTTGTACTTATACTCATATCACGAGCTCCTTTGTGGAAAAGGATGGCGAAACGAGCTAAAGGCTCACCTGATATTAAGCGGTTAGCTTTGCCCATAACAACTGCAATACCACCTATGTTGTTGCCTAAATGGTATTGCAAATCGCGTTCACCAAACTGAAATATGAAGATGGAAAGTCTCAAGTGATTGTAATGTCACTGGTACCCGTACCACGAGCACCGTCAGCACCGGAACTAAGACAGGGGGCTTACTCCCGAAAATGCATAATAAATAAATAAATTAAATACTTTATTCACATTTACAATGGAACAACCTTTGTAAATGTGGATAAAGATTCAAAAGTGGTTTTGTTTTTGATTCTAACTCGATTTCGATTTGGTCTTGATCCGGAGCCTTACTCCCGACTGGTTCCAGTTCTGTATCAAAATGTCAACGCCTACATTGCCTAATGTACACTAGCGCACGATCGTGCGGTGGCACGAATTGAAACTAACTACGATCGAAACATTCATTGTGATCAAAAAATTTGTACTCCCCACTGGTTCGAACAATCGTGTTTCGGTTCGTAGGATCGTAAAGAAATGTCAAAATACACGATAGCATAATACGTACTTTTTTAGGATCGAGTGACGTTGTGTGATTTACTGCGATATTTCTCATTAATATGGTTTACCTTGCGATGTTTTACAATGTTCTTAAAATAATCCTTATGAACATAATATAATAAGTAAGAAGAAATATGTCAATGATGAGTACATAAAATAAAATATAATTAAAATAAATGGATGGCTCCAAAATTGTGCCAGAAAAGCGATTTTAAAACTAGTGGCGGCTTCCCCCATTTTGTAGTCTTATCGCCGCATCCGATTATTGTTTTTTACGCCGAACTTTTTGACAATCCTTTTAAGGGTGGAGGATAGATGTCGCTACTTACGTATCTAAGGTATTATAATGATATGATCAATATGAGTACTAATTACCAAAAATAAATCATAATAAAAACATTTTATTAAGTTTTAGCTTGCCATGTGTGAATGGTTCATTGGCAATAAATAAATAAAAAATGTGGGGGAATCAGTCATGTAATGAGGGATATTTATTTCACTTTTATGATCATTAAAACGATATAATAATTGACTTTTCTGAAAGTCGAACGAATGTCTATCTTGGTTCTCGATTCGATTTGGCTCGAGAGTAAGAATTAACATTGAGTTCGTTTTACTGTCAGTTCCTCTAGGAATTGACATTAGCTCGATTGGGTTCAGAACTCGAACCAGTCGGGAGTAAGGCCTCAGATTATAAAAATAACAGCGTAGGTACTTACATAATAAGAACAATACAAATACATTACCAACATTGAACGAACATAAAGTTATAATTACCTAAATGAAACCTTTCTAAAAACAAGCTTTTATTAAAGTGTAGGTTTCTCATAAGCTAATGCAATGCCAAATGGTAGGTAACATAACATCTGTCTACATTACGCAGGCTTTTTCTAACTTAACACATAAACGAAACATATGTAATACAAATGTATTTTTTATTTTTCGGTTTTACTAAAAAGTACGTAAGTAATAATTATTTTTACGAAAGATATCTTTTTAATAAACTATGGTCGCCTCGTTAAGTAGTGTGCTTTTTTTGTGCATATTTCTGCATGCCTAAAAACCCCTGCACCGAAAGCGACACTTTGATTCGAATCAATTACGAACATAATTTGTTTATTATTACGATAAAGAAAAAATCGCTCACGAGCAGGATTCGAACCTGCGACTCCTGGCTCAGTACGCCAGTGCTTTAGCCACTAAGCTACCAATAACAATAATAAATAATTGTTTATTATTATTTTGGATGTTGTAGAAAAATATTGATAAATAAAAATACCAGAAAATTTCATTTAAAATTTTTCTATACCAGGCCCCTCAGAAAGTATTGCGAAAAAAAGTTTTTATATATGGGAGACTGGCCAGTTATAATGTTTTTCGAAAATATGATTATTTATAAGTAAAAATAAGTAAGTTCCAATTTCAAAATTTCCCTCCACATTTTTTGCGAGTTAATTCAAAGTATTGTGTCTCACTGAAATATGGATCTGCGCCGGGAACATTTTAGAGCTATGATTTTATACGATTTCAAGTGTCGCCTGAAACCGGATGAATCGTACGATAGACTTCAAATGGCATTCATGGATGAAGGCCCTTCCAAGGCAACCGTGTATCGTTGGTATAACGAATTCAAGCGCGGTCGACCAACTTTGGGGGATGACGAAAGAAGCGGTCGCCCTTTGACGGCTGTTACCGAAGAAAACGTGCTAGCAGTGAAAAATTTAATCCAAGACAATAGGCGAATTACATATCAGGAGATTCAACACATATTGAAGATTGGATCGGGAAGCGTTCACGAGATTCTACACAGCCATCTTCGCGTGAGGAGGATAGTATCACGCTGGGTGCCGCACAACCTCACCGATGCTCAGAAGCAGGCCCGGGTGGAATGGTGCCGTGATATGCTTAACAAATTTGAAGCAGGCTCGTCTCGGCGTGTTTACGACATCGTTACAGGTGATGAGTCCTGGATTTATCAATACGACCCAGAAACCAAGCGCCAGTCGACTGTTTGGGTGTTTCAAAATGAGCCAACGCCTACCAAAGTGAAGCGATCTAGAAGCGGGGGTAAGATTTTGATCGCTAGCTTTTTTAATTTGACTGGCCACTTGGTATCAATTCCCTTACGGGATCAAAGAAGCATTAATGCCGAATGGTTTACTACCAAATGTTTGCCAGAAGTTTTCTCTGTTATAAGCAACAAGCGACCAAACACAGGGCTCCGCGGGCTACTGCTCCACCACGACAATGCACCTGCGCACACCGCACTCAAAACGAGGGACTTCCTGGACAGCACGCCAGTCAAACTCCTGGGTCACCCTCCTTACAGCCCTGATCTAGCACCGTGTGACTTCTTTTTATTCCCAAAAATAAAAAATCAGCTCAAAGGGATACAATTTTCGTCGCCGGAAGATGCGCTGGCTGCGTTCGAGCAGGCTGTAAACGAGGTGTCTGCGGCGGACTGGAAAAAGTGTTTTGAAAACTGGTTTAGGCGCATGAATCTTTGTATAGAGGCTGGTGGAAAGTACTTTGAAAAGATTTGATAAAAATATATGTACGTATAGAACAATTTTTTTTAGTTTCGCAAAACTTTCTGAGTGTCCCACGTATATGATAGCGAATCGATTAAAAAATCCCTCTGGTTAAAATTATTGCCTGTATGTATTTCTCATAGTAGTAGGTAGATCATAAGAAATATATATGTACTTTACTATCTTTATCGCTGAAACTGATTTAACATTTTATGTAGAATTATTTTATTCAAACGCATGTCACGTGAAATCTTTACAAAAGTACTAATTAATTTAATTGGAAAGTGATTCGTTGATAAGTAGTTGTCGAATAGTGATTTTTTCTTTAAAATCCGCGCGACTAGCTTATTAAAAACAACTAAATAATTCCACATGAAAAATTAAATCTATGACATTTAGCTACCGAGATTTATTAAAGAGTGTAGGTATACAACAAAAACAACAACATGTTATAATATTGTGCGGTAGATTAAAATAATTTTATAGAAATATCTGTAAAGACGCTTGTCATCTTAGTCTTCCTGCTACCACGAACGCTGCAAAGCTTTCGAAACGTCAGGAAACGAATCTAAATAATATACGCGATATAATCCGGTTAAACTTGTTTTATTATAATGTGTAGTGATCGCGAAAACCTAAGAAATTATTGAGTGTATACAATTTAAAGCTATAATTTTCAATAAAATTTTATGTCATCATCCTTCTGCCCTTATCCCAATTTATTTGGGGTCGGCGCAGTATGTTTTTAGGGTTCCGAAGTCCTACAAGGAACCCTTATAGTTTCGTCATGTCCGTCCGTCTGTCCGTCTGTCCGTCTGTCCGTCTGTCCGTCTGTCCGTCTGTCCTAATCCTTTACAGCTTAATAACTTCTACAGTTATAAACATAAGTAAATGAAATTTTGTTAAAAAATAGTTTACATATAGATCTCAATTTTAAAAGAATAAAAAAATAGTTTTTACGTTCTTTAGGGGTAGCGCCCATACATGTGAAATGGGGAAAAAAAATTTTTTTTCGCTGCACCCCCTCGTGTGGGATATCATTGAATAGGTCTACTAAAATGAAGGTAATGTTTCATACATCACTTTTTTATCAGGTGCACCATCTGCGAAATATAGCCCGCCAAAGTGGCTTGCAATGTGTCCCCCCCCCTGCCATTTCTAAACTATGCAACGTAGAAACTTATAATCTTCCACATTGATAGACCTTTGTGAAAACTCTCTTTTAAAATTATTTCGAGTATAATGTGATTATAATTTTTTGAGTTATAGACAGAAAACTGAATAATACTTAATACGTCCTAGTTCAAAGGTCATTGACCTTAGAGAAAAATGATCATAGCAAATAATGCTCCTTTAGCTACTTTCTATTTGAAAAAATCACAAAAAGTAACTTTGTGTTATGTTGACGACACACTTCTTAAATTTGGCGCCATCTAGCGGCGTCGTACAACACTCTCTGGGTCGCCAATGCTGCCGTCAAGTGCCGTGTATTACATTTGGCACTGTATAGCGCCATCTAGCGGCTACTGACATCACTCACTGAGTCGCCAATGCTGCCGTCTATTGCAAAAACTAAAATAGCCGTGATTAATATTCGATTTGATTTGTTTGTAACACCTACTTAAGGAACCCTATAATACTGAGCATGGCCCGACATGCTCTTGGCCGGTTTTTTTTCTTCCATACATCTCTATCAGCCGTCATCTCCGTGTTCACTTTCTTTCTATTCATATCATCTTTCACACAATCCATCCATATTTTCTTCGGTCTCCCTCTTTTCTTATAGCCATCAACATTCATACTTAAAGCTTTCCTCGTAACATGCTCCTCATTCCTCCTCATCACATGTCCATACCATGACAGTCTGTTGCTACTTAACTTCTCTGTCACTGGCGCTACTTTCAGGCTCCCTCTTACATACTCATTCCTTATCCTATTCATTCTCGTTACACCACACATTCCTCTTAACATTCTCATCTCAGCTGCATGCACTTGCCTTTCATTAATTCCTTTCGTAGCCCAATACAATTTAATGTAAATATTTTTTTTTAGCTATCAATAAAACGTACTAAGTAATTTTATTTCTGTTTTCAGATTTCCTGAGCCACGGGGCTAGTTTCAACAAAAAATACGGTTAGTACAACTTCCTTTAATATTTACACAATGTTTGCGCCAAACGTGACTTGTTCTTACCATACATTACAGCATTTTTCAAACTTTGGGTCGTGACCCCCCAGGAGGCCGTAGTTTTTTTGTAAGGCAACTTTAGGGAGGTGCAGTAGTTTTACATGAGGCACAAGGGGTCCCGGTTTGAATAAGTTTGAAAAACACTGCCATAGAACATTATAAGGCAATGTTTGGTTATAACCTTCTATCGAAGGCTGGTAAGCAGTGATCTGGTGGTCGGTGAGAGAACACAGTGCCGTGACGTCACGCCCAGTACTATTTCTATAAGGTGCCGTGTGTCTTCGCAGCATGGGACCTCACCTTTATCCGTCACTACCACTTGCCATACTTGTATTTTGCATGATTTCTAAATCAGCGCCCGAATGTTAGTCGAAAAAGGGGCACTGATCCGGGAGGGTATTATAGTACCCATAATAATGAACGACTGTTATTTTATAACTCTCCCCAAAAGTCTACAGTTTAAAGAAATAGATATTCATGGCATTTTATTATAAAATACTCTTTCATCAGCTGTGCTTACTTTTAAGGTCATGTTAAGGGTCACAAATTAATAGTGACATTTTATTAACAGTGTTACTAAATCGAGATACCTAAATTGTGGTATTTTTATCAAATGAAAATTATCTGTAATATTATAACCACTTGCGTCAGTCATCAATAATATTGATATCTGATCCTTTTGGGTTAGTCCCCTCTTTCCGATTAACTTTGGTATATACCAAGTTATACGTACTGCACATTATATTTTAAACGACAGATTTTTACTTTTTGTTCTAAAATAAGTTTTATATTTAACTAGATAAAGTCGTATATCGTCGATGTCGTTGTTTTAAAAGTTATTGTAGACAAGTCAGACTATCCATTCCTGGAGTACTGGATTCGTTTGCATGACTGCGGAATTAATTATTATGATTGTAACTACATTATTTGATATTTAAAGGAAAGAATGTTACTAACATAGTCTACGTAAAAGCGATTTTTAGTAACACATGGATTGTGATCTGAATTGAATAAATAATAAAATAAATAAATAATAACATCAGGAAACTGCAAATAGGTACAGTCAGGTCTGAGACAAGCGACTCATTGGACTCACTTGCATCAGACAACCTCCAGGTTCCCAAGGGGGTGAAAGGAGGTGAAAGGGGGTACAACATAAAATAAGAAAATTATATTCCAGAACTACACTAGGTGGGAAGTGGAGTGTTTGTTGGGGAGATTCCTGTTACAGGGATTAAATTGATACTGAATAGAATATTAGATAATTCTGGTAAACAAATGATGAATGGATAATTCTGGTGTCATGTAATGGTAGTGGTGATTGTGATAAATAAATAATATACCAAAGAAAAAAAGGATTTTACAAAAAAACAACAAAGAAAACTTTTTACTTGGGTGAAGCTAAGCAGCACATTTGTTATACATACGTGGGACACTCAGAAAGTTTTGCGAAACTAAAAAAAAATGTTCTATACGTACATATATTTTTATCAAATCTTTTCAAAGTACTTTCCACCAGCCTCTATACAAAGATTCATGCGCCTAAACCAGTTTTCAAAACACTTTTTCCAGTCCGCCGCAGACACCTCGTTTACAGCCTGCTCGAACGCAGCCAGCGCATCTTCCGGCGACGAAAATTGTATCCCTTTGAGCTGATTTTTTATTTTTGGGAATAAAAAGAAGTCACACGGTGCTAGATCAGGGCTGTAAGGAGGGTGACCCAGGAGTTTGACTGGCGTGCTGTCCAGGAAGTCCCTCGTTTTGAGTGCGGTGTGCGCAGGTGCATTGTCGTGGTGGAGCAGTAGCCCGCGGAGCCCTGTGTTTGGTCGCTTGTTGCTTATAACAGAGAAAACTTCTGGCAAACATTTGGTAGTATACCATTCGGCATTAATGCTTCTTTGATCCCGTAAGGGAATTGATACTAAGTGGCCAGTCAAATTAAAAAAGCTAGCGATCAAAATCTTACCCCCGCTTCTAGATCGCTTCACTTTGGTAGGCGTTGGCTCATTTTGAAACACCCAAACAGTCGACTGGCGCTTGGTTTCTGGGTCGTATTGATAAATCCAGGACTCATCACCTGTAACGATGTCGTAAACACGCCGAGACGAGCCTGCTTCAAATTTGTTAAGCATATCACGGCACCATTCCACCCGGGCCTGCTTCTGAGCATCGGTGAGGTTGTGCGGCACCCAGCGTGATACTATCCTCCTCACGCGAAGATGGCTGTGTAGAATCTCGTGAACGCTTCCCGATCCAATCTTCAATATGTGTTGAATCTCCTGATATGTAATTCGCCTATTGTCTTGGATTAAATTTTTCACTGCTAGCACGTTTTCTTCGGTAACAGCCGTCAAAGGGCGACCGCTTCTTTCGTCATCCCCCAAAGTTGGTCGACCGCGCTTGAATTCGTTATACCAACGATACACGGTTGCCTTGGAAGGGCCTTCATCCATGAATGCCATTTGAAGTCTATCGTACGATTCATCCGGTTTCAGGCGACACTTGAAATCGTATAAAATCATAGCTCTAAAATGTTCCCGGCGCAGATCCATATTTCAGTGAGACACAATACTTTGAATTAACTCGCAAAAAATGTGGAGGGAAATTTTGAAATTGGAACTTACTTATTTTTACTTATAAATAATCATATTTTCGAAAAACATTATAACTGGCCAGTCTCCCATATATAAAAACTTTTTTTCGCAATACTTTCTGAGGGGCCTGGTATAATAACTTCTCATTACGTGAAAGTACCTGTTAAATTGCGAACATTTCATGGAACATTAAAATAGCGGTAACCTTTCATTATGTTACTGAGAAATGTAAGAGCCCATTCACTGTAGCGTTTCTCCGGCGCCGGCGCGGAGTCCAGGCGTTTGATAAGCGTAGGTATACGCAGCGCAGACGCCGCGACAACGCGACGCACACGTAACGTTAAGGTTAAGGTGACGACGCCAACGCCGGAATAACATTTTTACGTCAATGTTTTTTATACAAGAATTCGAAGGGTTAGAGAAGTGTCTGTCTGGATGTTTGCAACATCTGACAGAGAAGTGACCAGATGTTTGCAACATCTGACACAGAAGTGACAAGATGTTTGCAACATCTGACACAGAAGAGTCCGGATGTTTGCAACATCTGACATAGAAGAGTCCGGATGTTTGCAACATCTGACACAGAAGAGTCCGGATGTTTGCAACATCTGACATAGAAGAGTCCGGATGTTTGCAACATCTGACACAGAAGAGTCCGGATGTTTGCAACATTGACACAGAAGAGTCTGGATGTTTGCAACATCTGACACAGAAGAGACCGGTTGTTTGCAACATCTGACACAGAAGAGTCCGCATGCTTGCAACGTCTGATACAGGTAGTCATTCTGCGACCACGAACGATCCAAAGCTTTCGGAACGTCAAGAGAACCAATTAATCCGGTTACACTTGTTTTACTAATAATAATGTGTAGTGATCGCGTAACCGTAAGAAAATATTTTTTATACGGGTACAATTAAAAGACAAGAATCATAAGCTAGTCAGTACTTAGCTACTTGTTAGCTAGCTACCTATCGGCTGGGTAGTAGCTAGCTAGATCAAAATTTATTATTACTCAAAATTAGCTCACTCATTTCTAATTTGTTACGTGTGCATCACTATAACTGACGTAGAACTAGTGCACGGCGTTGTGAAAATGCTGTATGATTTAATTAGGTCGGGTCTATATATGCTATAGTGTACATTAGTAGTTACATAACATAACTAGCTCATTACTGGGCCTCTTACAATGAGGATTCAGGCCTTAGTCTACCACGCTGGCCACGCTGCCACGCTGGTTGGCGGACTACACACACCATCTAGAACTATTTGCAGCACTCTCAGGTGTGCAGTTATCCTCACGATGTTTTCCTTCACCGATATAGCAAGTGATAATCAAATTCTGAGCCGCACATGAATCTGAAAATAAATAAGCAAATAAGTATATGAAAACTAAATCAGTTACTATTTTTTTAATATGCACTTTGTAGGTGGGTCGATTTCACATAAAATTGGGTACCACGAATGATTTTACACTAATGAGATCATAACACAAATGGAATCTAAATCACGCTAATGGCATGCATATTTTTATTTGATTACAAAGTAAGTTTAGCCTTATTTATATTGATGAAGATTACTGTTAACAAATTGTAAAAAAGTTTATCAATTGTTGTTTCGATGTCAAAGGTTGTAATATTGATCATAAGAAAATTTAATTTACATTTTTAAACCAATAAAAATATGCACATCATTAGTGTGATTTAAATAGCATTTGTGTCGATCGATCTCATTAGTGTAACTTCATTCGTAGGCTGTGAAATCGACCCAGGTATACTTTTCGGTCTCTATGATTACTGTAATTGGGTAGGTAATATTATTATAATGAAACTTTTATACATTTTTCATACAATCTATTATTCTTACAACACGGCTATTCTCAGAACTACAAATAGATAATGATCCACACTCAACTTTCACGTCACGTGTAATTTGTTATTTCAAAACTTGTTGTTATTTGTGTTTGATCGTGTTTCTAAGGGTCATTGCAGACCTAGCCGAGCTCAGAGTTGTAGATTTTCTGCTAACACAAAAAAATATGACTATTATTAGGTTCATAAAGTGTAAAATTGTTTGACCGATACAGGCAGCCCGCGTGTAGTCGAGACTGCGCGAGTATGTCCGGCCGGTGGTTAAGAATAAGAATAAGAATAATTTATTTCGCAAAAAATACGGGTGCAGACAGATAGATAAAGAGTCACAGTTAGTTTCCACATATTTTGCCATAAGTTAATTAATTAATTAATTATTAGTGGTTAATTTTCACCTTCATGAATTTGGTAATAAACTTTTTAGTGTTAGTATAAATTCCTGTGCCCTGCACTCCGCTAGGTCTGCGCTACCCCTAACACCGAGGTGTGATAGCTAACATCCATCTGTGACGTAGACTCTCGTGTTTGTATAACCAAAAAGTAATTTAAATTTCAAAATTATTTTGTCAACATTCTGAAAGAAAATCAAAGAAACGTTTCGGGAATAATAATACCATTGCGTTATCAAAACCAGCGAAGTTCAAGTATTTATTTTATTAAAAAGTTGCTTAGATAACTATCATTATAACCACACACAGGGCTAAAACAAGGGATGGCTTCGAGGGACGCCCTACAGAAGCGAAGCTTTTATACATTTGCAAGCGCGGATAGAAGGCGCGCCTGAGTTAACGGTGACGATTTTTTGGTTCAGTTCCGCCGCGGTCGAGTGCGCTATGACGCTCTATAAAGTACTTGACTGACTGTCATATTGAAAACGGAAGATCAAATAATAAAGAAACAAGAAGGAATGTCGCAATATCGATGTTGAGATTTTCGTCATTTAGCGAATAAAACAAAAGTAAACATAAAGTAACGTGAATTCACTCAAAGCAGGAAACCTGTGTCTACTCACGGTTTATCAAAAAACATTAAAAAGTTATGAAGAAGTTTAGCAATAACTCTACGAAACAACAAGTGCGTAATATTAGTGAAATAAAGGACATGTTGGCAATTATTGCGTTACCGTGAAAAACTTTAAAAGTTCCCTTAGTTGTTTTCCAAATAGGTTGACCAATCTTATGTGCGAGCTTATTTCGGCATTTCCTAACTGATTGACGGCCACAGTCAGTCTTCAGATTTTACCATAATTCCATGCTATGACATATACAATTTTAAACGGTATTTTGTAGCAAGGGCTATTCAGCTTTATAGAATTGATTTTGTAATATAAAGAATATAGTCTGTGTCAGCAGAGTTCCCGAAATACATTACTATTTTTTCAATTCAATTCAATTCTGTATTTGCGTGAATATTGTTACATAGATGGTAAAAAAATATATTGTATTGGTACATGCAAACATTGTTGGGTAGTCTAACACAGCACTAGGTATACATACATTTTCAAATCTAACAATTCATTTTTAACATTAGGTTATCTACATCCATTTTATAATAATTCATGTCATATCATATATCTATACGACATTACACTGAAAAAAAAAAACTATATAGTTAAAGTGTACCATTTAAACTAGTTTTTTTTAAACAAATTTATCAACTTTTACAAAAATGTAGATCCATTATCACAATCATAGTAAGATTTCCAGACCTGAAAGTGATGTTACTGCATTTTAAACCATCACGTTACCGCGCTGACGTCGAGTAGGGATTGAAATCACGCGTAGCGCTCAGTCCCGTGACGCGCTACGGGTGACGTAGCGGCGTAGCACCGTCTGGCTACGCGCCTCTACGCCGCTACGACCTTCGTGAACGGATGTTGTACGGTAGTCCGTGCGTGTGGTCTACACGCGATCACTGAAAACGTGCGAGAGTTCGTAACTTATTGTTATTGTACAACTTATTTATTGTTTCGGCTGCCGTTACTACGCTCGAACAATAAGCAGGAATATAATACGATTGAAAATCATTGTTTCCGTAGACTGGTTACAAATAATCCCGGGTGATACGTTTATGATCGTAGCTTGTGTCATGGTTATTAAAGTAAGATGTTTTAAATATAAAATTGGGTCTCGGTATTTAATTTCCTGATTTTACCACGTTTAATAACTTGCTTTCTTGTCTGTCTGTCTATTCGGTAGAAATTTTGCAATTGATTTTATACTAACTTCCCGATGAGCTTGAGACTTGAAACTTTAAACATAGTTCAGGCCTGAATGACAGTGCTGTATAAACTCGCCTTCGTTTTCAAAACATGGTAATTTTTTTTTCTTATATTCTTCATTATTTGAGATCGCCCATCTATTTATTGACAAAAACATCGTTATCATCGGATTTGTCGACGTATCATCTATAGGGGTCATCGCTGGATCTGTATATTGCAAAAGACGGATCAGAAGTGAGCGCGTGGGCGGCTGGATTTGGGCGCTGCCACGTGACGGTGGAGCGGCCGCCCGCCCGCCGCTGTTCGATAATTGATTGGCGTCGCCGGTTTCCGAAGCCTACACGCTAACTTAATTAACAATATGTGCCGACAGCCGCGCATCATGCATGCATTAGAAGTGTTGCATCAAGTGCTGCGTTATTATGTTACGTCTGTCGTAACGCAGGCGACAGTCCATTATGTTACCTCTGTCGTAACGCAGGGGACAGTCCATTATGTTACGTCTGTCGTAACGCAGGGGACAGTTCATTATGTTACGTCTCTTGTAACACAGGGGACAGTCCAGTTGCTGCACTTTTCATATCCGCTCTGAAACGAAAACTGCCTCCATGTTAATTGATTATGAGACACAATTTATTTCCGATTCTTCCCAGTTGCTGATAAAAGCAATAACAACGAGTTCGATACACAGAGACCTAAAATAGTATCTGTAATTTATTATTTCAAGATCCGGAGTCATTCCATTAGAATTTTCTTATTTTTGTTAATACTAAAATAAATCTCGTCTTCAATATTTATTTTAATACTAACTTTTACCCGTGGCATCGCCTCCGTGGTTCTGTATCTCACAAGAACACACTGTTTCGGGATTAAACGTAGTCTTTGTCACTCTGCGGCCTATAAACACATCTTTAGCCATAAAATCACGTCGTTCTGTTGTTCTGTTGCCGCGTGAATGAAGGGCAGACCAACAAACACACTTTCGCATTTATGTTAGTAGTATTCAGAATTATATTTGTAGTATTCGTTAAGAATAAAAAAAAACAGACAGAATTTCTTCCTGATGTCTCTCAGTGGCATAAGCAAATAGTTGTCTCTCAGTTCCATAATGGACCTTCTTTAAATATTCTTAAGTTTCTTGTTTTCAGTCGGCAGACTAGCAGCAGTAGCTGGCCTACAACATGACTATTATATTGGGTATACATAGCTTTAATCTAATAAAAAGATTTCGCTTTTCAGCCGGCAACAGTCGGCAGCAGGCAGCTGTCGCGACGTGGCTAATCTTAGGCTAAGCCTGACTTATTCGGCTTCACCAATCCACGGAGCGTCCCAACTGGCTACTTACCCGAACAACCTGTGTCCTGTAGCATATGGTACATTTACAACACTTGTTTAGAGGTAAACGAAGTTGGATTTTTCTTACAAAATCAACTAATATTATAAATGCGAAAGTACGGATGTTTGTTTGTTTGTCCTTCAATCACGCTAAAGCGGCTGAACGGTAGATGCAATTTGGTACATAGATAGATCATAGCTCGGATTAACATATAGGCTACTTTTTATCCCGGGAAGATAAGCAGTTCCCGTGGGATGCGCCATGATGCGCGAATACCGAATCATGCGCGGGCGACTCCGCCGTCTTACACTATTGTTGTGACTATGTTCGTTTAAAATATTAGTTCAACTAGCTGTGTGTTGTGTAGCCAGTGCACAGTGCACAGTGGTGGAATGTTTCCTGTATAATCGCTTCGGCACGTATTGTGTAGCTAGTGCACAGTGGTGGACTGTTTCCTGTATAATCGCTTCGGCACGTATTGTGTAGCTAGTGCACAGTGGTGGAATGTTTCCTGTATAATCGCTTCGGCACGTATTGTGTAGCTAGTGCACAGTGGTGGACTGTTTCCTGTAAAATCGCTTCGGCACGTATTGTGTAGCTAGTGCACAGTGGTGGACTGTTTCCTGTATAATCGCTTCGGCACGTATTGTGTAGCTAGTGCACAGTGGTGGACTGTTTCCTGTATAATCGCTTCGGCACGTATTGTGTAGCTAGTGCACAGTGGTGGACTGTTTCCTGTATAATTGTTTCGGCACGTATTGTGTAGCTAGTGCACAGTGGTGGACTGTTTCCTGTATAATCGCTTCGGCACGTATTGTGTAGCTAGTGCACAGTGGTGGACTGTTTCCTGTATAATCGCTTCGGCACGTATTGTGTAGCTAGTGCACAGTGGTGGACTGTTTCCTGTATAATCGCTTCGGCACGTATTGTGTAGCTAGTGCACAGTGGTGGACTGTTTCCTGTATAATCGCTTCGGCACGTATTGTGTAGCTAGTGCACAGTGGTGGAAATAAAATGAAAACAGATAAAACAGTTTCACTGTAACATATCCGTAAGATGTACAATATTCAGGGTGGTAAAGAAAAAAATGGAGCTTTATGACACAGCGACTTTAGAATATTTACACTGCACTGTTGACAGTGGAATAAAGTATTTGCAAGCCGGGTCTGGTTACTCTGCCCCCACACAGTTAGCCGATATCATGATGGATGTCATTGCTTATCTGATCGCGTGCACGGACTGCACGGACTGCACAAGCGGATACCCGCTCGTTAACGACAACGAACCACTTGTGCAGACAGTTACGATAAGTATGAGTGTTAGTTCAAGTGAAACGTGTGGTGTAGTGGCTGTACAGTCAGCTGCCGCGCTCCTGGGTGCGGGTTCGATAGAACTAATATTTGTGTGCCAACATAATATAGTTGTTTCGGTCTGGCCATTTAGAATTTGTGTATGTTAGCACACTAAACGCACCCGTGGGAGACGTATTCTTGTACAGTAGTAAAATACAAGAATACATTAAATATATAAATGACATGTACATGCAGTAGTACGCCACGGACTGCCCCCATTATCTAGATCTTACGTCTTCTTTGTCCATCCAAAGGTTGTTTGGAAGATATCGCTTTTAGCGATAAGACCGCCCATGTACCCATAATTTATACGTTGTTCCTGTTGACTACTATTTTCATGGTGTGCAATAAAGTATATTCTATCTATCTATCTATCTAAAAAGAGATCTATCTAGTGAGATTAACTCAAAAATGAGAAGTATATCAGCTAAAGTGAATGTAGAAAAGAGGCTGAGTGTGTTTGTGTGGTGTGTTGAGACCAACTTTGTAATGTAAACTGGGAATTAAATGTATGTTCGCGAATGCAATTTTTAAATGTTCAACTATACCTAAATGTGCCTATCGTATCGAAGATTGAAGGGTAATACTGATAAGAGATTCTACTGACCGAATCAGTGCATCATTTAAACTTATTGCGGTCCACAGTTGAAAATTTCATCGAGATTGTGTAAAAATACAAAAAACTTATTTCATAACAATATATTGTTATGTTGATAAACACACTTACGGTCGCAGCCGCGCAGTCTTGTGCGGTGAGCGCATCTGTAGCATACATGCGTACATTATATATTAACATATAAACGCGGCCAGTACGTACATATACATAGCTAATTGAGAGCCGTCACCCCGCGTCCTCATCCGTACAATCAATTTGCAAGGATCCTCTCTTGTTATAATGACGGTCTTTCCATTCTGAATAAAATGAATGAATGTTATCGGAATAAAATGGTTGATATTAAATTAAACCATAGATTTTCACTTGATGCGTGTATTGAGGTTATGATAGGTGTTGCTATGACACGGCTGGAAAGTGAACTGAATTAAATTATTATAATATAAAAATGATTGGAAGTTGATACAATACATTATAATTTTGAATACAGGCGTGATGCTACGTACGTATGTATATAATTTTAATGTATGTGCGGTTGCACCGTACAGGAGCTCTCGCTTCTTTTATGAATTGATAACAAAATTGTATGATTGTGATGGCAATGTTTTGTTTATTGTTTACGATTTTTTTACCGTGCAGTGTACAATAGTAATAGTAGGAAGGAAAAAAATTGAAAACTCATTTCTTTCCTCGATTTGGAGTGTTTATGATTGTGTGTTTGAAATTATGATTAAGAATCGTTTGTATTATTTTTGTGCAGTGACTATCGGATGGTAGATTTCCTTCCGAAAAACGAGTTTATGAGTTGTATGTTTTCTAAGCAATTAGATTTTATCGCACTTGTGCATGTAGGAGTACATTAAAATTGAAATGTTTACACGGATGTTAATTATTCATAAGAACTTGATAATGTGGAAACAGGATTTCGTATAGAGAAAATGCATTGGTCTCCCTGCGTGTAGTAGTGGTGTGGTACGCGGCGGAGTACCCGCGGAGCACGCGCCACGCGGGGGGCGGCCGGAGGGTAGCGCACCCCGGCGGCGGGGCGCGCGGGGCGGGGCGGGGCGCCACGTGCCGCCGAGTGTGCGGCGCACGTGGCGCTGAGCGTGCGCGCCGCGCGGAGCCGGCTCCTCCATCAATCCTGCCGCGAACAGCTCCGGGAACGGTCGCGTCCAGTCAGTCCGTCGCGTGAGAGTCGCGCACACGGTTTCGCGATTGCAGCAACTATTGAGAGTGTTAGGGCGCACCGGGGCAGCGCGTACTCGCGATGCTGGCCCCCTCGACCCTTGGACAAACACGGTTACATTGACATGGGCACGGACGCGGGGCAGACGGGCTGGAGCCCCACGCCGCGGGACGCAGAGCGCTGCTTCCTGGCGCCGCCGCCGCCGGCCTCGCTGCTGGCACCGCTGCGTCGCTCGCACTACCACCACCTGCACCTCACAGGTACGGGCTCTTCGTCCTCGCTGTTTGCAGTGATGGTTAGCGAGCCGGCTCATTGGGATGGCGGTGCGTGGCGTTCATACCAAGACTCGTGTGAGGGTTTTATCATGTGTTGGCGGCGTCAGAGTCGGAACAGCGGGCAAGTTAACAATCTACAATCGTCAACGCTACTAGAACACAATCAAAATGTATGGGAATGACATATCTCAACGAATGACTTTTTCGTTGATATATGTCATCCCCATACATTTGTCAACTTGGCTAGGGGCGCAGGTTGCAGCGCGATTGTTGCCAGAGTCGTGGTCGCACTCGCCGGTCTGATCAGTAATCAGAGCACGTGTGCTACGATACACGGCCGGTGTTGTGTTGTTGTCGCCGGCCGCACGTGCTCGCCTCTCGTGCGGCCGGCGTCGCGCCCGCGCCGCCTGCTGCCGCTCGGAGACGCACCACCAACACGTCTATTAAAGAGGCACTTAGGCTAAGCCTGCACAGCGATTTTTGAATCTCACCTTCATTTATTTACACCTGCATATGATTCCGTGTGTTACAGATTTAGCGAAAAAAAATCGCGCGAGTAAAAATCGTAGTGCGGTGTAGGCCTTATACATATCTCAAATAACCTCCAAAATCAGATGTAATGCTGGCTCACAGACTGTATATGATTGGTCGTGCATGTCCGGTCGTGCATTGTCGGTGCATCTCAGTGCACAGGCGTCCCCCTTGTAATTGCTGATTGCGCAGAGTACCGCCGCTCGTGTATCCGCTGCCGGCGTCGGGCCCCGTGGGTCTGGTGACGTACGTCATGCGGTGTCTTCCAGACATAC
The DNA here is from genome assembly GCA_949699075.1 of Asteroscopus sphinx. Classification (NCBI taxonomy): domain Eukaryota; kingdom Metazoa; phylum Arthropoda; class Insecta; order Lepidoptera; family Noctuidae; genus Asteroscopus; species Asteroscopus sphinx. The sequence goes on along the minus strand of OX453002.1, from coordinate 258,886 downwards.
CGAACATAAATTCTTAAAAAAAGATTTTTCACAAAAAACAAATCTGATCAAAAGTGACAATCGACGATCTACACACATTTCTGCAGTATATTCTGCAACTGTACGGTATCGAGACCTTTTTTCGTGTTGGATTTCTCAGAATCCCGTTGCTAGGCAACAGCGCGGCGGCGTCGTCTCAACAAATAACACTTGCAGTCTTATTCGAAGGAATTATTTCAATGTCTAAATAATCGAGACCACGTGTTTCATCGTGAAGCGTGCAGTTTGCGGAAGTAATCGTTTTCCGATAGCGCTGGGGAAATGTCGCCGTACACTAAGATACTCGTAACGGGAAAACTTTGAAGGAAACCGTTAGAAATACTTTGGAGGACAAGCATTTTTCAATAAAATTAATTTACAGTTTTTCTGTACATGTACAAGATTATGAACAGCGAGTTGTAGAAATTGAAATATAAATAAATAATAATAATAATAAATATTTTTGGGATATTTTACACAGCACCACCTAGTCCCAAACTATGCAGAGATTGTGCTAGGGTACTAGACAATGGATATGCCTAATACTTATATACTTTTTTTTTAAATACATATTTATAATACATAAGAAACACCCAGACCAACACCAACACTTATGTTCATCACACAAATATTTGTGTCCTGTGAGAATCAAACCCACGACCTCGTGATCAGCAGTCCGACACTCGAACCACTAGACCACAGACGTTGTCATATAGGTACCTAGTCTTAATCAAATATAAAAGTGATTTTATTTATTGTAATGTTATCGATGTGTTGAATGAGATGAAATCAATCATATCAATTAAGATCGAACCATAATTACTCATTAACAATTACTTTTGTGCTCTGACATAATTCACTTTAATAAGGGTATCTTAAATATCCAAATAACTATATTATACGCAGTCCTAGACCGACACAGGTAGAACAAGCGACGATGAGGAACTTGATCTCGTTGAGCTCAAGTAATCACGACGCTCTTAAAGTTATCACTTGATAAGTTAAAAAAAAAAAAAAATACGAAGACAAGCTAAGCTCAAAATTAAGACTTCTTATGTCGTGAGGCTACAAGTACAAAAAAACAAATATACTAATGACAAGAATCAGATAGGTACTTAACACCAAAAAAAAATTAATAATTTTAATACAGCATACACATACATTCAAATACGTGTGTTTACACACACACGTTTAACAAGCATCAACTCTTAAACCTGGAACATATACTGACTGGATGAACGAGGGACGTATTGAAGGACGATGTTCACTACTTGATTCTCGTGTCAAATATTACGTAATAAAAAATGGTACCTTAATTTTTGAAAAAAATAAACAATACGTTTCATAAATTACTGTGGATACTGACTGCTCCGCGCTTACATATCCATAGAGCTCCATGCGGTGAGGTGATGCACCTAGCATGACTGTTCACTGGTCCACCACACGTCTACCCTCTCCGCCGTTGTGCTAGTCAGCACACTCAGCATGCGCGAGCATTTTTACTCCCGAACGCGTGAATTATCATGTTTTATTTTCATTATGAATGCAGATACTACGCACATTCTACCATATTATGTCTCTCGTTTATTCAGTCATACTGTCATACTTGTAGGGTATACAATCTTTATGATCTGTTTAACGCCGAGCATCCCTTTTTTTATTTTTTATAGTAGATGATGGCGAATCGAGCTAAAGGCCCACCTGATCACCTGATGTTAATCGGTTACCTTTGCCCATAACAACTGCAATACCACCTAGGCTTTTGCCTAAATGGTACCGCAAGTCGGTTCGCCAAACTGAGACATGAAGATGGAAAGTCTCATGTGATTGTAATTTCACCGGCACCCGTACCCTTCAGACCGAAACACAGCAATGCCAGCATCACTAAGGTTGACGTGTGTTGGGTCATTATATTTCCTTTCTTTTACATAATTACCTAGATCCAGCTTCAGACTGATAGGTTGAAACTGTGTAACTATTAGTAGAGATGGCATAAAATTCAAACAATTAATTTTTATATTTGCATAACGTAACAAAACCAGGCAAACACGAATAGTTCTGTTTGCGAGCTTCTATGTCATAATCAATGGACAACCCTGTGACGAGTATTGCAATGCACGAAATCTTATTAATCGGTTCAGCAATAAAGCTTAATTAACACTACCCTCTGTTCGTTTGGCTCATCAGCCTCGGGGCGGCTTGGTGATGCAAGCGCTTTGACAATGTTGCAGTCGCCACAACAACACAAAAGTCTTATATACTACTATCACAACGTTTGTGGAATACCGTCACGACATTTCATTTTGTTGGTATGTGTTTGCGCAAGTGAAAAATGTATTTGAAGATGCACTCAGATGATGAGTCTTGTGTGGGACAACGTAACATTTTTTAATACTTAAACAGAGTTTAGTTACAAGTTACAAATATTATAAACATAACTCTGAATGAACAAATATGATTTTTTTTCTTTATAAGGTAATATTGATGTAATTTATAAACATATCTTATGTAAATGTAACAACTCGCTAGAGTCTATTGAAGCTTAAAGCTCGCTCGATCCGAGTTTTCGCCGCACGTGCTGCAGTTATTTCTTGGATGAGTGATTGACTACATAGAGTTGAGAAAAACGACTTAAAGTTGTAAAAGCATTTAAATTTTGTGATTTTTTCTGTTAAAGACTATGATAACGCTGACTCTTTTCGTATTTCACTTCAAAAAAAGATTAACTTCTCTTCGTTCTCATATTGACAATGAAAGACACACTATACACGAAAGCTTCAATAATGTCAAAACACAAATGTTCACAGAGAAAATAATCACTACGTTACAAATATGGTTGAAACGCAACCAACAAAGCCAAAAGTGATTTCATTATACAAATATTACGAAAACGAATAAAACGTTGTAAAATTATATATCAAACTACTAATTTAAAAAATAATAATTAAATAATGGTTTTAGTTCGAACCCTGCCCACACCTCTGATTTTTCGGATTCATGTGCGGATTTGAATTCGTTATCACTTGCTTTATCGGTCAAGGACAACATCGTGAGGAAACCTGCACACCTAAGAGTACAGCTACAGCTCTCGATGGTGTGTGTAGTCCACCAACCTTTTTTTTTTGAGACGGAGAAAATGTCTACCCTATGACACACCACCCGGGGAGGCAACATGGCTATGTGGGGCTCGCACTCACTATAACTCTGCCGTATGCTTACTGTCTTGGTTGGATGAGGTACGAGAACTGCAATGCATGGCATTCGCGACCCATACAGCGCGGACTACTTCCGGGCTTCCCTCTTTCTATGTGAACTCTCTTATGGCAATGTCCGGGCACATTTGGGACATCACCGCAACTCGTGGGCCGTGCTATGCGGGCGATAGACTCTCCAATCTGTCGCCCACTGGCCCCCCTTAGGGTGGCATCAGGACACCACAAAGACACCTCCGCCGACCCGTCCTCCTGCGGCACATTGGATCGGCGAGAGTCTTCCTTAACCCGTCCCGTCCATAGTCCGTCAACACGCAGTAATCAGAAATCAGAAATAATTTATTCGAAGTAGACTCGTTTCAGCTAGTTCTTTTCGAACGTCATACATAGACAGACCCCAAAAAACGCCCGCCCTTCACCACTTCCTAAAGCTTAAGCTGGGAAGAAGAAGCGGCGCAACAAACTCCCCAGCAGTAGGCCAGCGTATCGAATTATTCAGTATAAGCTGCGTCTTGTATGCCAGTTTCGCTTATAATGGTTTTGCTACCACCGATATGCGGTTGACTGTACAAGCTATTGTAACGTCCGTCGTTCTCTATTTACAAATAAATGTATCGGCTTAATGTATCTAGCTAATCTCGCGCGCAGCCCGGTGGCCGGCGTGAGGTCATGTAGCTCGTACGATCGACCGCACGTCGTTGGTAACACTTTGACATTAACTGCGTCCTTATTTCGTAAGCAATAAGGGCGGTTTTCGAATTGAAGTGTTACCACTGTCATGCAGTCGACTGTACATGCAGCCTGGATCTGTAGTGTCGCCGCTCAGCTTGGATCAAACCGTTTCTATTCTCCGGACAAGTAAGTGTGCATTGCGCTCTGATTGGAAATATGGCCAGTGTTTTGGTTATTATAATAAAGCACAGAAAGGTCTTGTTGTGTTAGTTCTGTTCCATTCACGTAGCACATCTCCACTGCTAGGGTCCGTATGGAATAAATGCATTTACCTATAATTATTGTGATTAATAACATAGCATCACGCCTGTATTTTCCCGAAGGGGTAAGCAGAGGTGTACGATACACCCACATTTCGCCAGTTATGTTATAAGTCCTATGTAATAGGGGGCGAGCTTATTGCCATTTACCGGGCACAAATCCAGACTCCGGGTTGCTACTGAGAATTTCCTGATGAAAAAACCCAATAAGACTTTGCCCGACACGGGAATCGTACCCAGGACCCCACGCTCAGCAGTCGCGTTTGCGACCACTACACCAACGAGGCAGAGGCGATTAAAAACATTACTGGCAATTAATACTAAATATACTGTTTATGTCATGTGTTGTGTATCATGGGCGACAAGCCGGAGCGTCGCGTCGCCGTCGCCCCGAGCCGCGAGCCGCGAGCCGCGCACTCGGTACATGCACGCAAATACACAACGCAAAGTGTACATTATCTTCCTTTGATTAGAATACAATAAATAGGCAAGATCAAACAATGTTAACAAACGTAAAATGATCGTCGCTCACCTCCACACAAACACACATGCATCAGGAAAACGTCGCGGTGGGCGTGACTATTTAATAGCACACACAGCCGCACCGGCGCCGGCGCAGCTGTGTGCGTGCACACAGCGTACACGTGACACATCGTGTGCTTGTGGGCAACTCCTCAACCGTGATATTAATTTATCGTTAATACATTTAGGCACCGACACACTTAAGGGCGCGCATGATCTCGTTGACCTTGCTCGAATGGGCGTTGCCGATCAGAATGATGCAAAGGGAGCGCGGGGACACTTCATAATAACATCGCACCGCGCGCTAGCGCGCCTGTGACCGCGCCGCCGCTCGCTTGCGAGTTCGAATGAAAAAAGTTTTAGCCGGCAAGTAACTTGTAAATTTTTACAATATGCACGGTTATTTTGGGATGTCTCGTAACAGTATACGTAGTCTAGTGATTTAGGGGTTGACTTCGGGTCTGAATAGTCTGAGATCGATCCCCATTAATATACTTTTCTTTTAGAATTTATATTTTTGAATTTTTTTATTTAGAAATAAGTTATATTACCTACTTAAGTTTGTAAATAATGAACACATACTTGCAATCAAATATACACGAAATACAATTATTTTATTTTGTGTTACTTTACTTTGAATGAATGAATGAATGAATGAATGATATATTAATGATATATTTATTTGCAAGAACATAGGTAACATTGAGTTCGTCTAAAGTTAAAATTGGGTTTCACTACTTTCGACATTTCAGTCGTGCAAATATTTTGATTTTCAATTAATCGTACATAATATTTAAAAACAAATTAAAATTAAAATTAACATGCAATAAAATAATTTCAATTCAATTTATTGTATATTGTGATACATAGGTAGTTACAGTTATAATAACAAAAAAAAAGTGCTGCTATGACCTGCCAATAATAATTTCCATACTATTTTATCAATTTATAATTATGCGAATCAATAATAATAAAAAACTGGGTTAGTGGTCAATCCGCACGAATTGGATAGGCACGGAACGTGCGGATCGACTCTTTTAAATATTAGAATTTTCGTTTTTATTTTCGTGCGGATCGCCACCTTCATATATGTATACGTAGTAGGCTTGGCACATATTGTAAATAATAGGCACATATTGTATTTTAAAGAATAAAAAATATCAAAGTACAGTCGTGAACACAAGACGATAAAAAATATCGAAAAATTGATGAACTCTCACATATACACACACACACTCACAAATACTGTATCTTTTACTTACCTAATTAATATAACTATAGCTTGTATGAATGTAACTATAGCATGTATGTTAAATAGTCAAATCATTTTGGAAGATAATAGTGCCCACGACACAGGGAATCCTAGTGTGGGGCCTAGCAGTGTACCTTGTAAAATATGCTTAATTTGGTTAAATAAATTATCATTATCATAAAAAATAGGTTTTTTAGACTACTCGACTTTCAATGAGGCGATTTTAGGCAATTTTACAAAAAAAAACTAAGGCGAAATTAGGCTACTTTGCGCCATATTTTTGGCTACTTCGACTCTGCTAGACATGGTAACACTGAAGTTTAATCTGCCATTGATTGACGCTGCATGTGCAATAATGTTCCTTAGCAAATAAATGTGTGAGCTTAAAATTTTTTAAACATATTGATCATCTTTAATGTGAACCAGTGCTAAGTGCTGCAACTAAAACAAAGAAATAGATTGGTGTAAAATAATAAGTAAATTTTGTTGAATTTATCTTAATATTATTTTAAAACGCTGTCTTTTAGCGGGGCTTTTAAATCGTACTTTACCCGGCCCATTCTTTAGTCAGAGCACATTTTTTATAAGAATTAAATGATGTTTATAATAATTAGAATTAATAAATCAGTATTTATTTAGTAGTATTAGAGTATTCAATGTCCATTAGAAGTAATATATTACAGCGCCCCATAGTGGACGCATCTCTACACTATCAATCACAAAGTTAATTAATGAACCGGCAAGCTGTAAATTGTTTCACTCTTTTATTAATATTGCTCTCAAGGAATATTGCTCTCATATCGAATATATTATGCTATTTTCAGATAGCTTCGAAGTTCATTAAAACCTACTTAGATAGATAGATAAAACGTTTATTAAGTACAAAAACAAGACACAGGACATACAAGTAAAAATACAATAAAACAGTGTGATATGTGTCTCAGTATTGTACCAAATGGGTGTCCAGCTCAGCATGTGCCAGGTATTATACCTGACGCTGGTATTCTGGTACTTAATATAATGGCGGAAGAACCGTCAACAAGGAAAGGTGAAAAGGCTGAAACCAAAATCACACACATGCACCTCAAACCGTGCTCACCGCTCTCAGTACACATGTCGCGGTACCGTCCAGTAAGAATAGCGAAAGCAAATATCCTTCAGGTGCACGGTGTGTGCGTGAGCGCTGGTTGTACACGAAGGAGCACGGTTTTTTTCGCTTCACTATGATTGTTCGCAGCACTTTGTCTATATATTTTACTGCCTGGATTTAAACTAGTTTAATATTAAATGTATGTAATTATGTATACAGTTTGATTGGTTGAACAAAGAACTTATTAAACGAAAATATTCAGTCACTGATTTTCATTCCAAATACAAAATTTTGATCTGTAACCGTGCCATATTTCTAGAGCAAATGATAAATTATGTGCTTAGTCATCTAAAAATACTTGAAAAGTTCTACGATTATTTAATACCCAAATTTTCAATTCGAATTGTAGAGAGAGTTTGAGAATAAATCCCGAACGACTCTGAAAATAAGTCATCGACGGCATTGTCAAAGGGTGGAAATATCTGTAAATTGTTTTGGTGGATTCGCACGCCTCGTTTTTGTGTCGCACGTGACACACAGAGGGAATTTGTTTGTTTATTAATAGGTATTTAAGTAAAAAAAGGTATTGTTTTTTTTTATTGATTCGTGTTCAGTATCAGTGGTATTGTCACCTCCTTAAACATGGCACGAATACAGATCAACATGTTGTATGTAAACAACTGGTCTGCCGTGTCAGGCCTATCTCTTGTATCTCACGAAACATAGTTTTGAGATATCACCGTTTAAAGTTTTTTACAAATAATTGCGATTATCTTAAATATTTCAAAACTTTCGGGAAATATTTTTACATAATTGGTTGTATTAAAGTCTGAGGAAAACCGGGCAATTTATAGATTTTTGAAAACTTCGAAATTTTCAGAGTTATTAGCTATAACAGAGATAGGTGTAACAAGCTCTCTATACATTGGTTGATACGGGGTGCTCTGTATCTTAAGATACGTGACTTAGCCGCAACAAGTGTAATATGGAATGTTTTGGTAAACACAGGTATCTTTAACTAAAGTTTGTCTGACTGATTATTTAGTATTAAATTAAATTAGTTTATAAAGCAATAGAAAAAATAGTACTCATCTAAACAAATGAATAATGACTTATGACTTATTTAGTAAAAACTCAAATTTTCAAATGCATTAAAATATACTTTTATATGAGTCAAAAAGTAAAACGAAAACTCAAACTTCTTCTAACCAAGATTCGATAACTTTTAAAACAAATAAACTTAATTAACTTCATAACTAACATATAAATTGGAATTAGAACTTAGTATTATCAAAATGATTTTAGATACAAAAAAAAACTAAATCTAGATATGTAAGATCTTATCTAAATCTACATCTGCATCTAAGTCTGCTTTCTTTCTTGCACTTACACTCCTTCGCCTTACTTCCCGGAGTACTTCTTTTTTAACTAAGTCCAACACACTTTTGCAATACACATGCAAATCTTTGAATTATTTTTCATCGTATGATTTCTTGACGACTATGTAAGTTGAGCATCTTCAAAATTCAACTATTCTTAATGCCTAAATACGTGGATTGAAAAGTTCGCGTACTTACCTATATAAAAATAATAATGCAATCGAAGTGCTTTTGATCGCATTATAATCGTCAACCCTTCAGATGATTTTATGCAAAATTTCTTTGTTGTATTACTTTTGCTTCCAGACTTAAAAGGATTTAATCAGAGCCAGGTGATAAATTTCTTCCATTCGAAAAAAAATATCTCAACAATGCGCTGTCAGTACGTGTCCGTTTTAAAGTTTGTCCAAAATAGCACAAAACTACATAGTGACGGAATAAGGAGAATCTATTGCATCCGATGCTGTAGTTAAAAATCAGTTAGCTGAATTAAATCCCAGTAGACAGAGCGTTTAATATGTCCTCTACTTTAAATAGCCTTCAACTTCCACTATAGCACAAAACACCGAAAAAATATTGAATCTGATGTTTGGAAATCAATAATGAAATAAAGAGATAGCTAGGTAATAGATGTTTTTAAAAAGTGATAAAGAAGCAATATTTGCCATAAATTCTGATTTCCCAGGGCATCTAAGAGAAAGATACCGACGCCCTTTTGAGTCGAACAAAAACACAACCGGCTAAGCACTTCACGCAAATTTTCATTTCGTTTGATGCCGATATATAAGAAATTTTACGCAAATTGGTTGCCATAAAAAAAACTAGGGTCCAGCTAAGACAACAGAATAGTAAGACCAAAAAATACTTAAAAGAAAAGTATAGACCAGAACTACTAGCCCCAAAGCAACATAAGGTGATTATTTTGAAAATAAGTAATGGTGGCAGTTTTTTGGATCTAAGTCGACTGCTGATTAACGGGTATCGTCATAAACTGCATTTATAACTGCAATTTTTTATACAAATTTTGTAGTTATTGAATAAACGTCAAACAGTAAAAATTACCAAAGAAGTTACTAAAAACTGTTTGGTTTTATCTAAGCACAATTCGCAATTGATTAACACACATTTTCATAAAATAACCAGTGGAAAACCAACCACAGACAGTGCGTATTTTGAAGGCTTTTGGAAATTATTTTCAAGTACGTACACTTTTCAAAAACTCGGTGAATGAGATACATCAAGCTGATATACTAACCAACAAAAATAGGTTTGTGAACATTACTCCTGCATATTCGACCGCGACTTTTTTAATCCACCTATTGATTTCAGAAAGGTAGTTATTTTTCTTCAGCTGGTCCATAAATATTATCATGTTGCCGTGGAACTTTTAGAACCATGTTTGTTAATGAAGCTTTCATAATATCCACATCATCATCAGTTAATACGCGCACTACAGTCACGGATAAATACTGTATCTAGTAGTTAGCAGAGTTAGGATTTGCTCGATGCGCTCGCAACTTATCACGCGTAATTGATGTAACTTAAGATACAGTATTTTACCATAACTAACAATGGCAAAATCATAGTTTCAAGAGTTAGGTGATAGGCAATTGTGACTAATTGGTAATAGTTAATTAAAATATTATTTTACTGGGTGATAGAGGATCATGAAAAAATACGATTTAGACCTGTTACGCGTAACTCATGTATCTTAAGATAACAGACCTGCGAGTGACACGGCAGTGGTACCTACTCTAATTTTTGAAATATTTTTTCAATCAAATTTAGCAATTACTGTGACCACTATTCTGCACTTACAAATCAAAGTTGCATACAGTAAGGTGATGTAAGTAGCCGAAAGTGTCCATTGGTTGGTATTTCCACCCTCTTTGCCTTTTTCACTAGTCAGCAGACCCCTTGAAAGTCGCATTCAGCCGTGATGAGCATGGGCGATTTTTTACTCCTGTACACGTAATTTATCGTGAAGTATTTTTAACATATTTTTAGGGTTCCGAAGTCCTACAAGGAACCCTTATAGTTTCGTCATGTCCGTCCGTCTGTCCGTCTGTCCTAATCCTTTACAGTTTAATAACTTCTACAGTTATTAACATAAGTAAATGAAATTTTGTTAAAAAATAGTCTATATATAGATCTCAATTTTAAAAGAATAAAAAAATCGTTTTTACGTATTTTAGGGGTGGCGTCCATACATGTGAAATGGGGATGAAAACATTTTTTCGCTGCACCCCTTCGTGTGGGGTTTCATTGAATAGGTCTACTAAAATGAAGGTAATGTTTCATACACCACTTTTTTATCAGGTGTACTATCTGCGAAATATAGCCCGCCAAAGTGGCTTGCAATGTGTCCCCCCCCCTGCCATTTCTAAACTATGCACTGTAGAAACTTATAATCTTCCACGTTGATAGACCTTTGTGAAAACTCTCTTTTAAAATTATTTCGAGTATAATGTGATTATAATTTTTTGAGTTATAGAGAGAAAACTGAAAAATACTTAAAACGTCCTAGTTCAAAGGTCATTGACCTTAGAGAAAAATTATCATAGCAAATAATGCTCCTTTAGCTATTTTCTATTTGAAAAAATCACAAAAAGTAACTTTGAAATGACATAACTTCTTAAATTTGGCTTCTTGAATTTATCGCTAGATGGCGCTACTAACACACTGTGTCGCGAATGCTGCCGATTATTGGAAAAACTAAAATAGCCATGATTAATAATCGATTTGATTCGTTTGTAATTACACCTACTTAAGGAACCCTATAATACTGAGCATGGCCCGACATGCTCTTGGCCGGTTTTTTCATTATACGTACGGTCATTCTACCATATTCTTGAATTTTATAATGTTCCTTATTCATCCAGTCATGCTGTATAGCAAAATGTACTAATTTTGGCAACTTAAAGTTTTAAATCACGTCACAACGAAATCTAAGACTAGACGTTTATCAAAATTTTATATTTTTAACATAGATATTTTTGATTAATTCGTGTCACTTCATTTAAAAAATATTATTAATCGTACTACTTTTGTGCGCTACAGTACCTTTTTTCGTAAATTTGTTCCATAAAAAACAATGTGTGCCAATAGCCTACTACTCCCAAATAAATAAACAATATTTAAAAGAGTCGATCCGCACGTTTCGTGCCAATCAAATTCGTGCGGATTGACCACTAACCCACTTTACCTAATACTATACTAATACTCATTACTTTAGTCTGAGATCGATTCATACCTACTTACTATTTGAATTTATGTTTTTACTTATTTTTCTTATAAATAAAGTACCTACTCATTACCGCGCTGGTTCAAAAATAACGTACAAGTACAGACATAGTAAAAAATATAAAAGAAGTGTCGCGAATAATTTAGTGAAGCCAATAAAAACTATGCTCCTTCGTCTACAACCAGTGCTCCGTACGCACATGCACCTGAAACCGTGCTCACTCTCAGTACACATGTCGCGGCATCGTCAAGTAAGCATCGCCAAAGCAAATATTCTTCAATTGCATGGTGTGTACGTGACCGCTGGTTGTACACGAAGGAGCATAGTTTTTTTGGCTTCACTATGATTGTTCACAGCATTACGTCTATATTTTTTACTGTCTGTGACTATGGGTAGCACTTCCTTACTTATGATTAAATAATCGTATTTACTTTTACAAAAGTAGCAATTATACTATAAAGTTTTAGGGAGTTTTTCTTAATTATTATGTACACTTTTTTTTATTATATAACATACCTACATAAAAAAGTTACTAATACGTATAACACAATGTTAAAAGTAGCAACTATACGTAGGCCATAGTCCATACAAATATTTGTTCCATGCGGGAATCGAACCCACCACCTATACGCTCAGCCGCTGCGCCATTCTAAATAAAATTATAATAATTATCCTTCGTATTTTTCACACCGAAAATTATGAGAGAACGTAGTACAGGTCCGTATAGCACAGCGACACGTCCCGCACTGACTAAGCGGGCGAGCGAGGGGATTTCAAGCCATTTGCGTGTATCGATTACGTAAAAAAATCGTTAAAAAATAATTAGGAAAGTAATTTGAAAAATTAAGCCGAAGGTGCCCTCGGTATTGTATTTTTTTATATGCTGATTGCAATAAAAAAATCCTGTGATTGATAGTTTATGAGAAAAAAACGATTAAAATTTTACACAGAGGTTACTTTGCATATTTATTTCAGATATTTCAAATAATAATTTTAATTTTCTGAGCCGAAGAGGAACTGCATTATATGATGTAGATTAACATATATTTTTTTGGATTTTTTACGATAAAGATTACGGAGGAAAAGTGACTTAAAAAACCGAAAAAAAGCCCAATTCACGTATATCGCCGCCTTAACATTGCATCTTATGTCGGCGCGGACTTGCTTCCTGCTCGGTGGCGGCAGCGGCCGGCGCAGTGCCTTGTGTCGCGGACTGCGTGCTTCGCAGCACTGCAGTGCAGCGCACAGGTAGCTGCAGCGACACATGCCGCTGAGAGCGGCGCCTGCGCACAGTGCGCGCGCACCGCTCCATGTGACACGCGGTTCCGAGGAAGTAGTTCCGCCGCATGGCCGCCAGATGACGCTAATGTAATACACGATCGTTCTTATTTTCGCGTTTTGATTCGAACAGGTTTTGACTTGGCCTCTGCACGTTCGCGATTTCTCACGTTCAACATAATTTAACTTATATCTGTATCTAGATAGAAAGTCATTCAGGACTTTTTACTGAATGACGGAAATAAATGTGCGTCTGTAGAGATCGTGAAATATAATTAGCTGCTCTGCTGAGTGAATGCGCAAGGTTACCGCTGGCCGTTTTACTTTGACTTTGACATTCATAATTTCATTACATTATGGGTTAGGTAATCTTTGGAACATTACAATGAATGTAATCTCTCATTCAACTTTAACTTCGGCTCACAGAGTTGATAAATCAATGCACTTTGTTGTTTCTTCAATGATTATTTACACGAATGTTCTGACATAGTGACCTAGAATCGATTTTAACCTACATTGCTATAAACAATGTGCAAAATAAGTCTTCACTATGAAGAAGAAATAACCGTCTTAACCAGCTGAAATAGATCTTTTACTCAAGGTAGTCGCATGTCACTTAGTAGGCATAACATAACACCATAGTTTTTTATTGGATGGTTTTAACAAGTTGCAATTTTTGGCAACTAAATCTTAAGTAAAAGAATGGGATAGAAAATTAAATCTTCTAAAAAACCAGGAATTTCCAAATCGTTCTTCAGGAAATACTTTCTGTTTATTTATTTTGCATGAAATTTACGACACGTGACTGTTACCAAAGAAGTTACAGGCAATTTCGTTACCAGGAAAAACTTTCCATTGCTGAGAGTTGTTACTATCGGTAATTACACAAGATTTCGTATTAAATATTATTGCATTGTGTATTAAATATTATTGCATTGTGTATTAAATATTATTGCATTGTGTATTAAATATTATTGCATTGTGTATTAAATATTATTGCATTGTGTATTAAATATTATTGCATTGTGTATTAAATATTATTGCATTGTGTATTAAATATTATTGCATTGTGTATTAAATATTATTGCATTGTGTATTAAATATTATTGCATTGTGTATTAAATATTATTGCATTGTGTATTAAATATTATTGCATTGTGTATTAAATATTATTGCATTGTGTATTAAATATTATTGCATTGTGTATTCCTAATTCTTAAGGAAGTTTATCCGCGGTGGAAACTCCATTACTAACAAAATATTAAATGTAAATTAAAAACTAAAACGATTAAAACGATTCTTAGCAAACTCACTCATACATAAACAGCTTTTTTGACGTACAGGAAGAACAAAGCAGTCCGAAAATCAGTAATACTAATTCTTAGTAAGTAGGTATTATTTACATACAGTGTGTTGTACATGTGTTTGATAGTTAGTGTATCTTCTGCCTATCTACATCTCTACCTGTTGTACCTATGTGTTGTGTTGGGGAACCAGCTCTCGCGCACCTCGGCTTCGCGGGAATTATGACTGACAACTATGACTGACGACAAATTATGGCTGACAACCGGAACTGCGCATCACGAAAATGACCGATAGGCTTCCTTACCTTAGAAAATTACAATTAATAAACCCAATACGTAAAAAAATTACATTTCTTTTATTTGTATTTTAGAATGCACACCCAAATCTTTGAAGACGTGAGTGAAGTTACATTTTCTAGGATCTAAATCTCATCTTTGCCCTCAGGGCCAAAAAATTAGGTGAATCAATCGTAAGCCCATTAAAAAAACATTAAGAAAGGCCATACATTCATATAAAAATATAAGTAAACTAAACAGCTGCAATTAAATATCTATTCAACGTCATCGTCAACTTTGCGAAGTCGTCTTTAGACATAGGTCTTCACAACTTTCACCACATGTGTGTCCGCTATCCGATCCTCAGACTAATCATAATAACATAACCTAAAAAAAAAGTGAGACATTTTCAAGTTACAGTTTATTTATTTATTTAAAATACCCAGACTAGAGACCAATATTAGATGCACTGCTCCAAACAGTAGGTCATATTCTTTAACACAATATTGTAAATTAAAACATACATTCACTCCACATACGTGGGACACTCAGAAAGTTTTGCGAAACTAAAAAAAATTGTTCTATACGTACATATATTTTTATCAAATCTTTTCAAAGTACTTTCCACCAGCCTCTATACAAAGATTCATGCGCCTAAACCAGTTTTCAAAACACTTTTTCCAGTCCGCCGCAGACACCTCGTTTACAGCCTGCTCGAACGCAGCCAGCGCATCTTCCGGCGACGAAAATTGTATCCCTTTGAGCTGATTTTTTATTTTTGGGAATAAAAAGAAGTCACACGGTGCTAGATCAGGGCTGTAAGGAGGGTGACCCAGGAGTTTGACTGGCGTGCTGTCCAGGAAGTCCCTCGTTTTGAGTGCGGTGTGCGCAGGTGCATTGTCGTGGTGGAGCAGTAGCCCGCGGAGCCCTGTGTTTGGTCGCTTGTTGCTTATAACAGAGAAAACTTCTGGCAAACATTTGGTAGTATACCATTCGGCATTAATGCTTCTTTGATCCCGTAAGGGAATTGATACCAAGTGGCCAGTCAAATTAAAAAAGCTAGCGATCAAAATCTTACCCCCGCTTCTAGATCGCTTCACTTTGGTAGGCGTTGGCTCATTTTGAAACACCCAAACAGTCGACTGGCGCTTGGTTTCTGGGTCGTATTGATAAATCCAGGACTCATCACCTGTAACGATGTCGTAAACACGCCGAGACGAGCCTGCTTCAAATTTGTTAAGCATATCACGGCACCATTCCACCCGGGCCTGCTTCTGAGCATCGGTGAGGTTGTGCGGCACCCAGCGTGATACTATCCTCCTCACGCGAAGATGGCTGTGTAGAATCTCGTGAACGCTTCCCGATCCAATCTTCAATATGTTTTGAATCTCCTGATATGTAATTCGCCTATTGTCTTGGATTAAATTTTTCACTGCTAGCACGTTTTCTTCGGTAACAGCCGTCAAAGGGCGACCGCTTCTTTCGTCATCCCCCAAAGTTGGTCGACCGCGCTTGAATTCGTTATACCAACGATACACGGTTGCCTTGGAAGGGCCTTCATCCATGAATGCCATTTGAAGTCTATCGTACGATTCATCCGGTTTCAGGCGACACTTGAAATCGTATAAAATCATAGCTCTAAAATGTTCCCGGCGCAGATCCATATTTCAGTGAGACACAATACTTTGAATTAACTCGCAAAAAATGTGGAGGGAAATTTTGAAATTGGAACTTACTTATTTTTACTTATAAATAATCATATTTTCGAAAAACATTATAACTGGCCAGTCTCCCATATATAAAAACTTTTTTTCGCAATACTTTCTGAGGGGCCTGGTACGTAAATAACATCATGGCTGTATTCTCCGAAGTGGTAGACAGAGCTGTATAGTACACTTACCAGCCTATTGCCATAAACTTGGCAGAAATCCAGAATCCGGGCTGCTAGATAGATTTTACTGTCTGTTGTATAAAAGTTTCAAAAAGTATTGCCTTATTTGTAAACGTGCCTGTAATGGGCTTCGACTTCTTGACGCTGATGGCTTGGCTTGGATGTCAGGTCATTGGGCTTCCTGCTATACCTACGGCCAAGCCGGGCATCGCGGGGCTGTTTCACATCATGTCGTACCCATCTACTGTAAATTATAATTAGTGCAATTTGACACATTAATCTACATTGCTATCACATTACCGATAGTGAATATACTAGATTGTACTATATACATCATATATATAAAGTCGTTCATGTCTTACCTTTCTGTCCCACACAGCCAATGTCTTGACATTTCTTAAGAGCATACTGTATTTGATTTGTAATAAAAGCTTTTAAATTTGAATTATGGTGAAGAGCCGGCAAAAACCTACTCTTTAATAATATTTATGATAATTTTCTCGATCAAGTAGTTTTGAATTCATGACAAACACTATTTGGAACAATGCACTTAATATTGACTTCATAAGCACCTGTTATCATTTGAAGTAAATAAAAAGTTGAAACTATAACCTAAGCATGCTTGTGAAAATATTTTAGGTACCACAGCCATCAATAGCCGAAAGAGATCATATAGTAAGCTGTCGAGCCAGGGTTCACTATTAGTGTCGCGCTCTTTGTTCGCAACATTGTGCTGAGCGCCTGGCCTGCAGCCATGACAGCCACACCATCAACATCTCAGCAAGTTTCACTTTGCTATGGCATTTACACTGTCGAAAGGTGACGAAATAACGATGCAGTAGCTAAGATTTACCGTGTTGCTGCTCTTAAAAGTATGCGATAAAAAAAAAGAAACTTTTATTATTATAAGACATTTAAATTAATTCTGTATTTCAAATCTATTTACGTACGAAACAAGTTCGTTTCATTTGCATTAACAAACTAGTAAAAATAATTATGATGTTGTAGTTTTCATAGAAGTCAAAAGTCTTTAGCGAATTCTCATCACAAAGCAAGTATATGTTGTGAACCTAAACGTACTCCACACATGCGTACATCGACAGCGTACAGTCATCGGGCAGCGAGGGCGACGTCACGTTCTTGCGTTCAGCTTCAGGTTTTTCATGAACTTGGCACTGAAATGTCTTCAAGTGCGCTCTATTGTTGTAACTCTATTATTGTTTTCAAATTAATTCAGCATTGTTGTAGTAGGTTTCACTCAACTTCGATTTGAATGTTTCCTTCAACTCTTGTGATAAGGTTTAAGAAATGTGAAATTAGGCTATCTGCTCGATCGTATAGTTTGGCGAAATGAAATGGACCGCCGCGAGCTGCGAGCGAGGAGAGCGGAGAAAGCGCACAATGTGAACACATCTGGTGTTTACAAAGTAACCGTCAAGGTCGTCCGCTTTCAAAAATCTGTCATTATTTCTAATATATGAAGCCGCCTCGCGGGCCCCTCGCGCCTCACGCAGCTCCGTGCGAATCTTGACTATTGCGAACTCAATTCTGCGGTTTGTCGGATGACCCGGAATAATTATTTGCATCATTAGGACCAGGATTGCAATGCTTGTATGGCAAAAACCTGGACCTCCCTAACCTTTAACGAATTTCAATACAAGTCCAGACCGTCGAAGGCCGGTTCGGTGGTGGCTGGAGGCAGGCATCGCCAGGTGCGACCAGTATAAACACCAATGTTATGGTGCGCGCACAATGGCGCGATAACAGCGCGATAAGGAGTGCCCGCGCAATCAGGTGACAACCCTGACATTGAGCCTGCTCTACTCCACCGACGCACTAAGCCAGCCCCTCATGAGCATGCTTTGTGTATTGTGTGCTGCATTCTTGTAACTCTCATTGTCACCATCCGTTACTCACAGCCGCTGTTTCCTTAGCAACAACCTACATTTCAATTGGTCCTATCTACGTGAAAGAGTCTGTATAGTTCGTTTTTTGGCACAGATATTAGTTATCGACCATTTAGAAAGTGGAGTAGTGATACTCGGAAGCATTTAGCTAGTACATAGCACTTGTAAACACTCCGAATAGTCGTGTGATAAGCGTATTTATAGTTAGTAGTGCCATTGAAATCGGTACAAACCTCTCTGAAAGAACGATAAGAATGCAATCGAACGTATGGAAAATTAATTGGATAGTTCATGCGAAATGACGCCAATAACCGTAGATTATTTTAATGTTAGCTGCTGAGGAGCGGGTGCCGCTGCCACGTGGTGCGCAGGCGACGCTAACGATAGTGAAAACTAAAGAGTATGCATCTATGTTAACGCGCATAAGTGCTGCGGTATTTTCGCGCAGGTTTCGGCAAAGGTGAAAGTGTTCGTGTTTTTGAGAAAGGAAAAGTTGCTTATTTTTTGTGGTAAGAGGCAAGCGGGGGCGAGCGGCCGCCCCCCCGGCCCCCGCGCTCCCCGCGCTCCCATGAAAGTGAAACTAGCCGGAGGAGCCGCGGGCGCGGTTTGGCAGTGACACCTCGGTGTTCCAGTGCCGATTGTAACGTTCGACCGACATTCAACTGTATATTCGCATGTCATCACTCCTACTCCAGTTCTCGTGTCGTGCGTTTTGCCGATTTCACATTTATTTCACCATAAACATTATAATTAAGTCAGTAAGGAAGTATTATTAAGTAGATCAAGAAATTACTTCACAAGACTCTTTGGTCTCTATATTAATCATAATTATAATAATCATTATTTTATTGTTCATTTTGGATTCCTATTTTCCTCTACTTCCTGATTAAATATTGTGGCAAAGTCAGGAAATAAAAGTTTAAATAACATCTAGGAAATACATATTTACTACTTGATTAAATTAGCAGCAGGGTAACAAATGTCGACGCTTTCTCATAAAATTCCACTGTTTCACCAAGCTCGATGAATTCCAACAGTTTTCATAAACGTTTGTAACAAATTATTTGTTTGCAAGAAAAAAACCCACACTATGCACTAGGATGTCTCGTGTGTCGTGGATGCGTTACAGAAAAATCACATGCACAGACACACAGACCCAGAACAACCTATCTATTGATCACACAAATATCTGTTCCGTGCGGGAATCGAACCCACGACCTTGACGCAGAAGCCGATCGCTCAGCCACTGCGCCAATCGTGTCGTCAACTGTTAACAAACCCTCCTTTGAAATTAGACAGTTACCTGAAAGTGAGGCACTTAATAGTGAAAATACCTAACGAACAGCGGCTTTACTATTCATTCTTAATTCCTCCATCAGCATGTTAGACATGTTATAGGACACCAAATATTTTATGGTGAATTTGGGACAATCGATAAAAATGTCACAAAAACGTTCTTATGATACCAACTTCCGTGTCTATTTGTATCGTATGTGTGCAGAACATGTCACGCGCATCCAATCACCGACAATATTCGTAATAAAAAATACTAAACAATAATAAATGGTCGCTGGCGGAATTAAGCAGTAATAAACAATGGCGCGGGTTCAAGTGCGCGCCGATAGTACCGATAGCCCCGGGCTATCGCACACACGCATGCGCACGCACACACGCGCCGCCGACACTTTCATTACGCATCGCTGATCGCCCGCGCAGCTTCACTTACAAATATCTTTCGATTCGTTCCGGTTTTGACGAATTTCCTTAAATAGCATACCTGAATCTGTCTTTCTAGCGATATGTATCACTGTCGGCTGCATTTCTCCTTGATTGAGGCCACGAAGCTGTGTTAGTTATGGGAAGTTCCTTTAAAAGATATAGGTCAAAGTCAAAGTCAAAAGTTTTTATTTCGAATAAGCATTTACATGCACTTTTAAAACGTTAATTATGTATCTAGTTGCGCGGTTCCAAATAGTTGGTCCTATGGAGAAGAGCCGGCAAGAAACTCCATGGATATATATACTCTTTTCAAATAATAATAGTACAATGATTTGTTACATGATTAATTGGAAAGAATTAAGTGAGTATGTAGGTATAGAAGCATATGCTGTATTAAGTTGAGCTCTCCCGAAAAAGTTAAGAAGAGAAGTGGATTTCCTTTCAATAAGCATCTGCCGCAGTAATCTTCCTCAGAACAATAATCCGGAAAATGCTTAGGCAGATGTCAGATCATCCGAAAACTTCCCTTTTAAGGTCTTGAACTACGGGGTTTCACTCAGATTTCTCACTCAGATTAAATACAATTTACATTTAAATGAGCTCGTTCTAATTTAAAGATGGTGTTATATGTATTTTAATGATGTAAATGATTTTCAAGTATCAATATTTCGAGCATTTCATGTAAGTAGTGCGGTGCGGTCGAGCACTCGTGCTCGCTGGTTTCCATGCGCTGTTGGTACCTACACTCCACCTACACAGCGCACAATTACATACAAATTCAGTTTCCATTGTACGTCGTTATAAGTGAAATGTAGTTTTATCAGGTGTTGTTTCATTTCCGAGTTCCATTGTGACGTCAACCGAGATATTTCTATTGAAAATTGTGACTTAGAAAGAATTTCCTAGAAGTGTAGAGGTTTGATTGATAAACACGCCCGTCTCAATGTTTGTGTTAGATCAGATCGCATGTGCAGTAATGTGCGCCCGCGACGCCGCGCCAGATATCGCTCGATCACTGCACATTAGCCGCGCTCTAACTGGATCACGGCGGTTCGCTTACCTTATGTATAGGCTGAGATAGGGGGCCCTTTTGGCCTTGTGCGCCTTCTGTACTTTAATAATCTGTTTTATCACATTTTAACAAAATAAAATTACTTTTTTTGATTTTATTATTATTGTTCCAAATATTAATAACTATTGTTATTATTGTTGTTGTTTTATTATTTTTGATTTTATTATTATTGTTCCAAATATTAATAACTATTGTTATTATTGTTGTTGTTTTATTATTTTTGATTTTATTATTATTGTTCCAAATATTAATAACTATTTTTATTATTGTTGTTGTTTTATTATTTTTGTTGTTGTTGTTGTTTGTTATTGTTTTTATTGTTGTTTATTATTATTCAACTAGAATATAAATATAATTAGTACTTATATTATATTTGACACATGGACGAATATATTCGTCCGAGATTTGACATTTACTACATTGTTCTCACAATTTATTTTTTTACTTTAATCAGAAGATTGTAATAGTAATAAATAATAATAATAAAAACGTATATTTCTCACCACAAATCAAAAAAATACAAAATAATAGCTAAGACCAGTTTCAGATAGCACTTATCGTAGCAGTGTACCACATATTATTTTAAATCCAAATCCATGGAGTTCCTATTGCCGGCTTTACTCTTTAGGATTTACCTTTTTTTTTAATAAATAAATATCTTTGTGCATTTTTACACAGCACCATCTAGTCCCAAACTAAGCAGAGCTTGTGCTATGGGTACTAGACAATGGATATAATACTTATATACTTTTTTTTCGTAAATACATATTTATAATACATAAGAAACACCCAGACCAACACAAACACTTATGTTCATCACACAAATATTTGTGTCCTTTTTTTTTGAAACCGTGCGGTTGCATACTCATCGACATTTCTTATGAGCATGTAGTGCGCCTATTTGAAATAAAAGTTTCAGATTTTGACTCAAGATTCATAAGTGAGATCAATCGTGCCTGGGTGTCTGCGAGTCACCAAAGTTGCTAGCCGAGGCTGTGTGTGACGGGGGTGGGCAGTGAAGCGCTTACATTGTGCAATATCAGCTGGTTTCGAACTGAGACCTGATAAGATAATGTTACCAGTCTACGAGTACTGCGGCTAGTCGCTACATCACTCGCTTAGTTCCGCGTCAAACGTGGTGTTGTAACTAACACTTCCAGGTGGAGGTCAAAATGATTTTTAGTCTTAAGGACGCACAAGACTAGAGCAAATCATAGCAGTAACAAGTCTTAAAATCTGCGTGTCGTCGTGTTGTTATGTAAGAGCACATAACTCCTCAGGTCGGAGCCTGGTGTCGATTGTGGCGGAACAAACCAATCGCACAAGATAAGGCGTCCTTTGTCCTATTAGCGATTAAAGAATTGCTACAATTCTCGAATTGGGCAAGTGAAACACTCGTACTGAAACAAAAAGAGTGGTTTCAATGCGCCATTGAGTGCACAATGGCAGGCCCTGCCCCCGTCGCCGTCGACCACTCGAACCGTTGTCAACAGCGCTATAATATTTTACAGATATTTCTAAAATAATATTATAATCTACCGTACAATTTCTATTAATTAAAATCGTAAATCGTTTATTAATTCATTGTTTTATTATAATGTGTAGTGATCGCGAAAACCTAAGAAATTATCATGTACTTAGGTGTACATTTTAGAATAGCAAAGCAGTTTCAGATGTCAAAATTATGTACACGTTTTATTGTAATTTTTTAAAATACTCTTCTCACTAAATAATTACTGGTTTCCTTTTTTTATTTACATGTCTCGTGGTCATGAACGCCCGGTGCATGGCGCAGTGCACGTTATTCATACAGGTATAATGGTTTCATGCAAACGGAAACAAACATTATTATAATTATTTATTTTACGATTAAGTATAAAATAGATTGATAAAATTTATAATTTCTTCGCTACGAAGTATTTTTGTGGCCTAATTAGTTACCTGCTTATATATTACGGGTTCTTATTTATGTAACCTTACATCAAAATATAGTATATTTTGACTACTACATTTACAGAAAATCGTAATAAGCCTGCTCCCTAAAAATCCTTACACCACAGACTGGCAAACATTGCTCTAGAGTTCAAACTTAGGATCTATTTTTGTTGACAACCAACTTGAGACTACTAATATTGTGTGTGGTAGAAAAACTAGGCTGGAATTTTATTTAACTCTTTTGAATATTAGTATCTTGCATCTCGTTTAGTTAGTCTAATAGTTATTAAAACAATTATATCGCCACAGCATTAGATTTGTTGTGAAATTCCTGAAAAAATGCACTTGTATTTGGCGTGAGTCAACGCCAGCTGGTGTGCGGCGCGTAAACACCATTGTAGTCGGTATCGGTGCACGCGCAGCATTCCCCGCCCCCCGCGCGCCCTCGCCCCTGGACACTGGCCAGCACTAGCGATGCCGGGAACTGTACTGACATGCCGCCCATCCCTCGGACTATACGAGCATAGCTTAGCGCCGTGCTAAGATGCTTGCTAGTTAGCAAGGTTGCCAGCGGGCTCATGGCTAGCGAGAATTGGTAGATCTACGAGCTAAAGCTGCATATGCCGTGGCCACTCCTTGGATGGGCAACCATTTCATTGCACATCGAGACCTCTCCGCACCTCGGAGAGCACGTTAAGCTGGAGAGCCAGAAGATCGAAAGTATAACAACTAGTCTGACCCTAGGGTGTCGGTATTACCCAGTAGCTAGGTTGCGGGGGTCTGATGGCAGTCGCTCCGTGTACAATACTGCATTGATGTTCAGCCGCGTCTAGTTAGACTGATGGAAGCAGAGTCTAACATAGTTGGGAAAAGGCTCAGAAGAATAAGGTTGTGGCAGGTTGAGTCGAATGATGGTTGGATGAATTAATAAATAAATATATCTTTGGGACATTTTTACACAGCACCATCTAGTCCCAAACTAAGCAGAGCTTGTGGTATGGGTACTAGACAATGGATATAATACGTATATACTTTTTTTTTGTAAATACATACTTATAATACATAAGCAACACACCCAGCCCAACACAAACACTTATGTTCATCACACAAATATTTGTGTCCTGTGGGAATCGAACCCACGACCTCGTTATCAGCAGTCCGACACTCGAACCACTAGACCACAGAAGTCAAAGAGTTGTCATAGTATGTAGGAGCAGATCTGTCCCGACAAACGGCACCCATTCAATTCGGTGGACACTGACGGTTGGGCTGGTCCACAAATTCAAAGTCGCTCAGCGAGCTATGCTTGGAGTTTCTTTGAAGGATAAAATCCGTAACGAGATTATCCGGAGAAGAACCGGAGTGACCGACATAGCTTGTAGGATCAGTAAGCTGAAGTGGCAGTGGGCTAGCCATGTCTGTCGAAGGACCGATGGCCGCTGGAGCAGACGAGTCCTTCAGTGGAGACCGCGTATCGGCAAACGCAGCGTAGGGCGCCCCCCTGCCAGGTGGACCGACGACCTAAAGAACGTGGCTGGGGGGGACTGGATGCGGAAGGCAGAGGACCGGGCGTTGTGGCGCAACTTGGGAGAGGCCTATGTCCAGCAGTGGACTGCGATAGGCTGAGTTGATTGAGGTTATTCGAGGGGATCTATTGCTAGGGTTGGTATCTAATTACAATATCACACATTAATCTTCATATTCGTGTCGATGGTACAATGTTCAGTACTACTGGCCCAGAAATTGGCCACTTCCATTATTGCGTTGTCACCGAACGTATTGGGCTCCTCTACTGGCATATTTCACTGAACTATCAACCGGGAAAGTATCACAACTTCTAATAAATGTGATACTGCATCGTGTCTACCTGTGGTGGCGATAGGTTTCCAAACCGAAACACAGGGATGACATCTGTGCTAAAACAAACAAACAAGAATGTGGCATCGTAGCCATGCACCATAACACTATGAGGAAACTGTGCATGCAACATGTCATTGTGGAATAAGCATATAGTGCATGCAAGTTTTCCTCATGAGCGCCTTCAGTTCTAAGCAATTCCAAGTGATATTCTGTAATACAATATTTATACAAATTTTCATTTTGAATTAGGCCTCTCGCCATAATTTTCGCTTATAATTTGATGAAAATGAAATTTCGTTTATAGGAAATAATATAACGGTATTCGATAAAACAAGCTATAATAAATGCTTAGAAGCCATAGTAGTGTCTTATTATAATGAAAGGGCTTGGTAATCCCCGGGTATTACCGGGCGAAAGTTGTGCCTTGCAAAAGACTTCAACGCGCGCTTTTCATGCGTCCGATTCTCAGTGGTGACTGTTGCGTACGAATGATGTTTAAGCCGCAGCTGATACCGGACTGCTGGTACTTTTATTAGTTAATGTTCATATACATCATTATGAGGATGTATCCCATAGTGGACATGAAGAAGGTGGTCTTATTACCCACTTTATTTCGCTGGAAATACGGCTCTACTGGCGAAGATACCAGATACCTTGAGATTCTTTTTCGTTTTAAGCTGGAACTGAATCTTAAGTTCTGTGGCCAGTGCACCTCATAATCATTTTGCTCTTGTGCCAAAGAAGCATACCTACCAGAAGGCTTCATTTAAGGCTCTATCTTTACAAACAATATACTTAGTTCTTAAATGAGTTTTGATATTGTATATGAATGAGCACTGACAACTGATTACGTGATGATGTTAGCGGTACCGCGTGCTCGTATAACCTAGTTGTCGGCTTTGTTTACATGCGGCGTGCGACACGTGCACTCTTATGTACACACGACATGCGCGGCGAGCGCGGGCGCCGACAGTAATCAGTTATCGGCGGCGAGAGTGATCGCGCATCGCGGCCATTATGTCACCGCAATTAAAAACTGTGTGTTGCGTTGCGTGCTCGGAAGTGGCGCGGCGCGGGGTGGGGGTGCGCGGCGCGGTGGGGTGGGGTCGGTGGCGGGGCGGGGGGCGGCGGCGCGGCGCGGCGCGGCGCCTCGCTCGCCAGTAGCGCGCCGCACGCCGCCGCGCACGCACGCCGCGTCTCGCGCCTCCGCGATGAGTGATCACTGAGCGAGCGCGTCCTGCACGCCTCGACTCGACCCCATGGAGTACCAGCACCAACCCATCCAGCCGCTGGGCCCGCCCGCGCCGCCGCCCCAGCTGCTGCCCCCGGCGCCGCCGCCGCCGCTGCCCTCGCTGCCGCAGCTGCAGCACGGCCACGCTCAGGACGACGACCGCTGGAACCAGTACCACATCTGGAGACAACACGTCTTCGTCAACGGTCAGTGGCACCCCGTAGCGCCGACGCTGGGACAGCAGGAAGCGCGCGCGCACTTTCTCCGGCGCGGCACTCGCCGGCTCGGGCTCGTGCCTGATGCTGGCGCAGCCCGCGGGCGCCGCCGCCACAGAGCCGTGAAAAAAGAGAAAGTGCGCGTGCGTCGATAACCACCGAACTTTTCGGTCGATCGAGAGTTCTTTGTTTCGGCAACGGGGCCTTTCACCCGCCGCTGGTCCGCTGGTCTCGGCTGCTTGGTACTTCCGTGCTGGTCACAATGACATGCGTAGCTTTTGTTTGTACTCGCGGGTCACCGTCTCCTGATAATGTCAAAGCGATAACACGAGGGAATCGAAGCACCAAGGCCTCGTCACGCGTCACCCAGACTTCGAAACACATTTTTGTCATTGAATTGTATTTTTTCTGCGTCCTGAATCTGGTCCGGGGAGTGTTCCAGGCAGCGCGGTGCGCACATGTCACGGCTTGTATCTGTTGTTCGCTATCTGCTCGGGCACGTGTATTTGTATCGCATTTTGCGAGCGGGACGCTGATCCGTATCTTTATACGACCATGGCTGTCCGTGTTACTCAGTGTCGCCGACGCGTCTCGTACAGTTATATTCGATATATTACCTAAACCTCTTAATGTCTGTCCAACTATTCGTGGCGGAAGACACTGCGACCTTAAGCCTGATTAGTTCGGAAGGCAGGAAGCCATAGCACTGTTCGGCCCACACTCGCTGACCGGAATCCTTCGCTAATGGTATTACGATATAATCGCACTGGAATTACACAGAACCCTTAAAATTCATGAAATAATATCCCCTGCTTCACTTGATCAGGAAGTGTTGTTTTCCAAAACCAGTAATTGCTGCTGCAGCGAACACAATAATCGCTAGGAAGACAATACGTTGTTGCACGACATATTTTCTGCTTAAGTTGTACCTAAGATTGAGCACTGCATCTTTTTAAAAAAGGTGATTAAATTAAATTGCTGAAACCAGGATGACGTGACTAGGTTTCCAATAGGAAGACGTGACGAAAAAATACGCAAAGTGGAACCTGATTGGACACCATAGAAATACAGAACTAATGTCCATTGACCTCATTTTGACTCGTTTTCGACACAATTCTAAAGTGCATGTGAAAAGAAATGGTTCAGAAAACTTTAAATATATAACACTTTCTTAACAATAACATAATATTAAAAAAAAACAATTCGCATGAGGTGTAGAAGTATGCAATCTTAGAAGCGTTCCTGTTTACTCGTAATTAATGCTAATACTTAGGAACTGCGCTCAAATATAAACCAAACATAACTTAATTACAGTGACGTTCACGCGGATGCTTCAACTTGTGCACAAACAACGATACAGTCTTAAAGAGCTAGTTCATGTCTTTTTCATTTCAGTTGTTACTTAGTTTTTGATACTTTGCTCATAAAATTAAAAATAATTTATAAAGCATTTGATAGTATTACAATTTTAATGCCAAACAATTTTTTTACCGATAACAGCTTACGAGTATGTACTTGTAAGCTGTGTGTTATCGGTAATTTTTTTGCATAATGCACACAGTCATATGTTTTGGATGCCATACATCTTTTCAAATGTTCGCATTTCGTCGAAGTTCAAACAACTCGTTATAAGAGCCGAGCGACGCTAACAGAGTAGTATCGTGGCAACCTTCTTAAGGTTTTATCACTATATCCTCGCAAAGCGTTCTGTAACAATGGCTTCAAAGTTAAATGGAAAAAAAATATATACGATCATGCATGGGGAAGACGCAGAAAATCAATTAGGTCATCTACATATTAGGGTTTCTGGATGACTTGTAGTCTTAAATTGATTACGGAAAAGGATTCAGCGCAAATCTGGGAATCATTGGCGCCAACAAACGGCACCAAACAGTTACCGATCCCAATCTGTAGATACTGATCCCGATGCTACCAAAACAGCGTAGGACAATTATCGCAGCGATTGTGATTTGTTATGATTTGACACGGTTGTTTGAAAACAATTTGATGCATTTCTTCATTTAAGAAGTTGATTTCTACATTTGACTTTGTATCCTTAAATGGACTTTTCCAATAATCGTCATCTTTTTCTGTCTGTATGAAATGGTTTCAGTTCGAATTGAGCTTGATGCGGTCGAGGATTATACCTTACATAGAGCTGCCTTTGACCACTGTTTTGCAATTAGTGAGAGCGCTGGACTTCTCCGATTTGTAAGCCGAGACATACATGTCTTTGTACAATAGTTTCATTACTTCTACAATGGGGTTTGCATAGTTTGGTGAGAGTTCGGCCGCAGCAGCCCGCAGATCAGCGGCGTTACGACATTGTTTGGCCTCATCCGGCACTGAAACAGACGCTGCGTGCTCTTGACATTGTGTTGACATAACACGGCTCGTGCCGTTGCGTCACGTGTTTGTGTGACAACACCGCGCTGTGCCCTACTCGCCTCCCAAATACCCAAAGCGCGTCAAACGAAGGGCGCCAGCGACACCGTCCCTCATATTAGGAGATGTAAAGGGGGTACAGTGGTTACTTCTTGATATTCGGCTTATTGTAATCCAATGTAGAGCAGTTCCTGTATTTATTATCAATAATAATAATCGTTACTGTTCAAAAATTATGAGCTGTAGTCATGTAATGTCAGTTTTAGTAAATGTAACAGAGTTCTTGCCTCTGTTGCAGGCCGTTCCACGTGACTCACATAATCGTGTATATCATACAAAGAAACTGAGTTAGAAACAACAGTTACTTTAAATGACGATCAGTTTGGTTAGAACAACAGGGTCTGCTCCTTTATGCTGTGTGCTCAACTAGATTTCGGGAGCGGTTCTCATCTTGGGTACACCTAGATTAATAAAGAAAAATAAAAAAAATGCTTTGATAGGTATTCCGTTCCGTTATCCAGGATAAACATCATTCGAAATAAATTTGTGATATGTAAAAAATACTTAAGTAGTTAGTAGCTCGATTTAAACTGAGTTAAGGCAGAATTTGCGCGCAAAAAAACATCTATGAATAATAAATCTCTTTACGAGTGACCATGAAGTTTGAATTCATGTTTCTAAGGAGTATTGGCATACTATTTCTAAAATTTATAAATTATAGTCGTATCACTTGCGTAATTACAGTTTATGAATAAAAGGTCCGGAAGCATACCAGCTGGTCAGCAGTGTTCGCCCGCCAGTGCAACCTGTGCATTACTGACATGCACTCACTTTTGCAACGGCTCTGTCTGTGAGTGCCGACAGCACAGTTGACCATAAATAATAATTTGCGTTCAACTGTCTTCCCTAAGGCCGCAGAATCCGAGGGTAGATAAAATATCAGTTCAGTGTAACTCAGTGGAGCTTCGGTTGTCTCCAAGGAGGCAGCGAGCGAGGGGCGCGGGGGCTGTGAACAGGTCGCGTCATCGCTCCTCGTATCTTTTTGATCAATTCGAGCGTGGCCGCGCGCACTTTCACTCCGAATATTTGGGAAAAAGTGGCGACCTTTTCGCGACTTTCTCCTTGCCCCGCGCCTTGCCCCCCGCGCGCGCCGCGACCCCTCGCGCCCCCTTCTATCACCCAGCACGTGCTCTCTTCCGCATGCGCGTGGGCACCGACCACTTTTACTTTTAAAACTTAACAATGTTCTCCTAAGTGGTAGAGATCGTGTTAGAGATTTCGTACACCGTCTCATATTTTTTAGATAGAGACTACATGCAATTACTTTGAGAAATTGTTTGGTAAACTTAACAATGGGCATTTTTATGTTTGATATTATACTTTCTGATACCTACTTTGGGAAAACGTAGTTCTTCAGTTTTTTTGTTACTTTTCCTTCGGACGGACGTGGTTAATATTTTTGTCAGGACGGATCGAAGTTGAATTGAAATACATATTATTTGAGGGTGTCTAATTGAGCTTAAAAGATGCGTATCAGCATGCAGATGATGATGACCTGCATAGAAGACCTATATACACATACAAGGTGAAATTAAATCTGAAGTGTTTTACCGTTCGATTTTATCTTTTTAGATGTGAATAAGCGTTTATGCTGCCTAAGTATAATATGAATGATCCGGTAATCATGTGTCCTATATTATAGGGCAGTAAATTATATACCGTAATCGACCTCGTTAGAATGGGTCAAGTCGATGTGTCGGAACGTACGAGTATGTGGCGAGATAATAATGCGACTTACAGCTGTTGTGGCTGCAAAGTTGTTATTATTTTGATAATAACTGAAGGCACGCAAACGAATGTGTAAGTTGCTAATTTGTCACCTGTTGCGTAACTGGTAAACACGAGTGTGTCGGAGCGGAGCGGGGAGAGGGGAGCGGTGCGCGCGCGCAGGCTCCACGGCGAGAGTAAAAGTAATCTTCCGGAGTGTTTCCGCATCGCCCGCCTCCTCCCGCCCCGCTGCCTCGCCCCGCGCTCGCCCTCGCCCGACACCTTCCGACTTTTACTTTTCTGTAGCCGCACACACACATGCGCGCGCGCACCGACACGTTCCACTGATCGATCGCCTCCATGTCCTCCCTTTATTGTTGTGTCACTAACTGTTTTGGTCACTTTCTACAAGGCACTGACGCAGCTAGCTAACTGAATAATACATTGTACTTCTTCGCGTGTTTCGCATGTCCCAATTTCTTTGTTTAGCACATGATATTGTGGTGAAGTTAGTATATATTTTAGAAGGTGCTCTGTTTATATTCAAAATAAATTACTTATTTTGTGCTTACCGATAGTATGAGGTACCTATTTATTAGGTATTATGAAATTATGAAAAAATGTACAGACGAACGGACGAACAGACGGTGGCGTAAACTAAGTATGGCACCCATTATGTGCGTGTAAAAAGGGCTAATAAAATGTGTATGAACCAAATGTACTCTTAAGTAGTAGGTATTTTCAGTGTTGTAGATACGATAATAGCACCTTACAAAGTTACCAAAACAACAATATTTTTTATATCAATCTTCCTCAAAAAGTCATAAAAAACTGAGACCATAAAAGGATTTCCGTAACATATTAAGTCTTGGTTTGAATAAGCTTAAGAATGTATTCAAACTTGTTCATGTATAGTAACAAAGCAACCTTGCAAGAGAACGATCCCTGGCCTAAAGATGCGTGTGTAAACACGATGGCGTTCAGTTGAGCCAGCCAGCCAGCACGGCATCCGCTCGGCGAGGGGCGGTGCTCGCGGTCGCGGGCCCTCCACTCGAGACCAGCTGGATTGTATTGTTTAAAGCAGTGAACTCAAGTTCACAGCCATATACACTGCAGGCATTTGTCACAATGTAAACCCTTCTTAAAATTTCCTTCGCAGCTCGCAGGCTTAGATCGTAAGCTGTGAAACGCTCAAAAATCCTTTAATACTCGACTTACTTAGAGAAAGTAAAATAACACACTAATATAAAACACTAATATTCACAAATCTGGGTCGATCACAGCTGACCACATCAAGATGTATAAAGGCGAAGCTAGAAATGTAGCAGTTAAATTTTGTATTGTACTGTAAACTAGTGCAAGTATGAGGCTGTAAGTCAATGTAACACTAACGAGATAGGTTTGTAGTTCATAGTACACGCCGCTGGCTCCTCACCTGCTAGCTCACTCGCCTGCTACGATGGGACGGCAATCAGCTGACGCTTGTACTTCTTCCACTGCCACGTCGGTTCGGGAACTGTGCGCGTCATCAATCAAAACAATCACTATTACGACAATGACGGCGGCGCGTCATAATTACGACGATGATGTTACCGACTGCATTGCATCTTGCAGCGAGCACAAAGCGTCATTTTAAAATTTGAAATTACGACTTTCTCATTCACTTTCGCTCAATTCACACGTTTACGAAAATGATCGCGCGTCGCCGCCGGAAAACGTTGGCTTTCTCCGTTGCGCAAGAGCAGCAGCCACTTCCCGTTCGACGGCACCCCGCCGCCTCGCCGCGCGCGGCCCCCGCACGCCCCGCTCGCACCCCGCGACCCCCTCGCTCGCCACTCACGGCACTCCTCACCTATTTTCCGAGTAGGAAATGAGCTTGTTGCGCAACAGCAGCT
Source organism: Asteroscopus sphinx (assembly GCA_949699075.1). NCBI lineage: Eukaryota > Metazoa > Arthropoda > Insecta > Lepidoptera > Noctuidae > Asteroscopus > Asteroscopus sphinx. Next base: position 226,442 of record OX453002.1, on the reverse strand, counting down.
TTCCACCGGCGCCGGCGCAGCATTCCGATCGCGACGCTGCCTCGTGACGTCACATGCGATACATCCTGGTAGGCACCACCACGGCGTGCTGTGTACTCAGCAGCTGCACAGCTCGCCTCGTCGGGAGCCCTCACCAATAAATCTCTGGACAATATTAACAAAGCCTCTTCCTGCTCAAATTACTAGAGGTATATTATATTAGCAATGGCATGGAGAGTAGGTAATTCGGAGGCGCGTCACTTTCTACCGACCGTATCGGAAGAAAGTGAGAGTGCGAGCGTCAACGACTCTCCGCCGGCGCGGGCGCACCGAGCAAGAAACTAGCCGAATCGCACACTTTCTCTGATAGGTCAAACGTGCCAAATTCGGTAAACTGTACATGAACTGTACATGATAATAAAGTTACAAACATAGTAACGTTATTCTTTAGTTTGGTACCAGGTGGACTTTAATCCAGTAGTAAAGCAGTTTATAGTGCATTTAGAGTATTGTAGTGATCGGAACAGTTCATGCTGCATTCAGAGTATTGTAGTGATCGGAACAGTTCGGCGTCACTTTCTCCAGCTCGTTGAAAGTGAGCGCACTCGCCGCGCGCTGTACTAGTTTTGCACTTTGCCTTGCACTTTTATTCTGTTAAAATTTCCAACATACGTAAACTAGACAGCTGCAGGATGTACTGTATGAAATGTAGATCTTTGTAGATTCCTAAACTGTCACATAACGCATAAAGCGTAGAAACTCCAATTCTAGGATCTTGTATCTTAGTAATCATTATTATAAGTAAATGGTACGACAGCCTCACTGTTGCTGAGTTGTTGGCTCTCACAGTGCAATGAGCCTGCGGTCGCATGCGCAGCATCTGCGTCACTTCCGAACACTGTTATTGCTGATCTTAAAGTGGTTACTCGTACGAATCATCGACGTTTATTTGTAGAAAGTTCTCGGAGTCAAACCGATTATTTTCGGTTCATTCGGCAAACTTCGTCGTTTTATGTTTACGTTTTCTCTTTTTGTCTGCAACCGACGAATTTGTAAGTTTTTAAGCTAGATTTTTCTTTCGTTCTGGTATCGGATGTTCAGACAAATGGAATTCTATGGCTGACTCTGTAGATAAATAATCAACAAGTTATAGTTTACTAGACTTTTCCCGTGGCTTTGCTCGCGTACTGAAATATGGTCTACGTTGCTTCTGGATAAAGTAGCTTTCTAATGGCGAAAGAACGATTAAAATCGGTTTAGTAGTTTCAAAGTTAATGGATTGCAAAGAAACAAATAATTCCTCTTTATAATATTAAGTATGGATAGAGAGAAACGGTAATGAATCGTACAAACAACTAGCTTGTTGCCGGCGCTTCGGGAGCTGCAAGCGAGAGATTAGAAGAGTACCTATTAACTGCATCAGAATACATCGACACCTCTTGAAACACTTACCTACATTGTGTCAACTATATTACAACTTCGTACCGCTTAGGCAATTCGAAAAATGTACTGTAAAAAGCAACATACAAAGCAGAAACAGTGATTATTATGCGATGCTTGCAAACGACTGTGAAGGTAGAATAATGTGATACAAAACATTAGACATGAGTTGGTCAGGTGCATCAGTAGTGCTTGGCAGAGCATCGATTGTATAACAGTGTTGTGTGTGTGGGGCGGGAGGCGGGGGGGTGCGTGCGCGCGCGCTCGGCGCGAGGAAAGCGTGGCGCGCACGTAACCCGCCACTGGGTTAGTTCCCGCTTCCTGACAGCTTTTTATGAAGGAAACAGAGCGCGCCATTCCCACGACCACTGCGACATTCCATGAGACGCGCGCCGAACAAGAAGCTGGCTTATGTCGGCTGTCGACGCTACTGCTTTTTATTGATACACTGTGCGAACGCAAGTACTTATCGTTTTGTTTCTACTATTATGTCAAGAAGTAATCAGCTCTTGCTATTCACAGACCATTTCGTAAGCGTAAGCCACAAGATTCTTTGATGTCCTCCGATATTTAAAGGGGTGTACGCACGGCTACTACACTACGGAAAGCCTATACAATGCGAGGTCAGCTTATTTATTTATAATTAGGAAAACCAACAGCTATATAAAAATTAATAAACAGCTAGCATAGGTTACATTAAGCCAATTACAAGTTTCCATTGATAGTAATAGGATAAATTAACACTGATTTTAACGATCACTGGCAAGCACAAAAACTCCAATTGATTAGAGTTGAAAAATATTACATGAAATATTTGAATATTCCTTATTCAGTCATTCTAAAGAAGTCAAGGTTTAGCACATTGCGTACCATAGAGCTTTTGGAAGTAAATGGGAATAATGGGAATATGGATGGTATACTGGAATTGTATAGCTTGATGTGTAGTATTATTGTAACGACAGTTAAAGTACACTTTTGCAATAATTCCTTCCGAAGTCTCCTCATTAATTATGCGTTTTGCAGCGACCAGTTGATTTGATAAGAAATGAAACTTTGGTGGCTGTGTAGTTTTCTGAAACACTCTCCATCTAGATTTTTATAGTTATCGGCGACATATTACATACAAGTACGAGTTTGTATGATGATTAGGTACGAGTATACTTGTCAATTGCGCAATTGTTATTCCTGCTTCTTCCCATATTTATCACATAAAACAAATAAAATCCTTTTGGTTACCAAAACTAAAAACAAAAATACAATCGTGTGTACCCAACCAAGCACGAACCTGTAGCCAGAGGCATTAGAAAATATAATAACACCTCTGCGTAATTAAATATGTAGGTATGGTTATATACATGTATAATAACGTCGTGATGTGATGTGATGCCTCGTCGCCTGCATGTGCCGCTCGCCTTGAGAGGCCGCGCAGCCTCTGCGATACATCTGCCTCAAATACACGTGTGATTGATGCCATGACTCGCTCATCGGACCACCGTCGGACTCCCAAAATTACAATAGTTTTTAGGCTTTCAAATTAAAAATTCTATGTGATATGATGACCTGAAATTTAAATTCGGCGTGAAAAATTGTTAAAGATGATGTTTACGTCTGAGTGCAATGCCTATTTCGTCGGGGTCACGGGCTCATGGTTATGTTGTGGCGACGCTTGCTGCTGGTCCCAGAGCGAGGATGCTCCGCAGTCGCGCCGACATGCTGGCGGAGCTCGAGCGTGGTCACGTGGCGGGGCACGCGCGCCCCCCGGCCCCGCCCCCGGCCCCTGCGACGCCTCCTCGCGTGATTTACAACGTGAGCACCCTCCGGCCTTCACCGCCAGATCAGCTTCTACAAATATATCCTCCTTATGTTCACGTGTGACTCCCGATCTCAACGCGTTATTAAAAGAAAAAAAAAACAACGGAATTAAGGCTTCTCGATCTTGAAACTAAGTTAAAGGCTACACTGAACGTTCGAGAAACCATTGAATTTGATTACAAACTTTGCACCGAAGTTATTGACACACATTCTGTGAACTAAAAACAAACTCCAACATTTATAGGGCAACATAACTCTCGTCTACCGTAAAACGTTTATGTTGGAAGCAGTACAAATGTGACTTTGAAAATACTTTCATGCCAACTGTAGCGGCGATTGAACACATAATATTTAGATGACAAATAAATAAATAAAATAAATAAATATTCTAATATTCTAAATATGATTGCTGTTGTGCACTAAACATATGCAAAACTGATTGAAAAAAATGTCGTTCTTGAGTCGTACGACCAGTGGAAGATGCGATATTTTGAAGCTACGGCTCGCGCTGGTAGCTTTAACAGCGTCGAAATAGTTTACCGAGCGGGTGAGGGGTTCGTTGCCATGCAACCGGAGGCCTACGAGATATGCTCGTCGCTAGCTTTGCGTCCCAGTGGCGCGATTCTTTGTCCCGCGGCTGCCAGAGCGGACATCGACCGCGCCTCATGACTCCTTTCGGTACCCACAGTGTTCTAGACCTGCGCGGCCCATGGGACCGTACCGACCACCGTTTACGAATATTTACATTTTTCAATGTGTCTTTTTGTTTTGTGTTTATCTTATAGACATTTGTATGTTGTTTGTGTTTACTGCCCGCGTTTTAATGTCTATATTTTATTGTTTTAATCGCTATATTTTATTGTTGGCCTCGCGAGTCTGTGATATTTGCATATTAGTATAAGAACGCTGAGCGATTGTGTGTTGTCGCGCGCGATCTCCTAGCTGAGTACTGCCCGGGCCGGCTGTGCGGTGTCCGGCGCCGGCACCGCACACCGCACACCGCCCGCGCGGTCGCCGGGCTGACGGCCTGTCATCATTGTTGCAGGCAAGTCGGTGAACAGTAAGGACCCGCTCGAGGACAAGAAGGATGACAGTGACCTGTGGGAGGCGCAGGCCGCCTTCCTCGGGCCCACGCTGTGGGACAAGACGCTGCCCTATGACCCTGATCTCAAGGTACAAGAAGTCAGTACTCGCTACTTTATTACCTGCTGCGTGTTGCGTGTCGTGTGCGTCTTTGATCGGCTTCCTAACCGCGCCGCTGCCGCGCTGTCCGCACTAGGTAATAGAGTCGCTAGCTTACCCTCGAAGCCCTCCACACCTTCTGTCCAGTACCTTGCTTCCGCCTCAGTGTCGTCTCCGATCGATCATATTTTGTATAAGTAGTCCATATGCAAACGATGAGTTAAGTGATGACAAGCCAAGCGAATATGCTCAGCGCGAATGTGATGTCCCTGCGTGTGTGGACGGCGCACGGTGCGCGCGGAGCGCACGGCCTGACGCGGAGTTCTGTTGCAGTACGCGGACCTGGACGAGTTCCTGTCGGAGAATGGCATGTCGGGCGAGGGGCTCGGCGGCGCGCACCTCGGCGGCGCGGCCTTCGCGCCCGCGCTGGGGCTGGCGGCGCCCGTCACCAAGCGCGAGCGCTCGCCCTCGCCCTCCGACTGCATGAGCCCCGACACCATCAACCCCCCGCTCTCGCCCGCCGACTCCAGTACGTAGCCCAAACACTATTTATCTACAAACACATAATGAGTAGGCTTACCCAAATCTGACTAGGTATTACCACCCAAGAGATTACATAAATACCATACCATCGACACGAAGAAGAAGAAGACCACCACTAACCCCCAGTTTCCGAAAGGCTGATCAACGCAAAAAATAACTAATCAACTGTCAAATCTCAGGTCAAGCGATGTGATTGGTTGTTAACATTTTTGCCGGCCAATCACAGGAGCTGACATTAGATTTGACAATAGATCAAATTGATCAGCCTTTCAGAAACTGGGGGTTAGTGTAATAATGCCAAACGATGGCAACATTAGTTATAATAATATGCTGAAAATAGTCTCGCTTCAATTACCTTGTTTAGTTTATTACTTTTACTCTTCAGGCCTAAGATTTGACTCCAACAAATAAAATATAACTAATGAAAAAAAAAAAAGTTGTGTTAAAATGCCCCAAATATTTGTTTTTATTTATGTTTTATTGTTATTTGAAGCTTTGAACTTTTTTATTATTATTAAAGTAACACCTAGTCGAGTATATTTCAACTTAAAAACCTAATAAGAGATCTCAAAATCTCCTATTCTTGAACACGATAGAGACAATCTAGATAACTATTGTTTGAATAATTCAAAAAATGTTATCCAACCACATCTAAATTCTTTCAACCAAATTCAGAATATTATTATATACCCTCAAATGAATATAATTAAATTTTGAATTAATTTTGGTACTTCGAGCATTTATTAATTAGCAGAGAAATTAATAGCGCACTTAAATAATTCCAGCGTTCTCGATGGCCTCATCGGGACGTGACTTCGATCCCCGGACGCGCGCCTTCTCCGACGAGGAGCTGAAGCCGCAGCCGATGATCAAGAAGTCCCGGAAACAGGTAAATGATGTTAGTGCGCTGATCATTCCTAGCGGCATGCTGCGGTCCGCCTGCGGGTGTGGCGCCTCACACGAGCACGCACACTAATATAGACACAACCAGACAAACACACAACGCACGCACTTATGACACCTGTTACTTACTGCTTCAATAACATTTCAGCGGTGACAATGCTCGGCGGGCGAATCCCGCGCCGCCCTCGGCCCACTGATCTAATTACTACAACAATGGATAGGTGTGCATATTACATGCTAGTTGTTGGCACTAACTAAAATATAGTTGCAATAATGTTGAAAACTTGACTCTTATACAAAAGAAATTCAGTCAATGCTCTTTGATTCGTTCAAAAGATAGGTTCATGATGTAGATTAATTTCACAACCTACAAATGAAGATGACTAATGAGATCCTGTCACAAATAATATTCAAATCACACTATACATATGCATATTTTTATACCATTACAATTTATTTTATTTTATTTTTTGCAATTTTCATGTACCTACCATTTCTATGATCCAATGTTGATTGTATTAAAGGTTTTTTTTTTTTTAATTTATTGGTTTAAAATTTTAAGATAAGTCTCCATAAGATCAATAGTAAAAATTTGACATCGAAACAACAATTAATAAAGTATTCACAATTTGTTAACAGTAGTCTTCATCAATGTAAATAACTTGTAAACCAATAATAATATGCAAATCATTAGCGTTGTTTAGATATAATTTTTATCACGATCAGTAAAATAATTATCAGATTTATACACGATAGTGTAAAATCATTTGTATTACTCAATTTTAAATGAAATCAACCCTTATCCAATCAAATCTTCATGTGAAATTTTAACCGTGCCATTGGCTACGTTTTCAAAATCACTCGGGTGCATTCGTTCCAGGGTTAAATTTCTGGTTCGGTGGAAATGTTACAGTCAGGACCCTCTTAGGACTATTTAAAAATATATGATTTCGGTCCGGAAAATTACAATGGGCTCGCCCCCGTTTGTGTATACCCTCACGTGGGATCGAAGATGTCCACCCCAGCCTTGATGCGGACATCATGGGCTGGATTATTTCTAACTCTGCGGAGACTTTTGTTATCCGAAGAGTTTCATAGCAGTATCATGCAGTATGTATAAATAGGGATATGCAGTCCTTTCCCGAGTGCAGAGCCTGCTCCTTGACGTCAGCGGTTCCACCGCACCGGGCGTGTGTCCGTCGTGCACATGATCAGACTACGTACTTGTATATCGATAGATCCAACGTATACTAACTAATACAAACACTTATCTTCACGGGAGAGGAGTTAAAGAGTCTCTAAATATACTATTTTCATACTAAATTCTGATGACTCCTTCAAAAGCGAGTGAAATCATTTTTTTTTAATGTTGCCATCTTAAGTGTTAAATCTCATCTATTATAAACGCCTCTATTCTGTTACTGGTGTGTGTTTGCAGTCGCGTCAGTGTGCGTAGGTGCCGTCGTCCTGTCCAGTCCCATTTCCCAACATCTCAGGAGAGGTCGGCCTCATTGAAGTATATGTGGGAGGAATTGGTGAATTACGTACCTATATAGACCTTGCTCGTGAGATACGGAACTGATTTAAATCTTCTGTAAATAAATACAATATTTTCTGTATATATTTTATTACAACATTAAATTTGCTCGTCTCGTTGCTTGTTGATATTTTAATATTGATGTAGATGTTACCTTTTTACAGGCCCGCTCTTAATTACAGAGCTGTAGACTGCGTTTTTATTGCATTAAATTAGAAGTTTGAAGCAGTTCCTGAGACATAAATCTTGACAGACTAACAGACAAACGCACAGTTAGACAAAAAAGTGAACCTGGGGGTGTACTCGCAAAAACGACGACGTAATCGTAACGACACGAATGCTCCGAATATATCGGTCGTAGCCTACGCTAATAAATGTTCGGATTGTTTGTAATTTTTCCAATTTACAGACAAATATTGTAAGTCGTAGACAATGTTCCGAGTGAATGAATCAAAAACAAGGTGTTTGACGGTTTAAAAAACAGAAATACTATCAATAACATTTACAACATAAGAATAGGATTACGATCGAAAATTGTCTATTAGTATCGTTTGTTGCTTCATATAGACGATCAAATCGACGATATGTAGAGTAGGTATCGACACGACAAATTTCACGATATATCGAATATCTATTTTCCGAGTAGACCCCCTGTACTGGTTCTGTATTTTCATTGGGAGGTCTGATTGTATGAAAGCCAAAAACCTACTCGTACTAGGTATTTATAAAAAAAAAACATGGGCCTCTTGAAATTCAAAATAAAAGGTATATAATACGTCACACCTATTCGTAACGAACATCAATTACAAATCTTGACTGATAAACAATCAACCGAACACACACACGCACGCACACACAAATACTACTACAAAAATCACTGTACTAACTGTGGTGGAGTCGCTCGCACTAACACACACACACAGCCTCGTAACGCGTCACGTCACAGACTAACCGCGGCGGAGTCGCACGCGCACTCTGCGCTTATCTTAACTAACTTCTTCACTTGATTTGGGACTTATTTTACTATTCGCACTAATTGTCTATAATTTGGTAATGGAAGTTATGTGGATGGGTATAGGCAACTGCGTAGTTATTTGAGCCTTGATAATTTTATTTTTAACATTCTCTGTGTATTTGTAATGAAGTCTCTTCACTATTAGAAGCATAACTAAGTAGTTAAGAATACCTTATAACGTGAAGTAGGTATTCCAATAATTGTGGACTTTGAGCGTTGCACTTATGATTGCTCAACAGTCAGGCTGCCAATACCCATCTCACTTGACGATGGGAATTAGACCTCAAATAATAGGGTCACCAACTCAACTTTCGGAGTCACCCAACAGGATTTCACGATTGGTCCTTTTGATGTCTCCAAAGATATTCTGTAAATTATATCAACATTTTATCTTGAATTAATCTTTATTTTGATTTATTGTATCTAAAAATACATTATTTACATACTTACATAATATAACTTAATAAATAAAATAACTTAAAATTACAAACTGTAGAAGAGCATTAAAATATTCCTTTATATCGCTGTAAACTGGCAACGTGCTCAGAAGACGCGGGCCGCATGTTGCGTTGAATTCATTTCTAGCAATGGTTTTGTTGCCGAGTTGGTGACTCTGTTAGTTTGAGCACTCTTGAAATATTTAATATCAGACAATCCCAAATATTGTAAACTTGTTGCGCCATGACTACTCCTTCATATATTCCTACTTGAAACATGCAAAGTTCTATTAAGGTGCAATGTAAAACCACCTACCGACGGCATATTACAAGTAGGTAGCGGTCGCACGGTGTGTGTGGACGAGGCGTGGTCACATGTGCGGCGCACTGCGGCACAGTGAGGCAGTGTGCCGGCGCCTCGTGTTCCGCGGCTTGGTGAAGGGTGGCATGAGTGTGTGGCGGCCGACCTAACCTCGTACCGACGTGGCCGGCAGTTCGTGCCCGATGACCTGAAAGACGACAAGTACTGGGCGCGCCGGCGGAAGAACAACATGGCGGCCAAGCGGTCTCGCGACGCGCGCCGCATGAAGGAGAACCAGATCGCCATGCGGGCAGGGTACCTGGAGAAAGAGGTTAGTGTCATTGTACATACTACCATGTCCTGCATCATGCTCGCAGCTTGCACTTTACATTAACGTGGATAAATTCACCATAAACGATAGCCAATAACATGGTCATCCTCTTCACGTTATGAAACTATCTAAAGAACGCGTTTGATCTGAGATTGAATCTCGTATTCCAGAACGATACTACAGCATTCATCTAGATTCAAAAACGGCTATTTCATACGCTGGGAAACACGATGTCATCGTTCTGGAATTCGGGCGTAACTTTTTTATATCTGGTCCGTACGGGGAAGTCACAAACCACTTACAGTACCAGTGGCGTGCATTGGCCTACTTCACTTGAATTTAATTGTGGTGTAAGTTATTGATTTTTTGATGTAGGAAGATTAATTTCGCATTAATAGGTCTATTTTAAGATAATCATCGTACTCTGAAAGAAAGATAATAACTTACACCACTATTGAATTTGAATGAGGAAGGCAGTAGGTATTGCCTAATTGCCTATATGCAATGCACGCCACTGTACAGTACCGTAATATAGTAAAACAGGTGGCTGCGCAGTAGTCAATTTTGCAACCAAATCAGTAACGCGCATGCGCGGTAATGGCGGCAAGACTGATAGATTGGTCATCTCTGTTTAGATCCGTGCAAGTAGAGTAGACCTTTTATAAGTACTTGTTTATGATCTATTCTATAAGAAATGAATACTTTGGTTTCGATATGACTGACGTCATAATATCCCTCTAATATTACTTCCTGCACAAACATGTGTTTATTGCCTGATTGAGTTTGATAGATTAATAATATCTACGTAAAACAGAACCTTATAAATTTGCGATAGAAAGTATTCATCGTGTTACTAACTACTACCATCCAAACGTTAAAATGATAACAGTACTGTCAATGTCTAAAGAATGTTTCCGATTTTTCCAGAATATGGGCCTGAGGCAAGAAGTGGAACTACTTAAGAAGGAGAATCACATCCTGCGAGAAAAACTCTCGAAGTACGCGGATGTATAGGCGGCCCGCCCCCCCACCACCCGCATAGCACAAACACGCCACACGACATGTAAGTCCCACCATCTGTCAGAATAGAATAGATGAATCAGCAGTGGGTGGGCAAGACTATCGATGACAGTGAGCTATTCCGACAATTCCATTCTCTCTTAGAGAAGCTAACTTTGCGGATGATCGACTCCTACACATTCAAGCATTGAGGCTTCAGTTGCTGCCCTGACATATCGATGCTATTTGCACAAGATATATGCCTTATTATTTTCCGTCCATATCGAATGGTCCTTCGAGCATAGTATACCACTATCACTAGAAACTACAATAAAATTGTGCTAGTAATCGTGTCTATAACGATAACCGGAGCACGCTATGGTCCCTGTGATTGGCACAGTGAATTATTGAAGGACCACGGAAGGCAGATAGGTCGCTGGTTCATATCCGGCTCGAAGGACCGAAAATATGTACAGTCGACTGCATGACAGGAGTAACACTTCAATTCAAAAACCGTTCTTACTGCGTACCAAATAAAGATGCTGCTAATGTCAAAGTATTACCACCGACGTGCGGTCGACCGTACGTATTTTACTGATTGATCATTTTTGATATTAAATTAAACTATAGATTTTCACTTGATACGTGAATTGAGTCTATTCCTTAACTATTGATATGATAGGTGTTGCTATGACGCGGTTGGAAAGTGAACTTAATGAATTATTGTTATACAAAAATGATTGGAAGTTGATACAATATAGTTTTGATGAGAGTGCAATAATTGCATGTGAAGTTGTACCGTGCAGTTACAAATTGTCGGTTGTGCACATGGAGGAAGTAGAAGAGTTCTGTGGTAGTGCTCTACACGTACAGGGAGTGTGAGTGATGTGTGTGTGTGTGTTGCAGGTCGCGGGCGCTCGCCAGGGCGCGCACCCCGGCGCGCCGCCGGTCGGGCGCCGCCCCCGCCCCGCGCCCCGCGCCCCGCGCCGCTCGCTGCTGCTCTCCGCGGACGTTCATTTGCCCCGTGGGGCCGCTCAGTGCCGCGACTCATCGAAAGCTGCGGGATCGCCGCGACCTCTCTCTCCACCAGCTGTCGTCCATGTTGACACGTTAAGAACGATCGTGTAGCTATTCGATGATCTCGTCGCCAATTCTGTAACTTGTTCGACTAGTAGGTTTAATTGATACTGCAGTTACCGTAAGTTTATCTACTTAGTTTAATAGGAGAATCTTAACCAAAGTTCCGTTCGAGCTCTGATCTATCGTCGTCTCTAATTCCTTCTCTCGGACCCAGTCCGACACTCAACAGGGTTAGTCTACGACGTACGGACCAAATTTATTGAAAATTGTTATTTTTGAACGGTTGTCCCGTCCCGAGCGTGCGGCGCCTGTCCGACCGAGTGCGGATATATTGTAATAAGTTAATGTTGTTGAATATTTATGTATATCGATACCGGCCACGGCGGCGGTCGCGTGTTTGCTCAAGTGGTTCGCGTACGCATGCGCAAGTGTAGTGGCTGCGTCTGTATATAGATAGTTTTAATAGGGCCCCGAGCCGGCCCCGGGCACTCGAACCTACTCGAAATCTGTATTATAAACGTTGCTGTTGTAAACTCAGACCTCGTCCGTCCCTCGACTCCACATGTTGTCCACGGCGGTGCGCCGCCCCGCGCCGTGTCCGGGGCCCGCGCCCCCGCGCCCCCGCGCCCCCAAGCCCCCGCGCCCCGGGCGCCGGCCGGGGCGCGGGTCGCTCGCGCTCGCCGGTCTCACTAACTCGCTTCGTAGGACTGCTCCAGATGAGATTAGCTCCTGCCGGGGACGGGGGCCCGCGCGACCCCCGTGCCCCAGTACCCTCTGTCATTCAGTAGTGAGCGAACACTAGTTTCGTTTCAAATTTACTTAGTGGATAGTTTAAGTAGTATGTAGTTCCCGTAGCGTAGTTGTCATTAGTCTATTTTTGTTATGGCTGTAGATGTTAATGTTTTTGAAAGTTTATATAATTTTTTTTAGTTCTAAAGAGACTCGCATTAATGTGTCGATTGGGTAGAACCCACGGACAAACTAGCTGGCGGTTGGCGCGGGCGCAGGGGTGGCGCCGCCTGCGCCCCGCCCCCGCGCCCTCGCCCTCCCCTCGCGCGCCGCCGCGACTTACGCACTGATGACGTCACCCGGACGTTTCCTCCGCACTCTATTTGACTCGTGCTAATGTTATAATATATTTTTGTAGGTTTTTGTCGTTGATAAATAAGTCAATTGAATGTTTATTGAATTGAAAGAAAATTAATGTTTATAAACTAAGACTAAGAAGTTGTTGCATTTGAAAGTATTTTATGGATACAAAGCGAGAACAATAAAATGTTTTTTCTATAAAAGTTTACATGTGAGGGTTTCTATACATAGGTGTGTCGGCTGAACTTTGAAATGCACTGTTTCATATCAAACGATATTATTGTAATAAAACTTAATATTTAACAGCCGCGCTGACGGCATTTGATATTCCATCTTGTTTGTTAAAAAATATACATTGAATTATCCAATATTCTGTATAAATGGTACCTATACATACATCATGATATACTTGTTTCTCCCAAAAATTGTAACATGCATATAATAATGTAATAATATTAAGGTATCGTGATAAGATGGAGTCGTATGTACGAACATTGCATGGTAAGGCATTGCGTGCGGCGGGCGCGGGGCGGGGCGCGCGGGGCTCGGCCGAGCGCGGCCCCGCCCCGCGCGCCCCCCCACCCTGGTGCTTCCCTATTATTTATTTATTTGTTATGAAACGCGCCCTCGCCGAGAGGCTACTTGTCTGTACTAAACTTGTCTACATTGCAACAACATAAAACCATATTGTTTTACATGTACGAGTAGTATTTTGTTTGAATTTAATTTATATATGGTTCTATGGATTGAAAATAAACGTTAATTGTTGTATTTATATTTAGTTTGATTTGTGGTGCGAGTGAGTGGCGCGCAGTCGCGTAGTCCCGCTGCGGCCGCTGTGCTGCTCGAGAGCCGCTGTCTCCATCGCTGTTTATGTACCTAAATAAATCGACGATAAAATTACCTTGCACACATCACGAGTTTTCATTATCCTCTCCTATACGCTATAAGGTAAGTGTAACGTACAAATGGGTCCCCATTCGGTGGCCCGACGTCACGAACCCTACTAGAATCTATTTTTATATGTATAAACTATTACCTAGTTACCGGATCACGTGCATGTGCGAACCTAGGTGTGGTCACACGTAAGTCGGTCTAGATACTCGGGAAATGGGTATACACAACTAAAATTACTTATTTAAATTTAGATTTAAACTAAGTATGTGAAAATTAAGGGATACTCAAATGAATGTTGTTTATAATAGAATATCGCTAACACAATAGTCTGTCAAGCTGTGAACCCAACACCACGCTGGCTGTGTGGCGGTCGGCGTGGGCCACTACACCTCACTAGTACTAGTTCAGCTAATACCACGGGACACTGCGTGACAATAAGTTATCAATAACTGCACTATCGATTTAGGAATTCCAACACGGTAAGTTGTCGCGAAAAACGTCCACTGCTGGACATAGGCCTCCCCCAAGCATCGCCACAACGACCGGTCCTGTGCCTTCCGCATCCAGCGGATTCCCGCGACCTTCACCAGTTTACCCGGATTACATCGCATATTATTTTTTAAATTGGTTATCCTGACGTTTTGAATGCTTTGCAGCGTTCGTGGTCGCAGGAATTGGTCGTTTTGTTTAGTTTGCCGGTCAAATTTCACTTCGGAAACGGAAACTTTTCGAACGTTTGTGAATCAGGCCACAGATCGTCGGTCCACCTTGTGGGGGGCCTACCCACGCTGCGCCTTCCAGTACGCGGTCGCCACTCCAGAACTTTACTGCCCCATCGGCCATCCGTTCTGCGAGCAATGTGCCCCGACCACTGCCACTTAGTTTGGCAATTCTTCGGGCTATGTTGGTTACTTTCGTTCTCCTGCGAATCTCCTCATTTCTGATTCGATCACGCAGGGACACTCCGAGCATAGCCCTCTCCATTGCCCTTTGAGTGACTTTGAGCCTTCTTATCAGGCCCATTGTGAGCGATCACGTTTCAGTACCGTAAGTAATTACAGATCGAAGAGGCTGGCAAAAAAGAAAGGAGGCCTATACCCAGCAGTGGGTGATACCGGGCTAGAATGATGATGATGAAGTAATTACTGGCAACACACACATATAACATACACATATAAGGTACATAGCATACACGTAACAAACAAAAAACATATCAATCAGCTACACTAGAAATATACAATATACAAATGGAGATGACAATAGGACAACAGGTAAATGGAAACACGGTTATAACTAGTCTATAAAAGCATTTTAAACACATAAATAAGTTGTTAATCGAAAGTACAACAAACATTTTTGAACAAAATAAATATTGAAATATCTAAATAATAAGTAACACAATTTGTAATCATTTGTAATAATAATTGAGAAAGAGAGTTTAAAATCATAAAAAACCTGTGGATTCACACAAGTCTTTGACGATTTATGCCAGAAAAATGGTCCTACATACAAAATTAATAAAATTAAAATAATTTCTTGTGGCTGAACTATTAACTGGACTTGATTGTTTTTTGTGTACAGTCAGGGTACGTGTTACCCCCTGTAGGTGGTTTAATGTCGTATTGTCATCTCCACTTTGTATACTATGTTACTGTTAAATGAGCTCCCTGAATCGACTCCGAAGCCGGGTGGGCCGCTGCAGCACCCTTAAGGCACGCGTCGCCCTATCAGTATCGGATTAAGTGAATGCGTATAGCGTAGTGCGACCACCTATCCGCAGCGTACGGATTGCCGACGAACTTCTATGAGCAATTTGATTTTTAATATTGATATTTGGATGCCGATGACGTCATCCGCATTTTTTTACAAGAGACGAGGATAATGGACGTAGATGAAGCGAAAGAGGTGTGTCAGGATCGTAGCAGGTGGAAATCCATATTATCTGCCTACCCCAATGGGAAACAGGCGTGATAATATGTATGTATGCTAACTGTCCGTTGCGTACGATAGCGTCAGGAAGAAGCGTGCCTGTAAACACAACCGTCCGAAAGTATTTCGAATCCTACAGAAAAGTTACTGAACGCGTTCTCTAAACGCTATTCGCAAATCCTAAATTGTAATCTTTTCACAGTTCTAGACGAATCAAAAACGTTAATTTACGGAAACTCCTCCGAGAGCCATTTGTTGTCGGAAAGCACTTGATGTGAAAATTATAAAGAACTATGAATTCGGTTATCAAATCGTTGTTTCGTTTGCCGATCACTGCTCACTTCGGATACGGAAGCATTTCGGACGTTAGAGAATATCACCGCTGGACCTATTTAGACAGACAGATACACAGGTGAGTCACAATGTGACTGTAGACATAATTCACCGGCGATGCGTCACCCCATGTCCTACCTCTCTGTGCACTACCACCTGCACACTCAAACACCTATACGAGGCCACTGATAATGCTGTTGATGAGGCTAACTTCTGATCCACAATAATATAATAAACTAATTATAAAAATAAATTATCGACACAAAGAAGAAGTCGTATCTACGAGTATAGTATTAGTAGTACTAGTATTGACGGCTGTGGTCTAGTGGTTCGAAGGTCGGACTGCTGATAACGAAGTCGTGGGTTCGATTCCCACGGGACACAAATATTTGTGTGATGAACATAAGTGTTTGTGATGGTCTGGGTGTTTCTTATGTATTATAAGTATGTATTTACAACAAAAAAAGTATGTAAGTATTATATCCATTGTCTAGTACTCATAGCACAAGCTCTGCTTAGTTTGGGACTAGATGGTGCTGTGTAAAAATGTCCCAAAAATATTTATTTATTTGTTTTATAGACATTTAGCAAACTATGGTTACACTGTAACTGGCTGCATTTTTAAGACGCCCATTCGCATTCGTTTTGCACTGGCGTACTGAGCCAGGAGTCTCAGGTTCGAATCCTGCTCGTGAGCGATTTTTGCTTTCCACAATTTATATTTTTAACTTCCATTCGTCTAAGAAGCCTGTGATTGGCCAGCGCAGACCACGGGCCTCTGCCCGGTACCATAAACGCTTGGCAAACAGTTTGTTGATCGCAGTTTATTGTTGTTAGCAAACAAGATTATTTTAAAAGTGTATCCATCGAGTTTCTAGCTAAGCTCTTCCAATGCATACAACTGTGCAATTTATACATTCTCGATATTTCTTGAGCATGCAGGCTGCATCTTCTAGACGGTACCTTGAAGTCGCCTTCTTCCATTATTTATTTTATTAATAAGAAACCCATCTAGATACACTAGACTTACAAAAAAAGCTTGTTCAGAAATATAGCAGTCCGTCCCTCTCCCTTGTAATCGAACAACTGCTACGATACGATCTTGCTACGACGCATCATTGCTACGAACGGTAATTATACACGGTAGCTCCTTGCTACGCCGCGACCTCGCTACACTTGCTACAACGAGTCTTTGCTACGACGATTTACTGCTACGACGCGCCCGTAATACGACACTTCTGTGCTATATATAGGTCTTCATATTATAATTATACAGTATGTTATTGTGAGGAATATTGTCATAGTATAGTATATTGCTTAGCTGACCATTTAGTAATCGTTGTATGTAGCTATTCAACGATTCAACGCAGAGCTAAGAGGCTAATTGGTGATGAACTGCTAGTAGAATCTAAGCTACAAAGCTTAGCCCATAGACGCACAGTTGCTTGTTTGTCGGTGTTCTACAGGCTGTACTTTGGAGAGGGTGTGCAAGAGCTCCATGAGCTTATTCCGTCATCTCCTTTCTTTCATCGGACTACACGCCGCACTGCAGGTTATCATCCACATTTGTTAGAAATCCCTACTATCAGGACCAAGCGCTTTGAGAACTCTCATAATGCGCACAGCCAAGTTGTGAAATTTACTGCCGGCATCTGTATTTCCGGGCACTTACAACCCTAACGCCTTTAAAGCTGGAGTGAATCGGCACCTAATAGGTTTGCTCTCTCCATCGTCGACCACATCTTGACTTAGCTGTCTAGATTGCGGTCAAGAGCAGATCTTCTCATAAAAAACATGCTTATTGTTTTTATCTAAAATGTATCCAAAATCTATCTGTTCAAAAGTAGAAACCCAAATAGGTATTAAGATATAATCTTTTTTGCGAACATAATATCCTATCTTTTCCCTACTATTTATCTTTAAAATTGGCTTCTGTATACAATGTAGGATTTTAAGATCGTCGTGTTAATCATTTTTGCCATTCACATAATCCGTGAGAAAACAATGTACCTTTAGCGGTTAAAAATATAATTTTTAATTTTAGAACTTTTTTGCAAATCTATTATACCATTAAACCATTTATTTTGCCACACACACATAAATATACATATGTAAATAGTAGTTTATGAAACTATTGCATAACAGGGATTATTAAAACACGAGTTTTTAATAGTATCACACGAGTGTTTTAATACCTTAGTTATGTCAGTTTCATACACTATTTTATCTAAACTCATACAATTTTAAATCAAATACCAAAGTCAAAATCTTGGTAACATTGTCGTAGTTTTTCTTGATTTTTCTGGTAAAAGATTGTTCGTCATTTACGTTGCTGCATCCAGAAATTCAGGCGGGGTCATATTCTCCTCAGTTCAGTATCACTGCTGTAGTCAGATATTTTTGCCCAGAATAAAACTTTAGACATACAAAACCATAATAATAACGTAAACAGTTACAATAAATTTACAAGTAACGATGACCAAATCCAGTAGGTCATGGCGCGCGGCCGCGCACGCGCCCTAGCGCGCGCCTACACAGATAATAAAATATAGTCTGGCGAAAACATTATAATCGGAACTAATTTTCTATCCTTGTCAGGATTCCGTCAATCTCTGTTTTATCATACAAAAAATGTGCCTGTAAACACTTAAATATAATTAAAAGCAATATGACAATCCAAACTTCTGCCAAAAACGCGATTTTAAACGATAAAATTTTTCAATGTATGACTAGTGGCGCCACCCTGAATTTTGTGTACTCATTGGTGCCAAACTGTATCAATGCAAAAAAAAGGTTTGAAAACTCCTTGGTTGGGTCGAATTGGCATTAAAAACTCCTTAGTTGGGCTGAATGTACGTGCGGTTATGGAAAAAAAATTAAATTACCGCATTGTTTTGTTCAGCAAACTGTATCGTGATGAAACTTTTTAAATTCATTACAGGTGCATGTGCGTAAAGTATGTCATTATGACATTACTTTCGAGTTCATAATTCGAATTTTACGATACGAGTGTAGATAAAAAATATAACAGGACAAGTGACAGAGAACACAACATAATATATACCATGGTATAATAACACCAGGTAGTCTCTTCCCGTGACAACTAGGTCACGTGATTGCCTCCGTACTACGTCATCGGCCGTGGAGCCAATAGCGGGCTGTTAGCGTGACACTTGTCAGTTTGATGTGCTGCCACCATGGAGAAAAGAAGGGAGCGGAGGTGTTGCAAGGCAAAATCTCTTTAGAAAGAAGCGTCGCCTGAATGCGGGTGACAGGGGGACGAGGTACAGCAATGGCTCCACCTCACTATGGAAAATCCGCCCATTTTTTGTAAATCCATCTAGCGGTGAAATGAATTATTACAGCGTAACAGCACTAACAATTTTTCATTTTAGTTTGTCTACTCACCACTGTGGCGTACAAAGCACATTATTTTATTCCAGAACATTCTATGTGCGTTTTTGTGGTGAGAACATAACACTAATGAAATTGAATTTTACACAAATGACGTGGTCTTTAAAATGACTGATTAGAATTTGAAAAAAAGTAACGAAGTTGAAAAAGGTTAAAAGGGTATAATGTAAGGGTACCATATGGCACTTGCGGCTTGACCTTCAGATTACCAGTCCAGTATGAGTATTAAATAACGTCTAACTACACAACTTTTGTTTTACAACTTTACACAAAATTACATTAAAAACGTGCCATACATAGCGCCTAGCGCAATAAAGTATCCTCATGTAGATCACCTTGAAAATCACTCAAACCATCTTTTTAATTGTATAAACTGATTGCAAATACAACAAAAAAAAAATTGATTGACAAAATTATATATTTTATTATTTTTAACGCATTTATGCATGCGAAGCGAAATCTAACGATTTATTTAGTATTTATTTATTTATTCATACATGTATAAATTTTGCAATATCACTGTGCCCCACAAAACCGTGTTATCGGTATTTAAATAGTGGAAAAAAAAAGAAGAATCACTGTTTCTTAATAAGATATCGCTGACGTCACCCAAAGACTGGCGTACTGAGCCAGGAGTCTCAGGTTCGAATCCTGCTCGTGAGCGATTTTTTCTTTCCACTATTTAAATCATTAAAAATATATATTATAAGAAATTAGTAGAAATACCTACTTATACAAATATCCAATCTTATTCTTAGTTTATACTAAATCTCTGGGATCATTGTACTCATCATTATGAACACATTTTACAGTGGAATCAACCCTGAAATCTCGAAAAAATCTGCTGTTCCCTATAATTATGTCGATTTATGTGAACACAAATGTAGGGAACCGCTGATATTTTTTTCGGTTTCAGGGTTGTTCCCATAGTAAAAGTTGTTCATTATGATGAGTACAATGACCCCTTAAGAGGTTTAGTATAAGCTAAGAATTAGGTTGTAGGTTGTATATAGAAATATAATAAAAAGTATGTTACATTCTGTTCATAAAAATTTTTTACCTAATGTTATTTTTTTTTTATTAATTAAAGTATTCAATACATTTTTGCTGAAATAATGCTACGTAATATTTGGAATTTTTGGATTATGATATATCAAGATTGCAGTTAACTACGTGGGACACTCAGAAAGTTTTGCGAAACTAAAAAAAATTGTTCTATACGTACATATATTTTTATCAAATCTTTTCAAAGTACTTTCCACCAGCCTCTATACAAAGATTCATGCGCCTAAACCAGTTTTCAAAACACTTTTTCCAGTCCGCCGCAGACACCTCGTTTACAGCCTGCTCGAACGCAGCCAGCGCATCTTCCGGCGACGAAAATTGTATCCCTTTGAGCTGATTTTTTATTTTTGGGAATAAAAAGAAGTCACACGGTGCTAGATCAGGGCTGTAAGGAGGGTGACCCAGGAGTTTGACTGGCGTGCTGTCCAGGAAGTCCCTCGTTTTGAGTGCGGTGTGCGCAGGTGCATTGTCGTGGTGGAGCAGTAGCCCACGGAGCCCTGTGTTTGGTCGCTTGTTGCTTATAACAGAGAAAACTTCTGGCAAACATTTGGTAGTATACCATTCGGCATTAATGCTTCTTTGATCCCGTAAGGGAATTGATACCAAGTGGCCAGTCAAATTAAAAAAGCTAGCGATCAAAATCTTACCCCCGCTTCTAGATCGCTTCACTTTGGTAGGCGTTGGCTCATTTTGAAACACCCAAACAGTCGACTGGCGCTTGGTTTCTGGGTCGTATTGATAAATCCAGGACTCATCACCTGTAACGATGTCGTAAACACGCCGAGACGAGCCTGCTTCAAATTTGTTAAGCATATCACGGCACCATTCCACCCGGGCCTGCTTCTGAGCATCGGTGAGGTTGTGCGGCACCCAGCATGATACTATCCTCCTCACGCGAAGATGGCTGTGTAGAATCTCGTGAACGCTTCCCGATCCAATCTTCAATATGTGTTGAATCTCCTGATATGTAATTCGCCTATTGTCTTGGATTAAATTTTTCACTGCTAGCACGTTTTCTTCGGTAACAGCCGTCAAAGGGCGACCGCTTCTTTCGTCATCCCCCAAAGTTGGTCGACCGCGCTTGAATTCGTTATACCAACGATACACGGTTGCCTTGGAAGGGCCTTCATCCATGAATGCCATTTGAAGTCTATCGTACGATTCATCCGGTTTCAGGCGACACTTGAAATCGTATAAAATCATAGCTCTAAAATGTTCCCGGCGCAGATCCATATTTCAGTGAGACACAGTACTTTGAATTAACTCGCAAAAAATGTGGAGGGAAATTTTGAAATTGGAACTTACTTATTTTTACTTATAAATAATCATATTTTCGAAAAACATTATAACTGGCCAGTCTCCCATATATAAAAACTTTTTTTCGCAATACTTTCTGAGGGGCCTGGTATTGTCATAAAAACTTATTGGATACAAATTTAATAAAAAAAAACTAAATGTGTGCTGGGACACATAGTACAAGTGAAACTTCAACGGACAAGTGGAAAAACGAATCGCAACGGACAAGTGGAAAAACGAATGGCAACTGACAAGTGGAAAAACGAATCGCAACAAAATTTTAAGTTGAAGTTTTACGGGCAGGTTTTCAAATTGAATAAGTACATTAACAATCAGCCCGTAAAACTTCAAGTTAAAATTTTGTTGTGATTCGTTTTTCCATTTGTCAGTTGCCATTCGTTTTTCCACTTGTCCGTTGCGATTCGTTTTTCCACTTGTCCGTTGAAGTTTCACTTCTACTATGTGTCCCAGCACACATTTCGTTTTTTTTTCGCAGTTTTACTGCAAATTATGTTTTGGTTAGGTTAGGTACATTTTAAGTGATTTTAATGAATGCATTTTTTATTTAAACATATTTTATTTTATCAAACAAAAAAACTGAATTAAATCCGGAACCAAAAAAAACATCCATTTTTCTTTCTCTCCCTCCGCCGCTATATATCGTCTACCCCCTCCACGCGGCCGTAACGCTTTTTCGTGAGAGAAAAATCCTAATATATAGAAGAAGATATATATATCTATCTTCTATATATAGAACTTTCACCATCATCATCATCATCATCATCATCATCATCAGCCTTTCAATCCCTCCGCCGCTGCCGTCTCTCGCCAAGCGATATATTGTCTACCCCCTCCATGCGGCCGTAACGTTTTTTCGTGACTAAAAATTCCTAATATCCCCCGTCTATACAGAAGTTTCACTTCAAAAAACGTATCCAAGGTTCCTTGTTTTTATTTCTCACTTAGATACCTTAGAATCACCATCGCCCGCTTCATTCAAGACCTTGTTATGTATTTTTGTTTTATAAAATCACTAGCTGTGCCCGCGACTCCGTCCGCGTGGATGTCGGAAAATAACATCGTGTCATAATTATGAACACAATATCTTCAAATATATACATATAAGCGCATACACAGACGATTACATTATTTACCGACCATACTATATTTTGTTTTTACAACCAACCGGCTAAGGTGATGGAATTTCATGGAATTAGCCCTAAACTCCCTCATTCTGAGAAGACGCTCGTGCCCAGCAGTGGGAAGTAATTGGGCTGATTATGTTATTCTATAACACTAACCACATCTCTTCTTATGCTGAGAAGAGGCCCGTGTCCAGCAGTGGGACTGTAATGGGCTGGTAATGTTATGTTATTCTAGAATACTAATAATATCCAGTTCATTAACTCTTCTCATTTTGAGAAGAGGGCCATACCCAGTAGTGGGACAGTAATGGGTTGACTACGTTATGTTATTCTATATTTTCTAGTTTCTTAACTCTTCTCGTTCCGATAAGAGGTCCGTGCCCAGCAGTGGGGCAGTAGGTAATGAGCTGATTATGTTATGATAATCTATTACACTAACAATATCCAGTTCCTTAACTCTTCTCATTCCAAGAAGAGGGCCATGCCCAGCAGTGGGACAGTGATGGGCTATGTTATGTTATTCAATATTTTCTATAATACTAATAGAATCCAGTTGTATTTTTAGGAACCTGCAACCTGCATCCAACCAACAATCATGACCTCTACTTTGTATGCAACTTAATACAATAGAGGGGTCAAGCTGTATCGATGGATCTACTCAACCGATTCAGATAAAACATACCCTATATTTTAAGTTAGACTAATACTAATACAAATGCTAAGTTTCATTACGATCCGTTCAGCTGTTTCCACGTGATGAGGTAACAAACAGACAGACAGACAGACAGACAGACAGACAGACAGACAGACATAAATTTTTTAAACGATTGATTCGTGTTCTATAGCTTATTTCTAGTCCCCCTAGCCGGTTTTCGCGAAAAAAAACTCAATGTACAGACTTTTCGACCTTTACAGTTTTATTATAGGTAGTATAGATGGTTATGAATGTTGTCCAGCTAGCAAATCATTAGTGTCCTACACATTTCATTCGCGATTAAAGAATTTCATTTGTGTAAAAACTTATTCATTCGTGTTTCTATTTTTTTGGTTTTCTTCTATTTTTAACAAGATGCGCCCTGTATTTTTACATAGTATGTGTATAACTTCATTATAGCAAACGTTAAATACCATCAGATAACAATAAAACGGGGGTTTACAAAAATCGTCAAAAATGTGTCATTTTAATTCGAAACATGAAATCGACCCTATTACTGACTACTCACCGATAGATGGCCTGATGGCCTATTTTTCTTATTTTAAATTGCTCTTATTTCATGTAATTATGTAATTTATCTATGAAATAACTAACATTTTAGAATTTAAAATGAATTAAAACAATGTGCTTATTATTTTCGTCATAATATGCATTGATAATGTAAAAACATGTTATCGGTGAGAAGTGATTAGTATGCATCTTTTCGACGACAGATGTCATGAGCAACAATTTGGCGAAGAAACGAGAAAATGCATGTTTTAAAATTGAAAATATAAATATATGTGACTTACACATAAAATGTTATACCATCAATATGTTTTAGTTTTGATCCTGAACAATTTTTACATCCAACAACAGCGCACTTCATTGTTAAAACAAGAAAAATATTCAAAATCCTCTCAAAATCTATTTAAATCGAAGAGAACCGAACGCAGTGATGATTCACTTGAAATTAAGCTTTGCGGCTCCGCCCACTGTGACGTCATGACCAAATTGAAGGCGCATGACCAAATTGCCTTGCAGCACCTCCGCTCCCTTCTTTTCTCCATGGCTGCCACTTTGTGAAAATAAATTACCCGAGCAAAATGCATTTTTTCATTTACTTTCTTCTATAAAGAATCACTTTTTAACTAGTAATTTAATATAGTTTCCTTTATTAACTAATTAGATGAATAACACCAGATAACAAATAGTTAGGCTAGTTAGGAATTTATTTTATATTCATTATGAACAAAAATCTCCTTAAGTATATTGAAGATATCAATCAATGGCAGCACTGATCGTGACGTAGCTTGGAGGCATCGCGCTGTCATTGCGGGAAGAGAATACCTGGTGAAACATCTTATTATACCATGATATATACTAAGTACATCATAGCATGAAATGTGTAGCAAGGAATGCAGTTCAGTATTTGCTGTGCATGTAGGTACAGCACAGTAAATATAATAGGAATATTGATAATTATTTATTATAAGGAAAAATTGATTAAACCGTAACAAACGTTTATTTAAAATTACAAAACCATAAACGTAGGTATATTCGCTATACAAAATAACAACCGCATTAAAATTAGGAAATTCTGAAACAATACAGATTCAATTAAAACGTTATTATACATAACATACCAATTGACATATTGACATTTTAACGTATGTATGTATTTTTATGTCATTTGTATGCCCATGAGGCTGATCACAGAATGAACTTAATTTATATTTAAATAAGACCTATTTGTTACCTGTGAATCACAAATAAATGATTTTGATTTTGATCGCTAAATTAATCGTAGATTTTATGCATACATGCTCTGTAAATTGTATACTTATTTCCTCAATTTTAGAACTGTCACCTCTGCACACCTTCCAATGTCTTTTTAGAGTTTTTTGTAACTTTCCTGATTGCCCACTTAGGAAGAAAGGCACACAGGAAAGGTATAAAAACAATAAGAATGCTACTAAACAGACCATCGACGCCTATGTCGCTGGTCGACCTCTGCTGGGCCTCCCCCGGGCAACCGGGGGTCTCACCCGGTAGGGTCTGACCGCCAAGGCGTCGTGAAGAAGCGCTCCCGTGAAAACGGTGAGCGCGGCGTTCCTACAGGAACACGCATAGCAACCACTCACATAGCTGCGCTGCCCGCCAGCCCGTCGGCAAGCGGCACGCAGCTACTTGGTTTTTGGAACCTGTTTCTTCCAGAAGGACACGCCCGTTTTAATGGGCGGAGATTGGATCCCTCGGAAAAGGGGGTCCCACCCCTGAGCCCGATTCCTCGCGCCCCCTGGCGGGGGCGCCGAGAAGACCACGACCGATAAAGAGACCACTCTTATTTCTGCCTTGGGTGTTGGAGGGAATTTAAGTCTATTGGACTGGTACTGACATATGACCTGTTTCAAAGATTGGCTTCGTAATTTTAATCCTACAGTAGTTCTCATACACAACAACACACAGCCAGAACAATAGGTATTAACATTAGAGCTTCTTGTGAAGAGCTGCTCTGGGAAATCACTACCACCACAATTATTTCTGCCGCGGAAAAGCTGTGTTCCTGTTTGAAGGGGATATTTTATAGAATAGTATGGCAAAACGATGATGATGATGGCAAAACGAGCAAAAGGCCTACCTGATGTTAATAGGTTACCTTTGCTCATAAAAACCGCAGTACCAACCTAGACTGTTGCCTAAATCAATGGTATTGCAAGTCGTTTTTGCTAAACTGAGACATTAAGTTGAAAAGTCTATCTGTAACAACCATACAGATAGACTTTTCAACTTTGACCTAAGGTCGGCAACGCGTCAGCAATCCTCTTGACATTACATAAAATGGCTGTAGACCATAGAAAATACTTGTCAAATGCGGGAATTTAAGCCGCTACAGGTTGCGTAGCAACCGACCGCTACGCCGATCGTGCTCGAGCAGACAGGGTCACATTGGAAGGTGTTCTTAGACTCCTACTACATGCAGAAGTCAGAGGTGGGAGGCCAACAGTGAACTTAATACTTTCACGGTTTAATAATACTATCGCACTCAGGTAACTACTTGTATAATTTAGAATTTGTGCAATCCTAGGGAGCCTGCTGCCTCACAGCAGCGGTCACGGCAACATATTCACGCATCAGCTATCCTTAATACCTTAGCGACGAGCGAACAATCACAGGGACCTTTGAACACTTGATTGATGTGATCACAGAAGATACGTGGCGAAGCGTGTCAGTAGGCGCAGCGTGGCAGCGGAGGGGGGGAGATCCTACACTAGCTGTCATACGAGGGTTTGAGGGACTTTTTGGGACATCCAAATATTGTAGAGTGTGTTTGATGTTGTGTGGCTCCGGCCACGTGAGCAGCGGTCTACCGTGGGGGTGGCTAGGTGTGCAGCGGCGCCGCGTCGGGCGGCATGAAGGAGCGCACGATGTTGAGGAGCGCCGTGTAGGTGCCGGCCACCAGCCCCACCACGCCCACCACGAACAACACCACGTCCTTCAGCAGCTGGACGCGGCCCGGACCGAACTTGTCCGGGAACGACACGCACATCTCCATCAGCGCCGGGAAGCAGATGCCCAGCGCGGACAGGCACAGCGCGCCGAACAGCGAGATGAACAGCCCCAGCCGTGGCACCGCCACCGCCAGCAGGACTGCAAGCAAAAACACAGCTCTTCATTACAACAGACTCACATCACCACCTGTGGGGTGTGACAGAAAAATATACCTGTGGGGGACCGCTAACGGACGTGTTTTGAGATATAAAAGCAATGTAATCCTCAGTTTCCGAAAGAGTGATCAATGGAAAAATGTATTGTCAAATATCAGGTAAAAATGTGTTGTCAAATATCAGGTCAAGCGATGTGATAGGTTGTTAACATTTTTGCTGGCCAATCACAGGAGCTGACATTAGATTTGACAACAGATCAAATTGATCAGCCTTCCAAAAACTGAGAGTCAGTCTCATGGAAATCTAAATCAAAAATAATGTTTGCTGGCACTGTAATACGGAGCGATATCGTCAATATTGGACGCGCAGTTAGTATAAATATAAAACGCCCAGACGTTAGGCCGCAAGACTCCAGACAATAGAGCCAGCCTAGTTGGAGGCTCCTCCCTTTGTGTTGAAGGGACATAATTCGTGGTAGTCAAATGTCAGAAGCTGACAGAAGGATCCGTTTGGGTTGGGCAGCATTTGGCAAACTTTGCTGAATCTACTCAACGCCTATAACGCAAAGTTTGAAGACAAAGGTCTTCAACCAGTGCGTCCTGCCTCCGAGACGTGGACACTGACAGTTGGGCTAGTTCACAAATTCAAATTCGCTCAGCGAGCTATGCTTGGAGTTTCTTTGAAGGATAAAATCCATAACGAGATTATCCAGAGAAGTACCGGAGTGACCAACATAGCTTGTAGGATCAGTAAGCTGAAGTGGGAGAGGGCTGGCCATGTCTTTTGAAGGACAGATGGCCGCTGGAGCAGACGAGTCCTTGAGTGGAGACCGCGATTCGGCAAACGCAGCGTAGGGCGCCCTCCCGCCAGGTGGACCGACAACCTGAAGAACGTGGCTGGGGGGGACTGGACGCGGATGGCGGAGGAGCGAGTGTAGTGGCGCAACTTGGGAGAGGCCTATGTCCAGCAGTGGACTGCGATGGGCTGAGTTGATGATGATGAAATGTCAGTAGGCAGTAGTAGTGCACTCACAGGTGAGCAGGCAGAGCGCCACGCGCAGCGCGTACTCGGCGCGGCGCAGGCGCGGGGGGGGCGCCCCCGAGCGCTGCAGGCGCGGCAGCAGGTAGCCGCGCCACACCACCTCCACCGGCACGTAGCAGTGCAGCCCGTAGCTGATGAAGATGGCCACCGCGAACATCGCGATCACGCTTGTCGCCAGCCTGCGCACCACACAACTGACTATATTAATACAATATTACAATAAATGGTTAGGTACCGTTAATAAATGTCATGCTGTGCTGATGTGGCGTTAGTGTCGGGTCAGCTACAGGGTAGACCCCGGAATTCAAAATTTCTTGCGTATTTTGCAAATAGTAGTTCTATTTCGCGTTGTATATCAATCGAAGCATGATTGGCGGAAGTATTAACAGTATATCTACTGAATAATACTCGTAAACAATATAATCCTAACTCTATAAGCTGTGCAAGCTCGATAATATTAATTTACGATTAAATTATCGATTATCGAGCTTGTAGACCTCATTGAGCTAGGTTTATATTATTTATGAGTAATATTCAGTAGATAAATTGTTATTACTACCGCGAATCATATTTCTATTAATATGTAATGCGAAGTATAGCTACTATATGCAAAAAACGCAAGAAATCTTGAATTTCGCGGGCTACCCTGTAGCATTCACCTTAAGTTCCCTTCAATATGGATGATGCTCGCGTCATGCTCGTGAACGGGAGCCGTCTGTCGAGACAGGTCAGCTCCTACATACAATGGCAACTCTTTTTACGTTTATTTATAAAGGCAATATTCTCACTTTTAAAGTCTTGTTTATTTCTGGCATTAACTACATTATAATACCATTATATGAATAAATTTGATATAATAAACAATAACCTATTTTAAAAAGAGTATATCCATGGAGTTTCTTGCCGGTTCTTCTCCATAGGAGCCACAATTTGGAACCGTGCAACTAGAACCTGACGTTCCAAAAGTGCCTCTAATTAGGTTTATTTGAAACACAGACCAGTAAGCCTCTAGACGCCGATTAGCTGGACAACCCCGGTCACCACCCATATGCAGTAGCACTGCATATCATACGCCCCGCCGCCAATCAGGACTTCAGTCTGTCAGCGAGCGGCACCAATCATTCGGAATCATACCACCAAACTTTTGAGCCGACCAATCATAACGCGCCGTCCACCCCCCGGTCCCCGCCAACATTTTACGACTGCGTTCTCATGCAAAACTTTGTTTATGCGGCGTCTTGAGGCTTACTGGTCTGTGATTTGAAATAAGAAACATTTGATTTTGATTTTTGATATTAATTCAGACTTTTTATTAAGCTTCAATTTTAATTATTTTCTTATTAAAAAGTGAAGCTTAATAAAAAGTTTTATTTCTTTGATAAGTTATAGAGTCTTCTCTGATAAGGACTGAAAATGCATTTCAATCTCCTGAAAACGTTTCTAAGTCTAGCAAATTAGAGGTTGAAGTATTTAAGTCCACTCTGCTTAATCCACCGTCGTAACAATAGATTTTTCGTTTTGGACCCAATGGGAACAACATTTTAGAGCGCACGGGATTAAGCCTTTCTTATGCCAACTCCTTCACATCTCTGTATATCAATTACTTATATATATAAAGTACCTTCATAAAAACATATGCCTGTTCCTATAATCGGTTACTAATGTATGTAAGTAATCGTATACGTTCTTCTTGGTGTGATCTTATTTCTTTGACTCTAATTTCCATATCAGGTCGGTTGGATGGAAGAATATACCTGTCCTAGTTACAACTCATCTTGTACACATTGTTCTAATAAGACTCATATCACCATTATCGATTCATAGGTCAAAATAATACGATTAAAAATATATTGATTCGATTATTTTAATAAAACGAGACTTGGAGTGTTACTATCCTATTATTAACCTAAATGGTACGCACGTATAAGTAGGAACAAGGTAACCATGTTGATTGTGATTGTTACGTTTGACGTCTTGAATATCACTTTGATATGAATTTATATAGTTTAAAGTAGGTTGATATACTAGATACGCACGAGAGGTCGACATATCGTGTGTAAATTAATGAAGTAGGCGCCTGAATGTGACACCAAGTCCATGAATCCATTCATTCAATGTTCTATCCATCCAATCCATGGCTCAGGTGATGTGGGTGCATAGGTTTTTGAAAAAGTAGACTGTTTCCACAAAGAACACAATCTTTCTGCACTATTCTATGTATAGTTATTCTATGTATATTACACAATAAAAATTATATTGCATTTAATAGCTTAATTAACGCATTTTTCTCAGTAACAATACAATGGGCAACTGAAAATGCTAACTAAACACACAGTTACAGAGAAACATTTCAGATCTTTTGTGGCTAAAACGTAGAAAACTTGTTTTGAATCTTACGTCAATAATATTGTTCCCGACGGTATCGGAGACACGGGCCGTGGGTCGCGAGGTCGGTTCACAACGGACTTTGCCTTGCGGCCCTCGCTTCATTTAAAGCACACCCGCGTCCATTGAGCATATATTAATTAAAGTAACAACTCGTTACTCGTCTCTCAAACTGAAGAGAGACGTGAAACAATGATGGACAGCTAGTGTTCATATTATGTACAATGTAATGTAATGTGGTTTACCGTAAGTAAATATTTGTCAACCGAATAAAACGTGTAGGTAGCTCAAAGGCGATCTTATGGAAGAAAAATGCGCCACTAACTGAACTATCTAGACCATTATTATTTTTG
This sequence comes from Asteroscopus sphinx, assembly GCA_949699075.1. Classification (NCBI taxonomy): domain Eukaryota; kingdom Metazoa; phylum Arthropoda; class Insecta; order Lepidoptera; family Noctuidae; genus Asteroscopus; species Asteroscopus sphinx. The sequence goes on along the minus strand of OX453002.1, from coordinate 195,574 downwards.
GAAAAACAGGTAAGTATGTTACTGCGACCTAAAGTATCTATTGTAACGCCTCTAATAGTAGACTACAGCACCTCCCCAAGCCACAGGCAAGTCATAAAGTTGACTATTGTCTTAGGGTTTGAGGATTTGATCTCATCAGCTGAGATTGTGTAGCCTCCAAGATGCTGACTTCTAATGTGGTGCACTGCATCACATTCGCATAGGATATGAATGGGCGTTTCATCCTTTTTCGCAACAAGATCTGCAAACTGTGGTATCAGTGAGGCCCATTCTATGTAGATGTTTGTTCAGTTTGCAGTGCCTTGTGAGGGTTCTAGTCGGGATCCTTATGTAGCCCCTGTTAAGAGAAAGCGCTTCTTTTGTAAATCTTTTCCTGAATCTTACTAGAAGCGCTTTCAAGTGCTCTTGGCCTAGGGATTTTTCCCAAAGTCTAATGCTTTAATTAATTCCCCAGTCTTTAAGATAAGCTGTGGTGGCACATTTGAAAACCCCACAGATTGGCTCTGGCCCTACAGTGGGGCATTCTATACCAGCTCTCTAGCAAGTTCATCAGCGGCTTCATTGCCCTTAATTCCACAGTGCCCAGGTACCCATGTTTTTTTTCGAGACGGGGTAAAACATAATGCCTATCGCATGTCACACCACCCGGAGAGGCGGTGTGGTTATGTAGGACTAGCACTCACTAAAAACTCCGCTGTCTGCCTACTCTCGCCTTGAGTGGATGGGTCACGAGAACTGCAATGCATGGCATTCGCAATCCATCTGGCGCAGCCCACTTCAGGGCCTTCCACTTATAACCTAAACTCTCTTTCTCTCTTTCGGCGATGTCCGGGCACACGTGTGACATCACCGTAGATCGAGGGCCTTGCAGTGTGGATGATAGACTCTCCAATGTATCACCCGCTGGGCTCTCTTAAGGTAGCATCAGGTCGCCGTAAAGCCGCTTGCGCTGTCCCGTCCTTCTGCGGTGGATCAGATCAGCGAGGGAGTCTTTAGAAGTTAGTACTTGGAGGTTTCGGGTATTTTTTCAATGACCTTGTCTATCTTGGTCTTTGATATATCATGTCAAAGACCAAGATTATACCTTTGACATGTCAAAGACCAAGTTGATGACGAACAGTTCGTATCGCAGAATCACAGTGGGGGGTGTGGAGGTTGAGTACGTCGATGAGTACCTCTATCTAGGTCAAATAGTCTCTTTCCAGGCAAGACAAAATAAGGAAGTTGCAAAACGCACCGAAAATGCCTGGAAGAGCTATTGGGCCATGAAAAAACTCATGAAGGGTGATCTTCCTCTGTCCCTTAAGAAGAGACTCATGGACGTATGCATTCTTCCCATCCTCACATATGGTTCTCAAACATGGTCTTTGACAATTCAACAGAGGACCACGCTCGAGGTTTGCCAGAGAGCAATGGAACGGAGCATTCTGGGAATTAACCTTGTTGACCGGATTAGGAATACAATCATCCGTTCCAGGACAAAAATAACTGATGTCACTCGGAAAGCTGTCATGCTGAAGTGGAACTGGGCTGGACACATCTGCCGCATGCCAGCCGACCAATGGGCCAAACGTACGACCCAATGGGCCCCCACAAATGGCAAACGCCAACGCGGCAGGCCTAGACGGAAACTGGACAACTTTCAAAAAGACTGGTCCTTATTAGCCACAGACAGAGAGAGGTGGAAGGAGAGTAGGGAGGCCTTTGCCCTGCAGTGGGACTGTACAGGCTCTTAATAATAATAATAATATAACTCTATTATATAACTCTACGCGCCTTCCTGAGGTCGTGTATGGGGCAATGGAGAACAGTCCTTCGCTATCCAGCGTGTCGGCAGCCTCAAGGTAACGGAGAACCGATAAAGATCGAGCGGGGAATATTCCAGGGTGACAGTCTGAGTCCCCTGTGGTTTTGCTTGGCCCTGAATCCTCTTAGTACTTTGCTGGAGGAGTCGGGGCTTGGCTACCGGTTGAGAAGAGGAGGTCAAGTAATATCTCACCTACTCTATATGGATGACCTTAAATTGTTTGCCCCCACTGACTTGCAACTGATGGAGCTACTAAGGGTAACTGAAAACTTTAGTAATTCTATTAGGATGGAATTCGGTGTGGACAAATGTGCAGTCATGCATGTAAAGCATGGTGAGATTGTGGAATCCGAGGGTGTTCAACTCTCGGATTCTACACATCTTGGGTCCCTCTCCCCAACCGACACCTACAAATACTTGGGTATGGCGGAGGCGTTAGGCATCAACCAGGCCGACATGATGCAATCGTTGCAGGAGCACTTCTTTGGCCGCCTGAAAAAGGTTCTCAATAGTCTTTTATCAGGCGGAAACAAGGTGCGCGCCTTTAACGGTTGGGTCATGCCGGTCTTGATGTACTCCTTCGGTATACTCAAGTGGACTCAGACGGGTCTTGACGCCCTGGATCGGAAAGTCCGCACACTACTGACGGCACATCGTATGCATCACCCACGGTCATCGGTGATGAGGCTGTACATCCCGCGGAAGTGTGGGGGTCGTGGCTTTTTAAATGCTAAGACCCTCCACAACCGAGAGGTGTGCAGTCTAAGGGAATATTTCCTTCACTTGGACGTGAGTATGCACCGAGATGTTGTTGCAGTGGACAAGGGACTCACCCCGCTCTCTTTGGCTAAAGGGAACTGGCGCAAACCTGTGGTACTGGATACCAATGACCGCAGGGAGGTTGGCAGAGCAAGGAGCTTAACGGACGCTTCTACCGGGTTCTTCATGGGCCCAATGTAGATTTTAAAGCGTCCGTATCCTGGCTGCGTTTCGATGACCTCTTCGGAGAGACCGAAGGCTTTGTTTGTGCGATTATGGACGAAGTTATCATGACGAACAACTACCGGAAATATATTGTAAAGGACGGCACAGTTGACATATGTCGGGCATGCCACTGTCCCGGGGAATCCATCCGACATATTATTTCTGGTTGTTCTCGTTTTGCTAACGGCGAGTACTTGCACAGACACAACCTGGTGGCCAGGATTATACACCAGCAACTTGCCTTGAAATACAGCCTTGTGGATACAGAAGTACCATACTACAGGTATGTGCCCGACCCAGTTCTCGAAAATAGTCATGTCACATTATACTGGGATCGGTCTATCATCACTGATAGGACTATTGTACATAATAAGCCTGATATAGTGATGATAGATCGATTGGAGCGCCGCACGATGATTGTTGATGTCATCGTCCCGCATGACGGGAATCTCGTGAAGGCCGTAAAAGATAAAGAAATAAAATATCTTGACTTGGCACACGAGGTTGTCGACATGTGGGATGTTGACTCAGCAGTCATCGTGCCGATTGTCGTTACGGCCAATGGCATAATGGCAAAGAGCCTCGACCAACACCTACAGAGGCTCTCATTAGGCAGCTGGGTCAAGGGCTTGATTCAGAAAGCGGTTCTTCTGGACACGGCACGTATCGTTAGGAAGTTCCTCTCTCTGAGGCCCTGACCGCCGGTAGCTTGGACCCTGTTCCTGATGCCGGTGGGCTACTGTTTTTATAATTTTTTAAATGTTTTTATTTCTTGTTTTTTGTAAAAATGTTTAAAAATGTAAAAAAAATATGTAATACAATTAATAAATGGAATAATAATATTGTTTTTTTTTTTTTTTTTTTTCTCGACTTGTTTCTCGCTGGTGGGACCGAAGTACCATTTCTGCTTAACCGGGCTTAGTTGGCGGAGAGTCCCATGTGGGACTCCATTCGCCGAAGGTTTTTCCCTAATCCTAAATACTTACAAACTAAAGACGCGGATTCAGTACCGCAAGCGGTGGCCCCCCAAGGGGGGGGGCTCGAACCTCGCTGGGGCATTGCAGAGGGACCCCGCCGTTCCTATGTCCCCCTAGCAGCCGTTGCTGCATCGGATTTTTCCTCGAAAGTGGCGGACTTCCGGTCTATCGGGTGACGCGCTAAACGCCGTTATGCGGCAAGCCTCGCCGGCGAGGCTAACAACATAACATAACATAACATCACGCCTGTATTTCCCCGAAGGGGTAGGCAGAGGTGTATAGTACACCCACATTTCGCCAGTTATGTTATAGTCCCATGTAATAGGGGGCGAGCCTATTGCCATTAACCGGGCACAAATCCATACTCCGGGCTGCTACTGAGAATTTCCTAATGAAAAAACCCAATAACACTTTGACTTTGACTTTCTTTGGCGAGGCTAAGACCTACCTAAAACCTAAACAGTGGCTACGCAATAGCCTGCTCCTAGGAACTACTCTAGAGCATAGGGCCGGTCTCGCGTGACGAGATTATCTCCGGTTGCGACACCGTGAGGGAGCTCGGACCTCGACTCAGGGTGCAGCAGGGGGACCCCGCCACCGGTCCCCCAGCAGCCGCTGCTGCGTCGGCATGTGTTTCTGTTTCTCGAGAGTCGGACTCTCGGATTCTGTGTGTTTGTCGCGTCAGTCCTCGCCGGCGGGGACAATATTTTGGACGACGGCGTCGGAGTGTGAATAATATTGTATAATCTATTACCTTTTTGTAGCGGGTTATACATTAACCTATGTATAAATAACTATCCAGCGCACCGTGGTCAGCTGGCTCACCACCACTTTTTAAAACGGCATGAAATAATATTATGTAGATCTATATAAGATATTTGATCGTGATCACGATTAAATCCCAGACTTTCTCAAAAAGTGCCAGGTTAATTTTGTATGGAGCTTATTTCAAATTCCTATCTCTTGTAGGGCAAATCGTGGATAGATTGGATATTAATTTTGGCCGTTAGAGTACTCTAAACCGACGAGCATGTATGACGAGGTTAATGAACGTAGATGAAGCGAAAGAGGTGTGTCAGGATCGTAGCTGGTGGAAATCCATAGTCTCTGTCTACCTCAATGGGACACAGGCGTGATTATATGTATGTAAGTATGTATATAAGATATAGCAGCAGATACTGACGGTCCTGGCGGCAGGTCGAGCGTGACGGAGTCGCTGCAGTCGGCCACGCAGAACACGTAGCCCAGCGCGCCCACCGCCACGTACAGCAGCACGATGACCGCCATGCCGCTGTTGAGCACGCCGCACGGCGCGCCGAACGCCTTGGGCGTCGCCATGTTGTTCTCCAGCGCGATCACCTGCAACACGCGCCCAACCCTCAGCTCTGGACGCGAGGACTTGCCCACTATGTCTACCTCGCACAGCCTCGACCGCTCAGAGCCGGTCCTCGCAACGCCGACTTATCTGTTCACACCACGCGCAGACATTACTTCCTGCAAACGAGACGAATAGACGCAAGGTTGCAACCTTGGTTCTGCCGTGTTGACGATAGGACTCGCGCAGACTAGCTTGCACAAGTATGTGCTGTGCACAGCATAAGCACAGAATAAATAATAGTATACGGCATAACATTATATATGTATGTATTACATACATTACTGGACAGTAAACTACATATTACGTTATCTTACAAGGTATATAGATTCATGGTCGACCTAGCTTAAAATTAAAAATCTTGAAAAGAGAGTAATTGCATGTAATACATGCAATTACTACGTTCAAAGATCAGATTTTTCGAGATCATAAATAATACAAGTGGTAAAGTTTTTAGAAAGTGCGTCTCCATCGCGGGAATTCATAAGAGAACACGAAATTTCTTTGATGAAGATGTTTCAATGAACATCATTTGTAAATTCTTGACCTTTTGCTCGCCATCACAAATGCTTCGACTCGCAGTGAAATGTTCACAACATTGAACGCTCGCTTTCGTATATTGTCTAGCAAATGCTCGCTTATCAATAATCATGGTGAGGACGCACCCTTGAACTTCAACCTTAGCACAGTCATTGAAATCACAGTAATTGAAATAATACTTCTAAAAAGGAATACAAAGGGATGATAATGTTTGTATGGAAGAAACAATTAATCGCAAGCCGACAACACCAAAACGACTAATTACAATACAGTCAGCTCCTTAGACAGTCGTAGATATACCTACGGTTATCTGAGAGGTTTACAAGATCTTTTCCTATCCAACACGAAAGTATTATTTGTTCAGGCCTCATTCTATCATATAATCTTCTACGGCTACATGTATAACAATGACCTGAATGCAGATCTGTACAATTGGTTGCCTCACTCACCGCTCCGCCTTTCTCCATGGATTCTTCTAAGGAATTAGCTTTTTAATAATTTCTTAGGTTTTCGCGATCACTACACATTATAATAAAACAATTTTAACCAGATTATATCGCGTATATTATTTAGATTGGTTTTCTGACGTTTCGAAAGCTTTGCAGCGTTGGTGGTCGCAGGAGACAAGAGTCTTTACAGAAATTAAAAAAAAAAAATGTAATCTACAATTTTTATTAATTAAAATCGTTTCGATGCACGCAATAATCACTCACAATGTCATTATCTTTTACAGTGTTGCGTGCCATTTGGGACTTGATTATTTTTAGAACTGGGTTCCAAACAGATCGTAGCTTGTCTTAGTCTTCCTGCGACCACGAACGCTGCAAAGCTTTCGAAACGTCAGGAAACCAATCTAAATAATATACGCGATATAATTCGGTTAAACTTGTTTTATTATAATTAGCTTCTTTTGAACGTTAAGATGGCCAGTGGTCACTACACTTATGTACCTACTTCAACACTGCTATGCTCGCGACGCAATGCATATTGTACATTATCATATACATAAAAAATACAACATAACACAGCATTAAATGGTTTAAAGATATACAAAATCGCACAATAGCAAAAGCATCGTTACCAAGAAATACCAAAAATTAAAATTTATGACATTTAGGGTTACACGTAGTGGTTATATTCTCTTTGTTTAGGGTGATCCAGATAAACATAACACTTCTCGAGAAAGAGAGCTTACAATTCTTTTTATAATGTTTGTGTCACTAATTCCAAATAGTTCTAGATTTAGTTTTGCAGTCCATCTCACAAATTCACCTCGTATTCCTTAAAAGTACATGCCCGAACATTAAGTACATGCCCGAACATTAAGTACATGCCCGAACATTAAGTACATGCCCGAACATTAAGTACATGCCCGAACATTAAGTACATGCCCGAACATTAAGTACATGGCCGAACATTAAGGCATTATTTTAAATGGGTTAGTACATTATACATGTTTATGATAAAAGCCAATAATAAGAAAAACATACCGATAGTTTTTACCGAAGAGAATATAAATCACTACGTTTAGTTTTTACTTTAAGTAATATCATCCTCCGAGCCTTTTCCCAATTGTATTGGGGTTGGCTTCCAATCTCACCAGATACGGATGAACATCAGTAAAGTACACAGAGCGACTGCCATCAGACCCCCGCAACCCACTTACTGGGTACTGACATTCGAGGTGGAGTACATAAGAACATAATGTGGATCAAAATTATGTTGAATTATGTGTGAATGAAAGTGGATTAAAATTATAAAATGTAAAAAAAATATTTGAATTCGCAGCAAGCATGTACCCATGATATGCTTGCGCAAAGCGACAGCTAACTCACCACTCCGACGGCCGTCAGCGCGAACAAGATGGTACCGAAGAACAGCGGGAAAGTGGAAGGCGATCCCCACAGGTCCAGCGGCGCGTCCGACTTCTTGTTGGTGAGCAGGTAGTACACCACGATGCCCAGACCCACGAACGTCAACACGTTCGCCACCGCAGAGAACGGCGCCAGCAGCTTCAGGCTCGGGATCAGGTTGAACGCGATCAGCGGCACCAGGATGATCAGCATGTGGAACTCCACGGCCATCGCGTAGTACGGGTCAATCATCTGCAAACAATCACTGCTTACATAGGTGACGCGTGGAATTCCTTCGCCATTAAACGCTATTAACTGAAGCGGTTGCGTCATGGACTCATGTGCGGTGGAATTGCTTCTTGATGAATATTGATGTAAGGAAGTGGGCACGCCGCCGCCCCACTTAACTCAATTGTATCGGCCGCGATCCCACGGCGCCGCTCGCACTGCGCCCGCGCACACTCCTACACGTCAGTGCACTCCACACACAGTCTACATCTCGCTTCAAGGAACGGTCAGGGGTCGCCAGTTACTTCATTTAAACCTTTGTGCACTGATTTTGTTTAAGCTCAGTGATTTTCGTCACTGGACAATTGGCGCGCATTCCCTTACTTATTATGTTATTAAAACAAATAATAACATTCATTCATTTTCTTCACTTGAGTCATGGAAATAAGATGAGGTTCTGAATATCTGTTGCACAGGTACATACCATTTAATTTAAGCACCAACTTCTCAGTAAAGACTCCTGTCATTTAATGTTTTTGCGTAGTTATTTACGTGTAATTCATCTATTAGTGAGTTGAAGAAAGGCGCTTACTATTGAAGTTGTTATTTCAAGCACTCCTCCCGGTGGTCCGTTACCTCGTGCATCGCGCCACACGTCATATAGTGCGGCTAGATTAGATCGTTTATTCTATTAATAGACCCCAGCTGTGAGGAAACGTAACTGATCCTGTTATGTTACACTGGACACTACAACAAAGTAATATCTCATCTAAAATGTCAAGTGACGGTGAGCTGTGAGAAAAAATTGATTATTTTTGTCGTGTAAGTGAAAAGATACATTCGACCTCCTTTGAGCACCGGAGGGTACGCCGTCCCCAGGCGAAAATAAACTCTATCTTATAATATATTTAAGGTTCTAATTCGATTACACGAAATTTGAAAGTGTGGCCCACTAAAAATTTCGTTAAAAAACATAAAAATATATTTTTTATGAGGCGTGACGCACGCCGCACGCGTGACGCCTGGGCACCACGGAGTCTGTGCTGCAAAAGCGCGCGGTCTCAGCGGTTCGTTGATGTGTTTAGCAATGATAAAGGGAACGGACCTTCTTGATGTTATCGGCGATGAACACTATGTAGACGCAGCATATGCCGAGCTGGTAGACGACGAGGAACACGTCGACGGCGATGGCCAGCGAGCCGGCGAAGCGGCGCAGCGGCGGCGGGCCCACCTCCAGCGCCGCCGCCATCGACTGCGGGTACGTCAGCAGCGGCACGCGCAGGCGCCGGCACGCCGCGTACTGCGACCGCACCTGTACACACACACACACATACCACGCGATGCTCCGCGCGCGCTGGCCTATCAGCTCCGCTACCAATCTGACCCATCACCATTTCCTAGTGGACTGACGACAGCTCACTTACCATCTGATCAGCCCTGATAGCTGTAAATACTACAAACATAATATTATAGGTAATGACAATGTATGTAATGAACTTTTTATAATTTTATGCTCAGATTTTATGTATGTAGATTTCCTACTTAAACCTAGTAAAAGAAAATACCTGCTGCATTAATAATTTTATTAAAGAAGGGGGGCTGAGGTGTTAGGTTTACACTAATTAAAAAATGTGAGTATGCAAGCCCTACATATTAACTAATAAGTATTATTATGAATATCACTTTCTAAGACCAATGATAAATTAATGTTAAATGTTAAAAGAGATGCTTTAGTCTATTTAACAATGCTCGTAATATGCTAGTTTTTTCATTTAGAATAAAATATTATTATTATTTTATTATTAAGACCTTCAAAAATTTATTAATTAAATTAATCTGACCTTACACTACCTGATTATTTCCACGGCGTGAGCTATCATGTCACATAGATCATGTTGATTACATAAAGAGATAGCAGGGGTAGGTACCAGAAAACCATGTTAGTGGAATGCACGTCATCCGTTGCCAGGTGTAATTACCATCGTTATATGAAGAGCTGCGGGACGTCCACACTCTAAAGTTAAACATCTACTACAGTAAGGTTTTCACGAACTTAAAATGGTCAAGGTACAACAAAGTGGTTCACAGTCCAGCCTCCGATAGAGACGACCACTTCCCTTACTTTAACGTTAATTTATCAGTAGTAGTACTCACCAGCACGTGTAGGCAGTGCGTGACGAGTGCGCCGACGATGATGGTGGCGAGGATGCCGGTGACGAGGCCGGCGCGCGCGAACGCCTGCGGCATCGCCAAGATGCCCGTGCCCAGGCTGCACTTCAGCAGGTGCACCAAAGTCTCCCAGTTGCTGTAAATATTCAGTGTTATGCGGGGTCACCACATGTGTATCAGAAATGCGTGCTCATATTCCTTTGTACCCAGTTGTGCATAAAGAATTAAATAAATAAATAAATATTAATTTGAAGAGCTCATTCAGAGCATGCTATCAACAGCAATTTCTGGTTTGGTTCCATAGTAAAAGTTGTATACTATGTTCTGAATGAGCTCTTAAAATATGAGCACGCATGTCTGATACTCGTTGTGTAAACTAACTGACACGTGGCTTTCCTATCGTGCTCAGTAGTTTAGTTTAGTTAGAAAACTAACCTTCATTCATATTATTTGTGTGGTTCGTACTTGGGTGGTAATGTTAGTTACCTATGCCATGGCAGTTAGAGTTTAGTTCAGTGAGGTAAATGTATTCTGGATCAGCGCATCATAGGCAGCGTCGATATAGGAAAACATGTTGAGTCTGCAGAGCCGCGAGCACAGCCAGCAGAAATACTAACTTGGTGGGTTTGGGGAGCTGACGGTGTTCATGTGGATCGTAGTCATCTGACGCACCGTCCCTGGAGCAACGATAACAATTTTTTCAAATTAATTTTACGTCTATCTAAATAAGGTTTCCAAAGAGTACAATGGACACATATTGGTTTCAGATTGTTATCATTTTCAAGAAAAAAATACTTGACTCGATACATGAGCTACTAACATTTTTTATTATTTAAAGTATGTTCTTTACTCTGTTACAGTTAAGAAGACTTCTCCAATGAATGCTCATGTGGTACTCACTTGTAGGACTCGCCGGCGCCCTCGCCGACGGGCTGCAGGTGCACCGTCTCCGACTTGTTATTGTCCTCCATCATCATGTTGTCGTCTGCCAACACAACGCATGCTTCAATGGGTTATAGAAACACGTTTGGCTCAAGTGTAAGGTACGGTGACGGAAAACATCGTGAGAACACCTGCACACCTGCTCAATCTCCGGTGAGAGCTTCATACAGGTCGAGAAGAAGTCAGAGACTGATTGCTTTTCTTTGTCCGATCAGATTATGAGAGTTAGGGAAAAGAGAGTGCGCCTGTGTTTGCGCACACACTTGTGCACTATATGTCCCGCGCAGATGGCTAGCCTCCGTTGAGATTGGTCGCATTACTTTGTTATGCATTTTTTATTTTATTTATAAAAATATTTATTGAAATATATAAATAAGGTTCAATCAGCTGACTTGAATTAAATGATGAGTTTAGAAAATCATGTTTTTTCTTGTTTTATTATTATTAGATATCGATACCCACCACATCTGTGTAGTTTCACCAACTACATTATTTGCATAAGTAACATTAAATATTCTGCCATTAATAATTGTATTAATTAAATGTTCTACCCTATGTTATTGTTAACATATTTCATGCAACATTCTAGAGTGAGATCATTGGGTAGCTCGACTCCAGACGGCGACTAAAGTTCGCAAGCATGACTTGTTCCTGCGCTCAACGTGACTCTTGCCGATGATATTGCCCGTCATGATAATTTGCAAGAGGCAATATCTCTTGTATCTTAATTTTCCAAGGTCTAAACACGTGTCCCATTCGTAGCCTGGTAACCAAATCCGCGTTTCTTGCGGCACGTGACAGGACATCCTCTTTCAACTAATTTGTGGCATCCTTCTCGGCCCACATTTGTGGCATGCGTCGATGGTTCCTTGGATTAACGTCCGTGTGTTATTTGAGAAATAAATTGTATATCCTTACTTAAATAAGTTTTCTTTGTCAAGAACTGGGAGGTTGTTCTCAGCGACTAGATAGTATTGAGAAGTGATTTGTGCGGGTCGAATGCATAATATTGACAGTGTAACAAATGGAACATAAAGCAAAAAGAGACATTTCTACGAAGAACTAAGCTTGTAATACAGATTGAAGTGCACTTTTGTTCGTATTGTACAATTCGCAATAATGTTACCTTACGTGGAAATGTTATAGTTCGTATGCACCACACTGGCACTGTTGTGTTGACGACACGTCTGACGCAGTGGCTGAGTAATTTTTACAATTTGTGAAATTCCATAAAGGTCTACTTGGTCTCAAACGGTTACCTTTGCCCATAACAACTGCAATAACACCTAGGCTGTTGCCTAAATGGTATTGCAAATCCCGTTCGCCAAATTGGGACACGAAGATGGAAAGTCTCATGTGATTGTAATGTCGCCGGCATCCGTACCACGAGCGCCGCCAGCACCGGAACACAGCAGTGCAGGCATCACTGTTTGGCGGCAGGAATAGGTTCGGGGGTAGTACTTCCCCGGACGAACTCTTTGACAAAGAGCTCTACTTTACTACTAAAATATCTGTAAACGCACCCAAAACACAGTAAAAATATTAATGTGGGGGGGGTGTGTGTGTGTGTGTGTGTGTGTAACATGTGAACAAGTTACTATCTATAATAGCTTTTAGCCACAGGTCCCTCGTGTCGCTGCTCTAACAATGTTCAGATAAAGTCTAAAGGGCCACACACTGAGTTCAATCTATTTCCCCACGCAAGTGTGCAGGCGTCCGGATGTCCTCCTTACGAGGATTGGCGTGACAGACAACATATGGGAAGTTTTGGTTCAATCAATCAACTCAGCCTATCGCAGTCCACTGCCGGAAATAAGCCTCTCCCATGTTGTGCCACAACACTCGGTCCACCCAGCCACCTTCGTCAGGTCATCGGTCCACTTGGTGGGGGTTTGCTAATTCGAGTCTCCACTCAAGGACTCGTCTGACATGGCCAGCCCACTGCTACTTCAGCTTACTTATCCTACAAGCTATGTCGGTCACTCCGGTTTTTCTCCGGATAATTTCGTTACGGATTTTATCCTTCAAAGAAACTCAAAGCCTAGCTTGCTCCATAGCTTGCTGAGCGACTTTGAATTTGTGGACTAGTCCAACTGTTAGTGTCCACGTCTCGGCACCGTATGTCATGATAGGCAGGACACACTGGTTAAAGAACTTTGTCTTCCAATTTTGCAGTTTAGGCGACGAGAATGTTTGCGTCTACGACGATTGATAATAGCTTATTTTGTTCGCGTGTTGTTCGGTCTTAATCACATTCGCTGTCCAAATTATTGTCATACTGCTGACACAGGCATTTTATCAGAGGGCTTTAGCACTTAGTCCATTGCGCTGCGCTGCACGTTGGCGTGTGGAGCGGCGAACTATACACACCGTCTAAGACACTTGGTAACAGGCGTTTAGGTTTCCTCAGAATATTTTCCTTCACGATTATTGCAAGTGATGATTTAACTCTGATCGGCACATGAATTCGTAGTCGATATCAAACTGTTTTTCACCACAGGTAGGCGTTAAGCGTTGAAAATTATACCTAATCACGATCAATTGGTTCTCTCATTTGTGTGAAACAAAAATAGATTCAGAATTCAGAGAATTGAATAAATAATAGTGAACAATGTAATGCCTTTTTAATTTTATTCAACGGTTAATAGCTTACCATTACCATGTGAAAACATATGATAATGATTTTTATATGAAAACACTATCGTTATAAATAAATCACCTAAAATAGAATTGCAAAGTTTATCTTTTACGAGGGAAGAATTTAGTTGAATACGTACAAACAGTGAGTAGCTCAGACACGGCGCAGCGTTCGGCCGCACTTAAACGAAATGATTTGACAGCTTTGAGGCAAATGGGAGCGCGAGACGCGAGTGTAGGAGAACGGGCGGCGCGGGGGCAGGCGGCCGCGGACTGAGGCGCCGCGCGCTACATGTACTCTGTGGCCGCCACCACCAACTCTAGTTCCCTGGATATCGAGATCACCGTAAATAAGACATCCATATCGTCAATTGTTCACAGTGCCGCTAACATTGTGAAGTCACACTGACAGCCGCTTTAGTTAGCTCAGACAAGTGGAAACATAAATACGTTTAAAATATTAAAAAGTCATAGAATTTGTTTTAATATACTAGCGCATCTACCACAGTCCCAACGGCAGTGAATTGCTCGTGGATGTTAATATAAAACAATAAATATTTGTTTATAAAATATATTAAGACGGGGTCGCGCAAAATGTAAATACCAGCGGAACGAAATTGGCGTTACAAAAATAAAGAAAATTGAAGGCCAAGCATTAATGCCGACACAAATTTCGCGATGGCTCAGCGGTTGTCTTTCTACGCTACGGGACGCAGGTTCGATTCCTGTACGTAACAAATGTTTGTATGGAATCTGAATTGCAACTTGTTCCGAACCATCAAGTTCTGCATGTAAGTACTGCTTATTTATAGAACGCGTTGGAATAACAAAGCAGTGTTTTCACAGTGTGATAATGTGAGACGCTTACTGCTTACAAAAGTCTGTAGCGAATCGACATCTATCGCGCTATATGGGCTAACACTGACGTAGACGATGATGACACAAATCCTGAATCTAAAAACCTATTAGCGTCAAACTTGTTCTACTTGTAAACGCGCAAGCAGAGTATGTCTTGTAACTTAGTGTATTTTGTCGTAGGATAATCGAATAAATCGGAGCTATTTTTGGGATCATTGCAAATATCCGGCTTATCTTAGGTTAGTCGCTAATAACCGCTCACGTAATGAGCGCTGATTGACTGATATGAACGTTATGCACTGACTGTTGCGCTGATTGGCTTACGCTGCATTCAATCATCTGTCCAGCCATGTTCTGATTGACTGATATGAACGTTATGCACTGACTGTTGCGCTGATTGGCTTATGGCTGCATTCAATCATCTGTCCAGCCATGTTCTGATTGACTGATATGAACGTTATGCACTGACTGTTGCACTGATTGGCTTACGGCTGCATTCAATCATCTGTCGAGCCATGTTCTGATCAACTAGAATGAAGATATTATAAATCGACTCTTAGATTAGTGTTCTTTAAGTTTCCAATCGTCCTAACAGCTGATATTCTTTTCGTGATTCCAGGGTTGGTCCCATAGTAGAAGTTGTTATATGCTATGCCCTGAATGAGCTCTTAAAATATGACCACGCATTTCTGATATACGTTGTATATTATGCTGTATAGTTTAACAACAAATAATAAAAATAAGTGAACCACAGACTAAACATGTGTGTACGGTGCAACCATATATGCAATTATTGCACTCTTATCAATATTATAATAATTCAATCAGTTCACGCTCCGACCGCGCCATTGCAAAACCTATCATTATCAATAGTTAAGGAGTGGACTCAATACAAGTATCAAGAGAAAATATATAGTTTTATTTAATATCATTATCAATATCAATCAGTAAAAGACGTATGGTGAGAACCGTACATCTTTTTGGTCCTTCGATCCATCTAGCAATCAGTGACTATTTGGTGAATATCAGTGTCTATCAAAACATTATCAGTGATCGTATTCGACTCTTAAACTGTGCAGTGCTGCTAGCAAGAAAGGAGCACGAGCCAGGGAGTTGCAGCATATCAAGTAAGATCGTTTTAATTAGCCATTACGTGAATATCTTAGTTCATCATGGATGGAAAGAATTCACGTAAACCAAGCTGAGATTGTCGAGGCTATGAGCAAGCTGTCCGCCAATATCATGAAAGATAGCTCGAGTCGTAAGGTTGGCGATTATTTTAAACGGCGATTATTTTAACCGTCGTAATTTTGAAAGACATCAACGCATTGAACACGTAATGCTGCACCTGTGGTGAACTCTCATATGTACATTAAATCAGTTTAACTACGGGGCATCAGGTCGGAACCCCTAGTGCCCGAGTGCGACTCACACTTGGCTGTTTTTTTATATTCTCAACGGTTGATCTCAGTTGATGGTTGTATGGTTGGTGATTACCTGTGGGCCACCCTATGTGCTTCCCTGTGACATTTCCTAAGAAATGCTTTGTATTTTCACGTGAGTTGGTGCCGAATCACAAAAAGCTGGATAAATATTTTTGTCAATTTTACAGAACGGAATATTTAACGTGATACAAAATGGGTTTATGTTTATTTTCTCGTATGATTGGAATCACGATTTGTGAGAGTCGCAGCGGTCGCATTGTTACGCGTCGTCGCACCGTACTCGTAGCGCACAGGGATACATTCGATGGGAGGCGCGCTCCGCCCGCACTGCGCCCGCGCCGGCGCACTATTTCCGTGATCGGCTGCACTCACGTGAGGGACACTCACAGGCAGATAGCTTGTACGTTACATGCTGGTAATGAGCAGTTATGTAAGAATATAATAGAACTAGAAGAGAAATTCGTGGTCATATTTGAAGAGCTTATTCAGGGGATGCTATCGAACAAGTTTTATTATGGGACCAAACCTAAAATCGCGAAAAAAAACTGCTGGTCCTTACATTTTGTCGAGCGACATCGGTGATTTAGTAGAGAGCAGCTGATATTTTTGTCCCATAGTGAAAGTTGTTTTATGCTATGCACTGAATGAGCTCTTAACATATGACCACGCTTTTCGGATACACGTTGTATCCGCAGGAACAGTCGTTTTGCGAGATCTTTTATCATTACAATGTCGATAGAATCATATTCCACATTAAAAAAGGCCGGCAAATATTTTATTACAATGCATGCAAATCTTGATATCTAATATGTCACATGCTCATTACTATTTACCATACAAATCTAAATAATGGTAAGAGAAGTGGCACAGGCGCGTGAACATGTCGCCGCGTACAGGTGTCTTTTAGGACACCAGTGCGCGAATTGTTTGTTTATAATCAGTGCGGTTTAAAAAAAAAAATTGGGACATTTATACACAGCACCATCTAGTCCCAAACTAATCAGAACTTGTACTATGGGTACTAGACCATGGATATAATACTCATGTACTTTTTTTTTGTAAATACATACTTATAATTGTTGTGCCAAAGATTGTCATGGCACTCACATATTGAAATTATTATGTCTAGGGTTAGAAAGCTTATTTGGATCTTCAAAACTCTGCGTCACATAATGCCAGCACAGTTACTTAATAATATATATACTGCTCTAGTACAATCTGTTATAATATACTGCATACCAGTATGGGGAGGAGCTACAAAAACAAAATTTTTAGATTTGGAAAGAGCCCAAAGGTCACGCATAAAGGTTATGTACTGTAAGCCTTACAGATACTCCACTGATAACCTTTATAGGATAAGTAGCCTCCTGACGGTCAGGAAATTATATCTTTTAAAAATAACCACGAACTTACATAAAACATTGCCTTTTAACTTAGCCAATTTGGATAAAAGACGGAAAGACACTGTGGCCCACTCCCCATGGGTTCGAGCTAGTTTTGCCAGCCGTCAGTATGCCACGCAATCGACCTACATCTATAATAAATTAAATTTTAAACTAAACATCTATCCCATGCTTCTTCACGACTGTAAAAAACCATAACAGAGTGGCTGAAAACACTCACCTATGAAGAAACTGAACTAATCTTTGTTAGAATCAGCTAGGTATTAAATGGAAACATTAAAATTTAATACATATTATTTACTATTATTTAATATGCTTACACTTGTAAAGGTACTAAGCACGATGTACAGCCAAACATATACTCAACACCCCCACATTTGCTACATAAACACACACAAACACCCCCACATCTACTTACATAAATCCCACACACACACATACAAACATACCGACACACAGCTATTTATTCATTAAAAAAAACATTTTATAATAAGTAAAATAAGTTTATAACGTCTCCATAATTATTATAAAACTAGTAAGGGAAGTTGCGAGGCAACCCTAACACAAGTATTCTTATAACGTACTGCGGCTGCCTCAATTCTGTATTGTATGAAAATGGATGAGAGACAATAAAAACCTATTTTATTTATTTATTTATTTATAATACATAAACACCCAGACCAACACAAACACTTGTTAATCACACAAATTTTTGTGTCCTGTGGGAATCGAACCCACGACCTCGTGACCAGCAGTCCGACACTCGAACCACTAGACCACAGATGTCGTCGTCGTTTTGGACGGAGTCACTACAATTCTATTTAGCAGCAGCGGAATTTTTTTTAGGCTTAACTTTTTTTGGGGCTCGAGTCACCCACGTCTGCAGGAGAGTACTCTTTTTCCGATTCCCTACACGTGTACCCGGGGTAGTGCAAATCAGGTGACATACTGGTGGTAGAACACGGCTGACGGCTTGCGACTACCCACCGGGCAAAGACGTTCCGCCAAGCGACCACGAGTCGAGTTCCAGTACGATGCCCGCTGTAGACACTTGAGAGGATGGGTTAAATATTTCCCTGTCATCCTCTCACCTTTGCTGGGCAAGCGTGAACCAACGTCGACCACACCATCGCTTAACATCAGGTGAGGTGGTGGTCAGACGCAGGCCAGTTAATTATTTAAAAATAATGAATTGCATTGAATGCTAGAAACGTGGTGGGAGTAATTGCGTAATTATATGTTGGTGGCGGAAACCGGCGACATGCGTTCTCGTAGTAAAATACAGTAGATAACATTTCTATTACCTTATTATTTAGATTTCTATGCTATTTACATATTCATGTCAACTCAAACTTAATTTTAATACAGTTGTAGGACATAACATTTTAGTTGTGGTTGATAGAGCGGTGCTGAGCACATTATATTAGTAGCGCTACATATTATGTGAACAGCTAATTGAACACTGCCTACTTAACAGCTATTTGGTGATTTTTCCACGACTGTCGATATAATTAATACTTTTAAAGGCTCACGACGGCGACGGGATAAAGTATCACGTCGTGTGTCCATTACAGTGTTAACTTTGAGGATTCTACCGCGAACGCGCTCCGTACAAAACGGTTTTGATCATATTTTGGACAAAATATAATCGTACTCGATGACATTTTGTAGAGAAGATGAATAAATTAATATCTTTAATATGGTTCGTCAGAAGTTATGTAATCATCGTAGCCGCGGTTACACGCGTAGCGCTACACGAGACAGCGTAGCGCTACGCGTCGGCGTAGCGGGCGCAGGTATGTGGGCGTAGCATGATAAGGGTTTTGTCTAAAAAGAATAGACGCAATGACTGTTAGTTCTACGCGATGTAACACTTTTCCATAGACAATACTCATGTCTACAGTGGTTATGCTACGTCTGCTGCCCTCTCAGCGTTGTTGCTCAAAACGTGGTAAAAGTTAGATTTTATAACAAGAGAACAGACAAAACTTTATTTAGTAGAAGTAATTTATTTAGCTACCTGATGTGAAAGTTATGAGAAGGCTCATTTTTGGTAGTTCTGTTTACAACTACATGACTAAGATGATTATGTAATTGACCGGTCTGCTCATCCTTGCGCGAAATAATCTGTTTTTAAACAGAGAGCTTAGTTTGTAGTGGACCGACAGTGCAGGAGACTTTTGTAGACCTTACTTGAGAAGCGTGGTGATAACCAAGACGAAAACAAAAGCTTGAAATAAACAAACACAGTACCGGTACCAGTGAGGCGGGTTGGGGCGGGGGCGGGGGTCACGCCGAACGCGCAGGCGTAACGCTTCGCTCGATGCGGCGGCACGCGCACGACACGCGCACGACACGCGCACGACACGCGCACGACACGCGCGACGCTCGCCACCAAACGCACTAACTTCCTCCCAACAGAACACCTCCAAACAAACCTCTCAATGGGGACACACGCTTACGTTACGTAATATGCATAGCTTTAATTATGTAAGTACATCGTTGTAAATGTTTTGCACTGTAATTATAATTACCTATATATGATTAAATCCAGAAATTAAGAACAATTCAAACAACACCAGCGAAGGAGCACCTGATTGCAACGCGTCCCAACTGAAAATAGGACGAGCAGAGCTCGCCTACGTGCGGCACCCGCGCACGCAGCCGACGCGGTGCGGCGCGGGGCGCGGGGCGGGGGTGCGGGGGGCGGTGGGGCACGGGGGGGCGGCGGGGCGGCGGGCGTGTGGGGCGGGGCGCACCCCCGCGCCCGACGCAGGGCACGCGGCGCCACACACGCGCTGGCGTCCAGCGAATAAACCCCATATATATTAAGTTTATTACCCTAGCAAGAGACTGAAATTTTTTTGGAGTAATATTAAATACCCACACACCCATAAATCACACGCATTACACTTTTCACATTATTGCGTTCGCGTCACATTATATTATTTAAATAAAACGCCATTCATTCACTCATATTCGTTTACAGTAACCAACTAAACACATTTTGTATTGATTCCTTTATTTTTCTTTATTTCTTAAAATTTGTATGTCCTGTAGGCTGTACTTGTATTTAATTTAGACCTTTACTTGGAAGAGTAGAACTCCCTAACACAAGCAAGCATTTGCTTAAAAAGTGGTTCCCAACGCTGTAATGAAATAGTTTTAAAAGTTGATGAATTTTTTTATATATATTTTTATATTAGATATACCTAGAATTAATAGTGGAAAGAAAAACTCACTCACGAGCAGGATTTGAAACTGTCTCTCCAGCTGCCGAATTGCGTAACTCACTCGCGATCGTATTCAATAGGATTTCAATATTCATTGCTCCGTGTGTTTTGACAATTCGTCTTATGGGAACTATGTACCACGCAATGAATATTGTTATCATTTCAAAATGGAAGCTAATGTCAATGTCAATGCATTACACAATGACCCCACTGGTTCAATACACCTGTGCTTTAGCCGCTAAGCTTTCGGTTCCCATGGTCGGGTCGGTTGGGAGCATCTACTTATTCCTTTAGTTTCCGGATTAGACGTACGTGCGTACGTTCGATTGCGGCTCGCGAACACTGTGCGCGGAATTTTAGTCGACCACGCGCAACCACGCATTGGCACCGTTTTCTTGCCGTGGAGGAATGCTCATGGTGGAGCCAGTGTCGGACTCCTACCGACTAAAACCACCACGATGTTCCTGTAACTACCTTTGGCCGGGGACGTGGGATAGATACTGCATTCAGCTTTCGCCAGCCACCACCGACAGCTTCGGGATTGCTCTCGAGTTAGTTAATGTGACTATGATTTACCCGCTTTGCCCCTCTGATATGCAGACACTGACTAAAATTTGCCATAGTGAAGTAACTTCTATCCAATCCTGACTTTATAAAAGTGTCTGTTCTCCAACATGTACAACGAAACACCTCACATGTGGGGGAGCTAGAGAGAATTTTTTTTCTTAACTTTGTAGGCATCATCATCATTTCAGCGGAAAGACGTCCACTGCTGGACATAGGCCTCCCCCAAGCATCGCCACAACGACCGGTCCTGCGCCTTCCGCATCCAGCGGATTCCCGCGACCTTCACCAGGTCGTCGGTCCACCTTGT
The DNA here is from genome assembly GCA_949699075.1 of Asteroscopus sphinx. Lineage (NCBI taxonomy): Eukaryota > Metazoa > Arthropoda > Insecta > Lepidoptera > Noctuidae > Asteroscopus > Asteroscopus sphinx. Next base: position 174,249 of record OX453002.1, on the reverse strand, counting down.
GGGGGGCCTACCCACGCTGCGCCTTCCAGTACGCGGTCGCCACTCCAGAACTTTACTGCCCCATCGGTCAGCCGTTCTGCGAGCAATCATAAGTATGAATCGTCCTAAACTTCAACTCCATAGCACTTGCACTGTTTGAGTGTTAGTATATTAGATACTTTCCTCTAAGGTGCCCCTTCAACTTCACTGAAAAAAAAAAACGTTTAAATGTAGCCAAACTTTAACAACCTTTAACTCAAAAAATGTTACTTTTTAACTAAACGAGGCCGTTAATTGCTATTTCGGCCGAGACTTGTATAGTACTTTTCTCTCATTTGTGAGGAAACAATACACAAATTAATTCAACAGTATCTAATTTTCATTCGCGCCAATTCTTCCGCGCGCTGTTCTATTTACAAAGTTTTGGAAAGTAAATGCCACTACATTCAGCCTTTATAATGAGATAATGAAAAATATTTTGTACCTTGCTACAAACACATAATTGTAAGTGTGCATTTAAAAACCTAGCTAGCTTAATTTAATAAATAAAAACTGTCCAGCATTTTCTACGATTGTCGTGTTGCTTCCTATAGCTGGCGTGTTATTTCGTTGCGTACGGAAAAGAGCCGATTGATGTATTCTTTAAAAAAAAAAAAAAAAACAATTTCCGAGCAAGTGGGAGAAAAGTTTATTATTAATAATTTTTCAGTGTTTTGTCATCATTTATTTTATTTTTCTTTGCAGCTTTTTAGATTTTTAGCATGTGTGATGAGACCATTCTACTTAGTGGAGTATTTGCGGCTTTTTGCTCATACACTTACAGTAACATTATTCTAAATTAATAAGAAATTTAAAAAAAAGAACCAATCGAAAGTTGGGGGTACGAAGCAGTACGAGGCTATTTTAATAATGGAAGAAATGTTATTATAAGGCGTTGTCCCAATACAACGCGACTACGTGACCATCGCAAGTTCGCGCGAATTTGTTCGTGCAAGCCCGTGATCAAAAATATAGATGTTGAATAGGTGTCCAAATTGATGGAACATGTGTAATCCGCTTTAATTATTCTTTTTCATATTATGTAGTTGGCAACACTACTTCCCCTTGCCAAGCCGCCGTCATGGCGTTAAGATGTAATCTCTCTTCTCTGAACCATTTTCTTTGTAATTTGAAGTTGAAGATGTGTTTGACGTACCTAGATTCTATTGTTGTTCAGTTTGTTAATGCAAACTTAATATAATATATATATCTATATAGAAGTAATGATCGGTGACTGCATTTTGATTTCAAGCCTCATGTGAGTATGTCCACCATACACCACCCGTTGTAACCACATGCACAACACACCTTATAAATACCACTGCAAGAATATCTAGCCTACTTAGATTCATAATAATTTATAACACAAATAACTAGTATTCGCACGATTATCGCGCGATAATGTCATGTTACGAACAAAGTCGTCGAATAAAATTCATACAAAGGCGGTCTTAACGCCGTAGACGTTCTCTGCCAGACAACCTTAGGGTAATGCAGACAAAGAATAAGATAAATGGACCAGTAAAGTAGTAAAATAAGATTAGAACTTTTGATTTATAATTAACATATAATAAAACTAAATAAATACATACGTACATATAATACTGCCTCTTTGGTCTAGTGGTGGTCCTGGGTTCGGTTCCCGGGTCGGGCAAATTTTTAATCGGTTTTTTCATTAGGAAATTCTCAGTAGTAGCCCGGAGTCTCGATTAGTGCCGGGTCAATGGCAATAGGCTCGACCCCTATTACACGGGACTATAACATAACTGGCGAAATGTGGGTGTAGGTTACTATCACACCTCTACCTACCCCTTCGGGGAAATACAGGCGTGATGTTATGTTATGTACATATAATAAAATATACAGATACTACTTTTTTTTTTTTAGTTTATTTTATATTAAGAACAAACGTAACGAAAACTCAAAATAAAAATTAGAAGTATTGGTTTTTACTATACAGTCGATACTATGAATTTGTTTTTTTTATAGAATAATATGTCAAAGAAAAATATATAAAAAAAAAAAAAACAATAAAAAGTAGTGAAAACATTAGCAATTTCTACAGAATAGGTGGGTACAAATAAATAAATAAATAATGTGAAAAAGAAATGTGTGATCAATAACAGTAATAACAATATAGTGACCTCTGTGGTCTAGTGGTTCGAGTGTCGGACTGCTGATAATGAGGTCGTGGGTTCGATTACCACATGACACAAATATTTGTGTGATGAACATAAGTGTTTGTGTTGGTCTGGGTGTTGCTTATGTATTATAAGTACGTATTTACAAAAAAAAAGTATATAAGTATTATATCCATTGTCTAGTACCCATAGCACAAGCTCTGCTTAGTTTGGGACTAGATGGTGCTGTGTAAAAATGTCACAAAGATATTTATTTTATCAATAAACCATAAGTTTGATAACTCCAAATTTTTTTTCGGAAAATGTAAGTAACCCCTTTTAGCGACACTTTTTCTAAAGAACGTTAACTACCTAAACATATTGGTGTGTGTTTAAGGTGTGCGACGGCCTTATGACTATCATCAATTTATTATATTCTTTTTGCTAGAAAGTATCACTGAATACATACTGACAGCTTTCACAAAAATATAAAAGCTAAACTTTTAGACAAGTGACGCAAGTTAGTGGTGTGAACCGGTTCTCAAAAAACCGGATAATCACCGTTTAGAGTGAGTACCGGAGACTAATCGGTGATTTCACTAAACTACCGGTTATTTGATTTGTTGCAGAACGCTCCCGAATGGGGGTTTTTTTTTTCAGCGTGTTTTTTCTTCTCATATATATAGATTAACGGCCAAAATTAATATCCAATCTATCCACGATTTGCCCTACTAGAGATAGGAATTTGACATAAGCTCCATACAAAATATGTCAAATTTCTATCTCTAGCAGGGTAAATCGTGGATAGATTGGATATTAATTTTGGCCGTTAGAGTATTTTGAATAACCGGAGATTATCCGGATAATCTCCGGTGATTCAATAAAATCTCCGCATAATCTCCGGAGGCTGAAATTGCCTCCGGTTCACACCACTAACGCAAGTGACATTGTTTTGGTTTTCTAAGACAACAGTAGGGTTTTATCGTATACATTATACATCACAAATACTTTGTAATAACTTTAATACAATATTTTTATATCGTGGATTGGATAGGCTTGTCTCGTCTTGCCACCTACAATTTTAGTAGTTAGGAAGCAACGTCGCTACCATGTTCATCTGCAATTTTATGGAATCTCTAACTGGAGGTGAGTGCCGCGTCACTGCCAGGGCCGCGCTCCGCCACCGGCCGAGTTTCATCTTCTACCTCTGTTGCAGGTGACGCGGATGACAACTATGACCCGCACAAGTATCGCAAGGTGGCGAATCCTACCACGTAAATATTATTGTCTATATATTTATAAAGTCACCATATCTAGCACTAGTTAGTATTTAATATTTAGCAAAAAAATATCCATCAAGATCCACGGCAGTAATGGTGCATTTATATAGGTACCATTTCAAGCACTTTTGCCTACCTATAATTATTATATATCATTAAAAACATAAAAAAATTAAAATATATAGACCTGCAAGATTTGAATTCACAAATGGACCCAGTAGGTGGCGCTGCAATCAGTGTGTCACCAAATTTGATTTGCTGAATTTAATGTGGTGCTGGTTTTCCGGGCAGGACGACGTCTGCCGGGTCCGCTAGTATAACTATATATTTTACCGGCTTTGTATACCTATACCTATTGAAGCATTGTATAAATGCTTCGTCACTACTGTCGCCGATGGCAGCACTCTCGTTTGAGGGTGATACACGACAACAGGCTTACAGTTCTGCACAGCAGGGCTTTGATTTGGTTCTGCCAGAGGTAAGTTACAAAAACTTACAAAAAAACAGGCAAATATTTAATTACATGCATACAAATCTTGATTACTAGTCTGTCATATTATCATTACCGTTTATAATAATAATATGGGGTGCATTAAAAGAACTGCTGACTGGCAAATCTTTTTCCCACGGCATGAGCCCTCTCTTCGGACACCAAATCGCAAGAGCCCGGTGGAAAAGTCGCAAGAGTATTATCCGCTCCACTTTGGACCTCACAACTCCACCGCAATAAGGACGGAGTTGTGGAAGGAAAAGCTCACACCACCACCTGATTTTTTAGTACCGCATGAACACCTGCCCCCAGGTCACGATTTCCCGTGGCCAGTCTGGAAATCCCTCAACCAGCTCCGGACTCAAGTCGGTCGCTGCAGAGAAAATTTGTGCAAATGGGGAATGCGAGAATCCTCAAAAACTGAATGCGATTATGGGGCCCCCATTCAGTCCATGGCCCATTTGCTTACTTGTCCCTTGTGCCCTGTCAACTGTACAAAAGCCGACCTAAACGAAGCCACGAGCACCGCCATAGAAGCGGCCAAATATTATATGAAAAAAATTTGAACCATTGACACGCAAGATGAAGAAGCTATTATTATCTTTATGTAGCTCATGTTGACACGATAGAAGAAGAAGAATAATAATAATTAATCCCTCTGGGACAGGCGTTACTTTATGATGAAATGAGACTAACATCAAACTGGAAGCTACATTAGACCGGCTTTTTACAATCTTGTGATTAATAAAAAAATTTATCAAGAGGTACATTATAAAGCATATAAACACACTCTATGACTGTGATGAATAGTTTCAAAAATAATAGTCTGTGGTAGTCGAACGGACGCACACGAGTGTTTGGTTTTACCAATATTGGCAGGGAATATTATGATTATAATGTGTAGGTACATATGGTTCGCCCTGCTGGCAGGTACGCGGAGACTATGACGCACATGCTGAAGGGCTGCCTGGGCGCCGGCATCCTCGCCATGCCCAACGCCATGGCGCGTCTGGGCCTCGGCTTCGGTAGCATTGGCGTATTGTTCATCGGAGTGTTCGCCACTTACTGCGTGCAGCTGCTGGTCAGTAATTAAATACTTATATTCATTGTGACTATGGTGTGCGCGTCCGCGTATAATACGCGGTTTAATTGAGCGCACGAATGCATAAATATGTATAGATAACATACATACATACATACATATTAATCACGCCTGTTTCCCATTGGGGTAGGCAGAGACTATGGATTTCCACCTGCTACGATCCTGACACACCTCTTTCGCTTCATCTACGTCCATTAACCTCGTCATGCATGCTCGTTGGTTTAGAGTACTCTTAACCTGGCATTTTTTGAGAACGTCTGCGATTGATCGCGATACGTTCGCCGAGGTCATCCCCTTCCAACTCTTCCATCCACACTCGCTTCGTATACTTGTTTCGTCAATCTCCTCTCGTCCATCCTCTCTATATGCCCAAACCATCTTAACATACCTTTCTCAATCTTTGTCACTACATCTTCTTTCACTTCACAACGCTCCCGTATAGATAACTTGCTGTCAAATTAACACACGCGTCTAATTATTAATAGCTGTTACTAGAGTTGCGTTACAGCAGTCAATTTTGCCATTATCTCGCTAATGCCTTGATCACATGTACCGAGTAGAGTGGCGAGAGAGTGCGATCAACTGTGAAAAATACAAAGACGTGTCTTTGCTGTGTTGTTCGCTGCCGGCCGAGTGCGTGCACTCTCTCGCCACTCTACTCGGTACGTGTGATCCAGGCATCAGAAGAAGTGTCTCAACATCGTTATTCTGTTTAGATCGTCGCGCAATATCAGGTCTGTAAGAAGTGGAAGCGCGGCTACATGTCGTACCCGAACACCATGAAGCGGGGGATGAGGACCGGCCCGCCGTGCTTGCGCTGGGCCGCTCTGCCGTTCGCCTACTCCGTGGACGGGTTGCTTCTTATTTGGCAGATGGGTATTTGCGCCATCTTTGTTGTGGTCATCGCCGAAAGTATAAAACAGGTAATTTATGTTACTATGTTCATCAACACACACCAGACCACAACCACACTGCTGCTGGACATAGGCCTCTCCCAAGTTGCGACACAACACTCGGTCCTCTGCCTTCCGCATCCAATCCCCCCCAGCCACGTTTTTCAGGTCGTCGGTCCACCTGGCGGGGGGGCGCCCTACGCTGCGTTTGCCGATTCGCGGTCTCCACTCAAGGACTCGTCTGCTCCAGCGGCCATCGGTCCTTCGACAAACATGGCTAGCCCACTGCCACATCAGCTTACTGATCCTACAAGCTATGTCGGTCACTCCGGTTCTTCTCCAAATAATCTCGTTTCGGATTTCATCCTTCAAAGAAACTCCAAGCATAGCTCGCTCCATAGCTCGCTGAGCGACTTTAAATTTGTGGACTAGTCCTACTGTCAGTGTCCACGTCTCGGCGCCGTAAGTCATGACAGGCAGGACGCACTGGTTGAAGACCTTTTTCTTCAAACTTTGCGGTATAGGCGACGAGAAGACTCGGCGAAGTTTGCCAAATGCTGCCCATCCCAAATGGATCCTTCTGTCGGATCCTTCTTTCTCGAAGTTGTGCCTACCAAGCTGTATTATCTGCCCTAGGTAGACGTACTCCGTTACAACTTCGAGTGCCGACCCTCCGACGAATATCGGCCTCGGCATGACATGCCTATTGATCATGACTTTAGTCTTGTCCAGATTCATGCCGAGACCGACACGCCGAGAGGCTCCGTTTAAGCTGTGCAGCATTTCGCCCAGTTGTTCCAGCGACTCAGCCATTACAACGATGTCATCGGCATAGCGGAGATGTGAGATGTTCTCGCCGTTAACGTTACTATGTTAATGGATGCTAATTATTCAAGTGCGCCTTGATGTCATGTCGATGGTATCTTTTGCTTCGTCATCATACTAATAACTTCAATTAAATTATATTTTTATTTGGCAACTGACAACATTCCAAACGTAACTTGAAAATTGTAACAAACATCGATATGACACATGCAGCGCCAGAACGCCCCCGTCGTCCCGGCTGGCAACACGTGCCTTCTCCGTGCGCTGCTGCTGCACCGGTCGTCCGCTTCGAACGCACGCCTTTTATCGGAGAAAAGTCGAATCTTCATTGTCGTTGAAAAGGCCCAAATCTAGCGCGTGCGCAATATAGTTACTACTGGTGTGACAACAACTCGTGAAGCCTCAGCAGTCAACCCTTGGCTCTCACTTGAAATCTCCGAAAGACGGTGGCTCAATGATATAGCAAGTGGCATACTGGGCTACGTGCGCGAATAATAGTTACATTTATCAAGAGAACGACGTTCATCGTATATCGTTGGACTCCGGTATCTGTCCCAGAGTAGTATTCATTGCTATTATATAAACCGTGCTATGTCGCAAATGTCGCAATCCATGACACTACAGCTTCTTATATTTCTGTCAACAGATAACCGATTATTATGGCCATGAAGTATATTTGCGGGTGCTCATTATCAGTTTATATCCCCCACTCCTCATCTTATGTTTGACGAAGAACCTGAAACTAATGGCGCCTCTGTCGTCGTTTGCTAACGTCTGCACTTTATTCGGGCTGGTTTTAATATTCTTTTACTTGATAGAAGATGATGTGCAACTCGATCAATCTCATTTTAAAGTGACATCATTGGAAGATATACCAATATTTATCGGCATAGTTCTGTTCGCGCTGGAGGCTATCGGAGTGGTGAGTATGCAGGGAAGGTGCGCGTGTAGCTGACGCGCGCTGACGTCACGCTTGTGTTGTCAGATGCTGGCGCTCGAGTACAACATGGAGAAGCCCAAGCAGTTCATAGGAATTTGCGGACTCTTCAGCATCGGCATGGCCTGCCTTACCGTCGTCTACTTACTGCTGGGTATCTTCGGATATCTCAAGTTTGGGCATGAATCTAGCGGAGCTATAACGCTCAATCTTCCACAGGATGAGAAGTAAGTGATGTTATAAATAAATCCTGCTATGAAGGACCAACTGATGAAAAATAAAAACATTATGACCATTATTGTGTTAACGGCTACATTTCAGATAATCTAAATACAGAATTATAATAAAACCTTAACCGGATTACATCGTATCATCATCATCTCAGCCGAAAAACATCCACTACTGGACTAAGGCCTCCCCCAAAGGGGAAGGGGATATGCCATAATCGCCACGCTTGGCAGGCGGGTTGGCAATCGCAGTTGGTTGGTTAAATACTCAGAGAACGCTGCTGCTCATCCTCTGGGGAATCCCTTATTCACCTTTTACGACACCCATGAGAAGAAAGAGGGTGGTGCAATTCTTTACGTCCGGCACCACTCGGACGATTACATCGCGTATATTATTTAAATTGGTTTTCCTGACGTTTCGAAGGCTTTGCAGCGTTCGTGGTCATACATTAGTATATATTTTAGAATTCGCCCATGTCAGAAACAATATAAGAACCTTTTACTACTTTCGTAGAAATCCTATACTTTTTGTAGGATCGTAAAATAACAATTAGGTAATTATGTGAGGGGTACATTTCAAATATACCGACTAAATAGAAGATAAGAAACTTAAATCTTAGGATAACATTGTAAAACAATTTTGTCGGAAGAATGCTTGCCAGATGTCATGATTTTAGAACATGTTTTAGGAAATTGTATAAACTTTAATAACTTTGAAGATGCATTGTTCTATAGAAATATCTTAAATAATTTTCAAGTTTTAAGAAACGGTCAAAATACCCACCAGATGTGCATTTTAGTTTTATGATGGTTGTGCCGAAAGAACTCGGCCTGCAAACAATAGGTTTTGTCTATGCACCTGTTGCATTTTTGTTTTATTGTTCCTATCTCTGTTTAACATCTTCCATCTCTTTCACACTAACATATCCCTACCCCAAACATCCTTTCTAACTGCTCGCATTGGAACCGGAAATCCGTTTCCAACGTTCGCCCGGCCGACACCCGGCACCACGCCCCGACATCACGTATGTACCGACGGCCGCGCCGGTGCACGCGGCGGCGCCCGCGCATGTCTCACGTGCGCGGGTACCCACACAGGCCCCGGTGTCTGCCGCGTCCACGCGCCGCGCACCCCCCCGCTCAGCTTCACTGGCGACCCGCGCGCCAGTGTCGAGCTCGGTGAAACTAACGCGACCCGTCGCGACCGAGACTGCTCCGCAGAGATCGTTACCTGCGTCGAGCAAATCGGTTCCAACGACAAAGGAGACGCCCACCGAAAAGACTCCTCCAGTGAGGACGTCACCGGAATAAACCCAGCGGATGAAGCCCAGACAGACAGCCGAAATGACGACTGCAGTGTCCGCCGCATCACCCGCACCCCCACAAACTTCAGCCCGTGACTCACCGGCGATACGGTCCACCTGTTCGTCCCGAATGGGATCGGACGCGTCCCTATCGTCGCTGGGGTCTGCTGGTCATACCGGCGTCTCATATGAAACGCCGATACGAGCCACGAGGGCCTTCCCCAGGGATGAGCCATCAATTACTGGCTCACTGCCTGATTTGCCGCGACTAAACATGGACCAGTCGCCAACTAACACGCTGGGCTTTGGTTATGAATTTAACCTGGAGCAGAGAGCCCAGCGTAGGCAGAGAAGCCCCGAAGACGAGGACACTGAAGAGGCGATACGCCCTTGTATAAACGCTCCACAACTGCAGCGTGACACGCGCGCACAGCGAGCAAAACAAACGACGCCAACTACATCCTTCTCAGAGGTGATGCGCATGCAATCTCCACCCATTGCCACAGCCCCTACGCAGACCACAGCCGTGCCCCAGTGGTAGCGCAGCGACAGCAGAGCAAGGGAAGAATATAAAGAAGCCAAGGTACCCGCCGCTTATTGTGGAAAAACTACCAAACTGGGCACTGCATTTTAGGGCCATAAGGGAAAGACTCGGACGCCCGCCAAATGCCCGCCCATACCAGAAGGGTGTACGTTTTACCCCGAACACCGAAGATGAGTACAGACTGATACAAAGATATCTTACAGAATTAGAGAAACAGGAGAAAATCTCCTGGTTTTCGTACTCTCTTCCGGCGGAGCGAAGTCTCAAAGTGGCCATCACGGGGCTGCCAGCGGAAACTGCACCGGAAGATATCGAGGAGGAACTCTGCGCGCTAGGGTTCGAGCCGCGTTCGTGCGCCACATTCAGGCGCGCCAAGGACGACCCGGCTGCGTTTTTCACGCCATGGTCCGTAAGTCGCCGGAGATAAGACAGATTTTCGACATCACCGTATTTATGAATATGAGTGGTGTCAAAATCGAGGCATGGCGGGGGAAACGCGGACCTGCGCAGTGTCACAGATGTCAGCTGTTTAGACACAGCTCACAACTGTGCCACCGCCCGCTCGCTTGCGTACGCTGCGGCGAAGAACACGCCGCAAGGGATTGCCCACGCCCCATCACAGAACCGCCAACCTGCGCAAACTGCGCGGGGCCCCATACGGCAAATAATTACAGATTTCCCGTATACCAAAAGGAAGCGCGGAACAAGCGGGCGGGCACCGTCGCCATGACCACTGAGTACCGACCAAGTACTCAGGTCGCCGAGAGGTCTCAGCCGCACGCCGAGGAAGCACAAGGCACGTCGCTCATGGCGACGGCAAACGCGCCAACGGCGCGCGGAGCAACCACAGGACATGAAGAAGCCCAGGGGCGGAGGAAAAGAAGACGCGGAGGCAAGAAGAAGAAATCGCGCCCCGCAGCTTCTGAGGAAGAGAAGCAAGAAAATCAGGCCGACCTTGCCCCCCCTCCCCCGCCGGAAAAACCCAAGATAAGGGATGATGACAACGCTGCTCCTACCGCTGCTGCCGCCACCGTGAAAGGGGGCGCTCCGAGAACAGCGACGAAACAAGAAGATACCATGAGCGCCCCCGTGAAAACCGGGCAAGCGCCACCCACCAAGACTGCACCCGCACAACAACAGCAACACAGCGGTAGGGCAGAACCGGCGGGACAAGGAACATCAGCAACAGCCGAGGAATACAGGAAGCATATCCTCGGGGCCGCTATCCGGGTCCTACAGGGCGTACTAAACGCACTGATGGAAGGACAAGACCCGGTACCAATTATTCTCAGTGGCATGGCCACACTGTTTGCGACTACCAATGCCTAAGCCACTGAGAGTACTGCATTGGAACGCCCGCGGCCTACAGAGCAAGGTCGCCCTCCTCCGGCCCCTATTGAGAGAACAGGACATTGACGTGGCGCTCATAAGCGAGACGCACCTGGGACCCGGTGACAAGATAAAATTCCCGGGTTACCTCGCTTATAGGAGAGACGAGAAGTCGGCACTAAACCGTCGATACCGTGGTCTGGCGGTACTTGTGAAGCGGAGAGTCGTCCATCAGGAGGCCCTATTACTGGCACTCAGCAGTTTCTACACGCTGGGTGTACAACTCCATGTAGCCGGCGAAGACCTACGCCTGTACGCAACCTACAAACCACCCAAAATGAGACTAGATCATGAAGAGTTGCGAACGGTACTAGAGTCGCCCTGCGACGTAATGATCGCCGGCGACCTAAACTGTAAGCACCCAGTGTGGAACGCCATAAACATGAATCTCGAGGGGCGACGACTCCACGCAGACGCTGAAGCCCGGGGGTACTTTGTCAGCGGCCCAGAGGTGCCAACACATTACCCTGATGATGTGCTCCGTACCCCCGACGTGCTGGACATAATAGTACACAATGGACTAAGATGCCAGATCACGCAGGAGGTCATAGAAGACGAGTTACAGTCCGACCATTTACCTGTACTCGTAGTTCTGTCTGGGATGCCGACTAGACACTCGCCTCCCGCGCCACGTCCAAAAACGGACTGGACAACCTTTAAGGAAAAGATGGAGACCACTACGCCGACTCGGCCTGTCACCACGGCCGCTGATGTGGACGAGCTAGCGGAAGAGGTCACCGCTTGCATCCAGAGCGCCTTCAAATCGGCGACAACAACAACAACGCAACCAGATGGGCGCTGGACACCTGTGCCCACTCGCATCATGCGACTAATCGCCGAGAAGAGGCGACTACGCAAGCGGTGGCAAAACATAGGATGCCGCGCGATGAAAACCCAACTCAACGCGCTAGCCGAGAAGGTGAAGACCGAGCTCAAGGCGTACAGCACCGACAGCTGGGAGTCTACCGTCGACGCTGCTGAAGGTGACTGGCCGGCGATACACAGATTGTGCCGCCAACTAACAAATACCCCAGCTCCGGTGCGCCCACTAATTGATAGCGGCGGGGCGTTCAGATATACTGCAGCAGACCGGGCAGAAATCTTCGCCGAGCACTTGGAGCGTCAATTCCAGCCAAACCCGACTGACGACATTGAGCACGTCGCAGCAGTCGAGTCGCACCTTAGGGAGTACTTTATCACGCCGATAGCCCCGGAGGAAGATCCAGTCTCCTTTTCCCCGAGCGCGGTTAGACGCGCCATCCTAAGAACGAAGTTAAGAAAAGCCCCTGGAGCAGACGGCATAACCAACACAGCGCTGCGCCACCTGCCACACCGAACAGTGGCATCATTGGCGCGCCTGTACACGGGCATAATGCGCACGGGGGTTTTTCCAAAGACGTGGAAGGAAGGACGCGTCATCATGCTTCCCAAGCCAAGGAAAAACACCCTGAAGCCGGAGAGCTATCGGCCGATCACTCTCCTACCAACCACCTCTAAGGTGTTCGAATCCCTCCTGCTGCGGCATCTCACACCACACATCACACCGCGGCCGGAACAGTTCGGGTTTCGCGCGGAACACAGTACGACGCTCCAATTGTCAAGGATACTGCACTTACTCACAGCAACGGTTAACAAGAAAGAACACGCAGTTGCAGTATTCCTTGACATGGAAAAGGCATTTGACCGCGTATGGCACCCCGGTCTGCTTTACAAACTGGCGATGTCAAACATGCCCCGCCGAATTGTTAAAGTAGTCTCCTCTTTCCTTACAGACAGGACAATCAAGGTGGTGGTCGACGGCGCCCTATCAAGCGCACGCCCGGTGGCAGCGGGGGTGCCGTAGGGGAGTTGCATCTCGCCTGCGTGTTACTCATGTTACACCGACGACATACCCACCACTCCCAACACGACGCTCGCGCTGTATGCCGACGACGCCGCGTATGTAACGACTTCAATGAACTCGAAACACGCGGCGGTCAAAATGCAGCGCGCGCTACACGAACTTCCCGATTGGCTCAAGAAATGGAGACTGTCGGTTAACGTGAGTAAAACGCAGGCCATGCTCACGGGCTATGACGCCTATCCACCACCACTGAAGCTGCAAGGAGTCGACATCTCGTGGTCAGCCCAGGTAACATACCTAGGGGTCACCATAGATCGTCGACTCACTATGGGACCGCACGTCCGCAAGGTCACCGCTAAGGTAAGGGCAACCCGCGCCTTGCTCCACCCAGTGCTCTCATCTCGCCTCTCACTACGGATAAAGCTGGGTGTGTATAAAACTTATATTTGCCCCCAGCACACGTATGCTGCCCCAGCTTGGCTCGCCCTCACTAGCGAGACAAACAAGAAGCTACTTCGCGCACAGCAATCGCTGGTGCTGCGAAAGATCGTCGCCGCCCCTCGCTACGTGAGGAATAGCACCATACAACGTGACCTTAAGATCGAGAGCCTGGAGGACTTCGCTGCACGCCTGGCGAAGAAGATGTTCGCGCGTGCCGACGCGTCAGCTTGGCCCCATGTCAAGAATCTGGCGCCCTGGCACGCGCGGCCTCCCGACGCCAAGCGCTACCCGCGGGACCTTATCGCGGACGACGCTCCCCCCCCCCACCGGACTGACGCCTGAGTAAGTCATAACACGTAACACGTGACTTACTCAAACACAGAGCACTTCACATACATAACATGCATCCTAGCGCGCGACGTGTGCTAAGTTAATATAGGCACGGAGCGCGCTATACACAGACATACACAACTGTACATGCCTCAATACTCACACGTAGAATGCGCGTCGCGGGCGCGTATTTTATACGTAAACATCGGGCGGTGTTACTCACAGTACAAGCCGTCCGAAACACACGTATACGGCCTCTTAGCTTGGGGCGTGATCGGCTCGCTCTGATTACGTCGTAAGCGGGGGCCAACACTCCTCTGTAGAGGTCGCTAAACAAGTCGACGCCTTGTCGCAGGTGTCTGCGGCATCTGCTGGGCTTCTCTCGGGGCAACCGGGGGTTCCACCTGGTAGGGCTTGACCGCCAAGGCGTCGTGAAGTAGCGCACCCGTGGGAACGGTGTGCGCAGCGCTCCTACAGGAACATTCGTTGCAATTATACACATAGCTGCGTTGCAGCCTGTCTTACGACAGGCGGCAAACAGCAAGTAGGCCAGAGACGACAGTCTCAACCCGACGCCATGCCCGTATTAACGGGTAGAGATAGATGCCTCGGGAAAGGGATATAATCCCGTGCCCCGATCCTCGCGCCCCCTGGCGGGGGCGCCGAGAAGACCTCGAAGCTTCTAACCGCTCGATCCCTTCCTACTCCGCTCACTTCGTTCCCGACCACGATCAAGAGACGTCGTTCTCGTTCTCAATCTCTGTAACATTAACTTAGTACATAATCATAAGTTCATTTTGTTGTTTATTATTAAAAGATTATTATAAAACAAGACACTGTCCTTCATTGCGTAACAACTAGACGACAAGCGTCTTTAAAGATAAAAAAATAACTAATATGGAATTACCCCATAGCAATAATTCATATCTTAGTATGGACCCAACATAGCCGTGATTAGAAGCTAGAACTGAGCTTTCATTTGATGTTTGTCTCAGTTTTCTCAAGTCGTATATAAACCTGTTTAGTTATTTACATACAGAGTACATGTGCAGTTTCCAGTTAAAATTTTCATCCAGTGTAAGACCTAGAAATTTTACATTGTTATTGATAGGGTGTTATAAATAAGCGGACTGTATTGAGATAATAGGCGTAGCTTATTGCCTTTAGAATTTACAGTTACTAACTTTCCCGGACAAACAATGATAAATAAAAAAAGCTAGAATCGGGCCCGTGACATCCCGCCGAGCGCGGCGCTGGCAGCTGATGGATCACACGTCGGTGAGCCGTGCTGTGGGCGCTGTCGCAGCGCGACGCTTTTGGGTTCGATTCCCAACATACACGGTACGGTTATCTTTATTGAGAATCTCGTCTGCGTACTTTAATGTTTTAATTTATAATTAGAAACTGAACATATTTGGTTTTAGATAAATTAACTTTTAGACTATTATTTTTAATTAATTTATTATATTATCTATTGTATTATACACGATGTCTTGGTGATTATTTTGTAAATTGATTTCTGTTATTATAACTGAAACATCATCAGCAAATAGAACACACTTTTTAGTAGTTACTGAAGGCAAATCGTTTATGTACACACGGCTACACATCAAGCTGTACAAAACCAGTAAAGGCTGAGCTCGCGTTGGAAGGAAAACCTATACAATGCGAGGTCAGCTTATACTGGAAATGTACAGCTTGATGTGTAGCCGTGTGTACAGAAGAAATAACAGTGGTCCAAGAATGCTGCCTTGGGGTACTCCTGACCTGGTTTGTTCAAATTTGGATCTGTACGAATTTAAGACGAGGTTTTGATCCAATGGCTTGACGTCCACTTAATACTTTTTCAGAAAAGCGCAGGTGGCAAAATTATTACTTGCTGCAGCACTTTTTTCGTCTTATCCGCTGCAAAACTATGTAGCGTGGGATATCTTATGGCGTCATTCACAGAAAAAGTTGAAGAAGAATTTGAGGAAGGTAGATATATTGTTACGAGTTCTGTGCGCAACCATACCATGTGAGTATTTTTATATTAGAACGTGAACAACGGTTTAATATTTTTACGTAATAGGTACAATGTGTTTCCTTAGGGGCAAGTTCACCCAGAAGATAACAGATGTTTATGTAAAAACCAGATGTTTAACCCGAACTTTGGTGTTCACCAACGATAACCAACCGTTATTTCACAGTAATCAATCGATTTTTCTAACCGAAGTCGGGGACGTCGTTTAAGTACTAACCGGGTATTTAAACATGACATTTTTGACGTTTGATGGTTGAAATTGTTGAGGTTATTCATTGATATTCTGTATTTCATTGTTTTTCGTAATTTTAGAAGAGTCTATCCTGCATAAAATATTAATATTAGGATTATTACTCTCCAATATAACAAAACAATTGCAATTTATCATATTCGTAAAATTTACAATAAAAACCGAATAAAATAAGGGCCGGAACACGTTGCCGTTTTTCGAGCGTGCATTTTTCTTTTACGA
The DNA here is from genome assembly GCA_949699075.1 of Asteroscopus sphinx. Taxonomy (NCBI): domain Eukaryota; kingdom Metazoa; phylum Arthropoda; class Insecta; order Lepidoptera; family Noctuidae; genus Asteroscopus; species Asteroscopus sphinx. The sequence goes on along the minus strand of OX453002.1, from coordinate 158,011 downwards.
ACATAAACAAAGAAACATATTGCTTATGCTTTGAGAAAACTTATGAAAAATGTGTAAACATAACTGTTTTTGTCGTATTGAGGTAGTACGTAATTTTTTTATTTATATTTTTTTGTATAATTAGTCAAAATAAAAATGAATGCGGCTTATATACGATGCTCGCGCGAAACCTGCACAATGTTACCGCTACTTTTGGGTAAGCACAACTACCAGAATTTTATCATGTTTCAAGAAACGCGCCCGCCCGATACACTTCGAGTTTGTAAGCGGCCTAATATTCAAACTTCAAAATGGCGTATTTAATTGGTTGCTATGACAACCAAGACCGCATATCCTGCCAAATTAAAAAGATATGTCAAATGTATAGAGTAGCATTATACTAGGATTTTTAATTTTGGAAGAGTTACCTGATATGCAACCGTTTTATATTGTCGTTCTTTTCATAGTGTTGTTGCCATTTAGTTACCATTTTGATTAATCGTGTTACATCATTCGTTCTTTCATTCCTAGAACGCTCGGTTTCAGAATCAATGATCGGATAGGAGTCGTGAACACGAAAATTCCCGCGTCCCGGTTAAACATCTGTTGTTGAATAACAGGTTGATTTTGCAAACAGTGGTTATTTCACTGTCCGCGAACTCGGCCCTTAGTCATCTAATTTATTTAACCCCGTGATCCAACCCTAGTATTTTCTTTTGTTTTAGATAGATAAATAGATATAGTATACATTATTGTTTGCACACCTTAAAAATAAAACTAAAGTTGTAACAAACATGAGCACAGTACCTAACCATTGGTGGTCTTATCGCTAAAAGCAATTTCTTACAGACAACCTATGGATGGACTTATTTCTTACCACAATACAATTTACATACAATTATACTATTTACAGTATACTGCGGGAGACTGGTGCCTAAACTAGGCGTAAGCCTTAGAAAATATAACGGGCAGTTGACGGTGTACTAATAGAGAAAACTTGTAATCAATAAATACCAAACTACACTCCCGTACACCAATCGAGCCACCCTGTATTTTTATGTATACTCGTAGAAGCCTAAAGCATAAAAATAGTAAAAACAATGACTGGTAAAAAAAGCAGTTTTGAAGCTAGCATATTGGCTATCATTATGGTGTATTCATTATTCCAAATTTGAATTCAAAATTTGAAAAACAGAAGAAAAACGGTCTGGGTTCATTTAATATGGAAGCAAAATGCTTTAATTAGGGCACCAAAGTCAATATTTCTTAATTTATTTGTTTTGTTTTGAATAAAAAGGGTCTTTTAAATTGTTTCACCTTATTATTTAACCCATTTTGACGTAAAAAGTACAAAGTACTGTGCCTGAAATAGCCGCGCAGGCTGTGGCCCTTCTTCAGTCTGGACATAGCGAAATGTGTGAGTGAACAACTTAATTTAAGTCGTTCCGCCGTTCAAAAAGTATACCATCGATACCTGGAGACTGGCAACTTCGTTCATCGTCCATCAGGTGGACCGCGAATCCGAGCCACTACCGCAAGATAAGATCGGTTTATTTTCACCACCAGCCTACGAAATCGTCACCTGACCTCAGTATGTCCAAGAACAGCTTCGAGACTTTCATGGGGTGACTGTTAGCGTTCGTTGTTAGAAGGAGACTCGATGAACGTGGCCTGAAACCTCATAAGCCAGCCAATGTACCCAAACTGACACGATCTCATCGAATGGTGCGCCTCCAGTTTGTGCGTGAACTTTTACACTGGGCTCAACGTCAATGGAGCCAGGTTAGCTTTACTGATGAAACCAAGATTATGCTTTATGGAAATTTTGGAAGGAGGTAGGTCTGCCAAAGATATGGAGAGCGTTTTATGCACTGTTGTATTGAAGAGAAGCTGAGTTATGGCGGTGGGTCATGGACAGACTGGGGCGGGATTTCCACGGTTGTGACGGGACCAAGGTTACCATCACTAAATAGTGACCGATACATTCGTCAATGTCTAGAGGCTCATGTGATGGTATATGCTGGATTTGTGGGCCAAGACTTTATTTTTATGCACGATAATGCAAGGGCGCATACAGCAAGAATCGTGAAAGAATACCTTCATGACGTTGGTATCACAGTGATGGATTGGCCAGCAAGAAGTCCTAACATGTATCCAATTGAGCATTTATGGGATGAGCTAAAGAGGTTTGTTCGAGCTCACCAACCAGCTCCACAGACCTTGCAGGAGCTAAAAACTGCTATTATTTTTTCTCCCACTTGCTCGGAAATTAGTTCATTATTCAAAAAAAAGAATACAACAATCGGCTCTTTTCCGTACGCAACGAAATAACAGGCCGGTAATATCCAACAGGACAATAATAGAAATTGCTAGACACTTTTTATTTTTTAAATCATGCTACCGAGGTTTTTAAGTACACATTTACATAAATTAGGTGTTTTTAGGTACAAAATATTTATACATTTATACAGGCTGAATGCGCATTTTTTTTTCAAAACTTTGAAAATAGAACAAGAAGCGCGCGCGGGTGAATTGGCGTGAATAAAAATGAGATACTGTTGAATTAATTTGTGGTGTTTCCTCGCAAATGAGAGTGTACGAGCAAACGTACGAGGTTTTCTTGCTGACTCTGTCACCTCAATCAATATAAATCTATGTTATTATTTTTACACAAAACAGTTGAATAAACTCAGTCAATCACTTCGGTTGTTTTATTACATACAGTAATTAGAACACCGGGTCTAGCAAGCATCTAGCATTATCATAGCACTATCAAGCAAGCATCGCATAGTGTAGGGATCAACCCCTACATTTTTGGTCCTTCGATCCGTTTAAGTAATCATCAAGCATCAGTGTGTGAACTATCGAACATTTGTTCAGCATATTATCAGTGATATTTTGTGTTTTTGTGTGACTCAATTCGATAGCGAATCGGTTTGGTTGGTCTCCCAGAAGCGGGTCTCGCCAATCAAATTGAGAAGGCGCACATATCGAGGAGAGGCTACAAGGGCACTAAATATTATTATCAAGCAAATATTTTAGCAAGCAAGTAGTGAAGATCAATTCTTATATCATGGAAGAACAACTTATCCGCCAAAAACAGTTGAGGGATGAGTTTGTGAGAATCGAATCAAACTTCAGCAAGGATGGAGCAAGCAGGAAGACACCTGAATATATCAAGACCAGAGTCAAGGCGTTGGATGAATTGTGGGGAGAATTTCAGGTAAATCACAGATATCTCTCTCAATTTGACGACAAAACACATGAATATTTTACCAGTGGCATATTTGGGAAAACAGAGGACTTCTATCACTCAACAAGATTGAAGATATCGAGTTATACTCCCTCGACTTCTACCGCCAACGATGATCTCCCTTTGGGCAAGAAGCAATTGACAGGCAGCACGTTTGACTTTCCTAAATCAGGTCAAACTGAGACGACGAGCGAAAAGGTACACGATTTACTTTCTCAGCAAAGAACTAACGTTCGTGCCTTTTCCCGTCTGTTGACGCGAATAGATATTGAAAATTTAGAAGAAAAATGGGAGATCGAGGACGAACTAAAAGAATTGCAGTACCGCTGGCGTATTATTGACGAGCTACACCTACGCATAGACAACATCTTACAAGGTACTGATGGGCGATATGAAAGGGAGTTCCTGGATCATGAGATGATGTACACTAACATCAAAAGGCAACTTAATAAGAAACGTTGTTCATCAGCTCACCTACAAAAATCAACACCACAATTGGAAGTTCCTAAATTTACTGGAAATTACAACCAATGGCCTACTTTTCTTGACTTATTTACGGAAACTATACACAACAACAAGTTTTTGAGCAAAGCACAGAAAATGCAGCATCTGAAGGGTAAACTTAAGGGCGAAGCCGAACGTCTCATTAATCATCTCAACATCTCGTCTCAAAACTATGACACCGCATGGGATTTGCTGACGCATCGCTACAATAACAAGCATATTCTTTTTACCACTCAGATCGAAACATTCCTGAATCAGCCGTCCATTAATAAGCAAACATCATTTGAACTCAAACGACTCTACGACACTACTATGGAGTCAATACATGCAATACATAATCTCGGCGTGGATACTACGACGTGGGATCCTCTTCTTGTGCATCTTGTGTCTAAGAAGCTTGATGCTGACACTTACAGTGACTACAAGGAATCGCGTAAGACGCCACGAGAGTTACCATCATTCGAAGAGCTAATGGGTTTCATAGAATGCAAATTCATCGCTCTAGAACCTATTAAAATGGAAAGAGAGTCTTTGGACCGCAAGACATCTCAGCAGCAGCCTTCGAAGTCGATTTATAAACCCTATACCTATCAAGGACAGCAAGGGAAATATCAGAGCAGGAATCATTTTGCGGCCCCTACTTTCGCAACGAGGTGTCCGTTTTGCAATTATGATCATGCATTATACAGATGCAAAAGATTTTTAGAAATGTCATTAGAAGACAAAATTAAGTTTATTGCAAAAGCACAAGTTTGCAAAAATTGTTTATACAAACACTCAGACAACATTTGCATTTCTTTGAAAAAATGTAAACTGTGCCACGGCGACCACAACACAATTCTTCATGACAATGCGGAACAAATAAAACCAGCACCGTCAAGTATGTCAACCGAATCAATGTTGAAATCTGCTGAAAAACAACATAAAGTAAATCACGTAGCCGCGGACGATGAAGAAATTCTGCTAACTACATTATCCTTAAGGATCAAATCGGCAGACAATTCTTATATCACATTGAGAGCACTTCTTGATCAAGGCTCTCAAATATCCTTAATATCTGAGAAGGCAGTCCAGATGTTTGGACTTCAACGTCACCGCTATCATGCTTCTGTAGCTGGCATAGGACCTGGATCTAAACACTGTAAAGGCATAGTCACAATGGAGTGCCAATCTATTTACGGTGATTACGACTTCACTACACAAGCATTAATCATATCAAAGGTCGTCAATAACCTGCCTAACGCCACATTTAGCAAGCAGTCTTGGCCTCACATCCAGCACATTGGCCTAGCAGATCCTGAGTACAACTTTTCTAAACCTATTGATTTACTGTTGGATGCAAGCGTGTACTCGGAAATTATCATGAATGGCCTTATCAAAGGGCCAATACAGGCCCCTATAGCACAACAAACTAGATTAGGCTGGATTTTGTCAGGAAACGTGAAGACTTTCCAATGTCATGTCACACTAAACAACGTCGAAGACTTATCAAGATTTTGGGAAGTTGAAGATATCAGCCAATCCTTCCCGACCATGACAGAGCAAGACCAGTCCTGTGAGGACTTTTATCAAGCAACAACTCGGCGTTTGGAAGATGGTCGATACGAAGTAGGATTGCCTATGAAACCAAATTTCGAGCAGCATCTTGGTTCTTCTAAGCAAAAGGCTGTAGCACAATTTCATAGCCTAGAACGAAAGATGTCTCGAAATAAATCATTATCAGAATCATTCAAAAAATGTATACACGAGTACTTGGAATTGGGACACATGCGAAAAGCTGATACGATCACTAATAGTCGAAGTCTCAACGATTTAATGGAATGTGGGCCTAATTTTATAATTGGAAGGTGGCGTCACGTAAGGTCAGAAGACAATCCAGCAGACTGCGCTACCCGGGGATTATCAATAACAACACTGCAAGAGCATAAATTATGGTGGGAGGATCCACATTGGTTATCGAGCAACAACTTGGAGGACATCGTTGTATCAAATTATGAAGTTCCACATATTGAAGTAAAGAAGGCATGTGTAAACACAGCCTTATACAAAAATAATTCATTTATGATGAAATTACTGCAAAATAATAGCTCCATAACTCGAGTTATAATAACAATCGGTTGGATAATGCGTTTTATTCAACGACAGCAAAAACAAAAAAGTAGAGCATCGTCAGGTGACGACAAACTGATGTCATCGGAAATACAGCACGCTTATAACATAATTGTTAGCGCTATTCAGGCTATTGATATTTATCGGCGGTCAAATGAACGCGTTCGGAGCAACAGCATTTTAGAAAATTTTAATTCCTTTGTGGACAAAGAAGGAATTTTGAGGGTTTGTGGACGACTTGAGAATGCGAACGTAAGTTACGCAGCAAAGCAATATCCTATCATTTTACATTCGCAAGGTCGTTTCACTGAGCTCATAATATTATTATATCAAGCACATATCACGACACTACTTGGTAGCCTCATACTCACGTGCTCACTTATCAGAGACAAGTACTGGTTCCTAGGAGGTTTTCGTGCAATAAAGAAGCAAATCATGACAGATCTCCCGCAGCCCAGAGTTACTCCGCCCCGCTCTATCACCAATACCTGTGGGGATTTCACCGGCCATGTGGATATCAAGGCAAATAAGGGCAGAGGCATAAAAACGTCAAAGGGATATATAGCAGTCTTTATTTGTCTGACAACGAAGGCAGTACACTTAGAGCTAGTGTCTGACTTAAGCACTCAAGCATTTCCTTGCAGCGTTCAAAAGAATGTGCGCGCGCAGGGGTACTCCTCGGCATGTCTACAGCGACAACGGCAAGAACTTTGTTGGAGCATCGCGAGTTCTTAAGCAAGAGTACAAAGCAATAGCAGACACAATCAACATTAATTTTACTAACAATGTTAAGGAAATGGATATACAATGGCACTTCAACGCGCCCTACTGGCCAAATGCAGGAGGTTTGTGGGAAGCTGCAGTTAAATCAATGAAGCACCACCTTAAACGTGTCATAGGAGATCAGAAACTTACTTTCGAGGAATTCAGCACCCTATTATGTCAAATTGAAGCATGCATGAACTCCAGACCTTTATTTGCGCCGACTGAAAATCCCGATGATTTGTGCCTTACACCAGGTCATTTCCTAGTTGGAGATTCAATTATATCAAGACCACAAATGGACCCCGATATCACACATTTATCAATGCGATGGCAACTTATTCAGGCGATGAATAAGCAGTTTTGGAAAATTTGGTCCAGTGAGTACTTACAGCAGCTCCAGACAAGATCTAAATGGAGAACACCTAGCAAGAATTTGGAGGTTAATGACATTGTTATCATCAAGGAAGATAACATGCCTCCTGGCAAGTGGGCAATTGGAAGAGTTACCGAGCTTCACCCCGGAAGGGACGGATATATCAGAGTAGTGTCCCTAAAAAGCCGGAATAAAATCATCAGAAGACCGATCAATAAGTTAGTGTTGTTACCCATTAGCGAGATCTCGCATACAAATACGCAAACGACAAGCGGAACGAGTCGCCCAGATGACCAGTCCACAGTCAAGCGTCAATCAGGAAGCCCAATATTATAATATCTCCGCATTCAGCAGTCAGCAGGGACTGTATTTGGTCAAAAAGCAGATCTAAAATACATTCAACATTAATGGAAGACAGTCATATTATTTAAATATGTCTACATATCGGTGCAGTTTTCAAACGTAGGCACGTCACTCAGTATGTCACATATCAACCTACAAGTCGCGACGTAACAGAACCGTACGTCAGCATTTCAGCATCATATCACAACTACGTCACGAGACTAATGAACTTCAACATCAAAATAGACTTCTCATGTATCAAAACAAAGAAATACGAGAGGTCTCGTGAACAGGTGGTTATCATCGTGTCGTCAAGAATGCAGAATACGCATTTTTTTGCACAGCTGATACTCAAGTTACAACCTTGATTTATAAGTGTAGGTCAAGGATGCACATCAAGGCAACAACGAACAGACCGGACAATCAGCAGCAATGAAACAGCTAAGCAAGTAGCTTCGCCAAGGGATACTCGGTCAAGAACAGTCACTTTGAGGTTCCAACTATCAGTGGCACATTATATCAAGAAATTGTAGATTAATTTGTATTGTTACAATTTTATATTTTATGTTTCTAGTTACTATTTGTTTTTCTCTTTTAGTGGGCAAGATGTACGAGCAAACGTACGAGGTTTTCTTGCTGACTCTGTCACCTCAATCAATATAAATCTATGTTATTATTTTTACACAAAACAGTTGAATAAACTCAGTCAATCACTTCGGTTGTTTTATTACATACAGTAATTAGAACACCGGGTCTAGCAAGCATCTAGCATTATCATAGCACTATCAAGCAAGCATCGCATAGTGTAGGGATCAACCCCTACAGAGAGAAAAGTACTATACAAGTCTCGGCCGAAATAGCAATTAACGGCCTCGTTTAGTTAAAAAGGACTCGGCTTGCGCCTCGTCCTTTCAAAATCACTTAGGAAGTATTATTCCGATATTACTCGGCCGTAAATTGCTTCATTTCAGGCCTCGACAGTAATGTACTATTATTATACAATTAATTACCAGTCAGTCATATCTTGCCTTTTTATAGACAAGCGAATTTTTTTTTTTTTTTTTTTTTGATGAAAAGAAATGTTAAAATAATAAAATTATATTAACACACATTACCTACTTACTATAAGTACCTAATAAAATTGTTATCATTATTATGTCACAAATTCACAATCATTGTTTATATTTTTATTTATATGTATGTTTCAATAATATATTAAATAGGTATTAAAATTTGTGTGCAAAAAAGACGAAGAATCTGTAAGCAATTTTTTAACTGTCTTTTCATTCGTGTTCGTGGCAATTCTCTTATGGCTTTGGGTACTTTATTAAATACTTTAATGCACATTATAAATGCATTTTTAGGAAGAAAGCTGTTTTACATGCTGGCATCAGCAAGCTGGTTGGATCTCTTTTACCAATAATAGAATTATTACGAGCGCTAATGAATTCGTTTGGATTATTTTTTCTGTGGAGTTTCCCCACAGTACCAATCCACACACAGCCTTAATAAATCCATAATATGATGCAGTCAGTCCTGCTGTTTTACCACTAAGTAGTAGTAGCGACAATCCTACATTGATTGTGTTGTATGTTCCAGTCGGGCTGGCCATGATAGCGCCGTCGCTGGGCGCCTTCATAGGGCTGGCCGGCGCGCTGTGCATGGGGTTGTTGGCCATCATATTCCCCGCTTTCTTGGACATATCCGTCTTTTATCCCGATAAATACGGATTTTGTAATTATAAGTATTATTTGGACATCATTATTATAATTTTGGGCACCTTTTGTTGTTTCTCCGGCGTCTATAGCAGCGTACTCGAGATTCACGCTAATTTTGCTTAGGGGGCTTAAACTACGGCGTAGTTTAAGGGAGTCACAGACCAGTAAGACTCTGGACGCCGATTAGCCGGATACCCCCGGTCACCACGCATATGCAGTAGCACTGCATATCTTACGCCCCGCCGCCAATCGGAACGTCACTGCGTCAGCGAGCGGAACCAATCATACAACCGAACTTTTGAGCTGACCAATCATAGCCCGCCATTCGCCCCCTGTACCCCGCCAACATTTTTACGACTGATTTCTCATGCAAAACATTGTTTATGCGGCGTCTCGAGGCTTACTGGTCTGTGAAGGGAGTAAACACACTTATCGGCACTTATTCAGATTTTATTCATAAAAAGGTCAAAATTGTTTCAATTCATTTATTTAAAAGTTTACGCGTAGCTTTCGCGTCAATTAAGACACCGTACTAAATCGAGTAAGGGCTTCCGCAGACGGCTGATCGTTCGTCAACACAACTGCCTGCGTATATGGTTCAACCCGATTACTAATTTTCGCTTATCGTGGCTGACCTCGGCATCATCATTTATTGTACCAATCACCTAAAAGCAACTTAGAGGCTGAAACATTATTTATGCAAGGCAACAAAGAAATACCGTAATCCAAAACCAACAGATTTTTCTGTTGGTCTAAGACCGTAATACAGGGTGAATAGGAATGAAGGGGTGAATAGGAACAAAAATAGGCCAGGATTTTAACATTTAAATATTATAGTTTGTTGCCTACAAAGACTTCAAAAATGTTCTGCCATAATTTGGTAAATATTCTAAAGTCTTTGTGGGCAAAAAACTTAAAATCCTTGCCCGCTTTTGTCGCTTTTGTCCCTATTCACCCCTGCATTCCTATTTACCCCGTTTTAGCCGGACTTTGCGTGGTTCACCGACTACTTGGTTGGGTTGGATGAAAGTTAGCTCCAAGGAAACAGTTTAGTTGATTATAATATGTGGGAGCCCTAAGGCACTTTTTTCAAATATATATTTTATAATAAGATTTGATTTTATGGTTACGATTGTAGCTAAGGACTTGGTCATTCATAAACATGTTTTTTTTTAAAATTTCATAAACATCGGTTCAATGTTTGCAATTGCCATGTTAACCCGCTTGAACTATACGCATAAGGCGATTCCTTTGTCGGTTTGGCCAGATGCGGATAAGTGTGTCCATACTCCACAACTTTTGGAACACACTTTTGGGAATCTGTGATCATGTTATAAATTAGTTTCTTAATTATGGTAATCTAACACTCAGGTTGTAAAATGTAATATAGTGGCATAATAACTAAAAAAAACAACACATTTGTGTAAGATACATTTTGGTTTACAGGTATTCTATTTTAATAACAGATTTTGTAGATATTTTAGGTGTTATATTCTATACCTTCAGTATGGGAGTAACATTAGGTATTATTTTGTAGTGTGACATTACACGTCCTATCACCTTTGTTTTTTTATTACTTTATTTAAATGCCTTCGACGTAGTAATTTTAATAAATATCAGAAAATGTTTATTCTGAGGTTTATCCAAATATATAATGATAATTTTATTTGTTTTATTTTTAACCTTTTTTTCCATTTTGAGTTCCTACTTACCAAAGCTACTTACCTACTCTTAACAATAACAAAATGATGGTAAAATTAATACACATTTACAAGTACTAATTATTGTGATCTTCATGAGGAGTATGTTACGAGGAAAGTTTTAAGTATGAATGTGGATGGCTAACTTTAATTATAGCCATCCACATTCATACTTAAAACTTTATCTTTCACACAAAACATGGATGGATTGTGTGAAAGATGATAAAAATAGAAAGAAAGTGAACACGGAGATGACGGCTGATAGAGATGTTTGGAAGAAAAATACATTCTACTCTGACCCCAAATAAATTATGGGATAAGGGCAGGAGGATGATGATGATATTGTGATCTTCAATACTGATACTATTTTAGACGTCCTTCTATCTAGCGAGGCCCCTTGAGCCGGAGCGACGAAACTGGTGTAAGCTGTTAGCATTTTCAATGTACCTGTCTAATTGAACGAGAAGATCCAATGTACCTTCGCCGTTAAGCTAGAAATGACATTTTATTTCAGTTTCCTACCAGCGGGGCCCTTTGTTATTTAAGTGAGTATAGATTTAAAAAAGAAATTAGATATGCTCCTTCCAATATACCTTTCAAATTATGCATTAATTTAAAAAAAATCTTTGATAGTATAGCAGAAATTCGGTTCGAAAGTTTTGTCTATCCAGCGGGGCCCTTTCTATCCATACTATTTAAAAATGTACATAGTATACCAAATTAAAGCATTTACATTGTACCTATTGGTATTGATTGATGCCTCCTGCTACGGCTATATTTGATTGGGGCGTATATTCTTGGCCAATAAGTCAGGCAGATCAGGGGCATAAACTTTACCTTGAAGGATCTTGCACATTGTTGTAATTTGGTCATACTTCCTTCTGATCTCAAGAGAATTATACCCTAAACAGCCTTGGAGAAAGTTTGTAGGATACAAAAACGGATACTATCCATACAGACGTTTACACATATAGCTTTTTGTACCTTTTCTAACATCAGTGTGTACTTCTTTTCGGCCGTTCCATCTATCCCCCCTACCAAGGTATCCCCACTGGTAGGGATAAATGGAAAATAGTACTAAATAATAATCAGTCAGAGCGAGCTTGTCACACCTGTCTCCGTTATAGCTAATAAGTCTGAAAATTTCGAGGTTTAAAAAAAAAAAATTGGCCGGTATTCCTCAGTCTCTAATAAAACCATTTGTGTAAAAATATTTTCCGAAAATTATATAACATTTTAAGATAATCGGAATTATCTGTAAAAAACTTTAAACAGTGATATCTCAAAACTTTTCGGTTTCGTGAATCGTTCTTAGTTGTTTTTAACAGGACAATTCACATAGGTACCTAGAATGCTCGCTCCATTATCTATGTAGATAGTAGTCGACTCGCGGTCGTTCAAACTATGAAGCGGAATTGGTGCCGCCGTGTGTTGTTGTGAGTACCCGTGCTCACGGCTCACGGCTCACGGCTCACGGCTCACGGCTCACGGCTCACGGCTCACGGCTCACGGCTCACGGCTCACGGCTCACGGCTCATGGCTCACAAGTAGGCTTGCTCTCTTTTATAACACTAAGGTTTGGTTCTTAGTGTAGTGTATTTTGTATGTATGCAACCTTCAAGTTGGAATCTATGTCATAAGCCATTAAATGTTGTCTAATAATTAAAAACATTCTGCGATCGTCCGTGTTTAATTCAATACATTTCATTGGCGCAGTCGGAAAAAAATAAAATTTAAAATGGTTTTCGGTAAAATTGAAGCTTTTGACGTTGAAAACCATGATTGGGAGGCGTACTGCAGGCGTATCAAGCAATTTTTGGCGCTGAACAACGTCGCAAAGGAAATGCATGTGGCGGCTTTGATCACGCATGTAGGCACGGTATGTTATGAAATCATGTGTGATTTATGTGCACCAGAACTCCCCGAAAACAAAAAATTTGAAGAACTGGAGTCCATAGTTAGGGAACATCTACAACCTAAACGATCGGAGATTGCAGAACGGCATATCTTTCGGCAAAGAAAACAAAAGCAAGGCGAAACTGTAAGTGAATATTTGCACAGTCTAAAACATTTAGCTAAGACCTGTAATTTCGCCAATGTATCAGGCAATCCTCTAGAAGCTAATCTTCGAGATCAGTTTGTCTCGGGTCTGCAGAGTGATGAAATTCGGGCTAGACTTTTTGCCGAAAAGGATTTAGGGTATAGTCGAGCTGTGGAACTAGCCCTTGCACTGGAGGCGGCGGACAGGCACGCGATGGTGGCGGCGTCCGGTAGCAGTGCGAGCGCGCTTGCGCCTGAAATGGTGCATCGCATGGGGGCGGTGCAGCCAGCTAGGCGCTCACAGCTGGTGTCTACACAGCGTGACAGCAACGTCGCGCCACAGCGGCACTGCCCGCGCTGTGGAAGGGAAGGTCATGCCGCGGCCAGGTGCCGTTTCAAGAATTATACTTGCGATCGGTGCGGTGTGAAAGGTCATCTCAAGACAGTCTGCAAGAACAGTGCGAATGTTGCTAAAACTAGCGACGTCGAGGCTCCGAGAGGTCAGTTTTTTTTTGAAGAGTCAAGTGAGATTGATTTGAACTTTTATCACAATGTGAGTAGTAATTATGACGCTCCATATTATATAAAAATGCAAGTGGAGAAACAGTACATTCTGTTTGAAATAGATACTGGTAGCAGAATTTCTGTTATTTCGAAAAGTTTATATGACAAATTATTTTCTTATATACCTATTGCACAAAAAGATTTACGCTTGAAAACATATACGGGCACAATCATAGAACCTTTAGGTTATATTGTTGTCAAAGTCAGTCATGGATCGCAGACTAGTTGCCTTGAATTGTTTATAATTGATAAAGGGGGGCCCCCTTTATTGGGTCGTACGTGGATACGGCAGTTACAGGTAGGCGTTACAAGATGTCATCGTTTAACTGAAGGGAGCTATGATGAAGTAGCAAGTTTAAAAAAAAAGTTTTCAGAAGTGTTTGCTGATGGGCTTGGAACTTTTAGAACTCCAATTCGTTTATATCTTGCAGACCCTACGCCTGTATACGTAAAAGCGCGTCCATTGCCGATAGCATTGCGTGGGCCAGTCGAGCGCGAGCTTGAAAGATTGCAACATGATGGCGTTGTGTATAAGGTAGACCAGTCTGATTTTGGCACACCGATTGTACCAGTTATCAAGAAAAATGGGGATGTACGCATTTGCGGCGATTACAAAATCACCGTTAATCCGCGAATTAAAGATTTCCACTATCCGCTACCGCGTATAGAGGATATTTTCGCAACCTTGTCAGGTGGTCAGCAGTTCTCAAAACTTGACCTGTCAAATGCTTATCAGCAAATTTTATTAACAAAGGATTCACAAGCGATGACAGCAATCACAACACATGTGGGTACGTTTGTTTATAATCGAGTACCATTTGGAATAAAGTGTATTCCAGAAAATTTTCAAAAATTAATAGAGGAAACGCTTAGTGGATTGCCGTCAACGGTTGTGTGGATTGATGACATCTGTGTAACGGGAAAAGATAAAGCTACGCATATGGCAAATTTAAGGGCAGTTTTGACCCGCTTAAGGGATGCTGGTTTACGGGTGAATTTGTCTAAATGTGAATTTTTTAGAAATAGTGTAACGTATCTAGGCTATCGCATTGATAGGCATGGTCTTCACACAGATGAAAAGAAGGTGGAAGCTATTGTCACAGCTCCAATCCCTACTGATGTATCTCAACTAAAGAGTTTTTTAGGATTAGTCAATTTTTATGCTAAATTTTGTATAAATATTAGTGATATCTTAAAACCACTTTATAACATGCTTAAGAAAGGAGCAAAATGGCTTTGGAGTGAGGAGTGTGACATGGCTTTTAGAAGGATTAAAAACAAATTGGCCAGCGCACCCGTGTTAGCACACTATGACGAAAAATTGCCGCTAATACTGTCGGTGGACAGCAGCGCTTATGGATTGGGCGCCGTACTGTTGCACCGCTACCCGGATGGATCAGAAAGATTGGTCAGTTGTGCGTCACGTACGCTAAATGATGCTGAAGTTCATTATTCTCAATTGGATAAAGAGGCTTTAGCCATCATTTTCGGCGTTACAAAACATCATAATTTTTTGTTTGGGAGACGATTCTTACTACGGAGTGATCATCGGGCGTTAAGTTATATTTTCGCTGAAAATAAAGGTATTCCTCAAACGGCTGCTAGTCGTATTCAGCGATATGCAATAAGGCTTGCCGGTTACAACTTTGATATCGAATATGTGCCGTCGGCAAGAAATTGTTTTGCTGATTTTTTGTCTCATTTACCATTAAAGTCGTTATCAAATGATTCAAATAATCAGGATTTAGCAGAGGGGAGTTACTTGAATTTTATTGAGGGTTCGTTACCAATTACATTTCGCGAAATTAAATTGGAGACAGCAAGAGATGTGTTGCTTAATAAAATAATCGGTTATATTAAATTCGGTTGGCCACAACAATGTAAAGATGATAACGAGAAACCTTTCTTTATTAGAAAAGACAATTTGTTTTTAGAACATGGCTGTGTAGTTTGGGGTTATCGCGTAGTGGTACCAAAAAGTGTTCGGAAAATGATGTTAGACGAACTTCACAGTGGTCACATAGGCATTGTGAAAATGAAACAAGTGGCTCGTAATTATGTTTGGTGGGAGCGCGTTGATGCGGACATTGAGCGTATTTGTCGCGAGTGTCCCGCGTGTGCAGCGCACAGAGATAACCCGCCGGTCGCGCCGTTACACTCATGGGAGTGGCCGACAGAGCCGTGGGGACGACTGTTGTTTTTTTAGGACCAACGTTGATTTTTTAGGACCATATCATAATAGACATTATTTGGTTTTGATAGATGCTCATTCTAAGTGGTTGGAGGTTGAGAGTTTGTCCAGCACAGCTGCCGGTGGAGTTATTGCTTTTCTTCGGAAGACTTTTGCTCGCTTTGGATTACCCAAATGTATTGTTAGTGACAATGGTCCGCCATTCTCCTCAATTGAATACGATACATATCTAAGGAAAAATGGCATAAAGCGAATTTTGGTTTCTCCTTATCATCCGTCTAGCAACGGGGCAGCGGAAAATGCCGTTCGCACCATTAAACAGGTGCTTAAAAAGGCGACTACTGAACATGTTGACTACGATACGGCTTTGAGTAGGTTTTTGTTCAGTTACAGGAACACTGAGCATAGCACCACGAACAAGGAACCGTCGGTTGCTTTAATGGGGCATAGACTACGTGGACGTTTGGACTTAGTGCGGCCTGACACGGGCGCTATAGTGCAAGAGGCACAACGAGCGCAGGAGTTGCGTCGCAGCGGTACGCTGCGAGAGGCGGACGTGGGAGACTCGGTGCTCATGCGTGATTACAGTATTAGTAATAGGGCTAAATGGAAAGAGGGAGAGGTTGTTAGGAGGACTGGTCCAGTGTCTTATGTTGTTAGAGCTAGTGACGACAATAATATTCATAGACGGCACATTGACCAAATTGTTAAAAGAATTCCTACACGGAAGTCACGTCATTCTTTGCCTGGTGTTGAACAGTCGGTTAGTGAGGAAAGTGTCGAGGAAGTTTGCTCAACTCTACCAGGTTTGTTTCCGCGGGCGGAGATAGCCACATTACCGGATACATCAGGGAATGGTGAGCAATCGGTTTCTAGTAAATCAGAAGTTACACCAGTCAAAAAAGTCAGTCCCGTCACTCATGTCCCTCACTCCATGACTTTGCGGTCACATGTTAAAGATAGTCCGGGTATGAACAATTAATGTTTTGACTGTCTATTTTGTAGTTTATAAAGTTGATTTGTTTATTTTGTATTGTTATAGATGTCTATTTAAGAGGGGAAAAATGTAGTGTATTTTGTATGTATGCAACCTTCAAGTTGGAATCTATGTCATAAGCCATTAGATGTTGTCTAATAATTAAAAACATTCTGCGATCGTCCGTGTTTAATTCAATACATTTCACTTGGATTCTTCAAAGTCGAGTTGGCAACACTGTACCTAGTAGGTCTGAGATTATCAAATCAAAACATGAAACTTTTTAACAAAAAATTGAACCGACGAAAACAGAAACTGAAAAGCGAAAAATAACTAATTATGAGTCGGCGCCAAACAAACTTTTAACAAGCAACGTGCATGAAGTTGCAAGTGGCCGAGCGGAGAACGAATTTTTGGAAAGTTATTGTTTATCGTTGAAAATTTCAAGTTGTATTTGATGTTACGTTTTTTTTTATTATTAATTTAAAGTAATTTAATGATCTTCGTTGATTGTTCGTTTGGCGCCGACTCATAATTAGTTATTTTTCGCTTTTCAGTTTCTGTTTCCGTCGGTTCAATTTTAGGTTAAAAAGTTTTATTTTAAATTTTTTTGTGGTTTAATCCAACTCCAGGTCTCTATTATGTCGTAGTGTCTAGAACTATATTTGTGTGCCAAGTTTCAACAGAATCGGTTAACAGGTAAGAATTCAGTGGGTGAACAAGCACTCATCCCCTGTTTTCCCACCCTTAGGGGTGGATTTTGATTTTGAAATTTAAATGGGACCAACTTCGAGATATACCCTATCCATTAAAAAAAGAATCATCAAAATCAGGCTACTCTATAAAAAGTTATGCGTGGTCATAAAATATATATACGCGTCGAATTGAGAACCTCCTCCTTTTTTTCGTCGGTTAATAAATACTCCTAAATATGTCTTGTGTGGAGCTTTTTTTTTGTTTAAATCAAAATTCCTTCGCAATCTCATAATATATAATATAAAAGCTTTATTTAAAAATATATCTAAATGAAAAAATTCAGAGGTACTAAGGGAGCATCGATCTTTAAACAACTACATTAAATAATAATATCTAAAGTTCGTAAGTTTCGTACATCTCGAGTAAGCTGGTATAGACGCCCGATAAAAGACAGACAATGCCGAACACTATTATGAAGATGTCGGAAAACAATTTCCAGTAGCAAGCTCCGTAATTGTTTGGGTAGTAGACGCACATTTCCAAGATGGCGGGAAATATAATAGCCACCATCGACAGGCACAGCGCGCCCATCAGTCCCATGAACGCACCCAACGTCGGCGCCGCCACGGCCATGGCACCTGAAACATACACACACACTCATGGACGCAGCCAGCGCCGGCGCCGCGCCGGCGCCGCGCCGGCGCCGCCACGGCCATGGCACCTGGAACATACACACACACTCATGGACGCAGCCAGCGTCGGCGCCGCCACGGCCATGGCACCTGGAACATACACACACACTCATAGACGCAGCCAGCGTCGGCGCCGCCACGGCCATGGCACCTGGAACATACACACACACTCATGGACGCAGCCAGCGTCGGCGCCGCCACGGCCATGGCACCTGGAACATACACACACACTCATGGACGCAGCCAGCGTCGGCGCCGCCACGGCCATGGCACCTGGAACATACACACACACTCATGGACGCAGCCAGCGTCGGCGCCGCCACGGCCATGGCACCTGAAACATACACACACACTCATGGACGCAGCCAGCGCCGGCGCCGCGCCGGCGCCGCCACGGCCATGGCACCTGGAACATACACACACACTCATGGACGCAGCCAGCGTCGGCGCCGCCACGGCCATGGCACCTGGAACATACACACACAATCATGGACGCAGCCAGCGTCGGCGCCGCCACGGCCATGGCACCTGGAACATACACACACACTCATGGACGCAGCCAGCGTCGGCGCCGCCACGGCCATGGCACCTGGAACATACACACACACTCATGGACGCAGCCAGCGTCGGCGCCGCCACGGCCATGGCACCTGGAACATACACACACACTCATGGACGCAGCCAGCGTCGGCGCCGCCACGGCCATGGCACCTGAAACATACACACACACTCATGAACGCACCCAACGTCGGCGCCGCCACGGCCATGGCACCTGGAACATACACACACACTCATGGACGCACCCAACGTCGGCGCCGCCACGGCCATGGCACCTGAAATATACACACACACTCAAGAACGCACCCAACGTCGGCGCCGCCACGGCCATGGCACCTGGAACATACACACACACTCATGGACGCAGCCAGCGCCGGCGCCGCCACGGCCATGGCACCTGAAACATACACACACACTCATGGACGCAGCCAGCGTCGGCGCCGCCACGGCCATGGCACCTGGAACATACACACACACTCATGGACGCAGCCAGCGTCGGCACCGCCACGGCCATGGCACCTGGAACATACACACACACTCATGGAAGCAGCCAGCGTCGGCGCCGCCACGGCCATGGCACCTGGAACATACACACACACTCATGGACGCAGCCAGCGCCGGCGCCGCCACGACCATGGCACCTGGAACATACACACACACATGGACGCAGCCAGCGTCGGCGCCGCCACGGCCATGGCACCTGAAACATACACACACACTCATGAACGCACCCAACGTCGGCGCCGTCACGGCCATGGCACCTGGAACATACACACACACTCATGGACGCACCCAACGTCGGCGCCGCCACGGCCATGGCACCTGAAATATACACACACACTCAAGAACGCACCCAACGTCGGCGCCGCCACGGCCATGGCACCTGGAACATACACACACACTCATGGACGCAGCCAGCGTCGGCGCCGCCACGGCCATGGCACCTGGAACATACACACACACTCATGGAAGCAGGCAGCGTCGGCGCCGCCACAGCCATGGCACCTGGAACATACACACACACTCATGGAAGCAGCCAGCGTCGGCGCCGCCACGGCCATGGCACCTGGAACATACACACACACTCATGGACGCAGCCAGCGCCGGCGCCGCCACGACCATGGCACCTGGAACATACACACACACTCATGGACGCAGCCAGCGTCGGCGCCGCCACGGCCATGGCACCTGGAACATACACACACACTCATGGACGCAGACAGCGCCGGCGCCGCCACGGCCATGGCACCTGGAACATACACACACACTCATGGACGCAGCCAGCGTCGGCACCGCCACGGCCATGGCAGCTGGAACATACACACACACTCATGGACGCAGCCAGCGTCGGCACCGCCACGGCCATGGCACCTGGAACATACACACACACTCATGGACGCAGCCAGCGCCGGCGCCACCACCGCTGCCCGCCAGTGCCGCCATCAACACTGAAACATACACACATGCATGAGGGTACCCAGCGTCGGTGCCGCCGCCGCGCCGTTCAGCACTTGGTCCGTATATCTCTCCATCCATCTGTTAGAACCTTATAACTTCTAAGCCAAATAAGAGAATTACTTGAATTAGCCCAAAGCCGAAAAATATATGTGAAATTATCAAATTAAGTTATTCTTAAGGGTCCAAATAAAAAGTTTTATTCATCACATTTTATCATGTCATCCAGGTGAGGAACCTAGCACCATATATATAGATGTTGCTAAACGAGACAACAAAAAATCAATTAGTTGAAAATTAAATATTTAACAAGCTAATGTTAAACCTTAAAAAATGCTACATTACAATGTTTTGGTAACTCCTAAATGCAGCTTCAACTAGCTGAAATAGCTGAACTACAAAAAAACATTTGACGACAACCACTCAGCATAATATTATATGTACCAGGGTGTCATAAATGGACATCTTTTTATCCCGGCAAGATAAACAGTTCCTGAGGAATGCGCGACAAACGACTTTATTTGACGACAACCGCGTGGCAATAGTATATTATGATAAAAGTGAGCTAAGTTGACTATTATACTAGAGGCTGATTTGCAGCCTGAGCCGAAGGCGAGGGCGTAATGGAGCCCAGAGTATAATAGTCAATGCTCACGAGTGTCATACGACGTTTTTCAACACACTTGCGAGGAAAAAACCTACTATTTTAGACGAATATTGAATTTGTGAAAAACGGCGCGCGGATTACTGTAAAGACACGGTGACGTACAGATATGCGCCCGCAGGTGGTCGAAGGAAACGGCCAAACAGCCGAATATTAAAAAAAATGAAAAAAAATTATAACCCAATTTAATGTTAATTTGTTGACAAAAATAAATAAATTGATGAAATGAAATGTTTATTTATCATATTTTAATTAATACAGTTGATTTATTCACAAAAATGTTTAATTTTACTTAGGAATAAAAACTCTTTGCTGCGATTTAAAAATAAACTGTAAAGTAAACAGCACTAACTAGTGCAATAATATAATGTAAAAATCAGCCAAGTGTGAGTCAGACTCACGCAGTAAGGGTTCCGTACCACCCTTCGACCTGATGGGGTATCATAGAAACTGATTTAATTTATGAGAGTTTATCAAAAGACATCAACGATCGTACGCGAAATGTGAATTTTTGCATCTTTTTCTTACGTAGATACCACCACATATGTCTGTTTGCCCTATTTTTAATATGTTTTGCTAAGCTACATAGTATGCGCTATAAGCAGACCAAGTTTGACGCTGGTATGTATTACCGTTTCGAAGATAGAGCAGGAACAAAAACGTTGGAAAAATGCATGTTTTTCGAGGTTTCTTGTGGGGACCCCCTTAAGTTTTAAACATTTTTTATTTTTAATATTTGTCGTGATATACGCCTTAGTAACACATATTCTGTGAAAGTTTCATCTGGTTATCTATTACCGTTACAAAGATACAGCCCTGTGACAGGAAGACGGACGGACGGACGGACGGATAGCGTAGCGAGAGTAATAGGGTCCCGTTAGCACCCTTTGGGTACGGAACCCTAAAAAGCACGCGTGCGTTATAAGCTACATTATGAACCTAAAAACGGTTTAATAAGAGCCACTTTACGAGCAAGTGTGTTGAAAAATATGTAGCAGGGTATCTGTTGTATAGGAAGCTACATAGACATAAACATTAACTAATATTACAAAATGCGAAAGTTTGTAAGTTTGTTACTTTGTTTGTTTGTTTTTATTTGTTTGCTTAGTGGGAGGACCGATAAACGACATCCACGCGGCTGAAGATGCGGGCGCCCTCTAGCAGTTCATAATTTAGAACTCTGTCAGAAGCCATATAATTATAATAAATTATTGACATTTACTTGATTTCAAGAAATTTAAGATAGGTATTGAACAATGTTGTTGAGTCTTAGTAATTAATTGTTGAATCACATCTATGTATAATGATAATGATAATTTAATTTAGGAATTTAAGAAATAAGGAAGGTATTACCTAAATAATTTAATTATCAGTTAATGATTATACCGTTAAAATGAATCAACCCACTCCGATCGCGTATTCCCATTCCCCCGTGCGTCTCACTCCGACCCGTCCCCCCCGGTCCGCAAACTCGATTCAGTTCCGCCGCTCAGTGCGTGTCCGTTCTTTGCCGCTCTGGCGTAGATACTGTCGGAGTGGTCGGACCGGTATCCGAGTTGCGGTCGGATGTACATCCATCAATAACGCAAGTGATGCGGGTCCGGGATTCGTATCCATCTGGACCTACCCAACTCTAGTTAGGTGTTGGCATCACTGATCCGCATTCCCGATAGAATTTTTGTATAACTCAATCCCCAGACCAAACCCTCAAGGAACCTAGGGTTTGACACAGTTTCTATGGGGTATCACGTCGATGGATGGTACGGAATCCTTACTGGGTAAGTCCGACTCACACTTGATTTGCTTTTTTTATAATTTAAAATACAATTTTCGGCTCTATCCTAAAGTTTTACGTATTATGTGAGATTTTTAAGTAATTATTTTATTTGGTTTCGGTTATGAGTTCTGACAGACGAATGGACTTACGGATAAAAAGCTGTGCGACCGAGTTAACATGGCATAGAGGCCTCGCTTCGCTCGCTCAGTTATGCGAGAACTTCACTTGGCGCACTCTGTGTGCCATGATGAATTTATGCCCATCGAATCATTTTGGCTACCTCGGTCTTAAATTTATTTGACGCTGACTGTTTCATCATAAAACTTGCTCATGCCAAGTGGCATGTGCCGCGACACGAGTGTAGTGACAGTGACACTAATACGCAAACAGTACGCAGTAGGTATTACTCATGGTATAACTCAGTGGTATAATAACATGTTTCACCAGGTAGTCTCTTCCCGTGACAGCTAGGTCACGTGATTGCCTCCGTACTACGTCATCGGCCGTGGAGCCAATAGCGGGCTGTTAGCGCGACACTTGTCAGTTTGATGTGCTGCCACAACGTGAAAATAAAATACCCGAGCAAAATGCATTTTTTCATTTACGTGCTTCTAAAAAGAACTTCTTTTGAACTAGTAATTTTATACAGTTTCTTTTAATAACTAGTTAGATGAATAACACAAGATAAATAGTTAGGCTAGTTAGGAATTTATTTTATATTCATTATGAACAAAAATCTCCTTAAGTATATTGAAGATATCAATCAATGGCAGCACTGATCGTGACGTAGCTTGGAGGCATCGCGCTGTCATTGCGGGAAGAGAATACCTGGTGAAACATCTTTTTATACCATGGTATTACTCACACGGCACGGTAGCGATAATAACTCGCAACATCCAGTCCACAAACTTTTTCTTTTCGCCTGTAACTTTCTTGCTTAGTTTTCGCCAGATGATTTGCCACGCTACAAAGTTTTGCAGGGGATACGAAAGAAAAAGAGCTGCAGCAAATGTCATCTTTGCCCCTTGCGCTTTTCTGTAAAATTATTTAATTTTAAAAAAACGTGACGTCAGCGTCACCGTTAACTTCCCCCTCCACAAGCTCGCGGCTACACTAGTATCTCGAACACACACACACAGCTCTGCGCGCGCACGTTCTATCCGCGCTTTTTAGCAGCTTCGCTTCTGTCAGGCGTCTCACGACTCCATCTTTTAATTAGTTGGTTATGAATCCTGATTGTCTGTGATGAGAATAGGTAGATTCCTCTAAAAGCAGAACTAAGCCTGACTGACTACATATCAACGACCAGCCTCAGCCGCCGCTGGGGTTCCTTAACTCAGAATGTTTTCATGTCGAAAGTCCAATGGTAGTCACTCCGTGTAAAATACTGATATCCAGCCGCATCCGGTAACACTGGAAGCAGACAGAGAATATACAGACCTTCCGTCTGTCCATCGGTCTGTCTGTCACAGGGCTGTATCTTTGTAACCATAATAAATCAATAAATATTTGGGACATTTTTACACAGCACCATCTAGTCCCAAACTAAGCAGAGCTTGTACATACTATGGGTACTAGATAATGGATATAATACTTGTATACTTTTTTTTTCGTAAATACATACTTATAATACATAAGAACTGGATGTTTCTTGGTTTTCTCCAACACAAACACTTAATTTTCATCACATAAATATTTGTGTAGTTGTACTACAAGTAAATTATGCAAGTACTCAGTTTTTATTAAATATACCATTTAATTTAGAATTTAATTTAATGTAATTGAACGTAATAATAAAAATATAATAACGTAATAATATAATGTAATTGAATTGTATTTTCAAAAGTATTCAAGTTATCTAATTCCATTGATAAAATTCTATTGTTAGTGTAATGACCATAAATTGAAACTATGGGTGAATTTACCTGAAATAAAATGATTTTATTTTATTTATTTATTTTTATTATTACTGATGTCACAATTTTAGATTTTTGTGATACGGCCCATGGGCATCCTCCTTTCTGTTCTGGTACTCATATGTTTCGGTGTGATATTTTTAAACACTGTCATGCTCACTTAAATGTCATGCCGATGGTGGCGTTAGTATCGGGTTGTTAAGTTCCCTTCAATATGGTTGAGTTAAGCGATGGCTGATGCTCGCGTCATGCTCGTGAACGGGTGCCGTCTGTCGGGACAGGTCAGCTCCTACATACTATGGCAACTCTTTTTACGTTTATTTCTAAAGGCAATATTCTTACTTTTAAACTCTTGTTTATTTCTGACATTAACCTACATTATACTCACATTATTTGAATGAATTTGATGTAATAAAAAATAACCTATTTAAAAAAAGAGTATATCCATGGAGTTTCTTGCTGGTTCTTCTCCATAGGATCCACAATTTGAAACCGTGCAACTAGAGCCTAATGTTTCAAAAGTGCCTGCAATTAGGTTTATTTGAAATAAAAAAATATTTGAAATAAAAATAAAAATTGGAAATAAATAACAATAGTGTGAATTGTTGACAACCTCTGTGGTCCAGTGGTTCGAGTGTCGGACTGCTGTTAACGAGGTCGCGGGTTCGATTCAATTTCAATTTCAATTTCAATTTCAATGTTTTTTATTTCAAATAAACCTAATTACAGGCACTTTTGAAAGGTCAGGCTCTAGTTGCACGGTTCCAAATTGTGGGTCCTATGGAGAAGAACCGGCAAGAAACTCCATGGATAAACTCTTTTTAAAATAGGTTATTGTTTATTACATCAAATTTATTCAAATAATGTGAGTATAATGTAGGTTAATGTCAGAAATAAACAAGAGTTTAAAAGTGAGTATATTGCCTTTAGAAATAAACGTAAGAAGAGTTGCCATAGTATGTAGAAGCTGACCTGTCCCGACAGACGGCACCCGTTCACGAGCATGACGCGAGCATCAGCCATCGCTTAACTCAACCATATTGAAGGGAACTTAACGACCCGACACTAACGCCACCATCAGCATGACATTTAAGTGAGCATGACAGACTCATACTGCTAGACAACAAATAGGCAGGAATATATAGAATTACTGTAAAAAACATTAATGGCCACATGATACTTACATTTTACATTTTAATCACCTATTAAAAATTGTAAGCAGTTCATATACGTTGCAGTTCTATGTCAGAAATGCAATATTAGAAAAAAAGTGTAAATAAATTGTATAATTCCGAAACAGTAAAGTTAATAAAGTGTAAATAAATTTAATAATAAACAGTTAATAATAACTGAAAAAATATCAAAATAACATGACTTGGTAGAAAAATTACCAACAGATCGATACAAAAAATAAAATGTGTCAAAAAAAAAAACAAAATGTCAAAGGAAATAATAAAAATAGATCCAATGTCAAAAGTAAAAGATAGAAAATAAAACTAATGGTCCAATAGGAATAAAATTAACAATTATAAATGATCCAATAGGAAATAATTACATGTCAAATGCCAAGAGATATCAAATACCTAGTTGAGGAGAACCAGTGGGTCGCAGTGTGCAGGTGGGAATCGTATTCCAGACATTTTTATCAGCAATGTATTGGTTTATATCATAATAAGCTCTTGACATTAACACACGTTTTGTTACTAACTTGAATTTTATCAATGGTAGTTCAGTAATACAAGTTGGAAGTTTATTATAGAACCTAATACTGTTTCCCATAAACGACTTAGTACTAGTTTTTATAAGTCTAAAACCGGGTACAACAAGCTCATGCTTATATCGTGTATTGAAGCTGTGGGTATCACTTCTTTTATTGTAATTTAAGATATTTTTACGCACATACAAAATATTTTGATAAATATACAAGGACGGTAAGGTAAGAATATTTATCTCTTTGAATAACTCACGCAAAGACTCACGGCAACCTAGATTATAAATAGCTCGGACTGCTCTTTTTTGTAATATGAAAATAGTCTCTACATCAGCAGATGAACCCCACAGTAAGATGCCATAAGACATAATACTGTGGAAGTATGCAAAATATACTAATCTAGCCGTAGCCACATCAGTCATCTGCCTTATTTTTCTAATGGCAAAAGCAGCAGAACTCAGTTTGCCAGCAAGTGCCTCTATATGAGGTCCCCATTGCAGTTTAGAGTCTACTGAGATACCCAGGAAGACAGTTGAGGGAACCAGATCCAAAACTTTTCCATCTAGTCTTACATTAGTAACAATATGGTGTACATTAGGTGTCGAAAATTTTATACATTTGGTTTTTCCTGCATTAAGAAGAAGATTGTTAGCAGAGAACCAATTGGAAAGAATATTAAGAGTATTATTGGGTTCCACAAGGTCACTATCTTTCCTATTCACTTTAAATATAAGTGAAGTGTCGTCAGCAAATAAGACTATGTTAGTCTTTGTATCTTTTATTATATATGGGAGGTCATTAATATATACAAGAAACAGAAATGGGCCTAAAATTGATCCCTGAGGTACACCCATTTTAACAAGTGAGCCTACAGAAGTGACATTACCTATAGCTACCTTTTGTTCCCGATTCGACAAATATGAACTTACGAGATCAATAGATCTACCTCGGATTCCGTAGTGTTTTAATTTCAGAATGAGCGTTCGGTGATCCACGCAGTCGAACGCCTTAGAAAGATCACAGAACACTCCTACCGCATCCTGAGCCTGCTCCCAAGCCTCCAATACTGTTTTGATTAGGGTGGATCCAGCATCTCCCGTTGAACGTCCCTTCGTAAATCCAAACTGTTTATCATGAAGTATCCCATTTAAGTTAAAATATACTAACATTTGATTTAGTATTAGTTTTTCAAAAATTTTGCTTAAAGCTGGTAGAACAGATATTGGCCTATAATTAGATGCATTATCAAGGCTACCTGATTTGAAAATGGGCACAATTTTGCTATATTTCATTAGATCGGGAAAAATGCCATCTACGATGCAAGTATTGAAGATTGTCGCTAAAATTGGCGCGATATTGACTATTATTGCTTCGACAGCTTTTATGGACAATCCCCATAAGTCCTCTGTTTTTTTACTGGCTATTGTTTTAAATGTTTTTATTATATCAATGGGAGTAATAAAACTAAACTCAAAGTAAGCTGTAGTAGATATAGGCAAAGTAACATTTTCCTTTAAGAGTGTCTCAGCTGCTACGGGGGACGATGGAAGAAATTTAGTAGTCTCGAGTGGGATATTTGTAAAAAATCGTTCAAAGAAGTTAGAGACTACATTTTTATCTGAAACTAGTTTGTCATCTATTTTTATGCTCATTGTACTATCTGTAAGCCTACGATTACCAGTTTCAGTATTTATTATTTTCCAAGTCGTTTTTATTTTATTATTTGACTTCTTTATTTGATCACTAATATAAGCAGCCTTCGCTTGCACGCAAATCTTTTTAAAGATTTTTGAGTATCTTCTAACGTAAATATGAAAATTGATATTAGGTGTATAAGACTTTTTGTCATATAACCCATACAAAACATCTCGACTGCGTCTTATACCCTTTGTAGCCCAGGAGCTAAACATGATTTTTGGTTTTATAGTAATTTTTTTTACTTTGCATGCTTTTTCAAACTCATTACATATAACATTAAATAGTTTACTATACATATAATTAGGGTTGCCATTTTGCGATTGTAATGTAAGTAATTGGGATTCTAGATTTTTATTAAATTTTTGTAGACAATTTTTCGTTAATGACCTACATTGTATAATTTGGTGACTTATGATTTTCTTATAATTCAATTTAATAATCTGACACTTATGATCTGAACGAACGCCACTAATTAAATTCTTTTCAAATATTTTAAAGTTTGTCATAATATTATCTATGCAAGTAGCTGTGGTAGGTGTCACTCTAGTCGGCTCAAAGAACATATGTTTTAGGTTAAATGATTTAAATAATGACAAGAAGTTACGTTTATCTTTGGTATTTATCAGAATGTCAATATTGAAATCCCCACAAACTATCAACTTTTTATTTACATTTATTTTTCTAAGAGCATCCTCCATTGTTAAAAGAAATAGGGGCTTATTGGAGTCAGGAGGGCTATAAACACACAAAATCACATGCTCCTCCACTTCTGCACACGCGAGCTCACATACTCGTTCAACAGAGAGATTGCAAATATCTAGTCGCTCCTTACACTTCAGGTGTTGTCTAACCATGATTAAGGTTCCCCCACCTTCTGCTGACGCTCTCTGGAACGAACTGGCTATCTTAAAATTATCCACGTTAAATAACATTTTATCTGCTCTCAGAAAAGTTTCTGTGAAGCATAGAATATCTACATTATATCTCTCAGCAAATAATTCTACATCTAAAATTTTGCCAGAGAAGCGATTTATGTTTTGATGTGACATTATTAAACAATGACTCTGCTTCTCTGTTGTCGCTGTGGTTAGTTTAAATTATTTTGGTTAACCACCTTAATATTAGCATGACTATTATTAAAAACATAAGTAGTGGATGGAGACTTTGTCATGCTACTAATGACAGAGTTTATATTATAAGCCAATAGTGTTGTTATTTGACGTTTGAATTTAGTTGGTAGGTACACGGAATTCCTAGTCAGTTTTAATTTACCAACAAACTTGTTTGTGTCAAAGAACATGAACTTGTCGCTATAATGACTTACCAAGAAATGAATGTGCTTATTTAGCATATGTATACAGTCGTTTTGACTATCTGACAAGTGGTTGAGGTATGGGAAAGCACATAATATTATTTTGTGACAGTTTAGTGATAACAGCTGGGCAACACTATCAGTGATGTCTTTTTTACGAACATTAGTACTATTACCTATAAACACAGTTAGGTCGGTATGCTTGTTAAATTTATTATTAAGGAGTGATTTTATAATTTGATTGTATGTTAACCCAGGCATACAATTATTTAAAAAAGAATGATTCAGGCTGTTACCTAGTAAGTCTCCCAAACCCTTACCTAGGTCATCCGAATACATAATTGAGTTATAACATACTTGATCATTTGAAGCATTGGTACTTATATTTATAACAGAAGACAAGTCATGGTCAGTTGAAGCTGGTTCCTCTGTGTTAAAGTTACAGTCATATGATTCCTCAACTTCGGACAGGCCCTTTGTTAACTCGGTTGGGAAATCATTACTACTTGATTTATTTATGTAAGTACAATGAGTGTTGTTGAATGAGATTGAGTCCACTCTGTCTACATTACATGTACATGCATTACACATTGCAACTAACTCGTTAGCAGCTAAGATATGCTCTTTGATTTGCTTCTGAGAGCTCACATATTTAGAGTATAGTGAATTAAGTGAGTTCTCTAACCTCTTTATATCAGACTGTAAGTACTGAGTGTCCATTTCGTAGATATTTTTACTATCTTCTAATTTAATTTGAAAGTTATTAAGTTTATTAATTAATTCAATACGTTCTTTTCTCAATTGAATATTTTTAGAAAAGTTATGTTGTTGCTTTTTGAACTTTTTGCATTTATTAATAATTTTATTAAGTTTTATGTATTTTTTTATTTTATTATGACTTAATTTATGAGCATTTTGAGGCAGGTCTGACATAGGGTCAGAGCTGGGACTAACTAATTCACAGAATAGGTTTTGTGTTGCAGCAGACTGTGCACATTTTTTTTCATTCTGCAAGTTTTTTATCTGTAGATTTGCATTAACTAACTGATCTTCTAGGTACCTGGCTTTACATAATGCTTCCTCATAAAAATCACTACATTGACTAAAACTGTCCGTCACCACCTGAAGTTTGTCCCGTTCATCCACAACATCCAGGTATTGCTGATGTAGATCTACTAGCTCCCTTTTCAAGCTTGAGTTTTTGTCAACAATAGACTTTACTTCCTCTTCACTGTCCTCCCTCTCCTGCAGGAGTTGTTGACACTGGCTTTGTGTAGCTTTCAGCTGTTTCAGTGCTGCACTCAACTTATGCTCCATTTCTAGGGCAGTAGCCCTACGGGTCATTGTTGGCATATTGTGAGGATAGGTAACTGAAAGTGGAAATAAAGAAACAGTGAGTAAGACTTTATTCAAGGAAACAGATAGAAATGGGGAAAAAGTGAGAATGAGGTGGATATTTAAGAATAAAAGCTACTGGAAGAAATTCGATAAGAGGCTGCTGATATAGGGAATAGAGTGAAGAAATTATTTTAATCCAAATTAACTACCTACTAACTTTGAGAATATGTCTACAGTATTAATTTTATTACTATTGGAGCTACAATTTTAACAATATAAAAATCTACTAAGTATAGCCAATAATTGCTTAATATATCGGAAGAAAAGTACTTATTTGGTTAACGTTTTAATAAGTACAAGTAATTTTTTCTTCCACCCTACAAACTTGTTAAAAAAAGTGAAATGTTAAACTACAAAAGAAAACTTTGTATGTACTTAACAGGGTCAGGGACTTGATTGATAAGGCTAAAATAGAAAATAAAAGTAAACGATACTCCCCGTTCCATCCAAAACTTCGAGCATCAGCTGTTGACAACAAAGGTTACCGGCTTTTGAAAGTAACCAAAGAATGAGTTATACTCCAGTTATTCTTATGCAAACAATAATCCGTATTATTTGTCGTGTGTAGATGAGTTTAAATATAAAATACACGCTAATAGCACTTAGTTATTAGATTTAAATCAATTTTAAATACGAGCAAATTATTTGACATGTCACTCAATCAGTGTTGCCAGTCCACCCACAGGCACAAATATTTGTGTGATGAACATAAGTGTTTGTGTTGGTCTGGGTGTTGCTTATGTATTATAAGTATGTACTCACAAAAAAAAACTATATAAGTATTATATCCATTGTCTAGTACCCATAGCACAAGCTCTGCTTAGTTTGGGACTAGATGTAGCTGTGTAAAAATGTCCCAAAGATATTTATTTATTTAATTCTAGTATTTGCAAAGTTTTTTTTTTCTTAGGATTTCAAGAACACTTACTTCTCATCTTGAGGCAGATTGAGCGTAATCGAACCTTTGCAAATATCCCCAAACTTAAGAAAACCAAAGACGCCCAGGAAGGTGTAGATGCCGATAATAATACTCATCGAGACGCTGAAGAGTCCGCAAAATCCCGTGAAATCCTTGGGATTCTCCATATTGTATTCGAGCGCCAGTACCTGCGCACACAAGGGTGATGTCAGGCCGCGACAGCCACGTTGCTACCGAAGCCACTGTGCTAGGATTACGCAGCCGAACTTCAGCGTGACTACGC
The DNA here is from genome assembly GCA_949699075.1 of Asteroscopus sphinx. NCBI lineage: Eukaryota > Metazoa > Arthropoda > Insecta > Lepidoptera > Noctuidae > Asteroscopus > Asteroscopus sphinx. Next base: position 126,418 of record OX453002.1, on the reverse strand, counting down.
TTGCAACCTTATTAATTATAGACTAGGTACCCTGAAACCCGCAAGGGCTAAAAGTAATCGCGTCTTGGGGTCAATTCCACATAAAATTGGTAACAAGAATGATTTTACACTAATGAGATCGTGACACAAACGATATCTAAATCACGCAAATGATGTGCATATTGTTATTGGTTCACAAAGGAAGTTCATGGCACACGAGGTTGTCGACATGTGGGATATTGACTCAGCAGTCATTGTACCGATCGTCATTATGGCAAATGGCTCAATAGCTATGAGCCTCGACCAACACCTACAGAGGCTCTCGTTGGACGGCTGGGTCAAGCGCTTGATGCAGAGAGCGGTACTTCTTGACACGGTGCATATCGTTAGGAAGTTCCTCTCTCTTAGGCCCTGACCACCGGTAGCTTGGACCCTGTTCTCAATGCCGGTGGGCTACTACTTTTTGTATTTTTAACTGTTTTTTTTTTGTTTTAAAAATATTTAAAAATGTAACAAATAAGTTAATAAGTTGAATATATGGAATAATAATAATTCATTTATTTATAAGATAACAGAGATCCTGTCATGTAGTAAATATATAATTTAATGGTTGGTACATTCGAATGATATAACATAACATAATCAAATTCTGATCCGCACATGAATCCGAAAAGTCAGAGGTGCGGGCCGGAATCGAACTGGCACCCTCTTGCATGGAAGGCAAGCGTTCAACCACTAGGCTATCACTGCTACCACTAGGCTATCACTGCTACCACTAGGCTATCACTGCTACCACTAGGCTATCACTGCTACCACTAGGCTATCACTGCTATTATATAATATATTCCAATCATCATCATCATCATCATATATTCCAATAACATAATTTAATTCACAAAATTATACATTCAATTATCCATTATACCAGGCCCCTCAGAAAGTATTGCGAAAAAAAGTTTTTATATATGGGAGACTGGCCAGTTATAATGTTTTTCGAAAATATGATTATTTATAAGTAAAAATAAGTAAGTTCCAATTTCAAAATTTCCCTCCACATTTTTTGCGAGTTAATTCAAAGTATTGTGTCTCACTGAAATATGGATCTGCGCCGGGAACATTTTAGAGCTATGATTTTATACGATTTCAAGTGTCGCCTGAAACCGGATGAATCGTACGATAGACTTCAAATGGCATTCATGGATGAAGGCCCTTCCAAGGCAACCGTGTATCGTTGGTATAACGAATTCAAGCGCGGTCGACCAACTTTGGGGGATGACGAAAGAAGCGGTCGCCCTTTGACGGCTGTTACCGAAGAAAACGTGCTAGCAGTGAAAAATTTAATCCAAGACAATAGGCGAATTACATATCAGGAGATTCAACACATATTGAAGATTGGATCGGGAAGCGGTCACGAGATTCTACACAGCCATCTTCGCGTGAGGAGGATAGTATCACGCTGGGTGCCGCACAACCTCACCGATGCTCAGAAGCAGGCCCGGGTGGAATGGTGCCGTGATATGCTTAACAAATTTGAAGCAGGCTCGTCTCGGCGTGTTTACGACATCGTTACAGGTGATGAGTCCTGGATTTATCAATACGACCCAGAAACCAAGCGCCAGTCGACTGTTTGGGTGTTTCAAAATGAGCCAACGCCTACCAAAGTGAAGCGATCTAGAAGCGGGGGTAAGATTTTGATCGCTAGCTTTTTTAATTTGACTGGCCACTTGGTATCAATTCCCTTACGGGATCAAAGAAGCATTAATGCCGAATGGTATACTACCAAATGTTTGCCAGAAGTTTTCTCTGTTATAAGCAACAAGCGACCAAACACAGGGCTCCGCGGGCTACTGCTCCACCACGACAATGCACCTGCGCACACCGCACTCAAAACGAGGGACTTCCTGGACAGCACGCCAGTCAAACCCCTGGGTCACCCTCCTTACAGCCCTGATCTAGCACCGTGTGACTTCTTTTTATTCCCAAAAATAAAAAATCAGCTCAAAGGGGTACAATTTTCGTCGCCGGAAGATGCGCTGGCTGCGTTCGAGCAGGCTGTAAACGAGGTGTCTGCGGCGGACTGGAAAAAGTGTTTTGAAAACTGGTTTAGGCGCATGAATCTTTGTATAGAGGCTGCTGGAAAGTACTTTGAAAAGATTTGATAAAAATATATGTACGTATAGAACATTTTTTTTTAGTTTCGCAAAACTTTCTGAGTGTCCCACGTATCAATATCCTTTGTTTGTCAGAGCATGAACCAATGCTGCATGGTTCAGGTACTGACAGTCAAATCTGTCCGAAAATACCTTCAACCTTCTACCTTCCTCGTTGGAGCTGGCGCGGACCCTGCGCACCAGGGATGTGCAAAGTGCACCGCTTCCGCATGCTTGTGTAGAAACACTCCACGCGGCATTCGGCAAACATCCCTGAAGCGCTACAGAACCGAGACAGCCCAAACATTATAATACTGAACACGCATGGCGCTCTACTGATACGCTGCAGAACCGAGACAGCCCAAACATTATAATACTGAACACGCATGGTGCTCTACTGATGCGCTGCAGAACCGAGACAGCCCAAACATTATAATACTGAACACGCATGGCGCTCTACTGATGCGCTGCAGAACCGAGACAGCCCAAACATTATAATACTGAACACGCATGGCGCTCTACTGATGCGCTGCAGAACCGAGACAGCCCAAACATTATAATACTGAACACGCATGGCGCTCTACTGATGCGCTGCAGAACCGAGACAGCCCAAACATTATAATACTGAACACGCATGGCGCTCTACTGATGCGCTGCAGGACCGAGACAGCCCAAACATTATAATACTGAACACGCATGGCGCTCTACTGATGCGCTGCAGAACCGAGACAGCCCAAACATTATAATACTGAACACGCATGGCGCTCTACTGATGCGCTGCAGAACCGAGACAGCCCAAACATTATAATACTGAACACGCATGGCGCTCTACTGATGCGCTGCAGAACCGAGACAGCCCAAACATTATAATACTGAACACGCATGGCGCTCTACTGATGCGCTGCAGAACCGAGACAGCCCAAACATTATAATACTGAACACGCATGGCGCTCTACTGATGCGCTGCAGAACCGAGACAGCCCAAACATTATAATACTGAACACGCATGGCGCTCTACTGATTCGCTGCAGAACCGAGACAGCCCAAACATTATAATACTGAACACGCATGGCGCTCTACTGATGCGCTGCAGAACCGAGACAGCCCAAACATTATAATGCTGAACACGCATGGCGCTCTACTGATGCGCTGCAGAACCGACACAGCCCAAACATTATAATGCTGAACACGCATGGCGCTCTACTGATGCGCTGCAGAACCGAGACAGCCCAAACATTATAATACTGAACACGCATGGCGCTCTACTGATGCGCTGCAGAACCGAGACAGCCCAAACATTATAATACTGAACACGCATGGCGCTCTACTGATGCGCTGCAGAACCGAGACAGCCCAAACATTATAATACTGAACACGCATGGCGCTCTACTGATGCGCTGCAGAACCGAGACAGCCCAAACATTATAATACTGAACACGCATGGCGCTCTACTGATGCGCTGCAGAACCGAGACAGCCCAAACATTATAATACTGAACACGCATGGCGCTCTACTGATGCGCTGCAGAACCGAGACAGCCCAAACATTATAATGCTGAACACGCATGGCGCTCTACTGATGCGCTGCAGAACCGAGACAGCCCAAACATTATAATACTGAACACGCATGGCGCTCTACTGATGCGCTGCAGAACCGAGACAGCCCAAACATTATAATACTGAACACGCATGGCGCTCTACTGATGCGCTGCAGGACCGAGACAGCCCAAACATTATAATACTGAACACGCATGGCGCTCTACTGATGCGCTGCAGAACCGAGACAGCCCAAACATTATAATACTGAACACGCATGGCGCTCTACTGATGCGCTGCAGAACCGAGACAGCCCAAACATTATAATGCTGAACACGCATGGCGCTCTACTGATGCGCTGCAGAACCGAGACAGCCCAAACATTATAATACTGAACACGCATGGCGCTCTACTGATGCGCTGCAGAACCGAGACAGCCCAAACATTATAATACTGAACACGCATGGCGCTCTACTGATGCGCTGCAGAACCGAGACAGCCATAACATTATAATACTGAACACGCATGGCGCTCTACTGATGCGCTGCAGAACCGAGACAGCCCAAACATTATAATACTGAACACGCATGGCGCTCTACTGATGCGCTGCAGAACCGAGACAGCCCAAACATTATAATACTGAACACGCATGGCGCTCTACTGATGCGCTGCAGAACCGAGACAGCCCAAACATTATAATACTGAACATGCATGGCGCTCTACTGATGCGCTGCAGAACCGAGACAGCCCAAACATTATAATACTGAACACGCATGGCGCTCTACTGTTTTTTCGCATAGTCCACCTACAGGCTACTCGTGTAGAAGGACGTACATACAAAATGCCCTGAAAAGAGTGATTTTGACATCCTTCGAACAACGAGCGAACCTACGAGCAATCATATTCGACCTAACAGACAGCGCCCTGCGTTCCCTTTCTGTGTCTGCAATCAATTCTTTTTAGGGTTCCGTATTCAGATTCTTTATACCTACCAAGTTTCAACTCGATCCAGCCACGCTGGATTGAGATAAAGATAAAGATAATTTATTTGTCAAACATGCGTTTACATACAAATTAAAGCATGCAAGATATAAAATCACACCTGCCGCATGCCGGAGGAGTTATGGGCGAAAACAACCACACAGTGGATTCCAGACAGCAGCAAACGACAACGCGGCAGGCCCAGAAGGAGATGGCGGGACGAACTTGACTCCTATCCGAAGGATTGGCCCCAGAAGGCAAAAGACAGGGACAAGTGGAAAAAGGGAAGAGAGGCCTTTGCCCTGCAGTGGGACACAACAGGCTGATAATAATAATAATAATAACCGACCGACCTTGTTCCCGATGCCGGTGGCTTACTATTTTTTATATTTTTAAATGTTTTTATTTTTATATGTACACAGAAATATTTAAAAATGTAATTAATATGTGTTTATGAGTGAATAAAGGAAATAATAATAAGATATAAAATAAATTGAAGCACCTAATGTTTTGCCTAACAAGGCGTACAAATTTAAGTATTTTAACAAAATAATTTAAATAAAATAATGAAATGTCTATAAATTTCAAAATAATCAATAATTTAATAATTCAAAATAAAAACAAATTATAATAAAATAGAAATTTATGTCAGAATAAAAATTAAATAAATAATATTCTAGAAGTAGGTATGTATGTCATAATGTGATAGTGTCAGTTAGGAAGTCACTTATACAATAATAACACTTGCCTGTTAATAAATTTCGCATCTTCTTTTTAAACAGATTGTTACTTAATTGTTTGTAAGCTTGTGGTATCTTATTAAAAATAATGGGGCCCATACAGGAGACGCTCTTTCTCATTAGAGTAGGGCCCATACAGGAGACGCTCTTTCTCATAAGAGTAGGGCCCATACAGGAGACGCTCTTTCTCATAAGAGTAGGGCCCATACAGGAGACGCTCTTTCTCATAAGAGTAGGGCCCATACAGGAGACGCTCTTTCTCATAAGAGTAGGGCCCATACAGGAGACGCTCTTTCTCATAAGAGTAGGGCCCATACAGGAGACGCTCTTTCTCATAAGAGTAGGGCCCATACAGGAGACGCTCTTTCTCATAAGAGTAGGGCCCATACAGGAGACGCTCTTTCTCATAAGAGTAGGGCCCATACAGGAGACGCTCTTTCTCATAAGAGTAGGGCCCATACAGGAGACGCTCTTTCTCATAAGAGTAGGGCCCATACAGGAGACGCTCTTTCTCATAAGAGTAGGGCCCATACAGGAGACGCTCTTTCTCATGAGAGTAGTTTTTGAAGCATGCAAACAAAGTTGACTATTGTCACGTCTGTTACGGGTTACAATGTCCGCTAGCCGTGGGAACAGTTTGGGATTTGTTTTAACAAACGCAGCAACTTCAAGAATATAGAGTTAAGGTAAAGTTAGTACTTTATATTTTTTAAAGAAAGGCATGCAGCTATCCGTCGATTTTAAATTAAACATAGCCCGAATACATCTTTTTTGAGCTTTAAAAGCTATATCTTTATCTGTGGAATTACCCCAGAATATTATTCCGTAGCGCAGTACTGAGGCTACTAATCCATGATACGCAGTTAACAACGCATCTGAATTGAGCTCAGGAGCAAGTTTATATAATGCGTATGCGGAAGAGCTCATCCTTCCACTGAGGTACTCCATGTGCGCCTTCCAGTTTAATTTCGCGTCTATCATGATACCAAGGAATTTTGTGGAGTTAACTAAGTAAGTAAGTAAGTAAGTAAGTAAACTTTATTGTTTCTGATTGAGTGGTTACAGTTGTTATGATACATCTTGATAGTGTTAGTTAGATACATCAATCAGCCCATTTTGGGCATACAATAATTTTTAGGATAGTTAATATTATTTATGTCAAGTTAGGTCAAATCTATGAATTATTTATAATAAAAATTAAATTAAATTATTTTTACATTCAATAAACTCCTTAATTGTATAGAAACATTTTTCAGTTAGCCATTTTTTTAACTTTATACGAAATAACTTAATAACTTCCTTAAGTACTGTATCATTAGTAGTATAATATTGGGCACGCTGGACCACCTGTCGCGTACCGCTCCGGTGTTCCAGTGCGCCCAATAATAAGTATACGGATTCGGATAAATATGCAGATTAATTAAATCAGTTCGATGTTGTAGAACGCCCAACGGTATCCGAATGGAACTCGTTGTCGTTGAACGTTTGGACGTTTGGCGATCGGCACATAACGTGATGGCATGATGCATACAATCAATGTGGTAAAACGGTGTACTGGAATATACCTAATACTGAACGTTCGACTTGATCGATCAAAAATGTATACGCTTATTCAACCTGAAGTGTTCCATAATTGGATTAATTAATTAGCATTAGCGTTGAGTGTTTGAGGAAAAAAGTGTTATGTGTGTTGTGTATATGTATATAGATTACTTATCATTATCATTAAAAGATTGACTAATACCTAAGGAAGATTTTGAATGCTTACCTCATTTTGGTTTGTAATACGACGACCGGGTTTAGTGCGAAGGTATGTGTAACAGACTGCCGTGCTGAAGGTTGTGGGTTCGATTCCCACCAGAGCGATTGACTGAGAAAACGTAATTTTCAAAGTTGACTCTGGTCTGGTTACAATTGTGATAATAGTAGTAAATTAACATCACAAAAGTAATTCATCACAATTATTAGTAGGTAATACCATCTCATCATCGATACGATACCTATAAAGTGATAGGTACCTCTCAATATTTTTTATCATTCTTTAATCAAATGTTGTAATTAATTTTATTTGTTCAGTACCTACAGCAAACGTTAACTACGAACTCATTCATTCATACTGCTCATTTAATTACCTAAGGCGTTCTGAAATTGATTAAAGTCGAACATTATATTAATGAAATGTATCAGTGTTACTGATTATTCTTATTTAAATCGTGTAAAGTATTAGACGCCTCCAAAAAATGAAGTTTGTCAAACAACCACATTCGCTTGTTGTTGATGCAGTTTGTGTTGAAGCTCAAAGTCATACTTTTCGACACGGGAAACTTTTACCCAATACTATAAGATGTATTATCTGCGGTCCCTCTAACTGTGGTAAAACCAATCTTGTAATTGGTTTGCTTTTGCATGAAAATGGATTGAAGTTTCGCAATGTATACCTTTACTCAAAGACTCTACATCAACCAAAGTACATGTTGTTAGAAAAAGTGCTAGCATGTGTACCAGATGTTTCGTTTTCAAAATTTAAAGACAATGAGGAAGTAATTAGTCCACAAGAAGCTAGATGCGAATCGGTAATGATATTTGATGATGTAGCATGTGAGAACCAGAATAACATGCGAGATTATTTTGCAATGGGTAGGCATAGAAACATAGACTGCTTTTATTTAAATCAAACATACAGTAAGGTACCCAAACAACTTGTCAGAGATAATGCAAACGTTATAATTCTTTTCAAGCAAGACGATATTAATATGAGACATGTTTATGATGAACATGTTAACACAGATATGAAATGGAATGAGTTCCGTGAATTATGTTCTAAAATATGGACTCATCCTTATAATTATCTTCTTAATATATATAAATCTCGTGTCACAATGTTTGTCCTCAATGGACTCCTAAACCACTTAACCGATTATAATAAAATTCGCACACCATGTGGAGTTCGATCCAACTTGAGAGATAGGATAGTTTAAATCTCAAATTATAGTCGCAATTTTAATTTATTGCTAATTATTTGTCTGTTATTATTTGACAGTCACAATTATCTGTTAACTCCAAATGATTCTAACAGATGTCGATACCTTTCGACTGGGTTGAGTAAGTAATGAATAGATGGCGCTGCTATGGTAAATCTACGAACGTGTCATATAAGCTACATTTTAACAGCATAATTACCACGTGTTGTTGACGCTATAAAATTAATTAAATTTATTTTGTAGTGAACGAAATACCGTATAATTGAATAGTACAAAGGCACTGCTTATTTCTATAAGAAATTTCTTCCAGCAGACCTGCGAGAGGTAAATTTGATCTCCAAAACTGATAGATGATAGATTTTAATGATATTTTTTGTTTAGGTACGTTCGAGTCCGGGTCCCTGCAGGGTTTGAATTAACAAATGGACCCGGTAGGTGGCGCTGCAGTCGTTGTGTCACCAAATTTGATTTGCTGAACAATTGATAACATGGGACGGGACATGGGACGGACGGGACAGGACATGTGACATGGGGGACGGGATATGGGACGGGACGGGACGGGACATGTGACATGGGGGACGGGACATGTGACATGGGGGACGGGACATGTGACTTGGGGGACGGGACATGTGACATGGGGGACGGGACATGGGACGGGACGGGACATGGGAAGGGACATGGGCCGGGACGGGACATGGGACATGAGACGGGACGGGACGGGACATGTGACATGGGGGACGGGACATGGGACGAGACGGGACTTGAGAAGGGACATGGGCCGGGACGGGACATGGTACATGAGACGGGACATTGGACATGGGACGGGATGGGACATTTAACATGGGACGGGACGGGACATGGGACGGGACTGGACTGGACGGTCCGAATAAAAGGATGGATGGATGGATGGATGGAACTGGACTGGACTGGACTGAATTAACAGGATCCGTCACGTGGGTTAGCAGAATTTAACGCGAGTGAAGCCGCGAATATTTATTTCTTGTGTACATCTGATTGTCGCCTAACTCCTCCTAAACAGCTGAACCGATTTGGATGAATTTTTTTGTGAATATTTCAATGGTTTCCTGGATGGTGTGAAAACACAATTGGATCCGGTAGGTGGCCCTTCTGTCTGTATGTCACTGATCTGTTCCTAAATGGCAGGGACGATTTTAATTATATGTGGCGCTGCTTTTCCGGGCAGGACGACGTCTGCCGGGTCCGCTAGTTTAGTTATAAATAAGGAATGCCGTAAAAATGAAGGTTGCTATCGCAAAAAATTTGATAGCTTTGTAGTTTTTGATTGATGTTACAATGTATAAATATATATCACTGCAAAGAAAATATTAATCATAATTAAACAGTAATAGAAGAAACATCTAAATATTATTATAATGGAAACATCTATTAAAAGACAAGTCGTTAATGCTGCTGAAGCGGTAAGAAGAAAAGTACGAAAAATGCGAAATATTGAAGAGGATAATGAAAAAGCTTTGCAAACTGTATTTAAGCCTTTGATTAATCCACTTAATCAAATTGCATCTAATAACAAAATTCCTCCTAGAAAAAGTGTAAATAATGATGAATTTAAATTTAATAAATATGAGAACAATCATTACCACGACGAAGTCTTACCTACTAACGATGTGTATGCTAATATTGAGGACGATTGGGAAAATACTGTTAAACCTAAAGCGTCTACTATTGATCAAGAACGTACTGATAGTCGTCAAAATTCCGAGGATGATGATTGTGATAATTGTTTAGAAAAAAGTGATGACTCATTCAAATCTGTTGACTTCAATAATACTATGAAAGAAAACGTTTCATCGTGGTCTCAATCGTCTGAGGTAATTGATGATATTCCTTTTGGAGTTAGGATTGAAAAAGGAAAAGTAATGCTTGGTTCAGCCAAAATAATCGTCAATGATAAAAATATTACTATAGACCACCATATATATCCATCCACTCAAGGGCTAAAGGAACTTTTATTTAATAAAGATCCGGATCTAAGTTTGGTGACTGAAAAAGATAAACATAGTTACAAATTCATGCTGTTAGCTACAAATGCTCATAGACGTGACTATGATCCAAATAAACCTATAAAAAGCAATAAAGGAAAAAAATAAATGTGTCTTATAAAACCACTTTTTAAATTACGTAACGACTATAATGATGCTCAAATGACTTTGCCAAAAGGAAAAGGGTTGTTAATACTGAAAAAAATGAATAAAGATATTGAATATGTATATTGGGATGACCCTAACGAATTAGTTGAAAGATTAAAATTACTCATGGCTTCTCGGGAAGCTGGAAATACAGGACTAGATAACGAAATATTATCTATTATAGAAGAACTACGGGAGGGTAAATTTATAAGTTAATAAATATCTTGATAAAAAAGAATTCTTTTCATTTTACTTTGATCTTTCTACCAGAACATACATAATGAATATAGACTAATTTGGTCATCATATTCATAAAAGAATGCGATTGTCAGATATATTTGATATCTCAGACAAAACTATTTTAAAAACTACAAATGGTGAGTTTAATTTGCAAATGAACAGACTGCGAGGTGTTATTAATCCTGTTGAAGCAGATGATGTTGCTAACAAGGAATATGTAGATGAAAAAATTAATTACCTGTGCGCTAAAAGCGATGTTCAAACATTATTGGATAAAACAAAAATAGAAATTTTAAAAGATATTCAAGTCTCATTAGATCATTTAAAATCAAGTATGGTATCATATATTGATCATAAAATAACGAACACTGCTACGAGTAAGACGAACAATCCATCTCATAATGTTCGTCGTTATGTTATTATAAAAGGAATCGATGACCTGTGGCAAGCTGATCTTATTGATTTAAGAAACATTAAAAATAATAATAATAAGGGTTTCAGTTATATATTAGTGGTGATTGACTGCTTCTCAAAATATGCATGGACTATGCCTTTGAAGACTAAATCAAAAGTAGAAGTGTCAAACGCATTTCAAGAAGTAATAAAGACAAGTAATCGTTCACCTAATCATTTACAAACAGATTTGGGAACAGAATTTTATAACGATACATTCTCAAAATTAATGAAGTATTATAACATTAATCACTATTCATCATTTTCAATTAAGAAAGCTTCGATTGTAGAAAGATTAATTAAAACTTTAAAAAATAGATTATTCAAAACTTTTAATTTAAATGGAAACTACAAATGGATAGGAAAACCTATAGAAAATACTGTAGTTGCTTACAATAATTCTAAACACCGTACTATTAATTGTAAGCCGGTTGATGTTATTAATGAAAATGAGAACCTTATACGAAAAAATATTTTAAAATCACATAAAAAACGTTAACTAAGAAAATTAAATTTAAAGTTGGGGATTACGTTCGATTAAGTAAGTATAAAAATTGTTTTCAAAAAGGCTATACCCCTAATTGGTCAACAGAAATCTTTAAAGTCATAAACATTAATGAGACAATCCCCGTGACATTTAACATTGAAGATCTTCGTAACCAACCGATATTGGGTACTTTTTATGATCAAGAAATTCAAAAAACAATTTATCCTGATGTTTACCTCATAGAAAAAGTTTTAAGGAGAAAAGGTAGTAAACTATTTGTCAAATGGTTAGGTTTGAATGATACTGAAAATAGTTGGATCGATAAGAAAACTATTGTAAATTGATATAAGGTATTTATAATTCAACTTATTATTTATCCTTACATTGTAACACGAACAATGCAAGGAAGTGGACTTCTTAATAACATAATAAATAATTTACCGTTCGAGCTCCATTTACCAGGCTACAATTACTGTGGACCCGGCACTAAATTACAAAAACGTTTATTGCGAGGAGACAAAGGCATAAATCAATTGGATGAAGCTTGTAAAGTACATGATATAGCTTATACAAATTATTCAGACTTGAATAATAGACATCAAGCTGATTCACAGTTACTTAATATGGCAAACAAACGGTTAAAAGCAGCAGATGTTGGAAAAAGAGAAAAAAATGCTTCTTGGTTAGTTAGCAAAGCCATGAAGACAAAACTTAAAATGGGATCTGGTTTAAAAACATTTGGATCTTTAGTACCGAAAATTCGCTCACACCTCAAAAAGTTAAAACCTAAAAACCAAGAAGATGCAATTAAACATGCATATCTCGCTGCAAAAAAGTTGTACTCAAATAATTGCAGGATTCCTATACCCAGAGTCATATCGCTACCGAAAACAGGAGGGTTTCTACCGCTGATTCCAATTTTTGCTGGGCTGTCTGCATTAGGTACATTAGCTGGCGGTGCAGCGGGTATTGCAAAGACAGTTAACGATTACAAAAGTGCTAAACAAAATTTACAAGAATCACAACGTCATAATAAAGTCATTGAATCGATTGCGTTGGGTAAAGGATTGTATATCAAACCGTATAAGAAAGGAAATGGCTTGTTTGTTAAACGTTCAAAAAACTAATTAAGAGGTTACCTAATAGTGCTCTTAGTAATATAGATATCCAGAATCACGCGTATAACGTACCTTATTTTAGAGGTGTATATATGAAAGATCAATTACCTAACAAACCGAAACTTATTGAAAGTGGTGTTGTTAATTTGGATAATTCTAACAATGAAGGAACACATTGGGTAGCCTACATAAAAATAAAATAATTATTGTGAATATTTTGATAGCTATGGTAATTTGAAACCACCTTTAGAATTACTAAATTACTTTAAAAATTGTAATGTGTTTTATAACTATACGCGATTTCAAAAAAATAACTCTGTAAATTGTGGACATTTATGTTTGTCATTTTTGTATAATTTCTGGAATGAATATATATATTGAATAACTTTTTTATTTGTATCATTTGCATAATGTCTCTCTCACTATCTATAACTGGTAACTCATCAGCATTATCTACTTATTATTCACCTACTCTACAATTTGAGGAACCGTATGAATGTACATTATTATATTTATCTACATTTAATTCTATACCAAATATTGATAAAAGAAATTGTAAATTTTATTATGATCGTAATGTTATCGAAATACCTGAAGGCGCATACGAACTGCAAGACATAAACGATTATATAAATTTAAAATTACAAGACGCAAGTTTTAAATTACAATGCAATAACAATACTTTAAAAACTAATATATTCTGCACAAAAAATATTGATTTTACAAAAGAAAATTCTATTAATAGATTGTTAGGTTTTGGTAAGAAAAAACTTGAAGCTAATATATTACATGAATCACCGTATCCAGCGAACATTTTATCAACAACCGTGGTGAGGGTCGAATGTGACATAGTGACTGGATCATATATTAATGGTCAACCGAGTCATATAATTCATGAATTTGCTCCAAATGTGCCTCCTGGTTACAGAATTATAGAAGTTCCTAAAAACGTCATTTACTTTCCAGTAAATCAAAACATCATTAACAGTGTGAACGTGAGACTTTTAGATATAAATAATAATTTGCTTAATCTACGTGGGGAGGAAGTGCAGTTATATTTACACCTCAGAAGAAAATGATTGATTACAGTAAAATAAATAAATACCCATGTACTCTAACTAAAAAAAACAGTGCTCCTCGGGTTATCCACAAGACAACATCTAACAGAAAAAAAAAACTGCAACTTAATCAAGAAAATCGGCAATTTCTTGAAGATATAGGACTTTTAAAATGAGTATGTTAGACGTTTTATCTTCTCCCCTGCACGATAATACTATAGTTGGTATCGAATACCATTCATATAAGCCATACATAACAAGATTCAATAGAAACGATGAAATTCGCATACCTATTAATGAAAAAGACTTAAATGTTTTACCATCCGCTAGTACATTGTATTTAGAAGGATCAGTAAAAGTAACTAAAAAAGATTCCCAAGAAAGAAGTAGTGTATCATTTACGAATAATCCCATGCTGTATCTCTTTCAAGACATTCGATATGAACTAAATGGTGTCGAGATCGATAAAATAAAAAACGCTGGTATAACAACTACTATGAAGTCATTATTATCAATGAATGAAAGTGAATCAGAATCATGTCGTGCTTGGGGTTGGGATATCCATGGCTTTAGAACTCCCAATGGTTCTTTTTCTGTATCTATACCACTTAGTAACATTCTTGGATTCGCTGAAGATTACAAAAAAGTTATCATGAATTGCAAACATGAATTAATATTATTGCGGAGTAATACAAACTCAAATGCTGTGAAGCTTGATGCCGGAGAAGTCATACACGATGTTGAAATTAATAAAATTGTATGGAGAGTACCACATGTAAAGGTGTCGGACAAAGAAAAAAATCATCTTTTAAAGATTTTGGAAAAAGATCGGGCGCTGCAATTAGTATTTAGGAATTGGGATTTATACGAATATCCGTTGTTGCCTAAAACCACAAAACATACGTGGTCTATCAAAACTTCATCTCAAATTGAAAAACCGCGATATGTAATTGTAGGTCTACAGACTAATAAAAAACATAATACAGGTGCTGATATGTCTAGATTTGATCACTGTACTTTGCGTGGTGTAAGAGTATATCTCAATTCAACTTATTATCCATATGAGAATCTAAACAGCAATTTCACTAATAACAATTGTGCATTACTTTATGAGCAATATGTTCGTTTTCAACAGTCATACTATGGACGTCGATCAGAGCCGTTGTTAAACGCCAAGGAGTTTAGGGAAGTCGCTCCTTTATTTGTCATAGACTGTTCTAGACAAATTGATAACCTCATATCAGGTCCAGTAGTCGATGTACGAGTGGAGCTGGAAAGTGATGTTGAAATACCTGATCAAACCTCAGCCTACTGTCTGATATTGAACGATTGCATAATTGAATATAAACCATTAAATAATATTGTAAGAAAAATATCTTAATTATGAATTCTAATGTAGTTATTTTAGACATGCAAGGTTTTAAAGATTCTCAAAACCAATTTATAGTAAAGGAATTGGCTTTAGCTACTCAAGAGTTTACACAATCGTTTTTAATTAAACCACCATATTTGTTTAAATATTTATCAAGTGCAGAAAAGAAACAAGTTATGTTGTTGGAAAGAAATAGAGGAATTTATTGGAACGAAGGTTATATCGACTATCGGGAATTTAAACGAATTATTGTTTCTTATTTACTTAATAAAACAATATATGTTAAAGGATTAGAAAAAATAAAATGGGTTAAAGAGTTATGTATGAACTGTAATGTAATAAACTTAGAGGATATAAATTGTCCTAATTTTTCTATATTATATAATACATATTGTAATGGTTTAAACCCAAAGCGATTTTACTGTGTTAAGCATTCAAAGATTTGTGCATTAAAAAATATTATATGTATTAAAAAATGGTATTTAAATTGTAATGTATCGAATTTATGAAATAAATAATATCAAAATCAAACAAACTTTTTATTTGTTCTAAATATAACCTGATTCATGTTGATATTTATAAGGTAATAAAACACATAGGTAGGTACAGTCAACAAATCGGAATCATGACCCACTCAGCCGATAATTCGTATGAAATTGTCAAAACAGTAAAATTTTCTTCTTATTAGCATCGTGCTGCACATAGGACATTTTGAATATTAAGGAAATCGTGTTAATACGTGTCAGAGGTCTATGCAATTTTGAGCTTCGTTATTATTGCAGTAGATTAATAATTGAATAAAAAGTTATTTTTTCGATAAAGCTGGAATTATGTTTTGAATTTCGAATTAACTGTCGTTCCGCATAGTTTGACAAATAAGTTTTTTCAAAAACCTATTCTATAACAAGTTTGTTGCCAGGGAAATATGTTTGAGCGAAATTCGACCTAATTGTATAAGAATGTTTGTAGAAAATTAAGCTTATGGTGGGTCATGATTCCGTTTGGTCGAGTGTACATTAGATTTATTATAAATCAGATTATTATCAAATCACATAGAACGAATACAAATTATATTAATAAGGTCTTATTTCAATTTATTATGATTAAACTTTATTTATTACATGAATACATCAGCATAAAAATAACATATTTCTAAACAAACATATCAACTCAGCCTATCGCAGTCCACTGCTGAACATAGGCCTCTCCCAAATTGCGCCACAACGCTCGGTCCTCTGCCTTCCGCATCCAGTCCCCCCCAGCCACGTTCTTTAGGTCGTCGGTCCACCTGGCAGGGGGGCGCCCTACGCTGCGTTTGCCGATACGCGGTCTCCACTCAAGGACTCGTCTGCTCCAACGGCCATCGGTCCTTCGACAGACATGGCCAGCCCACTGCCACTTCAGCTTACTGATCCTACAAGCTATGTCGGTCACTCCGGTTCTTCTCCGGATAATCTCGTTACGGATTTTATCCTTCAAAGAAACTCCAAGCATAGCTCGCTCCATAGCTCGCTGAGCGACTTTAAATTTGTGGACTAGCCCAACTGTCAGTGTCCACGTCTCGGCACCGTAAGTCATGACTGGCAGGACGCACTGGTTGAAGACCTTTGTCTTCAAACTTTGCGGTATAGGCGACGAGAAGACTCGGCGAAGTTTGCCAAATGCTGCCCAGCCCAGACGGATCCTTCTGTTGGCTTCTTTCTCGAAGTTGTGTCTACCAAGCTGAATTGCCTGCCCTAGGTAGACGTATTCCGTTACAACTTCGAGTGCCGACCCTTCGACGAATATTGGCCTCGGCATGACATGCATATTGAACATGACTTTAGTCTTGTCCAGATTCATGCCGAGACCGACACGTCGAGAGGCTCCGTTTAAGCTGTGCAGCATTTCGCCCAGTTGTTCCAGCGACTCAGCCATTACAACGATGTCATCGGCAAAACGGAGATGTGAGATGTTCTCGCCGTTAACGTTGATACCCTGTCCAGTCCAGTCCAGCGTCTTGAAGACGTCCTCCAACGCGTTAGTGAACAATTTCGGGGATATTACATCCCCTTGTCTCACCCCTCTGCGCAGTTGGATTGGCTTCGTCTTTTGGTCCTGAAGCTGAACAGTCATGGTAGCAGCGTTGTATAGGCATCTCAGCATCTCTATATACCGCTCATCAATGTGACATCGCTGAAGAGCATCCAGAACTGCCCAAGTTTCGATAGAGTCGAAGGCCTTCTCGTAGTCCACGAATGCCATACACAGCGGCTGATTGTACTCTTCAGACTTCTGTATGATCTGCCGAACAGTATGGACAAACAAACATAACTAAGTATTAACTTATTAATCATTGCTAAATTACTTCCTATTATTACTAAAAATCGTTACCTATTAACGATTTTGAAATTTTTTTGACTAAAGCCTCCGTATCGTCCATAACGTCGTCAATGACGTCCTTAACTATATATTGCGCGTTTAAAATAACATTTTCACCATCGCTGTCACAATCACTTGTTAGATTATTGGACATAATGTCAATGACTGAAATTTTTATCAGCTTTATACCTCGCCTCTGCATTCTGCTCATAACAAAGGATTTTGTTGGTAATTTCGTTTTGCGAGAACTTTTATCTCGTCGCTGTCTTTTTTTTTCTCTATGCTTGACTGCTCTGCCACCTCCGTTTGACTGTTTTTTTCATGTTCTGCACACTTCTCAGAGTATACCTCATATGGATCTTGAGCATACTGGCTGAATAAGATATCAGTAGAATCACCAACCTGAAACAAAAATATACGTTAAGCACTTATGATATGAAATATACAACGAGTATCAGAAATGCGTGATCATATTTTAAGAGCTCATTCAAACAATGCTATCGATCAACTTTTACTACGAGATCGAATAACATCGATGACTTTGTAGAGAACAGCTGATTTTTGTGATTTCGAGATTGATCTATAGTAAAAGTTGATCTATGTTCTATTCTGAATGAGCCTTTAAAATATTACCATGCATTTTTGATACCTACATGTTGTATAAGTGACACTGGTTACTTACACTAAAAATAAATAAAACTTACCGATGACATGATGAGATACAATCACACTAGGTTTTTAGGATATGAGACTTAAGGAGACTTAATTGGAATGAGTTAAATTTTTAGAATGATTATTCTTATATATATATACATGAGTTTTGTAGATGTTTACCAATATACACTATTTCTTTTAATTTAGACCTTATGTTATTGCTATAAAAGTCATTCGAATATTGATTGCACGAACATCATCAAATAGCAAGCTTGCATATTATAGTGTTGTTGACCGACAGCATACGATTATGATTATATTACATTTTCGTAAACTAGCTTAGCTTCGCCTCGTGTGTTTAACTGCGAATTATTGATAAAAAGAAAATATAATAAGTATTTACCAATATGTGTGTGTATGTATGTACTAATGCATGTTCATCCTAACTATATCATAATTCGCAAATAATTTAAATGGTTAGCAATATAATTAGACAGTGTGTGGACAATTAAAACAATATTAACTCGTAATTCACTTCTTTAATAAACTTTTATTACAATTAGGTACATTATTTACATCAATCAATCAACACTGCCTATCGCAGTCCACTGCTGGACATAGGCCTCTCCCAAGTTGCATTACGTTCTTTACATACAGACTAGTAACTATACATATACTATACTATGGATAACCTTAAGAAATACAATTGTTTACCAATCTTCTTACTTTGCTAATTAATAATATTCTAGATACTGAGCTATAGAATTCTCGTAACATACTATTAAAACAAACAGGAATACATAAATATGTACATAATTAATTACTTTAAAAGTAAACAGTTATCCCATGCTTGGGTTGCAGTCTTACAACTAGATATCGAGCGTTTTATCATCGTTGCTAGATAGTGAAATTTTGTTTACACTTTCGTAAATATTTCATGTTTAAGGGATTTAAACATAATATTCTTTTCTATGAATGACTTCACTGTTAAATAAAATTACTTACTTAGTGGTTGATATTTATTAACATTGACCTCTAAATATAAATTACTCAAGAATGTCCATCCGCTGTCTCTCTCCTCAAATTCTTCAATTTTTTTTAACAATGATGTAACAACTGTTTTATAAAGAGTATTAAAATCGTAATTAAAATGTATGGCAACATTCTTGGTGGCGAATGATTTGATTTCTTGTAAATCATTTTTGAACAATAGAAATAAAGAAAAAAGTTCAAAATTAATTTTTACTGCCATATGTTTTTTAAGTGAATCATTGACTAATGATTTAATCCGTTCGCGAATATTACAAAAAAATGTTTCTGGAAAATTATTCGCTTCATCTTTGGATGCAATAACTCGGTAACTAATAATACGTCCTTTAAACGATGAACGTAAGATTTCGATGTTTTCAAGAATAGGCACGGTACTATTATTTTTGTGTTTATTAGTTCGTAAGTGACTAGTCCAGCAACGATTATCTACATGAATATTGCAAACCGAGCAATGATGCATTTTGATAAAATGATAAATGAATAAACATAAAAGTATTATAGGTACTTTGATACTTTGGTTCGAGAATAATTGATACAACAATAAATACCGTAAATACCTATTAATGTACTACATGGATCTAGTATTTATAGCCAATGTTTTCCAGCACAGCTTCCGATCCGATTACTGTCAGCGTTGCATACACAAATATTCTTGTGTGATCCCAATAGAAAAACATAATCTCCACGTAGCGTAAGTCATTCAGGTGCTTCCTGAAAATAACATACGAATGCTTTAATTAAGTAGGTATTTTAAAGCGTCATACTATTATCTCTGCTTACAACTCGTGAGAAAATGCTATGTATTATATTTACCTTTTATTTTTTACACCTCTGCCTACCCCTTCGGGGAAATACAGGCGTGATGTTATGTTATGTGTTATTTTTTCTAAATTGTTGATTTCCAAGTCAAACTTATCAACATAACAATGGAGTGTCATTACAGACGGCGGTTTTTAAATAACGCTTCCTGAAAATAACATAAATATGATTTAATTAAATAGATACTATGAAACGTAATACTATTCCCTCTGCTTATATCTCATGAGAAAATAAAAGTATATTTACCTTTATTTTTTCCAAATTATTGACGTTAATTTCGCGTTAATAAATCAGTCGACCGCTGTTGTTTCAAGATAATTATTACCATGTTTTTAAATGTTGGGCTTTTAAACGAAATAACATTTATTTTTCATAACAATAAATATAATATGAGCCTGGTATTAACAATAATCATACGATATTTTTCCACTAAAGCAACCATTGCATTTTTCATTATATTTTATTTTGCACTTTGATCAACCTAAATAATTTATTAAGTCAGCTAAGTCACATTCCCATAAAACAGCTATTTTAGGTAAGGATGGCACGCATACACATCGACTTTATTCACGTAAATATCGTCGTTTGTTAATTAGTAATATAGGATAATTTGTCAGCCCTAAGTCTTTTCACTGCATCGACAATCCATACAAATTGTGTGCTCTAATTCCTTACTCTTCATTTTTGCGTTGGTATAATACGTAAAAAAAAAGAGTTGATTTAATCGTTAGATACAATCTCCAAGAAGTACTCTGCGAACGTTCATTTATTCGAATTCTCAATTTTTACGAATTGTCGATACTCTCCGTGTTGATTGCTGACCTGCTGCTATCCACCGCTCCGAGTGCCTCATCAAGCTACTCATCAATCTCATCAAGCTACTGTTAAAAACAAGTAATTTTAATAAGTAATGTAAGTATAATAAGTTGTTGTGTATTATCCACAGACATAGTAAAAAATATAGACGAAGTTCGGCGAACAATCTAGTGAAGCCAAAATAACTATGCTCCTTCGTGTACAAAAATCCTTCAAGTTTGTGCGTGAGCGCTGGTTGTACACGAAGGAGCATAGATTATACATGCGAAGGAGCACAGGTTTTTTTTTTTTGCTTCATTGCGGTTGTTCGCAACACTTCGTCTATATTTTTTACTTTGTCTGTGGTATTATCCCTCTCTTTACTTATCTATATATTATCCATTCTAAGGTTGTCTAAACAAAATTGTCTAGACCGCGATAAGACCGCCTATTGTTCATATCTTTTATAGAAATCATATATCTATGTATGTTGCGTATTTTTGGGGTGAAACACCTATTGGCGTGTCTAGGAGGTAAGACTGACTCGATACGTGGCACGTATACGTGGGACACTCAGAAAGTTTTGCGAAACTAAAAAAAATTGTTCTATACGTACATATATTTTTATCAAATCTTTTCAAAGTACTTTCCACCAGCCTCTATACAAAGATTCATGCGCCTAAACCAGTTTTCAAAACACTTTTTCCAGTCCGCCGCAGACACCTCGTTTACAGCCTGCTCGAACGCAGCCAGCGCATCTTCCGGCGACGAAAATTGTATCCCTTTGAGCTGATTTTTTATTTTTGGGAATAAAAAGAAGTCACACGGTGCTAGATCAGGGCTGTAAGGAGGGTGACCCAGGAGTTTGACTGGCGTGCTGTCCAGGAAGTCCCTCGTTTTGAGTGCGGTGTGCGCAGGTGCATTGTCGTGGTGGAGCAGTAGCCCGCGGAGCCCTGTGTTTGGTCGCTTGTTGCTTATAACAGAGAAAACTTCTGGCAAACATTTGGTAGTATACCATTCGGCATTAATGCTTCTTTGATCCCGTAAGGGAATTGATACCAAGTGGCCAGTCAAATTAAAAAAGCTAGCGATCAAAATCTTACCCCCGCTTCTAGATCGCTTCACTTTGGTAGGCGTTGGCTCATTTTGAAACACCCAAACAGTCGACTGGCGCTTGGTTTCTGGGTCGTATTGATAAATCCAGGACTCATCACCTGTAACGATGTCGTAAACACGCCGAGACGAGCCTGCTTCAAATTTGTTAAGCATATCACGGCACCATTCCACCCGGGCCTGCTTCTGAGCATCGGTGAGGTTGTGCGGCACCCAGCGTGATACTATCCTCCTCACGCGAAGATGGCTGTGTAGAATCTCGTGAACGCTTCCCGATCCAATCTTCAATATGTGTTGAATCTCCTGATATGTAATTCGCCTATTGTCTTGGATTAAATTTTTCACTGCTAGCACGTTTTCTTCGGTAACAGCCGTCAAAGGGCGACCGCTTCTTTCGTCATCCCCCAAAGTTGGTCGACCGCGCTTGAATTCGTTATACCAACGATACACGGTTGCCTTGGAAGGGCCTTCATCCATGAATGCCATTTGAAGTCTATCGTACGATTCATCCGGTTTCAGGCGACACTTGAAATCGTATAAAATCATAGCTCTAAAATGTTCCCGGCGCAGATCCATATTTCAGTGAGACACAATACTTTGAATTAACTCGCAAAAAATGTGGAGGGAAATTTTGAAATTGGAACTTACTTATTTTTACTTATAAATAATCATATTTTCGAAAAACATTATAACTGGCCAGTCTCCCATATATAAAAACTTTTTTTCGCAATACTTTCTGAGGGGCTTGGTATATTGTTTCACATCTGTATAATGGCTTCCGGCTTTCCGGGACAGTTACATTTTTTGGGGTGAAACACCTATTGGCGTGTCTAGGAGGTAAGACTGACTCGATACGTGGCACGTATATATTGTTTCACATCTGTATAATGGCTTCCGGCTTTCCGGGACAGTTACATTTTTTGTATACAATACAGAATATATGTGGGAGTTATTTTGATGATAAGCATTACTATACTTTTAATGCACGTTTTTATTCCTAGCTCTATAAGCTGTACAAGCTCGATTATAATAATTTACGATCAAATTATCGATTATCGAGCTTCTAGAGCTTATGAAGCTAGGTTTGTATTTTTCACAAGTATTATTCAGTAGATATATTGTTAGTACTACCACAAATCGTATTTTTATTGATATACAACTCAAAACAGAGGTACAATTAGCAAAAAACGCAAGAAATTTTGAATTTTGCGGGTTACCCTGTAGCATTCTCCTTAATCTGGCTGCGCAGCAGTTGATATAGGTACCTCAGCGCTCCCAGCCATTCATTCCATCCGTCACACACATACTTCCCGTTCATTCATCAGCTGCGTTCAAACAAATTTATAACACCACATATATTTAGTGTGTATTGTAGGAAACATTTTAAGACTCTTATATTCAAATCGCTGATCTATTTGTATCATTATTTTTTATTAATTGTTTTTCGTTTTTATTTCAGGTCTGAATCAGAGTGCGAATTCTATCAGCCAACTGCGGTCATCGGACATAAAGCTAAATCCACGCGCAAGCTCCCCTCTAATTACAGAATTTCGTGCGTTCGGTCGACAAATTGTTTGAAGAACCACCAAGAATGTACACTGGTAAATAAAATAAAATCATTATAAGATCATTGTTTTGTTTTATTTAATAAAATGAGGTAAGCGTCCAAAATCTTCCTTAGGAATCAGTTAATCCGTAAATTATAATGATAACAGTAAGTAACCTATATACACATTACACAACAAACATTACACTTTTTTCCTCAACACAAATTCAATTACAGAACACTTCAGGTTGAATAAGCGTATACATTTTTGATCGATCAAGTCGAACGTTCAGTATTAGGTATATTCTGGTACACCGTCGGTTACCATTAAGCGTTTTACCACATTGTGTGCATCATGCCATCATGTTATGTGTCGATCGCCAAACGTCCAAACGAACATCTCATGAACGTTCAACGTCAACGAGTTCCATTTGGATACCGTTGGGCGTGCTACAACATCGAACTGATTTAATTAATCTGCATATTTATCCGAATCCGTATACTTATTATTGGGCGCACTGGAACACCGGAGCGGTACGCGACAGGTGGTCCAGCGTGCCCAATATTATACTACTATCATTGTATAGAACTTTAATGTCACTTACAGGCTTGGCCCGTTGGCTAAAATGCATTATTATTGTCTTGTCTAGGTTAATTCTTAAATTATTATTATTTAGCCATGATATTATTGATGTCAAGGATTGATTAATGTCATATTCGTACGTATCTTTATTTTTACATGCTACTGTCAATGTGCTATCGTCAGCAAAGAGAGTCATGGGGTGGTCAATGGCTCTAGGGAGGTCATTTATATATAAGATAAATAAAAGGGTTTGAGTTTTTTTTTTTTTTTTTTAGGTACTGTATTTTTGTTTTTTAATTGCCTAACTGTTAATCTAAAAGTGTTCTACAGTCCTAACTACGTTGTTTACACTCACTGTCAGTTGAAGGGAAAACATTATCCTACAAATTTATTCACAAACTCGAAGCGTTTGACGCAGGTGGGTATGTTGAGCATCTTTCCCTGCAACTGATCGTTTGATAGTTATTGTTTAACAATATTTTAAAGTTTTTATTTAAGTGTTAGAGCTTAAGAAAACATCACAAACCATTATGTATACTTACTGGACTGTGTCTGGTTTTTGTATCAACTTATGTAAAACATTATAATAATAAAGAACTTTTGAAAACAAACAAAACAATCCAGCTACGCAATAATATTCTTCCATACAAAATTTATAACCTTACTGCACCCTTTTTTAGGAGTAATTTTGGAAACAGAAAATATAGGTGTTTCATTATTTACTTTTGAAATTATTTTCCCCAAGATTTGAGTGAATCGATCCAGGAGAAAAGATTTTTCATACAAACTCTTATACCCTATTTAATTCTATTAGGGTTAAAATTTCCAAACGATCCGTTCTTAGTGGGTGGTTACGTTACTAAATGAACCTACTGTCCAAATTTCATATTTCTAGCTTGAGTAGTTTTGGCTCTGCGTTGATAATTCAGTCAGTCAGGACATCTGTCTTTATAAGTATACATAGAAGGTAATAATAACTCTTTTGCTCATTTCAGACCCAATATGCAACCTAAATAAGTTTGGAAAAACATTGTAAAATGGGTATGTGTTCGACATTACAAATTGAAATGTTTATCGCGTGGTTTCCGTTCGGGGCGATCAACTAACTCGTGGTTGCAGCCGCCGAAGTTCGGCTTCGGGGTGATGCGTGACATCCCGTGCATACTCACTCACCACTCCCACTGCCTCCAGCGCGAACAACGTGATACCGATGAATACTGGAATCTCCTCCCATCCCTTGAATTGTAATTTTGTTTGATCTAGAACCACGTCGTCGTCTACCAAATAAAAGAATACGAGAACTAGTCCGATCACGACGAACACGTTGGAAAATGTAGAAAAAGGTGTTAATAATTTGAGATCCTTTATCATACTCAGCACGAGGAGTATGGGGTACATGTAGATAATGAGCCATCGCAGCGATATTGAGATGTCGTAAGCTTCCAGTATCTGTGGACAGCAACACATAACTAGTGTCATCTAGCTTCACCTGAACTGAACGATGTGAAAAACGCAGATATTATCAACATTACCTGTTTAAGATTCTCGGCGACGAACACAAAATAAATAGCGCATATACCAATCTGCCAAAAACAGAGGAACGTGTCCACGGCTTTGCCTGTGCCCCTGCCGGCACAGCGCAGAGCCTTTGGGCCGCCCTGCATGGCCTTCCTCATGCTAGCTGGGTATCCTAAGTAACCACGCCTGTGTTTCTTGCAGACCTGGTACTGCGCGAGAATCTGCAAGAAAATACACAAAGGGTGAAATTATTATTAAACCAACTGCACCAGGAGGGTAATGTTTTTCGGAGTCGTGCATGTAACTATGTGGGATAGTGGCTAGTGAAAAGTTTTGAATCTATAGGTAGTTAATATTTATTTATTTTTCTTCGGAACAAAACAAGCACGGTATCTCAGTGTTGCCACGTTTATGAAACTAAATATTAGCATCCTTTAAAGGTAATGACTGCCTCGTTGGTCTAGTGGTTGCAAGCGCGACTGCTGAGCGTGGAGTCCTGGGTTCGATTCCCGGGTCGGGCAAAGTGTTATTGGGTTTTTTCATTAGGAAATTCTCAGTAGCAGCCCGCAGTCTGGATTTGTGCCCGGTCAATGGCAATAGGCTCGCCCCCTATTACATGGGACTATAACATAACTGGCGAAATGTGCCTACCCCTTCGGGGAAATACAGGCGTGATGTTATATTATGTGTTATGATGTTTAAAGGTAATACAATGTAAAAAGTTTGAAAAACTTAAATATTATAACATTTATTATAACACACGCTTATCCTGCTTTGGGAACCTCCTGCAGACTGGTCAACTCAAGATGGGGCCTTAGGCCATGGGCAGCACTGTGGCTGTATACTGCTACTGCTATCCCAATTTAATTTAATTATTTTAGTTTTAATTCATATTACTCATTCGTAATTATTTTACTGTGTAACTAAATGGAAGGCGCTGGTGCTTGTGGTACAATGTGTTTTCATTAGTACAGGTACCAACGTTACCTTTTTTTCTGTAAAGATATTTTATGAAAATAAACATTTTATTATTATTTATTATTATTATTGTAAGGCCCATGGTAACCTATGGTTGTGTTGTATGGCACAGAAAAACCCATCAGATTATCATACAAAATTCAAGGCCAAAATTTTCATAACCTCGGAAATAAATGGTGGAAAATCATCTAAGTACACATTACATTGCAGAGAATTACGCGAAAAAAATGCGAGACATTTGGCGTACAAATTAACGAATTACAGAAATAACATCCTCATTTTATAAGCTGTCCGAAATGATAAAGATGTGGTCAAGTTTTAGAAAAAAATGGAATAATAGCAGAATTGGGAACTTTCCTTGAAGTCATTTTCTAAATTTATATCTTGTTGGAGGTGAGTTTGGTTACACTGTTGTGTAACCAAACTGTGTGTGTGTGTGTGTGTTGGCTACTCTGTTGGTTGTATGAATCTCTGTGGCATGTTTTGGTCGATCAGAGACCATCGTATTCCATAAAAAAACAATTATAATGTGTAGTGATCGCGAAAACCTAAGAAATTATTACATGTTACATTTCCCATGAAATAAATACCACATCAGGTGAATTAAAAATATACCACACCATTATAATATGTATGTATTAATTTATTATACAACATACGTTTGTCACGTAAGTATACCACGAATTATTTTAGTCGTTAGCGAATATGTACCTAATCGGTTTTACTGTCACAACGTAAGCCAAATACCTAATAAAAATATTCATTCCATAACTTACAAAAAAAATACACCACTGCCTAACCCTTTTGGGAATCTAGGCGTAATATTTTTCACATTTATAAGTTATTAGCAATAGGGCCAATAGGTATATAAAAATTATCCTGATAAAATATTAGGTTTATAGTATAATACATAGAAACATAGTTTGTAGATAGCCTTATTGTGGCCATGACGATTACAAGGTAACACATTTGCCCAAAGCACTGTAGTAAAACTCATTCCCAATAATACCATGGGTCTGAGTATCGTTTGCTTCTAAAATGGTTGCCTATCCGCCAACGTAGGCATATGAGGGCATTAACTACTCTATTCTCTTTACTTTTCTCTCCCAATTCTCCTTCTTACTTAACTTTTCATTTTCAGTATCTATGTACTAATCATACTAAATATCTCCGCTCCACTAATAATCGTCTTCTCCAATGTCCTTCTCACCGCTCTGACTTCGTTCACTCTACATTCTTCGTGCAATCTAACCTATTATGGAATGCGCTTCCTCATGAAATCAGGATGGCAAACAGTCGTCTCGCCTTTAAAATCAAGTTAAGGAAATATTTCCGTGAAAAAAATTTAGCAGATTCAGCTCGACTTTATCTTGTTGTTATGTATTTATAGTTATATATGTAGGTATGTATATTTAATTATATGTATAATGTACATTGGTATTTATCTATTTGTATTATATGTAGAGATGGGCAGGGAAAGAAAAAAAAACGGGTGGAAAAGAAAAATATGGGAAAAAACGGGAAAAAATGGAAAATACCGGGTTTTTTCCCAAAAGCCGGGAAAATACTATTCTATACAATTGAAGTAATATGATGCTAACATTTGGGTTCGAAACATGTATTTAGTGCTCTAATATGATCCTAATCTAATTAATTCCTTTTTTTCTAAGCATCATCTCAAACACAATTGATTAAATTCACACACTTATGTTAAATTCTTAATACTTCATCATCAACTCAGCCTATCGCAGTCCACTGCTGGACATAGGCCTCTTCCAAATTGCGCCACAACACTCGGTCCTCTGCCTTCTGCATCCAGCCGCCCCAGCTACTTTCATCAGGTAGTCAGTCCACCTGGCTGGGTTTGCCGATTCGCGGTCTCCACTCAAGGACTCGTCTGCTCCAGCGGCCATCGGTCCTTCAACAGACATGGCCAGCCCACTGCCACTACAGCTTACTGATCCTACAAGCTATGTCGGTCACTCCGGTTCTTCTCTGGATAATCTCGTTACGGATTTTATCCTTCAAATAAACTCTAAGCAAAGCTCGCTCCATAGCTCGCCGAGTGACTTTGAATTTGTGGACTAGCCCAACTGTCAGTGTCCACGTCTCGGCGCCGTAAGTCATGACAGAGGCTGGGGGCACTGGTTGAAGACCTTTGTCTTCAAACTTTGTGGTATAGGTGAGGAGAAGACTCGGCGACGTTTACCTAATGCTGCCCAGCCCAAACGGATCCTTCTGTCAGCTTCTTTCTCGAAGTTGTGTCTACCAAGCTGAATTACCTGCCCTAGGTAGACGTATTTTGTTACAACTTCGAGTGCCGACCCTTCGACAAATATTGGCATGACATGCATATTGAACATGACTTTATAGTCTTGTCCAGATTCATGCCGAGACCGACACGCCGAGAATCTCCGTTTAAGCTGTGCAGCATTTCGCCCAGATTTTCCAGCGATTCAGCCATTACAACGATCTCATCGGCAAAACGGAGATCTGTGAGATGTTCTCGCCTTTAACGTTGATACCCTGTCCAGTCCCGTCCAGCGTCTTGAAGACGTCCTCCAGCGCGTTTGAGAACAATTTTTGGGATATTACATCCCCGTCTTACCCCTCTGCGCAGTTGGATTGGCTTCATCTTTTTATCCTGGAGCTGAACAGTCATGGTAGCAGCGTTGTATAGGCATCTCAGCATCTCTATATACCGTTCATCAATGTGACATTGCTGAAGGGCATCCAGAACTGCCCAAGTTTCGATGAAGTCAAAGGCCTTCTCGTAGTCCACAAATGACATACACTTTAGTCTTCTGTACGATCTACCGAACAGTATGGATGTGGTCTACCTACGGTGCTGTAGCCTTTTCAAAACCCAGCTTCACTCGTGGCTGGAATTCGTCGAGTTTTCCGGCGAGACGATTCGTGATGCCTCTCGAGAAAAACTTGTACACATGCCTCAGAAGTGAGATGGGTCTGCAGTTCTTCATTATGGTTTCTTCCCCTTTTTTGAAGAACTGTACCACCGCACTTCCGCTCCATGCCTCCGGTGTAAAGCCTTGTTGGATGACAGAATTAAACAGACTCTGTAGCTCCTTTAGGACCGGAGTCCCACCTGCTTTTAGGAGTTCAGTGGTGATTCCGTCATCGCCCGGAGCTTTGTTGTTCTTAAGCTGCTCAAGAGCCACCCTAATCTCACACTGGTCAACCTCCGGGAGATCCTTGGTGTTGCGTGAGCTGGGCTCTTTTGTCTTCATTGCTAATAACCGCTGGTCTCGCCGTTTTCGTGGAATACAGATACCCATGAAAGTTTTCGACCTAATTGAGCATCTCGATCTTAGAGGTGACAATTTTGCCATCCGATGGGTCTTCCCTATGTGTAATCCTATTCGAATCTTCATAAAGCAATATTTATTTGGCATTTCTGGACAAAGTAGAATTTTCATGGACTGCTAGAGCTTGCAATGATGCTTTTGGCTTTTGCATGCCTTATAATGGTGTGGCATTGCTTCCCTATCTTGTATTACAAAGCAATTTCAACAGTTGGCTACTTTATTCTCGTATATTTTTTAATATAAAGCAGACGGAACTTGAGTTCCTTTTTATAATTTCAGTAGTTTTAACATTTTTAGAAGTTTTATAAGATTTTTAGAGTCGCACTTTAAATAATCATGGCAAAAGAGGTTCAGCCCATGTGCTACGCTTCCTAATAGTAGGTACAAAGTGTACAGCTAAATGCATGGAAACAACAACAAACAAAACGTGCCGCTCGCAACTATTATATTAAAATAATCTAAATATCGAAATCACGCCATAAATGATAAACTTAATTAGATTTTTCTATAAAAACATATTTTACATGAATTAAACATAATAAATGGTTACTCATAAAATGGAAATTATGTATTATTTTGATTACTTTAATCAAATATTGTCAATTAAGTATTTTCCCGACCAATGGGTTTTTACCCGAGTTTTTTCCCAGTCTGTTGGGAAAAAACTCACCTTTCGGAAAAAACCCGGGTCTAAACCCATCCCTAATTATATGTAATTATAAGTCCGTAGTACGAAACAAATTGTACTACTTTACTGGACGTGCATCTACCTTATTCTTTGTCTCTGCATTACCCTAAGGTTGTCTGGTAGAGAACGCCTATGGCGTTAAGACCGCCTTTGTACATAAATAAATAAATAAATAAATATACCGTTTTATAAAAATCGTTGGATTATGAATTAAAACATAATAAAAAAGATTTAAAATGTGTTGTATAATTATTAAATAATAAATGGTAAGTCAGTTACCTAAGGAAATTGACTAATTTAGTAATATTTTACAATTTAAATCACATTTTAAATTGGTGTAGACACGCCCAATTAAAAATATTTGAAAATTATTTATGACTGAAATATATATCCGCTCAAGCGCTTCGGGCAACAAGTGTTGCCCCGGTCGACTTACCCTCCAGCGCTTCGGGTAACGTTTGTAGCCTGAGCTCAGATATTAAGAATCAGTAAAAATAACAGTGATACTGTTCTTAAAGTGATTCAACAAGGTATTTCGCTGTTCCTAGAGGAACAGGTCTAGTGAATTCAGACGTTAAAAAATAACCGACAGTGAAAAAAATAATTAGAACGTCACTTGAATGAAGTGCTGTTGAGTGATGTGTTATGGTAATGTTTATCTCCAGAAAATAGTGAGAATAATGTCGTAAGGTTATAATATTTTTTATTATTTCTACGTAGAAACAAATACTTTATCGATAACACAAAATGCTTTTATATGAATGTTTGATCAGTACATATTATAATTATTTATGTCTAAATTTCAATGCCATATCGTAGCTATAGAATTTGCAAGGATTTTTTATAAATAACTCTTCTATTGAATATAAACATTCTTGTAACAACCACTTTTTTAACATAATGCAGAATTTTTTGTAAGGTAGATCAGTAATCGATTTAGGTAAAGAGTTGTAAATAAGGGTAGCCATGCAAACACAACTCCACCTAAACAGTTCCAGTCTAGGTACAGGTAGGTATTTCAAAAGCCATGTGCCATGAGCTCAAGTTTGTTACTTTTGTTTTTTTATTATGCTGTGCAAACAAAAAAGTACACTCTATCTATCTATCTATCTTATCTATCTACCCCTGTTTAATGTAAGCCGCCTAAAGGGGTGCTAAAAAAAGAACTCTATAATTTCAAACAAAATGTTGAGAATGTCATTCAGTGTTTTAGTGCAAAATGTAAAATGTAATGTTGTGCAATTGGATCTGGTGGTTCGCCAGCTCGTCAGTGTAACAACGTAGCGGTGTGGACCGACCAGTATCTGGATGCAGTAGGTGGCGAAGGCTCCGATGAGCACGATGCCGAGCGCGCCGGCCGCCAGCCCGACGCGCGCCACGGCGTTGGGCATGGCCAGCAGGCCGGCGCCCAGGCTGCCCTTCAGCATGTGCATCATGGTCTCCGCGTACCTGCCGGCACCAACACACTTGCTCGTAAAGTGACTTACTGCACGGCTTTTAGGTACAGTCGACAAATCTGAATCATGACCCACTCAGCCGATAATTCGTACGAAATTGTCAAAACAGTAAAATTTTCTTCTTATTAGCATCGTGCTGCACTTAGGACATTTTGAATATTAAGGAAACTGCATCAATACGGGTCAGAGGTCTATGCAATTTTGAGCTTTGTTATTAAATACAATAGATTAATAATTGGATAAAAAGTTACGTTTTTGATAAAGCTAGAATTATGTTTTGAATTTCGAATTAACTGTCGTTCCGCATAGTTTACCTATAAAAAAGAAGTAAACATTTTTTTTTTCAAAAACCTATACGAACTCTTTCAATTCCAGAAGAATATCAATCAAATTAAAAGAAACTAACTGTCACTGTACAATATAATTGATAACAAGTTTGTTGCCAGGGAAATTTCTTTGAGGGAAATTCGGCCTAATTGTATTTTATGTTTGTAGAAAATTAAGCTTATGGTGGGTCATGATTCCGTTTGGTTGAGTGTACATAATGCAGCTTATAACGCACGCATACATATTACTTTACATTATATTTCATCATATTATTTATTTTTGTCAACAAATTAACATTAACTGGTTTTATTAATAAAATTAATCAATTTATTATATTTTGTACATAAGGCTGTTTGGCGGTTTCCTTCACCTGCGCGCGCATAGCTATTACGTAACTCAACCACAGGCAGGGCGGCGATTCGCAGGAGGCGACCTGGGCGTCGCAGGAGGGCGTATGCTGACCTGCAGCCACCCTAGGTGTGGGCCTGCGGGCGGCGGGCTCGGGGAGGCGCCCGACCAGTCAAGGCCCGTGACGGTGGCGCGTTGTGTTCCGCGCGCGTCAGTCCAGAGGAGAGTGCGGCCGATGCTGTTGCCGCACGGGGAGAAGGGGCTCGCCTACTACCGACCTACCGGGGATGGTTGGACGATTACAGGAGTTTTTCCCACGCCCCCGGCCAAGGGTCATTAGAAGAACACCGTGGTGGTTTTTAGTCGGTAAGAGACCGACTCTGGCTCCACCTTCCCCGGGCGGAGTAAATCTATGAGGATTTTCCCCAAGGAAAAACAAAAAAAGGCGGTGCTAGTCTAAATTTCAAAATCACTAACATGATTTATTTCCTCGCAAGTGTGTTGAAAACTGTCGTATGAAACGCGTGAGCGATGTTCATTATACTCTCGGCTTTATTACGTAAATTAAATTAAATTACTAAATTAAATTAAATTACTGCAATCCAGCCTCAAGTATGGTGAACATATACAGATGATAATAGTATATTAACTCACTTGTATCATAATGTACTATTATCTGACTTTATTATTGTTATATTTTTCTAAAAGTAGTATACTAACATCATCCGTCCTAATCATATACATATATCTTATCTAAACAACCAAATTATTGCTTCCATCTCAACAACCAAATGGCCAGCTACCACCCCACTGTAATTTTCAGCGGTTAATTCATCATCATTATCATCATTTCTGCCGAAAGACGTCCGTCCACTGATGGACAAGGCCTCCCTTAAGCACCGCCACAAGCGGAAGCTCAAGTCGAATACATTTCCCAAGTAGTTGGGCGTAGACTTTTGGCCAAACGTTATCGAAACATGTTGCACAAATCATGTGGCACTTCATGGGGAGCATCAGCTGATTACTGATACACGTCGGTATCGCCCTCACTTGCTCCGGCTGCGGCTCAGCACTGCGCGTCAGTGTGGCTAAATAGCGCACAAAACTTAACGATACAATGAGCTGTATCTCTGC
Organism: Asteroscopus sphinx; assembly: GCA_949699075.1. NCBI lineage: Eukaryota > Metazoa > Arthropoda > Insecta > Lepidoptera > Noctuidae > Asteroscopus > Asteroscopus sphinx. The sequence goes on along the minus strand of OX453002.1, from coordinate 92,459 downwards.
CAGCATTCAATCCACTCATGAGTGTCTCTGTCTGTACTCTGTAGTGGCGGGAGACACCCGCGGCTCCCGCGCTCTGTCTGTACTCTGTAGTGGCGGTAGACACCTGCGGCTCCCGCGCTCTGTCTGTACTCTGTAGTGGCGGGAGACACCCGCGCTCTGTCTGTACTCTGTAGTGGCGGGAGACACGCGCGGCTCCCGCGCTCTGTCTGTACTCTGTAGTGGCGGGAGACACGCGCGGCTCCCGCGCTCTGTCTGTACTCTGTAGTGGCGGGAGACACGCGCGGCTCCCGCGCTCTGTCTGTACTCTGTAGTGGCGGGAGACACGCGCGGCTCCCGCGCTCTGTCTGTACTCTGTAGTGGCGGGAGACACGCGCGGCTCCCGCGCTCTGTCTGTACTCTGTAGTGGCGGGCAACAAGCGCGGCTCCGGCGCTCACCCACCGCGGGCCCGATCCGACCCACGCCCGTCCCGCACCCGCGTTTAAGTGTAAGTTTGAGTTAAAACACATTTCTTAAGTACATACTATGTAAGTACTGGGATATCCTGCATTTTGAGTGTTGTGGAAGCTTCAAGATAAAGTAAAGTCTAAAAATTTATATTTACGTTGTGGGCTTCGGTATCCTTCGGTGTTTATGCGGGTCGAAGTCGTCTTCTTCCCCATCTGCAACAGAGATCGCAGGTGAAGCTTAGCTCGGAGGCGCAGTGTGGTCTGGCGGCGCGGCGGGGGCGGGGGGGGGGGACTCACCCTCGCGCGCGGGGTCCGCGAACCCGGCCATGTAATTGTAGATGAACATGTTGGCGTCGTGGCTCTTTCACACAATCTAAAATAATAAGTGTTCAGGCGGCTTGCTGCGATCAAATCGAAACGTTACAATTGCCCTACTATTGAAATTTATATTGTGCAAACTTAAGTAGGTAGTGAAGTAGTGTAGTGTAGTACTTATTATCCATCGATTTTTTTATTATCTTTGTATTCTGCAATTCTGCAATATTGTCATATGGATGATGTATGATGTCGTAATGGTCAAAGGTCACAGATCTCTCGCAATCTCTGTACGTCTGTGCTGCCAAAGACAATATAATTACCTCAGAGGAATATTTTCCTTAGTCAAAGGAGGAATATTTGGCCCGTAAATATGCCTAACGTCAAGCTAACGTCCATACGTTGGAGATAATGTTAGCTAACGACCAAAGCCATTTTGACGACCTCTGTGGTCTAGTGGTTCGAGTGTCGGACTGCTGATCACGAGGTCGTGGGTTCGATTCCCACAGGACACAAATATTTGTGTGATGAGCATGAGTGTTTGTGTTGGTCTGGGTGTTTCTTATGTATTATAAGTAAGTATTTACAAAAAAAAAAAGAAGTATATAAGTATTATATCCATCGTCTAGTACCCATAGTACAAGCTCTGCTTAGTTTGGGCCTAGATGGTGCTGTGTAAAATGTCCCAAAAATATTTATTATTATTATTTTCCCGATCCACACGTTGGCGAATAGCGTTGGCGCCAACTTTCGGGCCAACGTGTGGAGCTAAGGTAAGGCCGGTTCCACACGTTATGAATTATTATTATGCATGTATAAATTATACCTAGCGTCCACACGGTGGAGATACTGTTAGTTTATTCTCGTCAGAGCCAATGTAAAGACGTCTGAAATAGAAGTTGCCCTGGGCACTTCAAGATTATTGAGTGGTTAAGAGCTGAAATTTCATATATAATAACACAACAGTTAAACAATGGACGTCGTCTTTGAATACTTTTTTGACAAATAAGAGTATATCATTATTATTTGTTAATAAACATATAGATATTTTTTATATAAATTCTATAACTATTGCGTCCATCCACGCGGATGACATTTTCCAGACGCGGTGATCATAGGAACAAGCTCATTCGATGCACTTTACTGCATGAGTGCTGCGGAAAGACTAAGCAAAATTTGATGCTCAGCAAACCGCCAACGTGTGGACGCATCGCCAACGTTTCGCATAATTCTTTTGATAAAACCGACACGCGACGGCCGACTGCCAAAGTTCGTCCCAACGTTCGAAACAACAGCATTTTCCCGATCCACATGTTGACGAATAGCGTACGGGCCAACGTGTGGAGCCGGGGTTAACATTTACTAGGCTAAAACCTTTGATAGTGGAAGTACTACTAAAACACAGTGTAAGGAGCAGTAAGCCAGACTCCACAGCCAACTCCTCCAGCACTTCACCCCTTGCATCCGTGGCTGTGGAACCTTCAAATTAAACCTTCTCATACACAAAACTTTGATTACAAAAGTAATTGTTGATTAATTTTTTAGCACATACAACCAAATGTGTCATAAATAAAAATATTCGGATGCGTAATTTCTTTTTATTTCTAAGAATTAACGTCATCTTTGGCCTATTTAGTACATTGTTAACAATATAACGCTTAATAAATCATTAGGTACTACTATGTTTTATTTACAATAGTTCAGATTCACTTTTAATTTAAAAAACATTTTTCACTTCAAACTTGAAAACTGATTTCCGTACTTGGGGAGCTTTGAAAACTATGACAACGCTAACATTTGGTTCAGTTATAAAGTGTCAGTGCGTGTATAAAGTGTCAGTGCGTGTATAAAGTGTCAGTGCGTGTATAAAGTGTCAGTGCGTGTATAAAGTGTCAGTGCGTGTATAAAGTGTCAGTGCGTGTATAAAGTGTCAGTGCGTGTATAAAGTGTCAGTGCGTGTATAAAGTGTCAGTGCGTGTTAAAATATTTTAATGCCTTAGGCAAAGTAGGGCTTGTTGTTGTTGTTAGTTTTGCCCATAAAGGTATTATGCTGACGTAAGTATAGAAATGTCTTTGGTTTTGCCCGTAGTAGTATAATACTTATAATACTTTTTTTTTGTGAATACATACCAATACTTATAATACATAAGGAACACCCAGACCAACACAAACACTTATGTTCATCACACAAATATTTGCAAAGATAATAATTATAATCGTTTTAAATATTTCTGTCCTGTGGGAATCGAACCCACGACTTCGTGATCATATATTATCTTTGGTCCAATATAGGGGCATGTAGGTCTGTGTCAAAGACATTTCTATACTGACAATACCTTTATGGTCTGTGTGTAGGGCAGAGACATGACATTTACCGTTGGTAGTACGTTCGTAGGACCTACGACGGCAGTGGCTGGACCTTTGGGCTGGACCAAAGACTTTGTATATTATATAGTCAGTATAATACCTTTATGGGCTGGACACTTAGAACAAAGAGATATGTCCAATTTTTGCTGAGCTCTAGACATGAGCGATGTAGCATAATGTTGGTACAACCTGGACATTGACAGTTTGATCGGAGTTTGATATAGATTTAAAATTGACAGTCTAATCGAGGTTGGCAGATTGGGGGTTTTTCTCGCAATTATGGGGAAAAAAATCGTCATTGAGGAATGAAATTATTGGGCAAATTTTGGGGAAAGGAAAATACAGATATTGTACTAGTTTATATAATGTCTGTGGGAAAATAATTGAGGTTTTGAATAAAGTTTTAAATATCATCCAAGATACACAAAAAAAAATTCTTATAGCAATTTTTTGCATAAATATAGTCTTGTATTTTACAATTAGTAAAATTTCCTGTTTTAAAATAAATTGGGAAAAAATTTGCAAAACGCATTATTTTGGAGAAAAAAATATGAATATGGGGAAAATTCAGAAACTCGATCTAACAACCCCGAGTCTAATTAAACAAATTAGAAATTTATTTTTCAACGCTTTTCGAGTTCAATCAATCAACTCAGCCTATCGCAGTCCACTGCTGGACATAGGCCTCTCTTAAACGTAGTGATTATATACTCTTTGGCCTCTCTCATCATAGGTCTCATAGGTCTCTCGAGTTATTTTTTCAAAATTTTGGATGTTTCCTCGTATTTCTCATGCAAATTTCCAAATTTAACAGCTCCCATTAATATCGTGGAAGTTGAGTGAGCAGTCCTCTTGTGGATTATCCTGTCTATATTGGGAACCAGAAGTCTCAAAGAGGTAACAAATATATAATTTATTGAATTTATCTCAATTAAAACACTATTACTAAGTTGCTAATAGACACCTGCAGTCGTCATCATCATCATCATCATCATCATCATTTCAGCCGAAAGACGTCCACTGCTGGACATAGGCCTCCCCTCTTCTGCCGTCAACAGTAATAAAAATTGTTGACTAAAATCCCTATGCTTATAATAAGAATAATAACCATCATGTTCATGTGTAAACGTATAATTCAATGCGTCATATTGATTTCATTTGATTTCATTTTCAGAATTCCTGAGTGATTGCACTATCCAAAGTACAGGGACAGAAAACAATCAATCAACAGCACACCATTAAAGATACACAGATCCACAACTGTAGTTGAAGGTACATATTATTATTAAATAAGAATAATATTTATTTGCTTATTTAATATTACAAGCTACAATATAAGCTACCTTAGGGCTCGTTTACGAAGACGCGGCGCGTTGCGCGGGGCGACACGCGGTTCTCCGTGGCGATACCAGCGACGGGGCCCGCGGCGTCACACGTTTACGAAGACGCGGCGCGTTGCGCGGGGCGACACGCGGTTCTCCGTGGCGATACCAGCGACGGGGCCCGCGGCGTCACACGTTTACGAAGACGCGGCGCATTGCGCGGGGCGACACGCGGTTCTCCGTGGCGATACCAGGACGGGGCCCGCGGCGTCACACGTTTACGAAGACGCGGCGCGTTGCGCGGGGCGACACGCGGTTCTCCGTGGCGATACCAGCGACGGGGCCCGCGGCGTCACACGTTTACGAAGACGCGGCGCGTTGCGCGGGGCGACACGCGGTTCTCCGTGGCGATACCAGCGACGGGGCCCGCGGCGTCACACGTTTACGAAGACGCGGCGCGTTGCGCGGGGCGACACGCGGTTCTCCGTGGCGATACCAGCGACGGGGCCCGCGGCGTCACACGTTTACGAAGACGCGGCGCGTTGCGCGGGGCGACACGCGGTTCTCCGTGGCGATACCAGCGACGGGGCCCGCGGCGTCACACGTTTACGAAGACGCGGCGCGTTGCGCGGGGCGACACGCGGTTCTCCGTGGCGATACCAGCGACGGGGCCCGCGGCGTCACACGTTTACGAAGACGCGGCGCGTTGCGCGGGGCGACACGCGGTTCTCCGTGGCGATACCAGCGACGGGGCCCGCGGCGTCACACGTTTACGAAGACGCGGCGCGTTGCGCGGGGCGACACGCGGTTCTCCGTGGCGATACCAGCGACGGGGCCCGCGGCGTCACACGTTTACGAAGACGCGGCGCGTTGCGCGGGGCGACACGCGGTTCTCCGTGGCGATACCAGCGACGGGGCCCGCGGCGTCACACGTTTACGAAGACGCGGCGCGTTGCGCGGGGCGACACGCGGTTCTCCGTGGCGATACCAGCGACGGGGCCCGCGGCGTCACACGTTTACGAAGACGCGGCGCGTTGCGCGGGGCGACACGCGGTTCTCCGTGGCGATACCAGCGACGGGGCCCGCGGCGTCACACGTTTACGAAGACGCGGCGCGTTGCGCGGGGCGACACGCGGTTCTCCGTGGCGATACCAGCGACGGGGCCCGCGGCGTCACACGTTTACGAAGACGCGGCGCGTTGCGCGGGGCGACACGCGGTTCTCCGTGGCGATACCAGCGACGGGGCCCGCGGCGTCATACGTTTACGAAGACGCGGCGCGTTGCGCGGGGCGACACGCGGTTCTCCGTGGCGATACCAGGACGGGGCCCGCGGCGTCACACGTTTACGAAGACGCGGCGCGTTGCGCGGGGCGACACGCGGTTCTCCGTGGCGATACCAGCGACGGGGCCCGCGGCGTCACACGTTTACGAAGACGCGGCGCGTTGCGCGGGGCGACACGCGGTTCTCCGTGGCGATACCAGGACGGGGCCCGCGGCGTCACACGTTTACGAAGACGCGGCGCGTTGCGCGGGGCGACACGCGGTTCTCCGTGGCGATACCAGCGACGGGGCCCGCGGCGTCACACGTTTACGAAGACGCGGCGCGTTGCGCGGGGCGACACGCGGTTCTCCGTGGCGATACCAGGACGGGGCCCGCGGCGTCACACGTTTACGAAGACGCGGCGCGTTGCGCGGGGCGACACGCGGTTCTCCGTGGCGATACCAGCGACGGGGCCCGCGGCGTCACACGTTTACGAAGACGCGGCGCGTTGCGCGGGGCGACACGCGGTTCTCCGTGGCGATACCAGGACGGGGCCCGCGGCGTCACACGTTTACGAAGACGCGGCGCGTTGCACGGGGCGACACGCGGTTCTCCGTGGCGATACCAGCGACGGGGCCCGCGGCGTCACACGTTTACGAAGACGCGGCGCGTTGCGCGGGGCGACACGCGGTTCTCCGTGGCGATACCAGGACGGGGCCCGCGGCGTCACACGTTTACGAAGACGCGGCGCGTTGCGCGGGGCGACACGCGGTTCTCCGTGGCGATACCAGCGACGGGGCCCGCGGCGTCACACGTTTACGAAGACGCGGCGCGTTGCGCGGGGCGACACGCGGTTCTCCGTGGCGATACCAGGACGGGGCCCGCGGCATCACACGCGCATTTGCGTTTGTTTTTTTGTTTGTATTTACAAACATATTGCGATCGTAGACTCGTTTATGTAGACGCGGGGCGGGCAAGCTCTTAGGCCCGTATTCCAGAAGGATACTCAAGCGTTGATCTCTGTTTAAAACTAGTTTTATGTTGAGCTTTGATTTTAGAACGTTCCTCAAGCAGAGATTTCTTGATCACAGTTCAGCTGAGTTTAGTTTCGTTTTATATTGTCACCTGTTTCGGTATTTGGGCAGATATTTGATCTGTAATCACACAAGCGTGGTCCAGACTACGCTTGAGTAGAGATTTCTATTATATTTCAGGTCAAATTCGTGTGTTTTGTTGTTGAATTAAAGTTTATAATTACCGTTCTGGAATAAGACCGATACTCAAGTAACGATTCTATCCTTAAGTAGTGATCAGGTGATTGGAGTTTAAACTGTACTTGAGGAAGCTTCTGTAATACGGGCCTTAGTCAGGGGCGCAGAGTGAGGAGCCTCTTGGCAATATTGGTTCTTAGAGACCAGGCTAATTTAATTTCACTGAGTTTTTGGTACTCTCACAATGAATGACTGGACGAATTACGAGTTAAATTTATTTCAGGTGGGCCAACAACTTCTACGGTCCTGTCAGCAATGTTTGTGGAACCAGAAGTTGTGTTGTGTACGAGAAATACGTGGAAACATCCGAAATTCTGAAAACTCGAAAGCGCCGACTGTTAGTTTTAAGTTTAATTTGTCTTCAAATAAAGACTTATAAAAAAGTATTTTGTTTGTTTTATTTATATAGAAATTGTATTTAGGTAATATAATATAAAAATATAGGGCTCATCGTACCTACAGGTTTTCATCGATATCGATGAATCACATTTTATGATAGTCACATCACTATTTATCGATAACACGTAGGGCGTATGTAGTGCATCACTAAGCTGTCATACGAAATTATTCTTTCTGAATGTTGGTCACGTTGTTGGTACTAGTAGTTTGTTTGTAATGTTGGTTCTAAACTTGTACAAAATTGAGCGATCTACCCAGCCTTCTCTAAGTGCCGTCTTTTGTAACGTAGTGATTATTTTCTCTGTGTACGACGGTAAATGTCATGTCTCTGGTCAATACGGTTTAGTCCACAGCACAGATTAATTATATATGTACTAGTGTCCACAGAGAAAATAATCACTACGTTATGTTTAGTCCATATTTCATATTTCTAAAAATGGTTTAGATTTTACTGATTTTACTATTTGATACATGACAAAGTTCCATTAGCTTCTTAAATCGTTACAAAGTTCAGGTGTATCTAGTTAAAAACCTTAAAATACTGAAGGTTACGATAAATTTTGTGTAAATGAAACACAAGGTCCAAAACTCCAGCATCACCTAAAAACAGCAGCAATATGAAGTTTGCCGAAATCTTGTAAGATGTCACTACTATTACTATATTGTTTCGTGTGTGTTTCGTAACACGCACGCACAGATCTATTACCTACACGCATGGGTAACACACATCTTATTATACCATGGGTAACACCAAACACGGAACCATGCTTCTTACCAAAGACTTTACAATTATCTTTGCTTGTTTTGTAAAATGTTTGTTGGTAGAATACTATCACGACTTCTCTGGTTTGTGGTGTGTGTGTGTGGTGTGGTATGATGACCTCTGTGGTCTAGTGGTTCGAGTGTCGGACTGCTGATCACGAGGTCGTGGGTTCGATTCCCACAGGACACAAATATTTGTGTGATGAACATGTTTGTGTTGGTCTGGGTGTTTCTTATGTAGGTATATAAGTATGTACTTACAAAAAAAAAGTATATAAGTATTATATTCTTTGTCTAGTACCCATAGCACAAGCTCTGCTTAGTTTGGGACTAGATGGTGTTGTGTTTTCAGGCGCTTAAGTGACTCTCTGAGGTGACTCCACTATTGTGCCACAAGCCTTAATCTATCTACTATCTACTACTATTATAAAATTGTTAAATGTCAGTTGTCTGTTTGTTTGTTCCAGCATCACGCTAAAACTACTGGACCGATTTTGATGTTTTTTTTTTTTTTGTTTGAAAGCTGATGATCTGACTTAAAAACTGGTATGGGTTTTGAGAAAGAAAGAAAGAAAAAAAGAAAAAATTTAATTCGCTGGTTGCGTACTCACCCGACAGATCGAAGCTTCTATGCATTTGCACGAGCGGATAGTAATGTACGATGGAGTGGAGTGGAGTGGACAGGGGATGGGACTGGGGATGGGACTGTGGACGGGACAGGGGACGGGACTGGGGACTAGACATAGGATGGGACATGGGACAGGACATGGGACATGGGACGGGACAATAGTGAGATGGTGAGACAGTGGGACAGGATATGGGACATGGGACGATAGTGATATAGTGAGATAGTGGGAAAGTGGGACAGTGGGCAGTGGGACAGTGAGATAGTGGGACGGTGGGACAGTGGGACGGTGGGGCATCCGGGCACTGGGGCAGTGAGGTAGTGGGGCAGTGGGACAATGGGGCAACGTGGCAGAGGGGCCGTGGGGCAGTGGGGTACCGGGGCAGCGGGGCAGTGGGATATCAGTGCAGTGGGGTAGCGGGGCAGCGTGGCAGTGGGGCATTGAGGTTCCGGGGCAGTGGGATAGCGGGGCAGTGGGGCCGTGGGGTAGCGGGGCAGTGTGGTAGTGGGGCAGCGGGGCAGTGGGATAATGGGGCAGTGGGGTAGCGGGGCAGTGGGATAGTGGAGCAGTGGGGCAGCGGGGTGGCAGGGCAGTGGGGCAATGGGATAGTGGGGCAGCGGGGCAGGGGGGCAGCGGGGCAGTGGGGAAGCGGGGCAGTGGGGCAGTGGGATAGTGGGGTAGTGGGTCAGCGGGGCAGTGGGGTAGCGGGGCAGTGGGGCAGTGGGGTACCGGGGCAGCGGGGTAGTGAGGCAGCGGGGCATTGGGGCTCCGGGGCATTGGGGTTGCGAGGCAACGGGGCAGAGGGGCAGTGTGATAGTGGGGTAGCGGGGCGGCGGGTCAGTGAGATAGTGGGACAGCGGGGCTGCGGTGAAGCGGGGCAGTGGCGCAGTGGGGTAGCGGGGCAGTTGGGCAGTGGGGCAGCAGGGCAGTGGGGTACCTGGGCAGCGGGGCAGTGGGATAGTGGGGCATCTGGGCAGCGGGGCAGTGGGGCAGCGGGGCAGTGGGGCAGCGGGGCTGTGGGGCAGTGGGGTACCGGGGCAGCGCGGCAGTGGGATAGTGGGGCAGCGGGGCAGTGGGGCAGTTAGGCAGTGGGGCAGCGGGACAGCGGGGCAGTGGGATAGTGGGGCAGCTGGGCAGCGGGGCAGTGGGGTAGCGGGGCAGCGGGGCAGTGGTGCGGTGGGGCAGTGGGACAGCGGGGCAGTGGGGTGGCGGGGCAATTGGGCAGTAGGGTAGTGGGGCAGCGGAGCAGCGGGCTGTGGGGCAGTGGGGCAGCGGGACAGTGGGACAGTGGACTGGACTGGACTGGACTGGACTGACGTGGGTTAGCAGAAATTAACGCCAGCGGAGCCGCGGGTAAAAGCTAGTATAGAATATAGATAGATAGGATATGCTTAATTGTACACCATGAAAATAGTAGTATACAGGAGCAACGTATGAATAGTCAGTATACTTTGGAAGTCTCGATTTGACCGATGCGTGTGTGTGTGTACAGATGTGAACACGCGCCTGCAGCTGAGGAGGGGCGGGCGGGGGGCCGCGCCTGGCCGCGCCTGCTCCCGCCGCGACACTGCCTGCTCGGTCAGTCACTGAGTGCATCGTGATACAACAAATATAATAATATGTATAATATATTATAGCACAGAGAAAATAATCACTTGTATTATACTAGAGGGCGCCCGCGGCTTCACTCGTGTGGATGTCGTTTATCGCACATCAGCGTGAAAAAAACTCGCAAACTTTCGTATTTATAAATTTGTATACGCTTATTTATGACACCCTGGTTATGCCGAGTGGTTGTCGTCAAATAACTCTTTGTCGTTTATCGTGCATCCTTCGGGAACTTTTTATTATCCTGGGATAAATGGTAGCCTATGTCCTTTTCCAGATCCCAGGCTACTACTTTGCCACTTTACGATCGGTTCTGAGGTTTAGTCGTGAAAAGGTAACAAACAGACAGACGGAGTTACTCTCGCATTTATGATATTAATGGATACATTAGATACATCAGGTGAGGTGGCGGTCAAACGCAAGCCCATTTGATAAAAAAAATAAAAAAAGACATACCTACCAATTAAAAAAACCTGATAGTCTGTAAATATGTAGATTGTCCAAATTGGCTAAACATATCCAACAGTTGGCTCAAAGGGCGATCTTAAAAGTGTTGACTAGTAAACCTAGGAGATTATTATCCTACTGCAACATTGTGCAGCACACCTTGACTGCAAGGTTTTTGGGTATATTGGGAACACTTCCCTGCCTGGACTGAGCCACTGGATTAACAGCCGGAGAAGTCCCTCAGAGAGAGGAAGGCGATCCCGCAGACACGTGCAGGAGCAGACTGTTAGTTACGGGCTGCATGAACCCAAAGGTGTTTCCCTGGAATGAACGTCCCGAGTATAGAACGCGTTCAGCAAACCCCCGATTGTAACCAACTAAGCTAGTCAGTGTCCATCGTCAGCGGTAAAGATCTCTGTCGATAATGACAAAACCTTTGAAGTTGGAATATTCCTAGCGTCACAATATTCTGACACTGGTTGTATAAATGCTCGTAGGTACACATGTTTTACCATCAAAGGACATTGCTAAAGTTCCATTAAAGCCCAGCCTATGGATGTTATGAATAAAAGATGATGCTCACCATATACAATTCAATGAGGGTAATGTGTTGCAATATATTTTAATAAACGGACAGTACCTACTCCACAGATGTTTAATACATTAAAATACTAGCCTATGCCCGCGACTTCGCCCGCATGAATGTCGTTTATAGCGCATCCTGCGCATGCCTCGAGAATTGTTCATCTTCCTGGTATATAAAGTAGCCTAGGCTATATGTAAATCCGGGTTATGTTCTATCTGTATGCCAAATCTAATTAAATCCATATAGTCATTTTTGCGTGAAAGAGTAACAAACATCCACACATCCATGCATCGTCACAAACTTTCACTTTTATAATACACACAATATAGTTTAGTTTGGCACAAACTTTCACTTTTATAATACACACAATATAGTTTAGTTTGGCACAAACTTTCACTTTTATAATACACACAATATAGTTTAGTTTGGCACAAACTTTCACTTTTATAATACACACAATATAGTTTAGTTTGGCACAAACTTTCACTTTTATAATACACACAATATAGTTTAGTTTGGCACAAACTTTCACTTTTATAATACACACGATATAGTTTAGTTTGGCACAAAAGAGTAAACAAAATGCAGGGCGCTACTAGTCATACATTGAAAAATGTAATAATCTTTAAAAATCGCGTTTTGGCTGAACTTGGGATTGTCATATAAATTTGTTTACAGGCATATTTTTTGGATGATAAAACAGAGATTGTTTAAATCCTGACAAGGATAGAAAAAGGTTCCGATTATAATATTTTCGCCAGACTATATTTTATAACCTGTGTTGACGCGTGCTAGGGCGCGTGAGCGCGCCATTGTCTACTGGATTTGGTCGTCATAACTTGTGTATTTATTGTGATTGTTTACGTTATTATTATGTTTTTGTTGGTCTAAAGTTTTATTCTGGGCAAAAATATCTGACAACAGCAGTGATACTGAACTGAGGAGAATATTAGCCCGCCTGAATTTCTGGAAGCAGCAAAGTAAATGACGAATAACCTTTTACCAGAAAAATCAAGAAAACCTAACGACATGTTACCAATATTTTAACTTTGGTCTTTTATTTAAAATAGATATTTCATGAGTTTAGATAAAGTAGTGTATGAAACTGACATAACTAGGTATTAAAACACTCGTGTGATACTATTAAAAACCTCACCTACGGATCGGTTTTAAACTCACACTCGTGTAACCCCTATTATGCATTCATAAACTGCTATTAATATGCCCCATATTCACCTTCCGGCAGCTTTGATTTATCCCGTTGTAAGGATAGGTACATAGCTTTTTTAGGGTTCCGTACACAAGGGGTGCCAAAGTTTTTTAGGGTCCCACCCAATAGGGCGTAGTGAGAGTAATAACTCTCACTACGATATCCATCCGTCCGTACGTCTGTCGGTCATAGGGCTGTAACTTTGTAACGGTAATAGATAACCAGTTGTCACTGAATATTTGTTACTATAGTGCCTATCACGACAAATACTAAAAATAAATGGAGCGAACTCAGAAACCCTTGCTCTTAGGGGTAGGTACTCTTTTTTTTTCTAACTTTACCACCCCATATTTCACCCCCTTACGTTGATGTTTACATCTTAACTATTATAAAATTGTAAACGTCTGTTTGTTTGTTTGTTTGTTCCAGCATCACGCTAAAACTACTGGACCGATTTTGATTTTTTTTTTTTTGTTTGAAAGCTGATGATCTGACTTAAAAACTGGTATGGGTTTTGAGAAAGAAAGAAAGAAAGAAAAAAAGAAAAAAATTAATTCGTGGGTTGCGTACTCACCCGACAGATCGAAGCTTCTATGTAGGATGGAGCGGAGTGGAGTGGAGTGGTCAGGGGATGGGACTGGGGATGTTACTGGGGACGGGACAGGGGACGGGACTGGGGACGGGACAGTGGACGGGACAGGGGACGGAACATGGGACGGGACATGAGACGGGACATGGGACAGTACAGTGGGACGGCACATGGGACTGGACATAGGATGGGACATGGGACAGGACATGGGACATGGGACGGGACGATAGTGATATAGTGGGACAGTGGGATAGTGGGACAGTAGGACAGTGGCAGTGGGACGTTGGGACGGTGGGACAGTGGGGAAGTGGGGCAGTGGGGCAGTGGGGCAGTGGGACAGCGGGGCAGCGGGACAGTGGGCCAGTGGGGCTGTGGGGCAGTGGGGTATCGGGGTATCGGTGCATTGGGGCAGGGGGCAGTGGGGATGTGGGGCAGCGAGGCAGCGGGAGTGGGGCAGCGGGGCAGCGGGGCGGGGTAGCGGGGCAGCGTGGCAGTGGGGCAGCGTGCCAGCGGGGCAGCGGGGCAGAGGGGTACCGGGGCAGCGGGGTAGTGGGGCAGTGGTGTAACGGGGCAGTGGGCAGCGGGGCAGCTGGGCATTGGGGCAGCGGGGCAGGCAGTGGGGCAGTGAGATAGTGGGGCAGCAGGGTATTGGGGCAGTTGGGTAGCTGGGCAGCGGGGCAGTGGGGCAGCGGTGCTGTGGGGAAGCGGGGCAGTGGGTTACCGGGGCAGCGGGGCAGTGGGGCAGTGGTATAGTGGGGCAGCAGGAAAGTGGGGCAGCGGGGCAGTGGGACAGCGGGGCAGCGAGGCATTGGGGAAGCGGGGCAGGCTGTGGGGCAGTAGGATAGTTGGGCAGCGGGGCAGTGGGGCAGTGGGGTAGCGGGGCAGCGGGGCATTGGGATAGTGGGGCAGCGCGGCAGTGGTGTAGCGGGGCAGTGGGGCAGCTGGGCAGTGGGGCAGATGGGCACTGGGTTACCGGGGCATCGGGGCAATGGGGCAGTGGGGCAGCGGTGCAGAGGGGCAGAGGGGCAGCGGGACAGTGGGGCTGCGGGGCAGCGGGGCAGTGGGGAAGCGGGGCAGTGCGGCAGCCGGGCAGGCTGTGGGGCAGTGGGATAGTGGGGCAGTGGGATAGTGGGGCAGTGGGATAGTGGGGCAGCGGGATAGTGGGGCAGCGGGGCAGTGGGGCAGTGGGGGTATCGGGGCAGTGGGGGGCAGCGGGGCAGGCTGTGGGGCAGGGGATAGTGGGGCACGGGGTAGCGGGGCAGCAGGGCAGCTGGGCAGTGGGGCAGAGTGGAGGCGGGGCAGCGGGGCAGCGGGGCAGTGGGGCAGTGGGGTAGCGGGACAGCGGGCCAGCGGAGCATCTGGGCAGCGGGCAGAGGGGCAGCGGGGCAGCGGAGTAGTGGGGCAGCGGGGCAGCGGGGCAGTGGGGCAGCGGGGCAGTGGGGTAGCGGGGCAGTGGGGCAGCGGGGCAGCGGGGCAGTGGGGCAGCTGGGCAGCGGGGCAGTGGGGCAGCGGGGCCGTGGGGTATCGGGGCAGTGGGGCAGTGGGGCAGCGGGGCAGTGGGGCAGCGGGGCAGCGGGACAGCGGGTCAGTGGACTGGACTGGAATGGACTGGACTGGACTGGATTGACGTGGGTTAGCAGAATTTAACGCGAGCGGAGCCGCGGGTAAAAGCTAGTTATAAATAAAACCCATTGTCCTATGTTTCTAGTTTCAGTGGTTTCGGCTCTGCGTTCATGAATCAGTCAGTCAGGACATCTCTCTTTATTAGTATAGAAGTATTATGATAAATATAGATTTTTCCGGGTCGTAATTACCCGAGTTTGATCGATGAGCTTTTTGGTAGTTATCTCTTCCATTACAGGGCAAATAGTGGATAGATAGATATGTTATTGAAAACAGCCGAATAATAGATGGTAATCGAGGTTTATGATAACTTTATTTCTCACAAGAATACAATCATTCACTTACATGAGAATTAACTAATACATAAATTGAAAAATGTGTTGGGCATATTGCAAAAAAATAATCATTAGAAACAAAATATCTTGAAGGTAGTCCTAACAAAAAATGCAATGTTCATTTGACACTGGCTCTAATATAAAACAAGTTCACGTTCACGATACAGAAAAGCTAGATGTGGCTCGAAGTTATTGTAGTAAGTGTGAATTTTTAATGATGTGTTGTTTGAGTAGTTTTTTGAAAGTGGTGAGAGATTTAGATTATTTTACATCTCTAGGTAAATTTTTATATAGTTTGGATCCTTCATACATAATACTTTTTCCCATAGTTTGTGTAATCGCTGTTACCAATCGTCTAACTATTGAACGACTAGACCGATTGTAGTTATATTCATACAGTATTTGACAATAATGTACATACCAAATATTTTTTGGTGGAAGGATGGTTCGTAGCTATGCTATAAAGGTATTCCGAATGGTGGTGCTGTGGTCAAGTTATTAATAACTTCTGAGAAGAGGTCTGTGTCCAGCAGTGGGACAGTAGTGGACTGACTATGTTATGTTATTCTCTTCTTGTTCTGAAAAGAGGTGGGTGCCAAGCAGTTAGGAACCTGCATCTAACCAACAATCATGATCTCTATTTTGTATGCAACTTAATACAATAGAGGGGTCAAGCTGTGCAGGTTCTATACAACCGATTAAGATGAAACATACCCTATTTTTTTAAGTTAGACTTATACCTATACAAATGCAAAGTTTCATTACGATCCGTTCAGCTGTTTTCACGTGATGAGGTAACAAACAGACAGACAGACATAAATTCTAAAATACAATATACAGACTTTTAACCTTTACAATTTTATTGTAGTATATAATAATATTATAGATGTCTATAGTTATGGACCAAAATGACTCATATTCACAGCATACAACCTTAGTCTTAGTTTATACTAAGCCTGAAAAGGGGTCATTGTACTCGTCATTATGAACAACTTTTACTAAGATGGGACCAACCCTGAAATAGCGAAAAAAAACAGCTGTTCCCTACATTTCGTCAATCTATGTGAACACAAATGTAGGGCACAGTTGTTTTTTGTGATTTCAGTAAATGTTTTGGATAATGATGATTACAATACCCTTTTTGTGCCAAAAAAGGAAATCACAAAATCTGGACCCGATAGGTGACGCTGTGGTCGCATTTCAGAAAGGGCAGAACAACGTCTGCTAGGCCAGCTAGTTTTATAGCCTCCACAGACAACAACTATTTTATTAGTGTTCGAGCTATTTAAATGAGAGTGAGGGAGAGTGACATAGGCTGCTTATTATCCTGGACAATGCATGGTTCCTGTCGGATAAGTAGCCACGGGAGTGAAGCCGGCTATTAGTGATGAAGAAATAGTCCTATTGTGAAGTTGATGTGATCGTCCGCAGGAGCGTGTGTCGAGCGGCCGCTGCGCTCGCGCTCCTCGCCAGTTCGGTAAGTTCAGTTCATATTCCCAAGAGGCATTGCCCAGTGTTTGACTGCATTCGTTTTTAGGGTTCCGTAGTAAAACAATCTCAAAGAGCAGGAAAGTGAAAGGAAAGATGTTACACATCAAAAATAAGCACTCCAATCGATTTGACAGTTTAGTATCTGCACTTACTACGTCATGTCTACTAGGATAGGAAAGGACGTGCACTTACTACGTCATGTCTACTAGGATAGGAAAGGACGTGCACTTACTACGTCATGTCTACTAGGATAGGAAAGGACGTGCACTTACTACGTCATGTCTACTAGGATAGGAAAGGACGATAAGAAAGGTGTTACACACCAAAAAGTATTGAATACGCTGTACAGAACTGAATTGGTCAATCCCGACTCCACGTAGTCTTCTCTGAGTGTTTACCCCTAGAGTGTTTTTTGTTTAATTTTGTTTAGACATAAAAACTCTTTGCTAATTAAATTAAAAATTAAATTAAAATTCATTTATTTCGGGATTAACCCATATCATACAAAACATCATGTCGTACAAAATAAAATCATACTTGATCAATCATCAAACTTGGTCATATTATAGTGCATATTATGTAGTTTAGCAACAAATACTAAAAATTAGACAAACATAGACATATGTGGTGGTACCTACGTAAGAAAGACATGCAAAAATTCATATTTCGCGCACTGTGCGTTAATGTCTTTTGATAAACTGTTGTAAATTAAATCAGTTTTTATGGGTATCAGGTCGTTGAGAGGTATGGAACCCTTACTGCGCGAGTCCGACTCGCACTTGGTCGGTTTTTTTTTTAAATCATAAATCAAAATCCACCCTTAAAGGTAGGAAAACACCCATGTTTGAGTGTTTGTTCACCAACTGAATTCTTACCTATTAACCGATTCTGTTGAAACTTGGCACACATAAATGTAGTTCTAGACACTAGACGACGACGAGCATGCATGACGAGGTTAATGGACGTAGATGAAGCGAAAGAGGTGTGTCAGGATCGTAGCAGGTGGAAATCCATAGTCTCTGCCTACCCCAATGGGAAACAGGCGGGATAATATGTATGTAGACACTAGAACAGAATGGAGACCTGAAGTAAGATTGAAGCCACAAAAAAATTAGAAATAATTTTTTAACAAAAAAATTTACCGACAAAAACAGAAATTGAAAAGCGAAAAATAAATGTAAATAACTAATTATGAGTCGGCGCCAAACAAACAATCAACGAAGATCATTAAATGACTTTACTACTAATAAAAACATAATAACATCAAATACAACATGAAATTTTCTACGATAAACAATTAACTTCCCAAAAATGCGTTCTTAGACGTCATTGCCGGGGCTGCCGGGGTCGATGACACTTGATTGGTGTCATCCGCCCCGTTAGATTCTAATACCGTGGCTGCCGGGGCAGATGAAACTCTTTTTCCCATCTGCCCCGGTAACGGGACAGGGGCACCGGGGTAGATGGGAGCAAGTCTCCCCGCTCGACCACTTGCAACTCGCACGCACTTTGCTTGTTTGTTTTGATTTTTGTTTTGTCGCCGACTCATAATTAGTTATTTACATTTATTTTTCGCTTTTCAGTTTTTGTTTTCATCGGTTGAATTTTTTGTTAAAAAGTTTTTTATTTTATATTATCGCACTAGTGCTTTTTACTTTACAGTTTATTTTTAAATCGCAGCAGAGAGTTTTTATGCCTAAACAAAATTAAACATTTTTGTGATAGATCAACTGTATTAATTAAAATATGATAAATAAACATATAATTTCATCAATTAATTTATTTTTGTCAACAAATTAACATTAATTTGTTGACAAAAATATGTGTATGTTTTTTTCCTCGCAAGTGTGTTGAAAATCGTCGTATGACACGCGTGAGCATTGACTATTATACTCTCGGCTCCATGACGCCCTCGCCCTCGGCTCGGGCTGCAATCCAGCCTCGAGTATAATAGTCAACTTAGCTCACTTGTATCTTAATGTACTATTATGTCATGGAGTGACGTCATTTGACCGCTGATGGAATACAAAGAGTTATAGGGACGTTACAAGCTGGAAGAAATCAATCCCAAGTATCTCGGCATTCTGGTGTCAATAGAAGCGTAATTTGTCGTCTTTTGCAGCGTTACGTTCACAGTTACGTCAACACAGGAGATCATGCTGAGCAGCGGCCAGGCCAAGAGAGGAGTACAACTGATCGTCAGGATCGATACATACTATTACATACAGCTGACGGCATGACGTCAGCCGATGTTAACCGCCCGGGAGATAGGTTAAAAGCTATAATTCGCAAGCAGTGTTGTTGTTATCCACCAAACCGTGCAAAATCACATGCATGAATAACCTACGTGCACAAAGCCCAATCAGGTGCCCACCTACACACCACAGGCATCCCGCCCATCGAAACGAATGCTGTAGGAAACACGTAACATGCGCCCAGGAACAATGGGATAACATTTTATTTTGCGACGAGTCCCGACTCGGGTTTAGGACTGATACAAGAAGGGTAAGAGTGTATCGTCGTCCCGGAAATGCTGAACGGCTGAGGTGCGTCCAGGAAGTGCACCCTTACAGCGGCTCTGCAATAATGGTTTGGGCGGTTATTATGAAGAACAGACGCACTGAGCTCTTTTTATTTAAATGACAACATGAACACTGAAAGTTACTTTGAAGACGCCCTGAGGCCTTATATGTCCATCCACTTGCACAAATTCTTGGCTCAGATTTCACGTTGATGCATGATAATGCGCATTTGCACACAGCTCAAAGGACCAGTGCGTACTTGGCAATGGAAAACATCCGGATATTGCCCTGGCCTTCACAACAGCCAGACCTCAATCCCATCGAGCACGCATGGGACATAATCCAGAGACGTGTTCTAGAGGACTTTGACGGAGAGACAACAACCCATAACTGCAGGATTTCTTAAAACTCTATTGGGAGCGATTGCCGCAGGATGACATAAACAAACTCATCGATATTGAAAAATCATTGCCGACATGTTTTGAACAACTGAGAAGGCCATACTTTGTATTAAATTATCCAATAATTAAATTTTATAATAAATTTTCGTAATCAAATTTTAACCAACGGCAAAACATTACTATGTAGGTACCTTAGTTTGTGCTTCGTATGTTACAGTACAAATATTGTTAACTAGCTTCTGGCCGCTGCTTCGCTCGCGTGTAATTCAGTTTATCACAGAAAAACGTTAGCGCATCCCTCGGGTACTTTGGTGGACTTCTGTATTTTCTGGGTTTTTTTTGTCGCTGGTGCTTAATATCTCTTCTTACCCCTGTTAGTTATATCTAATGAATAACATACGAATGCTTTGGCCAATCTTGTTTGCTTTTTAAAAAAAACACTTATCTAAGTGATAAAATTAAGTAAATAAAACATCAATAATGCCATTTATATGATAAACAAAGTTAATAAACACAAAGTTTCATTAGTAGTTATTTATAAGTACAATATAACATATTGAATGTAGCTCGTAACGTTTTCAACTACATCTCTAATGTCAGTTCGATGTTCGCTGAGAGCAGACGTCGCGCAGTCGCGCTCGCGTGTGTGAGAAGGCGTCGCCGTCGTCGCGGCGGCTGATGACCTAGTTATTACGTAAGGCCTCACGTACTACGCCAAAAATATATAAACATTTGTTAAGGCGAAGTACTCTCTGTAGTCATGGCTGTCTCGAAATGTACTATTCAAATTAAAACTGAAACAGAACGCCTGTTACATAAACATTATATAGAAGAAAAAAGCGAACGAGAAAATCGTGAAGGTATTGTAATTCATTTAAAAACCAAAATAGAAAATCTTCAACAACAATTGAAGAAGCTCATAGACAATAAAACAGCGGATACTGCCAAAGAGAAGCCCACTTCATGTACTGAATATTGTACAGATGAAGAGGAACTTGCTAAAGAAACTGAGTGGATAAGAGTGAAAGGTCAGAAAAAACGAAAATTTAATGCATCCCCCTCTCAGATAATCAAAGAGGAAAAAGGAACAAGCAAGGTACTAATTCAAGAGGAAGAAAAGGTTAAGAAACCACCGCTACCTCCACCTATACTAGTAGATGAGGTCAAAAACTACCAATCTTTTTATGATCTTCTATCTGAAAACCGAACAGAAGACTCATTTACTATTAAAATTATTAATGGAGAAGCCGTTAAAATAAAAGCTTCAAATGATTAGTCGTATAGGGCTATCACACAGCTTCTAAATCATAACAACTGACTGAATATTAAAGACACATGAAAAAAGTGACTTTGCCTTAAGAGACGCTAGATAGTGCCAGTGGACACATTCTTAGAAATAATATTATTAGCTAGCAGTTTAAGTTAACATAAAATTACTTATTAGTCTTTTAGACTAGATCGTAATTATATTAAGGTACCAATAATTAACTATGAAGACCTTATACATAAAAATAAAAAAACAAACACTACAAAAACAATATTATTTCAAAATTCTAAAAGTTAGCTACAGCAGCGGCATTCGATCTCAAAACTACCTAGAAAGTCTACCCTTCAGGCCGCCATTGCCAGGCCACAGAAAAATTTACAAAACATAGTAAAACAACAGTTAATATTCCAAAAGCAGGACCAAATAAAACCAATAATTTAGATAAGATATACATCCTATATTTATATCTGCCTACCGATGAATATTATATTATCAGACTCTAAGTAAATGCAATGGACATTATTCTTAGTTAACAAACATATACAACGTAGAAAAATAAGTTAGATTAAAATTACTTATTAAGAACCGTGTTCTTTATAATCAGCGAAAAAAAAAACTGCCTACCGAAAGTTGTTTTATACTACCTAACCTGAGCAACATAAAATCTCTTGTATACAACAGTGGACTCATTGTCTTGTAAAAATTCTTGCCTGCCCGTAAGTGACTAACGGAACCCTGCCCTGTGCATCGTCAGACACACATATGGCCTGTTTTTATTAACCTCTTTCGCCCCACTGAGATGATTTTCACCCACCCAATCTTTAAGCACCACTGGGACGAAAACGTCCCAGCAAAACCAAGTCAATTTATACTCTATCCCTGTTCAAATTCCATTGAATGGCGCATGCGCAGCGCTGTCTGAAGGATATTTGCTGAGTGACCTACGCGATATCTTACCTTGATTAACCTTTGCATATGCCTACTGCGTGTACAGGACAAGTGTGGACCAAGAATTAGCAGGCCGCATGCGCAGCCCGTCGGCGTCCCTGCGCCCGCCCGCGCCCCGCTGCCCGCCCGCACCCTGCCGCTCGCCCGCGCCCTGCCCGTCGCACCCCTCCCGCCATGCGTGCCACCCTCTCCACTACCAGCCACTCACATATAATGGGTCTGTCAACATCTTCATTATTCTTCATATCAATTAATGATAATGAGTAAGAGATATAACTTCCCCTTTAAAAGGTCTGCGAACACTTTTACTTTACTCAAAAATGCATGTAATGTGGTCATTATTTTGACAACCTTGTTTGAGCAAAGTCGACCTTGCCTTTCTGTTTCAAGGAGCGGCCGGCAAAGTTTTGCTGGTCGCTCTAACAGGCCGGCAAAACATTGCAGGCCGCTATTTCATTTATTTATTTTGACGGTTCAACGTTTTAAAAAATCTAATGCAAAAAGATTTTATTTAAAACACAGCTGTTTGTACGTGTATATTATCACGTAATTTTCTGTAAACTCTACTAATTCATTACATACCTTTTTTTTTTTTTTTTCTTCGCCGTGGGGAAATCCTCATGGACGCACTCCGCCCGGGGTAGGCGGAGCCAGTGTCGGACTCTTACTGACTAAAACCACCACGGTGTTCCTTCAACTACCTTAGCCGGGGGCGTGGGAACCCGTGAGTATTGACACAACCACCCCCGACAGGTCCTGGCCCGCCACAAGCAGGCGAGCCCCTTCTCCCCGTGCGGCCTTACGTCAGCCGCACCCTCCTAGGCGGCGCACACGGAACACTGCACGCCACCTCATCTCATGGGCCTTTACCAGCTGCGCCAACTACGCCGGCTGTGCCAGCTACGCCAGCTGCTGGTCGGGCAGCAGACTACCCCGAGTCTGCTGCTCGCAGGCCCTACCTCCCGTAATTTTTTATAGAGGTTTTCTTCCTCGCGGTCCGGGTGGTGAAGCCAAGACCCTCGGTCCCAAGAGGCGCGAGAACACTACTCAGCGGGCACTCCTGGGGTTACGAGATCGACGGCGGCAGGGAAAGACAGTCCCTCCGCTGCCTGCCCAGTGGCAGGGTGAGTGCACACCGGGCCCGCCCCTGCTCCTCCACTGTGCCCTCTGCTGATATCAGAGGGACACGTGGAGCAACTCCCCACTGGCCCACAACGGGCCCCTCCCGCGCCAGAATATTCGCCACAGGCAATAAAATCCCCCGAAGGTTAATCCCTCGACAGGATTTTATTGCCTGTGCCCAGGATGCACCGGCCAAACAACTGCCGATCCCTCTAGACATGTCCAGAAGGACAAGCAGCCGTTAGGCACACGTGGAGGTTTTCTGGCCAGCACCCCAATTCATTACATACCTACCCCGGCCATGTCTAAGGCTCACACCAACGCACTAAAATTGAAGTTGGTAATGTTACATTTAAAGTAGCTGTCTGAGTATTCGCAGGAGCGGGTTCGCGAGAGTGTCGGCCTACTACTCGGCGGCGCCGCCCGCGGTGCCCATGCAGCTGGTGCCGGTGGCGCCGCTAGCGGTGCGGGTGGCACCGTCAGTGGAGCGGGTGGTGCCGTCAGCGGTGCGGGTGGAGCCGCCAGCGGTGCGGGTGGCACCGTCAGTGGTGGGGGTGGTGCCGTCAGCGATGCGGGTGGAGCCGCCAACGGTGCGGGTGGAGCCGCCAACGGTGCAGGTGGCGCCGCCAGCGGTGCCGGTGACGCTAGCGGTGCCGGCGACGCTGCCCACCGCTGCCCTTGTCGCTCACCTTGATGACGTAATGTTAACAACATTCATTATAAGATGAGTAAGGAACTCATTTAGGTTGAGATGAGAAAACAAAGTAATGGAGTGAGTTAGGAATACAGTTTGGGATGTGTGAAAAATATTATATCAAATGGGATGAGACGTCATAGGATGAATACGGAACAACCCAACGTTATAAGTTCACTTTCACAAAACTTAGTTTCACATTCCTTTGCCACTTTCTTTGTTTACTTCTTCTTTCTTTAATTACAATCACATGAGACTTTCCATCTTCATGTCTCAGTTAAGTGAACCGACTTGCAGTACCATTTAGGTAACAGCGTAGGTGGTATTGAAGTTGTTATGGGCAAAGGTAACCGCTTTACATCAGGTGGGCCTTTAGCTCGTTTCGCCATCCTATACTATAAAAAAAAACTTTCATCACTTAAGATATTTTTAAGGTTACTTGACTTAGCTTTCTGCCCATCATATTAACTAAAAGACGGTGTGCAGTGTCAATTTGAAATAGATTATCATCCATCATCATCATCATTTCAGCCGAAAGACGTCCACTGCTGGACATAGGCCTCCCCCAAGCAGTTTGCAGGGATATGCTATAATCGCCACGCTTGGCAGGCAATCGCAGTTGGTTGGTTAAATACTCAGAGAACGCTGCTGCCAATTCTCTGGTCCCTTAGTCGCCTTTTACGACACTCATGAGAAAGATATAGGGTGGTGTAATTTTATTGTTTACGTCCGGCACCACACGGAACATTACACCACATTATCATCCATGTTGATGGAACTGATGGCGTTTACCGAAAAGGTGGACTTGTTTGGGTCGCGGCCACAGACGTCGCGGCATATGCGACAGACGCGCACGACACGACCGACGCATTGCGGCTGACGCACTACCGTGGCGGCTCTCAGAAGCGGCGCCATACGTTTTCATAATGTTTAGTATGGTCGCACTGCGCCGTCGCTTGTCGCGGGCGCACGTCTGTCGCATCGGCCGCGACGCACGGAAGTCCACCTAATACTTCAAGAAAACATACATTCATCATAAACGACAGGCGAATATAAACTAAAGGCAACTATGAAACAACTATCACAATGAAAACACTGCTGCACTGTATGAAAATGGACCATAGGGATTAGGGGCCAATATTGGGAGCGTGCTGAGAATCACGGACCACCTAACATTACCCAGCCAGCGTTAGGTACATCTAGGTGTATTTGGATAAATGCTGATTTTTTAATATATTTACTGGGTGTCAGGGATACGCTCCCAAAGCCGAAACGCTATTATTATACACTAAGGGCCGGTATTTCAATAGTCTGATAACTTTTAATAACTGGAGGAATAAATGTGTCGTCTTGACAGATTTTCTATACTGCAACTGTCAAAATGTCAAACTTATTCCTCAGTTAAAAGATAACTGGCTATTGAAAGACCGACCCTAAGTATAATAATGTCTATGTATTATACCATCTAAACACAATCGCATACCAATAACCATAAGCCTTATATTTGTTCTTTTAGTGATTTGGTATTTTACAAACCCGCAATGTAAAGCGTACAAAACGCGGGGTCAATGCCCCATGTAGGTACCTACTACATAAGCGCGAGCCCAGCGCAGCGGGCATCAAAACAAAATCGTAGCTATGTACCTACCTAACTAAATCCTATTCATATAAATATAGAATGAATCTAATATGGACTTGTAGACTTGTTAACGTTAAATTATAAATATAAGGAGAGAGAGAGACAGTACACTAAATCCTTCGCGATCTAATGAGCGGGCGCTCAAACTCTCCCTGTCCTCCATTCATGTCCAGGCAAATTTGGGCTTGTCAGTGTGTCTCCTGGTGAAGACGGGCATCAGTGAGGGGTCTTCTACGACGTCTTTCATGTGCACTGTCACATTTACGATCGAACACTCTGCTTTTTAGGGATCACGCTTGAATTTAATAGTTTAGTGGGCCAAAATAAACTAAATATTAGCTTCTCTTGCAAGATGGCTAGGCTCAACTTAAGATCTCAGGAAAATCCGACCACTAACAGACGCAGAGATCAATAACCGATACCCATAGAAATATAACACATAGAACCACAGTAGACTCACGCAGAGCGACGCAATTTCAAACTAAGGCTAAGTACGCCTAACAACGCACCAGTGCTCGAGGTCAAGTCTTAGTGTGAACAGCTCCCTCGATTTCGTAAGAAAATGACGTACTGTGAAGAAAGAAAGAAAAATGATTTACTGCCGCAACAAGACGACATGCGGTTGGTATGTGCACATACAAAATAACTTCATTAGGTACATGAAACGCGTACTGTGCAGTGAATGGGTGTCACAACTCGTCACACAATCACCAAAAACATTTTAAAGTCTTATTTCAGGAGTAAGTACAACCTGGCATGTTATATTCTTGAGTCAAAACACAAAAATTATTCATGAACTTGACAGACGCTATTTATTTTTATTTTTAAGCTATTGCATAGCTTCTATCGCGGGCCTTGAGTGTGGAGACCGAGTCCAGAAATTCCGTAACGAAAATAACCTAACACCCCCCACTCCGACCGGCACAGCGGTGATACTTTTTAGTTTTGCCATCTATCGATGAATAGCAGAACTTTTAATGACTTTTTGAAATATCACGCTTGTCTCTTTAGTTCTGCAAATCGCCTCTAGGTGGCATTGGTTGTATCGGCGTTACGCGTAATCCTCCTCTTCGCCCCGCAATCTGGTGACTCATGCCTGCTTAGAGTTTCGGCGTTAGGGCACCTCCTCTTTGTATTTACATAAAAAATGCTATGCAATAGCTTTACCGCGGCAGTCTCCGAGTGCCACACGTCTTTTTTTAATTTTTTTATTCATGACCATGGATACATGTCCTTCAGTCGTAATCATTGAACATATTATACTTATATCCTAGTAAAGTGATGGAAACTTTACTAGGTTTCTGAGGGGATGATGAGATAATACGAAAGTCATGTTTTTCAACTTTGTACCATTTATCCACACTTGTACACGTTAACGAGCACTTAACATTTAATAATCCACCATTATGACACATTAACACTCGAAGAAACACAAATTTTGGAAAATAATAAAAAATCTACAACACGATCTTTACGAATTTTCCCGCCATCCCACAGACGCCATTACAATGAAAATGTTGCTATTTGTGGGAAAAATATTTTACCCCAAAGGACAATGGGCATTTTGGTATCGGCTCCAATAGCAATCACTGTAGGGTCGTTGGGTCTAAACGAGACGTAAAATATTTACTATGGCGAATTGTCCCAAATCTTTGTCCATTTTCCGTGAGACCGCGACAAAGGCCCCCGGTTACAATTCTATACTTTGATATCGTTGTTGAAAATAATATAAAGGAACATTTTTATGTTACAAGCGGTGACGGGGTTACCACGAGGAGCTGCCCCCGATTCCATACCGCCCGGGGGGAGGGGTGCGTGGTGCGCGTGGGCAGCTTCACGCGGCGTATTCAGTCACATCATATTTTACCATTTTAGGTGGCATTTAACAACAAGCAACGTTAGAGAATTGTAAACGATGTTGGAAGAACTGCTATACTAGAAGTCAAAATATAGAATTGTAACCGGGGGTCTTTGTCGTGGTCTCACGGAAAATGGACAAAGATTTGGGACAAGTCGCCATAGTAAATATTTTTCGTCTCGTTTATACCTACCCAACGACCTAACAGTGATTGCTATTGGAGCGGGTACCAGGTTCCATAAATTTTGCCCATCATCCTTTGTATTTTCTCATTCTAAGTAGGTACCTATTACCTTTTATCCCGATTCACATACGGTGTGTTTTTTCTCTCTTGTCTTATTTAGTAAACAATCTTGGCATGTCTTCTCTTTATTCAAAGAACTACTGAGAAAATATAATTACTAGTTCTGCACATGTACCTAATTATGTTAAAAAATGTTATTTAGTGTGTGAAATTGTTAACATGCATTGCATTAAAAAGGCATGCCAAGATTGTTTACTAAATGAGACAAGTAAAAAAATAGAGATTACATAAATAGAGTCTGGCAAAATGATCTAATATTGGAACTAGTTTTATATCTTTGACAGTATGTATTGTGCCAATTTGTGTTTTATCTTGCAAAAGATGTAGTGCGTTGAAGTCTTTTGTATGCACGAACATTGCGCAGTTTGCGCACTATGCGGTCAACTTTAACCGCCAGACGGTTTCAGTCAAAAGTTTGTGTTGAATAACGAATGTGTCTATAAAGACATAACAGTTACCCCGCTGCCTGCCCGGTAGCAGGGCCGCTGCCTGCCCGGTAGCAGGGCCGCTGCCTGCCCGGTAGCAGGGCCGCTGCCTGCCCGGTAGAAGGGCCGCTGCCTGCCCGGTAGCAGGGCCAGTGCCCGCCAGGACCAGCCCTGCTCCGCCACTGAGTCCTCTGCTAAAGAAAAAAAAAAAAAGTTAGAGTGACTATACAGTGCGGAACCACACCCCATTTGCTCAAATTGGGCCTTTCCCGGGCCAGAGTATTTGTTACGCCCAATTAGGTCAGCCGTCAAGCACACGAGGTTTTCTGGCCCTGCACCCCGTAATGGCCCCCTTCTGCCTTCTACCGTTAGCCCAACATAGTAAATAATAGTAATATAGTAATCTAGATTCAAAAAATTGCGAAGTTAAGCTGCACTTGCCGCGGTCAGTCGAAAATATTTTAATTAATAAAAATTGTACGGTAGTTTTTATTTTTTTTAAATATTCGTAAAAACGCTCGTCATCTGCCTTCCTGCGACCACGAAATTGTTGCCACTACCTGGTACTACCTACAGTGGTAAAAGTAACTTTATGGGTAAAAGTCATGTTTATTTTAACAAATATGCGAAGCGATATCTAAAGATATCAATTGTGGAAAGAAAGAATCGATCACGATCAGGGTTCGAACCTGCAATTCCTTGTTCAGTACACCAGTTGATTGATTGATTGGTACTTTTATATAACAACTAGCGTGAGTTAAATTCATGATTATCAATATAAACGGTTTCACTCACGTAATTCCATCGCGACGCCGGCGCCGCCGTCGCGCAACCAGCTCATGATTAAGGGCTCCGTTCGAGCTTGAAACTGGTCGGGCACACCCGATGGAGTGAAACCGTTTACTGGTCGGGCACACCCGATGGAGTGAAACCGTTTACTGGTCGGGCACACCCGATGGAGTGAAACCGTTTACTGGTCGGGCACACCCGATGGAGTGAAACCGTTTATGTTAATAAATTTGATTGTTTTTTTTTTGTTGGTTGATTGTTGTTGTTGTTGATTGGTTGTTTTGATTTTTTTCATTTCACAATTTATATATTGCAAGCGCGACTGCTGAGCAGACCCCACCTGGGTTCGATTCCCGGGTCGGGCAAAGATTTATCAGATAGATAGAATATTCTTTATTGTACACCAATAACATTTTTAAACTTAGGACTAACATGTAAAATAAGGGTACATTGGCGGTCTTATCGCTAATAGCGATATCTTCCAGACAACCTTTGGATGGACAAGGAAGACGTGAAAAATAGATGGGACAGTATGTGGTGCACTTTCATAAAGTTAACTAATATAAAAAAAAAAGTACATAAGTATTATATCCATTGTCTAGTACCCATAGTACAAGCTCTGCTTAGTTTGGGACTAAATGGTGCTGTGTAAAAATTTCCCAAAAATATTTATTTATATTTATTTATTTATTTAATATAATAAATAAATATTTACCTACCATAGAAAATATTACATGTATAAATATAGAAAATAAATTCTAATATATATCCATAAATATATACCAAATATATACAAATCTAACAACAAATAATATTCTTTAATAAATAAATAACAAAATAAAATACGTATATACCAGTGTAGTAACATCTCAATAAAATAACAATTTAGACAGAGAGGTAATGTTCCTTTACAAGTTTTTTAAAAGAAGCTAGCGACTGAGCACGTCTTATAGGCACAGGTTATTGGGTTTTTTCATTAGGAAATTCTCAGTAGCAGCACGGAGTCTGGATTTGTATCCGGTCAATGGCAATCGGCTCGCCCCCTACTACATGGGATTATAACATAACTGGAAAAATGTGGTAGTACTATTACACTTCTGCCTACCCCTTCGGAGAAATACAGGCGAGTTGTTATGTTATGTTATCTTTTATTTTGTTTTGCAAAAAACCGTTTTTCCGTTTAATCTGAACAACCGTAGGTTGTGAACATTTTCTGAACTTACCATTAATAAATAAATAAATGAATAGGTAGGTATCTAATAAATAATATCTGACAACTAATTTATTATCTTAGTAATTACTCGTTGTACAATTCTGAACGCAACCTATGTCCCTACTTTTTGGGGAAAATGTAATTTACTTGCAACATTATTTGTGCGCTTGTGTGCCTGTGGCGAGCACGCTTACACACACATAGATCGTTTTTGTGCGTCACGTTAAGCATGGTAGGTATAATAAGCATCTTATTATACCATGACGTTAAGTTGATCTGTTAAAGGGAAGACTGATAGATTGGGCGTTATATGTCTATGCCAATACCTTTTCAATAAGCAATTTGAGTAGGTACTCTTATGCCATGCTTACTCAAGTGGCCCGCTAATGGTGACGTGTGTTGGGTCGTTTGGTTTACATCCTAGAAAATAGTTGAGTTGAGCCATGCTGTTATAGAGTCATGTTAAGGAAGGGACGCATTTGGGTGCATAGTGTAGAACTGGCAATATGTGACGTCACGCCCTCACGCGCAGGAGCACCGCCAGCGCGCCGCGCCGCCGCCCCCCGCGCGCCCCGCGCCCCCCGCGCGCCCGCCCGCCTCGCCGCCCCCGCCACCCTCCGCGCCTCCTGTGTTGAACGATCAATGTAACCGGTGGGTGCACAATATACTTTATCTACACTCGTATCGTAAAATTCGAATTATGAACTCGAAAGTAATGTCATAATGACATACTTTACGCACATGCACCTGTTATGAATTTAAAAAGTTTCATTACGATACAGTTTGCTGAACAAAACAATGCGGTAATTTAATTTTTTTTCCATAACCGCACACTTCAGCCTAACTAAGGAGTTTTTAATGCCACTTCGACCTAACCAAGGAGTTTTCAAACCTTTTTTTTAGCAGTCGTACAGTTTGGCACCAATGAGTACACAAAATTCAGGGTGGCGCCACTTGTCATACATTGAAAATTTTTATCGTTTAAAATCGCGTTTTTGGCAGAACTTTTGATTGTCATATTGCTTTTAATTATATTTAAGTGTTTACAGGCATATTTTTTGTATGATAAAACAGAGATTGACGGAATCCTGACAAGGATAGAAAATTAGTTCCGATTATAATGTTGTCGCCAGACAATATTTTATTATCTGTGTAGGCATGCACCAGCGCGCGTGCGCGGCCGCGCGCCTGGCCTACTGGATATGGACATCGTTACTTGTAAATTTATTGTTATTGTTTACGTTATTATTATGGTTTTGTGTGTCGAAAGTTTTATTCTGGGCAAAAATATCTGACTACAGCAGTGATACTGAACTGAGGAAAATATGACCCCGCCTGAATTTCTGGATGCAGCAACGTAAATGACGAACAATCTTTTACCAGAGAAATCAAGAAAAATAACGACAATGTTAGTAAGATTTTGACTTTGGTATTTTATTTAAAATTGTATGAGTGTAGATAAAATAGTGTATGAAACTGACATAATTAGGTATTAAAACACTCGTGTGATACTATTAAAAACCTCGCCTACGGCTCGGTTTTTAAACTCACACTCGTGTTTTAATAACCCCTATTATGCAACAGTTTCATAAACTACTATTTCAACACACTTGCTCGTAAAGTGGCTCTTATTGCATCGCTTTTAGGTTCATAATGTGGTTTATAACGCACGCGTGCTTTTTTCATTATATTATTGCACTAGTGCTTTTTACTTTACAGTTTATTTTTAAATCGCAGCAAAGAGTTTTTATGCCTGAACTAATATTAATTTGTATTATAAATAAAAAAATCAATTTATTATATTTTTATATTAAGCTGTATGGCGGTTTCCTTCGACCACCTGCGCGCGCATAGCTGCATGTCACCGCGCGGTCCGCGCGCCATTTTTATCATTTTTCAAAATTCTATATTTGTCTAAAATGTGTAATTTATGTTTTTTCCTCGTAAGTGTGTTGAAAAACGTCGTATGACACGCGTGAGCATTGACTGTTATACTCTCGGCTCCATTACGCCCTCGCCTACGGCTCGGGCTGCAATTCAGCCTCGAGTATAATGGTCAACTTAGCTCACTTGTATCATAATGTACTATTATCTACACTCATATCGTAAAATTTTAATTATGAACTCGAAAGTAATGTCATAATGACATACGTGGGACACTCAGAAAGTTTTGCGAAACTAAAAAAAATTGTTCTATACGTACATATATTTTTATCAAATCTTTTCAAAGTACTTTCCACCAGCCTCTATACAAAGATTCATGCGCCTAAACCAGTTTTCAAAACACTTTTTCCAGTCCGCCGCAGACACCTCGTTTACAGCCTGCTCGAACGCAGCCAGCGCATCTTCCGGCGACGAAAATTGTATCCCTTTGAGCTGATTTTTTATTTTTGGGAATAAAAAGAAGTCACACGGTGCTAGATCAGGGCTGTAAGGAGGGTGACCCAGGAGTTTGACTGGCGTGCTGTCCAGGAAGTCCCTCGTTTTGAGTGCGGTGTGCGCAGGTGCATTGTCGTGGTGGAGCAGTAGCCCGCGGAGCCCTGTGTTTGGTCGCTTGTTGCTTATAACAGAGAAAACTTCTGGCAAACATTTGGTAGTATACCATTCGGCATTAATGCTTCTTTGATCCCGTAAGGGAATTGATACCAAGTGGCCAGTCAAATTAAAAAAGCTAGCGATCAAAATCTTACCCCCGCTTCTAGATCGCTTCACTTTGGTAGGCGTTGGCTCATTTTGAAACACCCAAACAGTCGACTGGCGCTTGGTTTCTGGGTCGTATTGATAAATCCAGGACTCATCACCTGTAACGATGTCGTAAACACGCCGAGACGAGCCTGCTTCAAATTTGTTAAGCATATCACGGCACCATTCCACCCGGGCCTGCTTCTGAGCATCGGTGAGGTTGTGCGGCACCCAGCGTGATACTATCCTCCTCACGCGAAGATGGCTGTGTAGAATCTCGTGAACGCTTCCCGATCCAATCTTCAATATGTGTTGAATCTCCTGATATGTAATTCGCCTATTGTCTTGGATTAAATTTTTCACTGCTAGCACGTTTTCTTCGGTAACAGCCGTCAAAGGGCGACCGCTTCTTTCGTCATCCCCCAAAGTTGGTCGACCGCGCTTGAATTCGTTATACCAACGATACACGGTTGCCTTGGAAGGGCCTTCATCCATGAATGCCATTTGAAGTCTATCGTACGATTCATCCGGTTTCAGGCGACACTTGAAATCGTATAAAATCATAGCTCTAAAATGTTCCCGGCGCATATCCATATTTCAGTGAGACACAATACTTTGAATTAACTCGCAAAAAATGTGGAGGGAAATTTTGAAATTGGAACTTACTTATTTTTACTTATAAATAATCATATTTTCGAAAAACATTATAACTGGCCAGTCTCCCATATATAAAAACTTTTTTTCGCAATACTTTCTGAGGGGCCTGGTACTTTACGCACATGCACCTGTAATGAATTTTATCTACACTCGTATCGTAAAATTCGAATTATGAACTCAAAAGTAATGTCATAATGACATACTTTACGCACATGCACCTGTATTGAATTTAAAAAGTTTCATTACGATACAGTTTGCTGAACAAAACAATGCGGTAATATTTTTTTTTTCCATAACCGCACACTTCAGCCCAACTAAGGAGTTTTTAATGCCACTTCGACCCAACCAAGGAGTTTTCAATCCTTTTTTTAGCAGTCGTACAGCTTGGCACCAAAGAGTACACAAAATTCAGGGTGGCGCCACTAGTCATACATTGAAAAATTTTATCGTTTAAAATCGAGTTTTTGGCAGAACTTTGGATTGTCATATTGCTTTTAATTATATTTAAGTGTTTACAGGCATATTTTTTGTATGATAAAACAGAGATTGACGGAAACCTGACAAGGATAGAAAATTAGTTTCGATTATTAATGTTTTCGCCAGACTATATTTTATTATCTGTGTTGACTAGCGCTAGCGCGCTTGCGCGGCCACGTGCCATGGCCTATTGGATTTGGTCATCATAACTTGTAATTTTTTACGTTATTATTATGGTTTTGTATGTCTAAAGTTTTATTCTGGGCAAAAATATCTGACTACAGTAGTGATAGAATATGACCACGCCTGAATTTTTGAATGCAGCAACGTAAATGACGAACAATCTTTTACCAGAAAAATCAAGAAAACCTACGACAATGTTACCAAGATTTTGACTTTGGTATTTTATTTAAAATTGTATGAGTTTAGATAAAATAGTGTATGAAACTGACATAAATAGGTATTAAAACACTCGTGTGATACTTTTAAAAACCTCGCCTACGGCTCGGTTTTTAAACTCACACTCGTGTTTTAATAAACCCCTATTATGCAACAGTCTCATAAAATACTATAAAAAACTTAAGATAAAACACAGATTGATGCAATCCTGCCATGGATAGAAAATTAGTTCCGAATAGAGACGTTTTAGCCAGACTGTATTTTGTCTGTGATGAAAAGCACTAGAGCACATGCGCGGCGCGCGCCATGGCCTGCTGGATTTGGTCCTCATATTTGGTTGCCTTAAATTGGAATTTATTTTAATTGTTTACGTTATTATTGTGTTTTTGTAAGTCATAAAGTTTTATTCTGAGCAAAAATGTCTGACAAAAGCAGTGATACTGAGGAGAATTAAACTCCACCTGACCTTCTGGAAGCAACAACGAAAATAATCAATCTTACCAGAAAAATCAAGAAAAACTTACGACAATATTACCAAGATGGCGGCGTTGGTCTTTTGTTTAAAATAGATATTTCATGAGCTTAGATAAAGTACCTAGTGTATGAAACTGACTTAACTAGGTATTAAAACACTCGTGTGATACTATTAAAAACCTCGCCTACGGCTCGTTTTTAGGGTTCCGAAGTCCTACAAGGAACCCTTATAGTTTCGTCATGTCCGTCCGTCTGTCCGTCTGTCCGTCTGTCCGTCTGTCCTAATCCTTTACAGCTTAATAACTTCTACAGTTATAAACATAAGTAAATGAAATTTTGTTAAAAAATAGTCTACATATAGATCTCAATTTGAAAAGAATAAAAAAATCGTGTTTCCGTATTTTAGGGGTGGCGTCCATACATATGAAAAGGGGGAAAAAAAATTTTTTCGCTGCACCCCCTCGTGTGGGGTATCATTGAATAGGTCTACTAAAATGAAGGTAATATTTGATACACCACTTTCTTATCAGGTGTACCATCTGCGAAATATAGCCCGCCAAAGTGGCTTGCAATGTGTCCCCCCCCCTGCCATTTCTAAACTATGCAATATAGAAACTTATAATCTTCCACATTGATAGACCTTTGTGAAAACTCTCTTTTAAAATTATTTCGAGTATAATGTGATTATAATTTTACGAGTTATAGAGAGAAAACTGAAAAATACTTAAAACGTCCTAGTTCAAAGGTCATTGACCTTAGAGAAAAATGATGATAGCAAATAATGCTCCTTTAGTTACTTTCTATTTAAAAAAATCACAAAAAGAAACACACTTCTAAAATTTAGCTTCATAAATTTAGCGCTAGGTGGCGCTGTTTGCAAAAACTAAAATAGCAATGATTAATATTCGATTTGATTCTTTTGTAATTAGACCTACTTAAGGAACCCTATAATACTGAGCATGGCCCGACATGCTCTTGGCCGGTTTTTAAACTCACACTCGTGTTTTAATAACCCCTGTTATGCAACAGTTTCATTAACTACTATTATAACCAATGATTTTTCAAAGTATAGATATGATATACCCTAACAAAATAAACGAAAATAATGTTCCATACACAGCGGCAGCACACATACACAATGTTTTACATCACTTACATTTCACTACATTGCCGTATCGTGTGAAAGAGATGGCGTATTTAAACATGAACGAACGAAAAAGATAGCTAGTGTTTATCAGTTACGCGTAGTGTGTGCGACCACGCAGGCCATCTAATCACAGCACTTTTGGGATAGATTTACGAAAACATAGACAGAAGGTATTTACATTTGTACTAGTATTTTACGAGGCAGGTATTATGCTCTTTTTATATACAAACTTAGTAGTTTATGAAATTGTTACATAACAGGGGTTATTAAAACACGAGTGTGAGTTTAAATACCGAGCCGCAGGCGAGATTTTTAATAGTATCACACGAGTGTTTTAATACCTAGTTATGTGCAGTTTCATATACTACTTTATCTTAACTCATGCAATATCTATTTTAAACAAAATACCAAGGTTAAATCTTGGTAAAATTGTAAGTTTATCTTGATTTTTCCGGTAAATTGGTTGTCATATTCGTTGCTGCTTCCAGAATATCACGTGGAGTCTAATTCTCCTCAGTATCACTGCTATTGACAGAAATTTTTCCCAGAATAAAACTTTAGACTAACAAAAACACAATAATAACGTAAACAATCACAATAAATTCTAATTTATGGCAACCAAATCTGAGGACCAAATCCAGCAGGGCATGGCGCGCGCATGCGCTCTTGTGCTTGTCATCACAGACAAAATACAGTCTGACAAAAACGTCTTTATCGGAACGAATTGTCTATCCTCGTCCGGATTGCGTTAATCTGTATCTAAACCTGTAATAGTAGTTTATGAAACTATTGTATAACAGGGGTTAATAAAACACGAGTGTTTTAAGTTTTAATACCTAGTTATGTCAGTTTCATACACTACATTATCTAAACTCATACAATTTTAAATAAAATAGGTACCAACGTCAAAATCTTGGTAATATAATACTACTTTATCTTAACTCATGCAATATCTATTTTAAACAAAATACCATGGTTAAATCTTGGTAAAATTGAAAGTTTTTCTTGATTTTTCTGGTAAAAGATTGGTTGTCATATTAGTTGCTGCTTCCAGAAATCAGGTGGAGTCAAATTCTCCTCAGTATCACTGCTGTTGTCAGATATTTTTTCCCAGAATAAAACTTTAGACTAACAAAAACATAATTAAAACGTAAACAATCACAATAAATTCACAAGTTATTACGACCAAATCCAGTAGACCATGGCGCACGCACGCGCCCTAGCGCGCGTCCACACAGATAATAAAAGATAGTCTGGCGACAACATTATAATCGGAACTAATTTTTTATCCTTGTCAGGATTCCGTCAATCTCTGTTTTATCATCCAAAAAAATATGCCTGTAAACACTTAAATATTTCAGATAACAGCTCATAAAATCAGAATCGAGATTTCGCTTACAGGTAAGCTCGTCTGATTTACAATTAAAAGCAATATGACAATCCAAAGTTCTGCCAAAAACGCGATTTTAAAAGATAAAATTCTTCAATGTATGACTAGTAGCGCCCTGCATTTTGTGTACTCATTGGTGCCAAACTGTACGACTGCAAAAAAAAGGATTGAAAACTTCTTGGTTGGGACGAAGTGGCATTAAAAACTCCTCTGTTATGAAAAAAAAATCTAGCATTATTTTGTTCAGCAAACTGTATCGTACAAGAACATGATATAATGTATGTATTACATAGATTACTGGACAGTAAACTACATATTTTTAGTCACATTGTGCGCTATCCTATAATATCCTATATTCCCCCCCCCGTCCGAGACGCCGCCGCCGCGAGTAGACGTGTTTTTAAATGTTCTTCACTTTTTATTCCTAAATAGTAATCTAAAGTGCGCAAATTAACCGAAAACTGACAGTATTTCAACGAAAAATCAAATAATGATCAAATCTGTGTTAATATTTTTTTTTTTTTTTTTTTTTTTTTTTTTACAGTTTATCAAAATGATATTTGGTACAATTTTATTTAGTCACGTTGACAGCTGAACTAGTATTAACTGTGTGACAGCTGTCAGCGCCCTCCATTCTAAGTCCTAACACATAAAACAGTTTCAAGTAATTTTGTTTTCTAACATTCTATTACAATAAACTTAGAAAATAAAAAATAATAAAACAATTCATAGCTGTTTGTATATGGGGTGTGTGTATGTGAGTGTATACATATGTGTCTGTGCAGTGCGTGAGGATGTGTTTTGCTTATGTAAATTTGTATAATTTCCTACTTATTTAATTATTTTTTCTGTTTCAATATACGTCAGACTTAGAAGCCAGGTTTTTATT
The DNA here is from genome assembly GCA_949699075.1 of Asteroscopus sphinx. Taxonomy (NCBI): domain Eukaryota; kingdom Metazoa; phylum Arthropoda; class Insecta; order Lepidoptera; family Noctuidae; genus Asteroscopus; species Asteroscopus sphinx. The sequence goes on along the minus strand of OX453002.1, from coordinate 54,503 downwards.
TTATTTTTTATAAGATTACTGGCTGACCTGTGGATGTTGAGTTTTTGGTGAACGATATTATAAATACGAGTACTTATTATATAGTATTGCCTCGCCGCAAACGTAGTTCTATGAAACTCCGATTTACAAATCGTCATCCTACTACGGCCCATCGGACGGGCATCCTGTTCACATGATACACTTAAATGCCGACGGAGCACAACATTCAAAATAAACAACTGTCTTACCGTTAAGACAGAACATTCCTTGTATAAGAGTGTAGTACTGTACCATCGAGGCTTTCTCGTCATAACTTTTAGAACTGCCCTTTGTGCACGTTCCAAACGCAACATGGTAGTTGGACCTATACCACCCCAAGCCACAATACAATAAGATATTACCGACTGTGCAAGAGCATGGTATACAGAAGTTAATGTTTCAGGATCGGCACAGTATCTTAACTTTCTAAACACACTCATTAACTTCCTCACTCGAGTTACCACGTTGCTCACATGCTTATGCCAGCTTAATGTACAATCCAGGGTTACTCCTAGGTACTTTATTTCTTTAGATGATGTAAGAGGAGAACAGACACATGTTTCAGACTGAGTGCTACAAGTATGTGCCCTTAAACAGAATGAATCTAGAGAAGGAGCGCTGTTTCTTCTCATTGAAAAAGTTATGTACTTGGATTTTTCTATATTTAGAGTTAGTAAGTTCGAGTTAAGCCATATCATTATATCCCTCAGCGCGATCTCGGCGTAGTAACGGGCTTGATCCCAGTCCTCCCCATATACCAACAATGCTGTGTCATCTGCATACGTGATTATTTTACAGTTTGTTAATGTATTAGTACACAGATTGTTTATGTATATGAGAAAAAGCGTGGGGCCCAACACACTTCCCTGAGGCACACCAAAACTAGGACTAGCAGCATCACTTACGTAAGTGCCAATCTTTACGCATTGAGTCCGATTTGACAAATAACTTTTGAATATGTCCAAAACAATACCGCGCACACCTACAGCTTCCATTTTCGCAAGTAATATGGGGACAGAGACAGTGTCAAATGCTTTGGTGAGGTCTAAAAATATGCCAATCACTTTAGACCTTCTATCAAGCTGCCTCACTACTGTTTCGGTAAGTTCAAGTACCGCATCTTCTGTTGACTTACCCTTTGTGAAGCCAAATTGATTTTTGGCAATGATGTTGTTTTTATCTAAATATTTAAGTAATCTTCGGTTTAAAATCCGTTCCAATATTTTCGAGACAGCTGTAAGAACCGATATAGGTCTATAGTTGTTTACACTGTTTCTGTCCCCACTCTTGAAAATAGGACGGACCATGGCTCTCTTTAAAACACTTGGAAAGATACCACTGTTAATACAGAAGTTGCAGACGTACGCAATATGAGGAACAAGCACATTTTTTGCAGCTTTTAACACCAGTGCGGGGATATTATCAATTCCAACTGCGCAGTCACTGCGGAGGCTTACAATAATGGCTTCAACTTCAGCTTCATCTGTTTCCAGCAGTGCCATGGAATCACCCTGTGGGTTAAGATCGGTAGGGTTCCCGATGTCAGATGAATCGTCGTCTACCTGTTGTATTTTTGAGGCAAGATTTGCTCCGATTTCGGCAAAAAAATTATTGACAAGATTGGCTGAATTTTGGTTGTTTTCTGTGATATTGAGCAATTCAAGTGGTGGTGGAACATGACTCGTCATACTAGTGATTTTTCTTATAGATTGCCACATAGCTTTAGGATTTTTTTTATTCTTTTGTAATTCACTTTTATCATTCTGGGTCTTTAGTTTTTTAAATAGATTATTGCAAAAATTGCGGTATCTAGAATACGTTTGTTGCAGTATTATATTATTCGGAGATGATTTAGCTTTTAGATGCAGCTTGTCCCGGTTTCGAATGCATCTCAAGAGACCAGGAGTCATCCAAGGTTTGATGCACCTTTTCCGATTTGGTATTTTAATTAATTTGGAATTTCTATCAATAACGTTAGATATAAGAGAAATCAATGACTCCGTTGCGAAGTCAGCGTTTGAGGCAGAATAAACTGGGCTGAAGTCAACGTCGGCTAATTCAAGCACCAGAGTGGGGTAGTCTATTCGCACCGTAGAGGTATTAACCTTACGACGTTCTATAGTGGGATACGCGCAGAAAACAATAGGTGAGTGATCGGTTACAAATGAATTAAGAACGAAAGTTGAAGTAGGTTTGTTTGATCTAAGCATTACATGATCGATACACCTGTTATTTCGCGTTGGAAACTGATGACCTGGTAAAAGGCCATGCAGTGCTGTGAGGTCCAAATAAATATCTGATAAAGCCTCGTCGTCGCTATCATGCGGTACAATATTAATATTAATATCTCCAATCAATGTTACAGTCTTAACTGGAGAGAGAAAAGTCAAAACTCTATCAAGACTTTCAGTAAATTTGTCAATTTTCTTATAAGAAGGTGAGCGGTATACAGCTACAATAGCGAGTTCATGTCCACATTTCAGTAATAAGCAGCTTGCGTCCTGAAGTGCTGGTTCTGTAACTTCATGCTGAATTATGGATTGCACATATATAACGACTCCATCGTTCTGATTCAGATAAGAAGATGAATATGACACATAACCTTGCATTTCAGGAAGACTTACAACTTTACTTAACCAGCATTCAGTAAGGATAATTACGTCTAACTGAGTATCAATTCTGTGCAATAATGCCACAAGCCCATCAAAATTGCAGTTTATGCTTCGGATGTTCATATGTAAGACTTTAGTTGCCATATTTATCTGACGTATATGGGATTTTAGATTTTCCGGACAGCAAACAATATAAATATAATAAACAATAACAAAGTTTAAGAAATATATGAGCAAATACCTAAATTATAAAATTAATGTTAAAAAACAAAAGTGTTGTGCTCCGCGTGTGCGACCTTCATAGTCAGTGAAAGGTTAAACACTGTACACGCGCTGTTCACCTGCATAAAACTTTGGCAATATATAAGGCAAATTTGTACGGATTACTCATCGCACGTTTGGTCCCAAGGTAGTAACTCTCGCCTAAAATAACACCGACTACACGAAGTTGCATGTTCGAACCTCAGTTCAGAGGACTTTTTCTTTTTGGACATTTTTATATGTTATAAAAAAATTTTTTCAAGAATTGAATAACTAAAGATTAGTTTATGCTTTTGGAATTTATTCTTAAAATTTTCATCATTTATTGGAGAAATGTTCAGCTGCAGATAAGCTTACGCAAAAGAAAGAACTCTGTATTCTACATCGAAACGCTTACACGACAAGGCTTTTTTACACCTGCTTTTTAATTCAGCTTATTGAATTGCTTGCTGTGTTCACTTTGTCTGTGGGGATTAGCTTTGGTTGTCATGCCTCCCAAAAGAACACCTATATCGGCTAAATCCACAAAAAAGAGTTGTGAATCTGACGCTAATTTAAGCTCGACAGCTGCCATGGACACAGAAAATGAAGAGAATAGAAACGATATTTGCCGTACGCGGTCCCGGAAACGAGCTCATGACGATGAGTTTACCAACTCCATAGTGGAAATTAGGAATATCATAACGGAATTAAAGGAAGAGCAGAATAACAAATTGGACGCGTTACAGGTCAACGACATCAGAAAACAAAACGATGGGATCATTGAATCTGTCGAGTTCTTGTCGAATCTATATAAGGATCTAAAGATAAAGTTGGAAGATATTGAAAGGGAAAGGAAGGGCAATTTGGAAAACATACAGGTGTTAGAAAACAAAATTGATATTCTTGAGAAGTAGCAGAAAAAGTCCTGTATCGAAATTAAAAATATACCACCGAAACAAGGAGAAACTAAACAGGATCTTTTGAATATCATCAGTACAATTGGAACAACGCTAAATTTTCCTATTCAAAATATCAATATTAGAGATGTCTTTCGAATAAATACTAAAACAGAAGACAGTAAACCCATCATCGTTGATTTTACATCGATTATTACAAAGGAAAGTGTAATTGAGCACTGCAAAAAGTTCAACAACCAACATAGAGAAAATAAATTAAACACAACACATCTACATATCAGTGGCCCGCCTAAGAGTATTTACATCTCTGATCATCTAACGCCTACAACTAGAAGACTGTTTTTCCTCGCACGAGACTTCGCGAGCACCAATGAGTACAAATTCTGTTGGTCAGCTGGCGGTAAGATCTATTTACGTAAAAGAGAAGGAGAGCGTCACCTACGCATTAATACAGAGGCTGATTTAGATAAGTTAAAATCTGAACTGAAAATATGACTGGTCCTTTCTCTTGTTAGTATGAATTACATTATTGCTTTTATTGCTGGATTTTGTATGTTTTGTTCCAGCTCTTTTTTTTTTAATATTTTGTCTTGTATACTTTTGCCGTTGGTTTTTTTCTTTCACTTTAAAACTTACATTTTTGTACAATATAACTCACACACCATCTTCATCTCACACTCTCATTACCCTTTTATTTCTGAAATAATCAATAAATTATCAAGTTTACACCATACAAAACACGTAAATTGTTGCAAATTAACAGCGGTTAATACAATGACATACGTAAGTGAAGCTAGTCGCAGCAAAACAGCAATCACATACTGGTTTATATTGCAGTGTACATTAACATACCTTACATCTAATTATGGGTGAATTTACAATGAATTTTAATAATGACCTGGACTTTATTTCGGTGGCTCAGTCAGCAACGTGTGAAATCGAGGACTGCCACACCCTGTTACAAAGTTCTAAACACTCATTAAAGATTATTACACAAAATATATGTAGTATAAACTGTAACTTGACAAGCTTTCAAACACTTTTAATTAGGTCTAAGATCGAATGGGATGTTATTGTTCTGACCGAGTGTTGGCTGAAAAATAACCCTAACATTCCTAGCCTCGACGGCTACATATCCTTTTCTACCGCGAAAAATCTAACGCAGAATGAGGGTGTGGTGATCTATTGTAACATTGAAATGTCTACTATTGAAGAACCAGAATTCTCAGATGCTAACGTTCTTATTCTAAAGATCGACTCAGACACCATTTTAATTGCCATTTACCGTCCACCAAGTCATAGAATTGTAGACAATTTCTTGAACTCGCTTAATGAATGCCTTTGCAAGCTTTCGTCTTATAAGAATTTAATTTTGGTCGGTGATATCAATATTGATATTATACCCGGTACTCCGGACCAAAGATCCTACGCCTATCTTGAAATGATTGCGTTTCACGGTATGCTCCCAGCTCACACAATCCTGACTCGTCCTAGTAGTCGTACGTGTTTGGATCATATATTATTAAAAACAAGACTACCAGCCCATTGCTATGTTGCCCATACATCTATCACGGATCACTATTCCGTAATACTTTCCATGGAAACTAAATCCAAACAATTAATTAAAAAATCTTATAGACGCACCGATTCCGAGGCATTAAATAAAAGCATGAATAACATAGATTTTAGTCCTATATATAACATGACCGATGTAAACTCGGCTACAGACTTTTTTATTGGAGCTATCTCCCAGGCCATAAATGAAAACACCAAGATTGTTACAACTACCAGGCGAAAAAGAATTCTAAAGCCCTGGATGACACCAGGACTTCTAAAATGTATGCGAAACCGAGATAAACTTTATATAAAGTCAAAGAAAAATCTTGAAAATGAAATAGTCCAATGTACATATAGGAGATACAGGAATTTTTGTAACAATCTTTTGAAAAAAATTTAAATTAATTATGAAAAAGCCATGATAAAAAAAGCCGGAAACAATAATAAAAAATTGTGGGAAATTATAAAGGATATAACATACAACTCAAAGAAAAAGGATAAACCCACACAATTAATTTGGCCTAGCAATCCTATTTCTTCTGTTAATAAAATTAACTATTTTTTCGTAAATGTCGGTAAATCATTGGCGGAAAAAGTTATACCATCCAAAAGTACTCCACCATGCTTGACTTGTCCTTCTCGTTTTACGAATTTCTTTCATAAATCTATTGTTCTACTGCCTACAGACGAACTCGAAGTTAAATCATTAATATTTAACCTCAAAAATGACCGTGCGGTAGGTGTTGATCGTATATCTGGGATCTTTTTAAAGCAATTCATTGACGTCTTAGTTTCGCCACTGACTTTCATATGCAACCTATCGTTTGCCACGGGTGTTTTCCCCTCTGCCTTCAAAAAGTCTCAAATAGTGCCCATATTCAAGAGCGGGGAGAGATGCTGTGTCAACAATTATAGACCTATCTCTATTCTACCTACAATGTCTAAAATATTGGAACGTCTGATGAACACCAGACTGGTCAATTTTCTCGAAACAAACCAACTTCTATCTCCATCTCAGTTTGGATTCCGCGCAAAGAGATCAACCGCTGATGCTGTTTATCAATTAACTGAATTTATTGTTACAAATCTCGATAGACAGAAAAAGACCCTGGCAATCTATCTTGACCTAGCCAAAGCATTTGACACAGTGTCTATTCCCACCTTGATCATCAAACTTGATCATTTGGGAATTAGAGGAATTATTTGCAGATTATCTTAGGGGTAGAACACAGGTGGTAAAGGTGGATGGTTGGGCTAGTGACGAACTACCTATTGAATATGGCGTCCCTCAAGGCAGCATCCTGGGCCCGACCTTGTTTTTGGTATACATAAATGATTTATGCGAAATTAATCTGACCAACGGGAAAGTTATAACGTTTGCTGATGATACTTCACTTTTGTTTTGTGCTGATTCCTGGGAGGAGGTCTAGTCTATAACCACGCACTAGTTGGCTTTAATCAAGTATCTAAATGGCTTAATAAAAACATCCTTACGCTCAATGTTGATAAAACAAAATTCATGACTTATACACTTAGGAATCAAGACGAACCAAACCTTCCCATTATCGCACACACTTGTAACTTGGACACTAACGGTTCGTGTAATTGTCCTCTTTTATCAAAAACTAACACTATTAAATATTTAGGTATCTTGATTGATAATCGATTAAACTTCCAACAGCATATTGATGGCTTGGTTCCCAGAATTCGTAAACTTATTTTTATATTTAAATCTCTTCGACATATTGCCGACACTGCGAGTGTATTTTGCTTTGTGCCAATCGTTGTTGACGTATTGCATAACTTCCTGGGGTGGGGCCGCTGTAACACACTTATTGAAATTAGAGAGAGCTCAAAGAGCTATTCTAAAAGTTAGTTATTTCCTTCCCATACGTCATCACACATATGATCTATACCAGCGCTGTAAGGTACTGACTGTTCGTCAACTCTTTATTTTAATGACAGTTGTTAAGAAACACTCAGAACTGCCGTTCGAACCTGAACCAGCCTTAAGCAAAAGAAGAACCACCGACGTGTGCACGAAAACTAGATTTAGATATAGTCTATCCCAGAACTTCTATGCTTTTTTGGGTCCCTATTTGTATAATAACGTTAACAAAAAACTATTAGTCAACTCGGTTTCTAGGGCTAATTGTAGGAAAAAGGTTAGTGCGTGGCTTCAGGGACTTGATTACAGTGACACCGAATGTTTATTAAAACCCCTTATTTAGCTAAATAAATTTTACATAGTATTGACATCCAAATCACACGCGCACTCTCACACACCTTACTTCACACAGATACACACACCCCACCTATACATTACACCCAACCACTTATTATCTAACGCAACCAACGTTTTTTATTATTTTGATGAAATTTTGTGTAATTTAAATATTATTACGTTCGCGAATCTATATAAATGTTTATAACACAGTTAGGGTCATTATTTTAATGTCTCAAAGTGGGAAAGCCTGGTGATCTGTGATACAGGTTTTACCTAAATCAGACACCAGTCTCTATTATATGTGGATTTTTGACTCTGTACTGTATTGTGATGATGAGAAAAATAAAATAAATAAATAAAAAGATTCATGGTATCGTAATGTATTTTTTTAAATTCATTACAGTTGCATGCACGTAAAGGAGGTGTAAAGTCTGTCATTATGACATTACTTTTGAGTTCATAATTTGAATTTTACGATATGAGTGTAGATAAACAATTAAATAGAATTAAAAGCAATATGACAATCAAAAGTTCTGGCAAAACTGCGATTTTAAAAGATAACATTTTTAAATGTATGACTAGTAGCACCCTACATTTTGTGTACTCTTTACGCCAAACTGTATGGCTGCTAAAAAAATTCATTGAAAACACCTTGGTTGGGCTGTAGTGTACTATTAAGGAAAAAAAATATAGCAAACTGTTTTGTAATGAAATTTAAATTCATTAAAGGTGCATAAAGTCTGTCATTATGACATTACTTTTGAGTTCATAATTCGAATTTTACGTTAAGAGTGTAGATAAACACTATTTTATATGAGTCAATGCCAGGAGCGCGAGCGCATAAGTTACTGAATTTTGGCTACGACATGATATATTGTACAGTCAGAGATCGCCGCCGGCGCCGGAGGCTGTAGTATGGAGCGCGGGTAGTACGGGGAGTGCCGCCAGCATGGGGAGCGCGGGCAGTGCCGGCAGCGCAGCCAGTGTGGGCAGCGCAGCCAGTGCGGGCAGCGCAGCCAGTGCGGGCAGCGCAGCCAGTGCGGGCAGCGCAGCCAGTGCGGGCAGCGCAGCCAGTGCGGGCAGCGCAGCCAGTGCGGGCAGCGCAGCGGTGGCCGCGCGGCGACGGCGCATCGCTCGTCACGTGGCGACGCAAGCACAAGGGTTTGCATCCTTCCTACCAATAACTACTAATATAGTAATCTGTTTCAATAACAACAACGAGTGTCACCTAGTCGACTCCCAGGGCACTACACAACACTCACTACGTGTCGGTGCGCAAGGGAAGTTCAACTGCTCTTGCAATATTTAACTTGATAAAACTAGTATCAGAACGCATAAATAATGGTAATGCAGTGGTGTCTCTATTTCTGGACATGAGCAGTATACAGAGATATCCAAAGTTGTAATAAAAATTAACAAAAATATTCGAAAGAGAAATTTAAATCAATGGCAATAATAAATAAAAATGGTGTACCCCAGGGTAGCATTCTCGGCCCTTTACTTTTTTTACTATATTATAAAAGATCTTCCGGAAGCCACTTTGCAGAAATGTATCCTTTTTGCAGATGATACTACAGTCATTATAAAATGTGAGGATAAAATCGCTTATAATTCAGTTACCGAAAAGACCCTATTAGATTTAGTCAGTTGGACAGAAAATAATAATCTAAACATAAACATTACCAAAACAAAATTAATTTAATTTAACTCCTATAATACCAAACAATTAGCTTTAGATATTAATTATAAGGACGAGAAAGTCCAAGTAGTAGTTGTATTGAAATTTCTAGGACTTAATGTTGATAAACATCTAAATTGGAAAATCCAATCCATAGTGAGTCAATATGTCAGATACTTAACAGGTTTGTGTAAGTGCTTAAAAAATTGAGACAAAATGTTTCTGTAGAAGCTTTCCTATCGGCTTACCATGGTTATTTGTCATCCGTACTAAGCTATGGTTTCATTATGTGGGGAAACTCTGTCGATACTGACAGAGTTTTCAAAATTCAAAAACGATGCATCTGGGTTATTAACAAAGCATTGTTTTTAGATAGTTGTAAACCTTTATTTCAAAAATGTATATACATATAATAAAAAATAAGAGATATCTGCATTTTTACAAAAAAAATACATGTATTACTTTGAACAACTTATTGAGGTATTTACAAGACAAAAAAAAACCGGCCAAGAGCATGTCGGGCCATGCTCAGTATTATATGGTTCCTTAAGTAGGTCTAATTACAAACGAATCAAATCGAATATTAATCATTGCTATTTTAGTTTTTGCAAACAGCGCCACCTAGCGCTATATTTAAGAAGTGTGTCATATCAATATAACACAAAGTCAACAACAACACCATAATAATATCATCAGCACACTATAGCGTTTGCTGGCAGCGGACGGTAATGAAATGCCTTGGGCGAAAGCGATAGCTGCCGCCTGGCGGCAAGTCTTATCAAGTCTTATCTTATCGTCTTTTGCTACGAGATAAAGCCATCTATCAATCTTATTTATATGTTATTTTGTTCAGGAATAACAGGGCTACCATTTAAACGCGCAAGGCAACCAAAATTTCAAATAAATAAAAAAACCACTTAATGTGCTTTTTTATGCCGGGATTTTGTTATCGGAAGTACTTCAACGTGTGTGATAAAAAAAGGTTTATTTTTTATTTTTTATTATACTTTATTGTACACACAAATACACATTAATATTACAATAGGAAAGCTTATGTACATCGGCGAGCTTAACTCAAAAATGAGTTTTCTTACAGCAAACCTTAGAGCGATAGAGAAATGTTGATATATTAATAGAGGATAAAAACAAGTGTACAACAGAACAACAAAAATTTTGACTACATAACTTATCTAATAAAATTAAACTATTTACAAGTAAAATAATTATATTAAGATATTTATACTTATATACATAAATAGGTACATACATATGTACATAAAATACATACATATATATATATAAAATACGTATATATATATATAATACATATGATTTATGGTGAAAGAAAATGCTCCTTAATTCTTCTCTTGAAGACATCCAGTGAAGGGCTATCGCGTAGAGAGTGTGGAAGAGAGTTCCACAGGCGCACTGCATGAATGGTGAAAGAACCGTCGTAACGGCTAGATGTGTGATAGGGCATACGGAGGAGAAGGGAAGAGGATGAGCGACAGGGCTTTCCCCTGGGGACAAGATACTCAAAGCGTTCCCGGAGATATGATGGAGAATTAGGATTGTGAAGAACAGAGTAGAGAAAAGAAAGAATGTGAGTATCTCGACGACGTCGAATAGGCAGCCACCTCAATTGCGTCCGGAATTCCGACACATGGTCGTATTTCCGAAGGCCAAAAATGAAGCGGATTGCCAAATTCTGCAGTCGTTCAAGTTTATTGAGAAGTTCCTCTGTTGCATCAAGAAAACAGATATCAGCATAGTCCAGAAGTGGAAGAAGAAGAGATTGGGCAAGAGTGATTTTAGTAGGAAAAGGTAGGAACTTCTGGAGCCGTTTGAGAGACTGGAAGGAGTAATACACCCTCCTGCTTACTTCCGCAATGTGAACGTTCCAAGAGAGATTGCATTCAATAAAGACACCTAAGTTCTTGGCACTTTTGGAATATATTATAGGGACGGAATCGTACAATACCGGCGGAAGAGACTGCTTATCCAAGAGATCAATATAGTATTTGCCACCAATAATGAGAGCTTGTGATTTAGTAGGATTGACCAGCAGGCCAAAAGATTTAGCCCACTCATTGATATTTTGAAGATCACTATTGATGGCATCAATGGCCTCAGGTAGCTCGTCGATTTTGAAATGACGATAAATTTGCAAGTCGTCTGCGTAAAGATGGTAGCGTGAAGATAAAATTTTAGTGATTTCGTTAATAAAAACTGAAAAAAGAAGAGGAGAGAGGACGCCACCTTGAGGCACGCCCGCAGCTAGATCACACCATTCTGAGGAAGCCTCATTGGCGTGAACCGACTGCGATCGGCCCCGAAGATAAAAAAACAAACCAGTCAATTACAGAAGAAGATATATTTAAGGAGGCCAAGATACCTAGGAGGATGTCAAAATCAACTGAGTTAAAAGCACTGCTAAAGTCCAGTAGTACCAAAACTGTAAGTAGCTTGTTTTCCATGGCCAGCCGGATATCATCAGTAATTTTAACTAGAGCCGTTACAGTGCTATGGCCAGGGCGGAACCCAGATTGGTACGGACTTAACAGGCTGTGAGAGGAGAGATAAAAGGACAGCTGATTCTGAAAAACGCTCTCAAGGACCTTAGACAAGATTGGTAGGATGGAAATTGGACGAAACTGGGATACAGAGGTGGGATTTGAAATTTTGGGTAATGGTAGGACATGAGCCTTCTTCCAAGCTGAGGGAAAGGAACTTGTGTCAAGGGAATGATTTATAATGTGGGCTATGACGGGAATAAGGACATTTAATATTAATATTGATGAGGTAAATTCAACAAAATTTTTAGGTTTGTGGATTGACCAAGACATGAAATGGAAATCACAAATAGATAATATTTGTAAAAAACTAAACAAATTCTCTTATGCGTTGTATATGCTTTCCAAAGTCGTGAACCAAAAAGCAGTACTGACAGCATATAATGCCTATGTTTCTTCCACTCTAAGATATGGTATCATATTTTGGGGTAATTCAACAGATAGAGAAGAAGCTTTTAAAGCCCAAAAGAAATGTGTTAGGGCTGTGTGTAAGCTAAGACTACCTAATAGTTGCAGGCCGCATTTCAAAGATTTAGGCATTCTTACATTACCGTCGCTATATATTTTCGAATTAGCTGTATTTATTAAGTCACATTCCGAACTATTTCCAACGTTAAACATTAGGCGACACCGTGATAAAATACAAGCAGTTTCCCACGTCACAGCATTATTTGACAGTAATATACTAGGCATGGCTCCTAAACTTTATAATAAAATTCCAAAACCCATAAGGAATATTCGTGACTTAAGATTATTTAAAAAGGAGTTAAAATTGTTTTTAATCAGTAAAACTTATTATTCAATCAATGAATTCCTATCTGATTATAATATTTCAATGTAAGAGATTTGTATTCACTACCGGTATCTAATTAATAATCTAATAAATCAATAATGATTTGAATATTTTGAATGCAGCTAATTCCTATAAAATCTATTATTATTAAAAAAAAAAAAAAAAACGTGTAAATTTAAATCTTAAATAATAATTATGTAAATAAAGTAAATTAATGTAATTCATTCTAATAATAATGTTTAATAATGTTCTATATATAATGTATTAATATAATATATTAATGTTTAATTAATTAAGTACTAATATTTGTATGCCACCTGTGGCAGCACACAGAGAGACTACCTATAATGTACCTAACACCAAAATTACCTGTGTACACAAATAAACATTTTGATTTGATTTGATTTGATTTGATTTAAAATGGGGACAATCATCTGGATATGCAGACCATCATCACCCACCGCTTTAGTGGAAATGGATAGGATTGATTTTTTTATAACTCCCTCTGTAACCCGGCGAAAAGAGAATGAAGTACATTTTGGCATAGAAATATTGGAGAGACTATTTAAAGTAGAAGTTTTTATATTGTCATCCAGGATAACTGGTGATTTCGAGAAATGCATATTAATTGCGTTAAGGTCCATATCAGGTGTAACATCATTGTGGGCTTTGCCGATGCCAAGGGACTTAAGAAATTGCCATACTTGTGCTGTGTTGACATTTTGAACAGAGTGGTGAATGTGGCGCCTTTTAGCATCTCTACACATACGACTGACCCGATTACGCTGAATTTTGTAAAAAGACCAGTTCTCATCCGTCGGAAACTTTTTGTACCGCCGTTTAGCTTTGTCCCTTATCGACATCGCTTTCTTAATGTTGTCAGAAAGCCAGGGAGCGGGTAAATGTTTAACTCGCACCTTTTTCAGGGTAGCGTGTATATCGAAAAGCTGTAAAACTAACTTATTAAAAGCCGTCACTTTTGTGTCTATATCATTGCAGCTAAAAACAGGGGACCAGTCAATATCACTCGCATCCGCCCTCAAACCATCCAGATCAATGTTCTTGAAACTGCGAAGGAAAAGAAATTTGGATTTGCGTTTAGGAGAACGAATTTTATATGATAGAAATATTAGGTCATGGTAAGAGAAGGGCGCGGGCAGCTGATCATGTGCGGTTACCTTACTAGGGTCAGAAACAAGAATTAAATCTAGGAGTGAAGGAATGGAGTGGGGAGCATGATGCATTTGTATATGAATAACAATTACTTTTTTGGATAACCATCAATATGCAAAAAAATTAATTATTATTCTGTTTTTGTACAGTTTTTGACATCTTCACACAATTTTCACGTCTAAATTAGGGTTTAAAGTTGACGAAATTCAAAATTGCCGCCATTTGCAAAAATATTTTTCTACCTTCTTTGTAATTTTTTTATTTTCATGCAAATTACATGAAAATTGTAAAAATAGGTAGGAAATATTATCGAGATTACGAAACAATAATTTTTTTGTATGGGTTTCTTATCAAAATGTTGAAATATCTTATAAGAAATGCATGTAGGTACAAAAAGGGCGGGGCCAAGTCAAGTTCAAGGACGCGAACGCCATTTTGATTTTATTTACTCCGTCCACATGACAACCCTGATAAGTGTTACTGAGCTCAACGATCAATCGGTTGATGTACAGACTGAAGAGCCGAGGCGAGGACAGGCCACCCTGTCTCACTCCGCACTCCAGCTCATACACATCCGACAACGAGCCTGCCCACCTTACACAATTAGTCTGATTGTTATACCAAAACCGAAGTATTGATATAACTTCCCTATCTACTGAAGTATCATTCAATAGCTTCTGCCACAGCAAGTCGTACGACACCATATCAAACGCTTAGGAAAGGTCTAGGAAACACGCTTTAACAGGCGTTCTCCTAGACATGTAGTACTGGACAGTGTGCTTGAGACAGTATGGCACTTTCAGTGGACAGACCCGGTCTGAACCCGAACTGCGCATCATGCAATTCGATGCGGGTCGCCATATGCCTATCAAGCAAACTGTCCAGCACCTTGGCCATGACAGTAGCAAGCGATATGGTCCTATAGTTCGAGAGATTTGATGTGTCCCCGGTCTTATCCTTCAGAATCGGCACAACTAGAGTTTTGATTAGGTAGCTGGGCAGATCAGAGTGAGGAGAACATTGCCATTACCTTGTTTTGGTACGATAAATTTAATTCAAAGCAAATTTTAATTAAATGTACTGGCATACACAAAACTGCTTTTACTTAAATAATAAAATATTGAATGTTTAATGCCTGCTATGAATACAGTTTGAAATAATAATTACAAAGAACTTGATTTAAAATAATGGTATGGTATACTGGATCGAACAAGTACAAGTTACAATATTCTTTATTTATCATTTTTAGGGTTCCGTACCCGAAGGGTGCCAAACGGGACCCTATTACTCTCGCTACGCTGTCCGTCCGTCCGTCCGTCCGTCTGTCTGTCACAGGGCTGTATCTTTTGAACGGTAATAGGTAACCGGTTGAAATTTTCTCAGAATATGTGTTGCTATGAGGTGTATCACGACAAATACTAAAAACAAAACAAAGTCTAAAACCAAAGGGGGTCCCCATACAAGAAACCTCAAAAAACAAGCATTTTTTTCAACGTTTTTGTTCCTTCTCTATCTCCTAAACGGTAATATATACCAGCGTCGAACTTGGTCAGATTATAGTGCATATTATGTAATTTAGCAACAAATACTAAAAATAAGACAAACATAGACATATGTGGTGGTACATGCGTAAGAAAGACATGCAAAAATATATATTTCGTGCACCATGCGTTGATGTCTTTTGATAAACTCTCGTAAATTAAATCAGTTTTTATGGGGTATCAGGTCGTTGAAAGGTACGGAACCCTTAATGCGCGAGTCCCACTCGCACTTGGCCGGTTTTTTTGCCATAATTTCGATATGTTGCAGATAAAAAACTGACTAGTTGAAATGACATTTTAACAAAATTATAGCAATTGCAAACATGCAAAATCTAAGTAGTTCCTACATAATAAATACCTAAATCTAAGTAGTTCCTACCTAATAAATACCTAAATCTAAGTAGTTCCTACCTAATAAATACCTAAATCTAAGTAGTTCCTACCTAATAAATACCTAAATCTAAGTAGTTCCTACCTAATAAATACCTAAATCTAAGTAGTTCCTACCTAATAAATACCTAAATCTAAGTAGTTCCTACCTAATAAATACCTAAATCTAAGTAGTTCCTACCTAATAAATACCCAAATCTAAGTAGTACCTACCTAATAAATACCTAAATCTAAGTAGTTCCTACCTAATAAATACCCAAATCTAAGTAGTTCCTACCTAATAAATACCTAAATCTAAGTAGTTCCTACCTAATAAATACCCAAATCTAAGTAGTTCCTACCTAATAAATACCTAAATCTAAGTAGTTCCTACCTAATAAATACCTAAATCTAAGTAGTTCCTACCTAATAAATACCTAAATCTAAGTAGTTCCTACCTAATAAATACCTAAATCTAAGTAGTTCCTACCTAATAAATACCTAAATCTAAGTAGTTCCTACCTAATAAATACCCAAATCTAAGTAGTACCTACCTAATAAATACCTAAATCTAAGTAGTTCCTACCTAATAAATACCCAAATCTAAGTAGTTCCTACCTAATAAATACCTAAATCTAAGTAGTTCCTACCTAATAAATACCCAAATCTAAGTAGTTCCTACCTAATAAATACCTAAATCTAAGTAGTTCCTACCTAATAAATACCTAAATCTAAGTAGTTCCTACCTAATAAATACCTAAATCTAAGTAGTTCCTACCTAATAAATACCTAAATCTAAGTAGTTCCTACCTAATAAATACCTAAATCTAAGTAGTTCCTACCTAATAAATACCTAAATCTAAGTAGTTCCTACCTAATAAATACCCAAATCTAAGTAGTTCCTACCTAATAAATACCTAAATCTAAGTAGTTCCTACCTAATAAATACCCAAATCTAAGTAGTTCCTACCTAATAAATACCTAAATCTAAGTAGTTCCTACCTAATAAATACCCAAATCTAAGTAGTTCCTACCTAATAAATACCTAAATCTAAGTAGTTCCTACCTAATAAATACCCAAATCTAAGTAGTACCTACCTAATAAATACCTAAATCTAAGTAGTTCCTACCTAATAAATACCCAAATCTAAGTAGTTCCTACCTAATAAATACCTAAATCTAAGTAGTTCCTACCTAATAAATACCCAAATCTAAGTAGTTCCTACCTAATAAATACCTAAATCTAAGTAGTTCCTACCTAATAAATACCTAAATCTAAGTAGTTCCTACCTAATAAATACCTAAATCTAAGTAGTTCCTACCTAATAAATACCTAAATCTAAGTAGTTCCTACCTAATAAATACCTAAATCTAAGTAGTTCCTACCTAATAAATACCCAAATCTAAGTAGTACCTACCTAATAAATACCTAAATCTAAGTAGTTCCTACCTAATAAATACCCAAATCTAAGTAGTTCCTACCTAATAAATACCTAAATCTAAGTAGTTCCTACCTAATAAATACCCAAATCTAAGTAGTTCCTACCTAATAAATACCTAAATCTAAGTAGTTCCTACCTAATAAATACCTAAATCTAAGTAGTTCCTACCTAATAAATACCTAAATCTAAGTAGTTCCTACCTAATAAATACCTAAATCTAAGTAGTTCCTACCTAATAAATACCTAAATCTAAGTAGTTCCTACCTAATAAATACCTAAATCTAAGTAGTTCCTACCTAATAAATACCCAAATCTAAGTAGTTCCTACCTAATAAATACCTAAATCTAAGTAGTTCCTACCTAATAAATACCCAAATCTAAGTAGTTCCTACCTAATAAATACCTAAATCTAAGTAGTTCCTACCTAATAAATACCCAAATCTAAGTAGTTCCTACCTAATAAATACCTAAATCTAAGTAGTTCCTACCTAATAAATACCCAAATCTAAGTAGTTCCTACCTAATAAATACCTAAATCTAAGTAGTTCCTACCTAATAAATACCTAAATCTAAGTAGTTCCTACCTAATAAATACCTAAATCTAAGTAGTTCCTACCTAATAAATACCTAAATCTAAGTAGTTCCTACCTAATAAATACCCAAATCTAAGTAGTACCTACCTAATAAATACCTAAATCTAAGTAGTTCCTACCTAATAAATACCCAAATCTAAGTAGTTCCTACCTAATAAATACCTAAATCTAAGTAGTTCCTACCTAATAAATACCCAAATCTAAGTAGTTCCTACCTAATAAATACCTAAATCTAAGTAGTTCCTACCTAATAAATACCTAAATCTAAGTAGTTCCTACCTAATAAATACCTAAATCTAAGTAGTTCCTACCTAATAAATACCTAAATCTAAGTAGTTCCTACCTAATAAATACCTAAATCTAAGTAGTTCCTACCTAATAAATACCCAAATCTAAGTAGTACCTACCTAATAAA
Organism: Asteroscopus sphinx; assembly: GCA_949699075.1. Taxonomy (NCBI): domain Eukaryota; kingdom Metazoa; phylum Arthropoda; class Insecta; order Lepidoptera; family Noctuidae; genus Asteroscopus; species Asteroscopus sphinx. The sequence continues at coordinate 36,352 of OX453002.1, read as the reverse complement.
TACCTAAATCTAAGTAGTTCCTACCTAATAAATACCCAAATCTAAGTAGTTCCTACCTAATAAATACCTAAATCTAAGTAGTTCCTACCTAATAAATACCCAAATCTAAGTAGTTCCTACCTAATAAATACCTAAATCTAAGTAGTTCCTACCTAATAAATACCTAAATCTAAGTAGTTCCTACCTAATAAATACCTAAATCTAAGTAGTTCCTACCTAATAAATACCTAAATCTAAGTAGTTCCTACCTAATAAATACCTAAATCTAAGTAGTTCCTACCTAATAAATACCTAAATCTAAGTAGTTCCTACCTAATAAATACCCAAATCTAAGTAGTTCCTACCTAATAAATACCTAAATCTAAGTAGTTCCTACCTAATAAATACCCAAATCTAAGTAGTTCCTACCTAATAAATACCTAAATCTAAGTAGTTCCTACCTAATAAATACCCAAATCTAAGTAGTTCCTACCTAATAAATACCTAAATCTAAGTAGTTCCTACCTAATAAATACCCAAATCTAAGTAGTACCTACCTAATAAATACCTAAATCTAAGTAGTTCCTACCTAATAAATACCCAAATCTAAGTAGTTCCTACCTAATAAATACCTAAATCTAAGTAGTTCCTACCTAATAAATACCCAAATCTAAGTAGTTCCTACCTAATAAATACCCAAATCTAAGTAGTTCCTACCTAATAAATACCTAAATCTAAGTAGTTCCTACCTAATAAATACCTAAATCTAAGTAGTTCCTACCTAATAAATACCTAAATCTAAGTAGTTCCTACCTAATAAATACCTAAATCTAAGTAGTTCCTACCTAATAAATACCCAAATCTAAGTAGTACCTACCTAATAAATACCTAAATCTAAGTAGTTCCTACCTAATAAATACCCAAATCTAAGTAGTTCCTACCTAATAAATACCTAAATCTAAGTAGTTCCTACCTAATAAATACCCAAATCTAAGTAGTTCCTACCTAATAAATACCTAAATCTAAGTAGTTCCTACCTAATAAATACCTAAATCTAAGTAGTTCCTACCTAATAAATACCTAAATCTAAGTAGTTCCTACCTAATAAATACCTAAATCTAAGTAGTTCCTACCTAATAAATACCTAAATCTAAGTAGTTCCTACCTAATAAATACCCAAATCTAAGTAGTACCTACCTAATAAATACCTAAATCTAAGTAGTTTCCTACCTAATAAATACCCAAATCTAAGTAGTTCCTACCTAATAAATACCTAAATCTAAGTAGTTCCTACCTAATAAATACCCAAATCTAAGTAGTTCCTACCTAATAAATACCTAAATCTAAGTAGTTCCTACCTAATAAATACCTAAATCTAAGTAGTTCCTACCTAATAAATACCTAAATCTAAGTAGTTCCTACCTAATAAATACCTAAATCTAAGTAGTTCCTACCTAATAAATACCTAAATCTAAGTAGTTCCTACCTAATAAATACCTAAATCTAAGTAGTTCCTACCTAATAAATACCCAAATCTAAGTAGTTCCTACCTAATAAATACCTAAATCTAAGTAGTTCCTACCTAATAAATACCCAAATCTAAGTAGTTCCTACCTAATAAATACCTAAATCTAAGTAGTTCCTACCTAATAAATACCCAAATCTAAGTAGTTCCTACCTAATAAATACCTAAATCTAAGTAGTTCCTACCTAATAAATACCCAAATCTAAGTAGTACCTACCTAATAAATACCTAAATCTAAGTAGTTCCTACCTAATAAATACCCAAATCTAAGTAGTTCCTACCTAATAAATACCTAAATCTAAGTAGTTCCTACCTAATAAATACCCAAATCTAAGTAGTTCCTACCTAATAAATACCTAAATCTAAGTAGTTCCTACCTAATAAATACCTAAATCTAAGTAGTTCCTACCTAATAAATACCTAAATCTAAGTAGTTCCTACCTAATAAATACCTAAATCTAAGTAGTTCCTACCTAATAAATACCTAAATCTAAGTAGTTCCTACCTAATAAATACCTAAATCTAAGTAGTTCCTACCTAATAAATACCTAAATCTAAGTAGTTCCTACCTAATAAATACCTAAATCTAAGTAGTTCCTACCTAATAAATACCTAAATCTAAGTAGTTCCTACCTAATAAATACCCAAATCTAAGTAGTACCTACCTAATAAATACCTAAATCTAAGTAGTTCCTACCTAATAAATACCCAAATCTAAGTAGTTCCTACCTAATAAATACCTAAATCTAAGTAGTTCCTACCTAATAAATACCCAAATCTAAGTAGTTCCTACCTAATAAATACCTAAATCTAAGTAGTTCCTACCTAATAAATACCTAAATCTAAGTAGTTCCTACCTAATAAATACCTAAATCTAAGTAGTTCCTACCTAATAAATACCTAAATCTAAGTAGTTCCTACCTAATAAATACCTAAATCTAAGTAGTTCCTACCTAATAAATACCTAAATCTAAGTAGTTCCTACCTAATAAATACCCAAATCTAAGTAGTTCCTACCTAATAAATACCTAAATCTAAGTAGTTCCTACCTAATAAATACCCAAATCTAAGTAGTTCCTACCTAATAAATACCTAAATCTAAGTAGTTCCTACCTAATAAATACCCAAATCTAAGTAGTTCCTACCTAATAAATACCTAAATCTAAGTAGTTCCTACCTAATAAATACCCAAATCTAAGTAGTTCCTACATAATAAATACCTAAATCTAAGTAGTTCCTACCTAATAAATACCTAAATCTAAGTAGTTCCTACCTAATAAATACCTAAATCTAAGTAGTTCCTACCTAATAAATACCTAAATCTAAGTAGTTCCTACCTAATAAATACCTAAATCTAAGTAGTTCCTACCTAATAAATACCTAAATCTAAGTAGTTCCTACCTAATAAATACCTAAATCTAAGTAGTTCCTACCTAATAAATACCTAAATCTAAGTAGTTCCTACCTAATAAATACCCAAATCTAAGTAGTTCCTACCTAATAAATACCTAAATCTAAGTAGTTCCTACCTAATAAATACCCAAATCTAAGTAGTTCCTACCTAATAAATACCTAAATCTAAGTAGTTCCTACCTAATAAATACCCAAATCTAAGTAGTTCCTACCTAATAAATACCTAAATCACAGCTTCTGTTTAGTAACAAAAAATTTAAATAAAAATGATAAATGTAACTATAGTAGGAACCTATAATATGTAAATAAAAATACCCATATATAATACCTACGTACACTTTATCCTTCAGTTCAGACTATGAAATAGATAACTTTATCTGTATTTGTGTTGTTGTGAAATGTCAATCAATTGATCTGATTGTTTTATACCTTACAGGAGTGTTCGAAGCGAAGTTGGTCATCAAGGTTAGCCTTTCAATTAATGTAATTAGCTAATTATTTTAATGGTGGGTATGATTTAGGCCACGTTTGCCGAATATTGGTCAATTTTTGGGCAATAATTTGAACCGAGTGGGTCCCGAAAAACGTGCAACGGCATCGCGGCAGACTCAGGCGAAGCTGGCGGGACGAGCTGGACTCGCATAGAAAAGACTGGTCCACACTTGCACTTGACCGGAAAGAGTGGAAAAAGGAAAGGGAGGCCTTTGCCCTGCAGTGGGACATTATAGGCTGATAATAATAATAATTGATTATCAGGGTGATTCGCTGAGCCCCCTGTGGTTCTATCTCGCCCTGAACCCTTTATCACATCTACTACAAAGTTGCCGGGCCGGATATTGCCTTAAACATAGCACAGAAGAAACGACTATCTCACATCTAATATACATTGATGATATTAAATTATTTGCTAAATCTGAAATAGAAATGAAAAAACTAGTCAGCAGAATTTAGTAATGATATTGTTCCATATGGTAGTTGATTTTAGGTTCAATTTCGCGTGGACTGTATGTAAACACAAAAACTACGTGTGGCTGGTACAATATTTTAATGCAGACTAATTTATGAAACAAACAATATTCCATCGCATTCGTTGAATGAGTTGAACATAACAAAGGGCATGACCTTTTTAGCAAAACTAAATTCATTAGGGACATAAAATGAATAATTTGTATACAATGTAAATAGGTATTCCTTAATGATTGATCATAAAATTGATTGACTCGACTTGTATAATATAAGTAATATTTCTAAAAATAATTTGATTTTAAATTTGATTGAAAGTACATAATTTTTTTTGAAAATACATGCATTAATCAGATTCACTATTCACTGGCAAGAAACATAATTTTGTGACACATCTTTTAGTTACAGTGTCTCCACTTTTGACAATGTAAACCCTAGTGACGTTATCTGGCCCAGGGTGTTTTACCATTATGCGGCCAAGCAGCCACTTTCCTGGTGGCAGATTGTCCTGTTTAATCAAGACAATGTCATTCACTTCGAACTATTTCCTGTTATTTATCCATTTTGGCCTTTGCTGTAATCTAGAAAGGTATTTATGTTGCCACCTTTGCCAAAATTCTCTCAACAGTCTTTGTGTGAACTTCCAGCGAGACAAGTGATTTATGTTGATATTTCGTAGATCAGACTTGGAGCTTCTCCTATTAAGAAATGACCTGCTGTTAAGTGATTGATGGTGTCGATATCATCGTCATCTATTGGACATAAAGGTCGTGAGTTTAGACACGATTCGTTTTCGCATAGAAGGGTCGTCATCTCTTCATAGGTCAAATTAGTTGTTAAGATCCTTTTCATGTGGTACTTTAAGGATTTCACGCCTGTTTCCCATAGGCCTCCAAAATTCGGGCTGTAAGGCGGAATAAAATATCACTGGGTGCCGTCTTGCACGAGAGTGTCAGCAATTTGACCTTTGAACTCCAGCTTAGCATTACTCCATGCCTCTACTAGTTCCTTATTAGCTCCGATGAAATTTCTACCCTGGTCACTCCACAAATGTATGCATCTACCTCTTCTAGCGACAAACCGTCGGAAGGCTCCAATAATGGCTTCCGAAGTAAGATCACCGACCAACTCGAGATGAATGGCTTTCGTACTCATGCATATAAATATACAAATGTAAGCCTTCGTGCATTTGCCTCCTCTACCTTTAGATAACAGGACTGTGTATGGACCTGCAAAATCTACACCACTGTGTAGAAAAGGGCGAGATGGTGTAACTCTCACACGTGGAAGGTCTCCCATTATTTGAGTCCTGGATTTGGCTGACACTCTGGCACAAACTAGACATTTGCGAATATGTGATTTGACTGCATTCTTCGCTCTAATGATCCAGTATTTCGATCGCAAATAACAGAGCATCAATTGTAAGCCACCGTGGAGTATTCTTTGGTGTGCTTCGGCTATAATCAGCGTAGTAAGAGCGTTTTTACTATCCTTAATAATAGGATGCTTGTTGTCATTGCTGAGGTTTGCATGTCTGAGTTTGCCACCGACTCAAAGTATATTTTCTTCATCTAAAAATGGATTTAATGATTTCAGATGACTATTTTGTTTCACTTGTTTATTTCTATTTCTTCTATAATAGTTTTGTCTTTGTGCCTTTCTTATGCATATTTTTAATGCCTTTTCTAATTCTTCGGTAGTAATGTCTTCTAGAATGTTTTCATTTTTCTTAAAATTTAAAAATCTTTTGCAATGTACTATTATTTTCTGTAATTCTTGTAGACTGTAAAATCTTTCAAAATTTAGAATCTTTCTGTCTTCAACTTTTTGTACTGTATTTAATAGAACTTTAGTTTGTCTTATTTCTAAATCTGTTTGTCTTATATTTGGTCTTCTAAATTCCATCTTTCTTTCCAAGAGAAAGAAAAATGGAATGGAATGGTTTGGGCCATACCATCATAATGAGTTTACTTGCAATTCAGAAATTGTCGTGCCGCGAGAAGCAACGTCTGCTGGATTCTCTTCAGAGTGAACATAATTCCACTGACTGCTGCTTACATTCTCTAAAATTTCCACAACACGATTCGCCACAAAAGGCTTCAATCTATGTGGCTCGCCAAAAAGCCACGACAGCACAACGGACGAGTCAGTCCAGGCGTAGATTTGTGTGGATGGTATTCTCATAGCCTGAGCAGCGTGTTGTAACAGTTTTGACAGAAGTACTGCTCCACATAACTCTAAACGAGGAACAGATAATGTTTTCACAGGAGCCACCTTGGTTCTCGCAGCGACGAGGCTCGTTTTGATGGCTCCGTTTGAATCAATTGTTTGACAATATACGACAGCTGACATGGCGTCGCTAAATCCATGGAGGGTGATATTTTGCTTAGCGTTACTGAGTGTGTTGAGCCATCGTTTGAACTTGATACTGTTGACATTGGTTAAATCATTGCGTATGTCAAACCATTGCCTTTCTAGCTCTTCACCCACATGTTCGTCCCATCCTATGCCTTGCAACCACAACTTTTGGACGAATATCTTGGCTCTAATAACTGCTGGTGAGATCCAGCCGAGGGGATCGAAAAGTCTTTGTAAATCGGCTAGGACTGTTCGTTTTGTTATGTCTTTTGAAATAGGTGGTAGTGTCAACGTGTACTGGAAATCATCATCTCCCAAATTCCAGGCTAGTCCAAGAGCTTTAACAGTTCCTTCCATTTTGAGATCTAAACTAGCTTTTATCGAACGGTCGTTAGGTTCAATGGAGCGTAGGAATTCAGCATTGTTAGATGTCCACTTTCTAAGTTTAAATTTGCCTTTGTTGAGAATATTTTGTACTTGTTGACTAGCTTCAATAGCTTCTAAAACTGTGTCACAGCCAGAGAAGAGATCGTCAAGATAAAAATCTTCTTCAATCATTCTGGATGCGACTGGATAACTTTTGCCTTCGTCATGTGCCACCTGCATAAGAGTTTTGATGGCAAGGTATGGTGCCGAAGCAGTTCCAAAAGTTACTATCAGAAGTCTAAAATCCTTGACCTCATCAAACGTAGAAGTATTCTGTCGCCATAATACTCTTTGGAAGTCAGAATCGTCTTTAGAAACTAACACCATTCTGTACATCTTCTCGATGTCGCTGGCAAAACAAATTTTGTGTAAACGGCATCTCATAATAATGCTTCGCAAATCTTCCTGTAGGACTGGTCCAGTCAACAGTTCGTCATTTAGTGACACTCCATTAACACCCTTGCTAGAAGCGTCGAATACTATTCGTGTTTTTGGTCGTCTCCTTTTCGGTACGTACAATCGCATGGTGTGGTAGATACACCGAATTGTTATGAATTTCTTCAACTGGTACTTCTTCCATATGTCCCATTTTAATATATTCTTCTATGACTTCAGTGTAGGCTTGTTTTAATTCTGGATTCTTATTTAATTTTCTTTCTAAGTATTCTAATCTTCTTAACGCTATGCTTCACGTATTTCCTTCCACTGACTTAGGATTGTTTGTTTTGAATGGTAGTTTTACGATATATCGTCCTTCTTCGTTTCTTTTATAGGTTTTCTAATATGTATTTTCAAAAATCTCTTCTTCTTTTGTTAATTTTCTTGTTGTGTTTGTATCTATCTCCCATAAAACCTTCAACATATCGTCAATTTCAACTTGGTGATGCATGGCAATTACAGATTGTTCTGGTTGTGAATGGTCGTCTATTTTCCCAAATAAAATCCATCCAAGGCTTGTATTCTGCGCGCAAGGTGAACCTGGAGGACCTTTGATTACGCCATTTTGTAGTATTTGTGAATACTCTTTGTGACCCAAAAGCAAATCTATTGAACTTGGTGTGTAGTAGTTCGGATCTACTAGACTGAGCCCGGTAATGTGAGGCCAGTCGTGTGCTGTAATTATTGTTTTGGGAATCTCAGTAGTCAGTTGTTTGCTTATGACGTAAGCTTCAATCTGGAGGTTGAACTTTGAACACCTTGATAATACCTCTACCTGAACTACTTGTTTGATTCTAGATTTCATAGATCCCATTCCTAATATGCTTCCTCTAATTGCTTGTCTTCTCAGCTGTAATATTTGAGCGGCTCGTTCAGTAATAAAACAGCTTTCTGATCCAGGGTCTATTAGCGCTCTCAAGACAGTAGTGTGTCCAACTTCACTCCGTACTGAAACTACTGCCGTCGCTAATAGTGCAATTTTATTCCTTTTCCCTGTGTAAATGTTGGATTGTGACGTCGTCACTGTATTGACGCTCGTTTTGACTTCTTCACTTTCTACACTGGTGTGAGTTGTTGCCCTTGGTTGAATTTCATTACTTAGTGGACCTTGGGTACCTGTCATTGGCCTTGTTTGGTGTAGAAGTGTATGATGACGTTTATGACATATTCTGCATGATGTTGACAGCCGACAACTCTTGACAGAGTGTCCGGGAACCAAGCAATTAAAATAAATGAAATTGGTTTTGACCATGGAGAAAAGAAGGGAGCGGAGGTGTTGCAAGGCAAAATCTCTTTAGAAAGAAGCGTCGCCTGAATGCGGGTGACAGGGGGACGAGGTACAGCAATGGCTCCACCTCACTATGGAAAATCCGCCCATTTTTTGTAAATCCATCTAGCGGTGAAATGAATTATTACAGCGTAACAGCACTAACAATTTTTCATTTTAGTTTGTCTACTCACCACTGTGGCGTACAAAGCACATTATTTTATTCCAGAACATTCTATGTGCGTTTTTGTGGTGAGAACATAACACTAATGAAATTGAATTTTACACAAATGACGTGGTCTTTAAAATGACTGATTAGAATTTGAAAAAAAGTAACGAAGTTGAAAAAGGTTAAAAGAGTATAATGTAAGGGTACCATATGGCACTTGCGGCTTGACCTTCAGATTACCAGTCCAGTATGAGTATTAAATAACGTCTAACTACACAACTTTTGTTTTACAACTTTACACAAAAGTACGTTAAAAACGTGCCATACATAGCGCCTAGCGCAATAAAGTATCCTCATGTAGATAACCTTGAAAATCACTCAAACCATCTTTTTAATTGTATAAACTGATTGCAAATACAACAAAAAAAAAATTGATTGACAAAATTATATATTTTATTATTTTTAACGCATTTATGCATGCGAAGCGAAATCTAACGATTTATTTAGTATTTATTTATTTATTCATACATGTATAAATTTTGCAATATCACTGTGCCCCACAAAACCGTGTTATCGGTATTTAAATAGTGGAAAAAAAAAGAAGAATCACTGTTTCTTAATAAGATATCGCTGACGTCACCCAAAGACTGGCGTACTGAGCCAGGAGTCTCAGGTTCGAATCCTGCTCGTGAGCGATTTTTTCTTTCTACTATTTAAATCATTAAAAATATATATTATAAGAAATTAGTAGAAATACCTACTTATACAAATATCCAATCTTATTCTTAGTTTATACTAAATCTCTGGGATCATTGTACTCATCATTATGAACACATTTTACAGTGGAATCAACCCTGAAATCTCGAAAAAATCTGCTGTTCCCTATAATTATGTCGATTTATGTGAACACAAATGTAGGGAACCGCTGATATTTTTTTCGGTTTCAGGGTTGTTCCCATAGTAAAAGTTGTTCATTATGATGAGTACAATGACCCCTTAAGAGGTTTAGTATAAGCTAAGAATTAGGTTGTAGGTTGTATATAGAAATATAATAAAAAGTATGTTACATTCTGTTCATAAAAAATTTTTACCTAATGTTATTTTTTTTTTATTAATTAAAGTATTCAATACATTTTTGCTGTAATAATGCTACGTAATATTTGGAATTTTTGGATTATGATATATCAAGATTGCAGTTAACTATTGTCATAAAAACTTATTGGATACAAATTGAATAAAAAAAAACTAAATGTGTGCTGGGACACATAGTACAAGTGAAACTTCAACGGACAAGTGGAAAAACGAATCGCAACGGACAAGTGGAAAAACGAATGGCAACTGACAAGTGGAAAAACGAATCGCAACAAAATTTTAAGTTGAAGTTTTACGGGCAGGTTTTCAAATTGAATAAGTACATTAACAATCAGCCCGTAAAACTTCAAGTTAAAATTTTGTTGTGATTCGTTTTTCCATTTGTCAGTTGCCATTCGTTTTTCCACTTGTCCGTTGCGATTCGTTTTTCCACTTGTCCGTTGAAGTTTAGAGTGCCAATCTATTTACGGTGATTACGACTTCACTACACAAGCATTAATCATATCAAAGGTCGTCAATAACCTGCCTAACGCCACATTTAGCAAGCTGTCTTGGCCTCACATCCAGCACATTGGCCTAGCAGATCCTGAGTACAACTTGTCTAAACCTATTGATTTATTGTTGGATGCAAGCGTGTACTCGGAAATTATCATGAATGGCCTTATAAAAGGGCCAATACAGGCCCCTATAGCACAACAAACTAGATTAGGCTGGATTTTGTCAGGAAACGTGAAGACTTTCCAATGTCATGTCACACTAAACAACGTCGAAGACTTATCAAGATTTTGGGAAGTTGAAGATATCAGCCAGTCCTCCCCGACCATGACAGAGCAAGATCAGTACTGTGAGGACTTTTATCATGCAACAACTCGGCGTTTGGAAGATGGTCGATACGAAGTAGGACTGCCCATGAAACCATGTTTCGAGCAGCATCTTGGTTCTTCTAAGCAAAAGGCTGTAGCACAATTTCATAGCCTAGAACGAAAAATTTCTCGAAATAAATCATTATCATACAAAAAATTTATACATGAGTACTTGGAATTGGGACACATGCGAAAAGCTGACACGACCACAAACGCAACTTGCCATCTTCCGCATCATGGAATAATAAAATTAGACTCTACAACTACGGCTTTAAGAGTTGTTTTCAATGCTTCCGCAAAAACATCTTCAGGTCAAAGTCTCAACGATTTGATGGAATGTGGGCCTAATTTACAGCAGGATTTGCAGACACTTATTCTAAGATGGAGAATGTATCGATTTGTTATTACAGCGGATATAGAAAAAATGTTTCGACAAATCCTTATAAGAGCAAATGATCAGCATCTTCAAACCATCATTTGGAGGGATTCGCCTAGCAACATTCTTCAAGAATATCACCTCAGCACTGTGACTTATGGCACTAAGGCAGCCCCATTCCTTGCAATCAGGACTCTAAGGCAAATAGCAAAGGATCATGCAGAGAAGTTTCCATTTGCATCAGCAGCATTGGAGGATTCTTTTTATATGGACGATCTTATGTCCGGACACGATTGTGTCCAACAAGCAAAACTTTTACAACAGCAGCTAATAGAGGTCCTGAGAGGAGCAGGCATGAACCTACGCAAGTGGTCCGCTAATCACCCTGACCTTATCAAAGATTTAGCAAATAATCAACTCAATGTGCCCTATGAGTTCAAGGATTCAGAATCACGGAAAACGTTGGGTTTACAATGGCATCCGACATCTGACTGCTTCCAGTTTCATAATAAGATAGACTATCAAGAAACTAGCCAAACCAAGAGAAGATTACTATCAGATATTTCGAAAATCTATGACCCACTGGGGTGGCTATCTCCTCTTACTATCAAAGCAAAAATTTTGTTCCAGAAAACCTGGTTATCAAGTATATCATGGGATGATGAACTACCAGCAGAGATTTTGAACGAATGGCTACATCTAAGGGATGATTTGAAAAACATAGACATTTTTGAAATTCCTAGATTTTTATGTAGCACAAGCCAAATGTATAAAATGCACGGATTTTGCGACGCTTCGGAAAAGGCTTACGCATGTGCAATTTATTTTACAACAACAGATAGTAAAGGCGAGTACACATCTCGTCTTGTCGCGGCAAAAACAAGAGTAGTTCCTCACAGCAAGCAAATCACTTTACCTCGGCTGGAACTATTGGGTGCGGTTCTTCTCTCACAGCTTATTCAGAAGATCGTACAAGCTATTCCATCAGAAAACCGAAACATCACTGTATGGACCGACTCTATGGTAGTTCTCGGATGGCTACACGGAGATTCAGCAAGATGGAAATCATTCGTCGCTAATAGAGTGCACCAAATTGTAAACGTGGTTCCCGCTTCCCGGTGGCGTCACGTAAGGTCAGAGGACAATCCAGCAGACTGCGCTACCCGGGGATTATCAACAACAACACTGCAAGAGCATAAATTATGGTGGGAGGGTCCACATTGGTTATCGAGCAACAACTTGGAGGACATCGTTATATCAAATTATGAAGTTCCAGATATTGAAGTAAAGAAGGCATGTGTAAACACAGCTTTATACAAAAATAATTCATTTATGATGGAATTACTGCAAAATAATAGCTCCATAACTCGAGTTATAAAAACAATCGGTTGGATAATGCGTTTTATTCAACGACTGCAAAATCGAAAAAGTAGAGCATCGTCAGGTGGAAAAAAACTGATGTCATCGGAAATACAGCACGCTTATAACATAATTATTAGAGCTATTCAGGCTATTGATTTTGATGACGACCTGAAAAGTTTGCGGTCAAATGGACGCGTTCGGAGCAACAGCAGTTTAGCAAATTTGAATCCCTTTATGGACAAAGAGGGAATTTTGAGGGTTGGTGGACGACTTGAGAATGCGAATGTAAGTTACGCAGCAAAGCATCCTATCATTTTACATTCGCATAGTCGTTTCACTGAGCTCATAATACATCAAGCACATATCACGACACTACACGGTGGCCCCAGACTTACGTTATCATTCATCAGAGACAAATATTGGGTCCTCGGAGATTTCCGTGCAGTCAAGAAGCAAGTCAGAACGTGTGTAAGGTGCAGACGTTTTAGTCAAGAAGGAATGAAGCAAATTATGGCAGATCTTCCGCAACCCAGAGTTACTCCGTCTCGCCCCTTCACCAATACTGGAGTGGATTTCACGGGTCATGTGGATATCAAGGCAAATAAGGGCAGAGGCATAAAAACGTCAAAGGGATATATAGCAGTCTTTATTTGTCTGACAACGAAGGCAGTACACTTAGAGCTAGTGTCTGACTTAAGCACTCAAGCATTCCTTGCAGCGTTCAAAAGAATGTGCGCGCGCAGGGGTACTCCTTGGCATGTCTACAGCGACAACGGCAAGAACTTTGTTGGAGCATCGCGAGTTCTTAAGCAAGAGTACAAAGCAATAGCAGACACAATCAACATTAATTTTACCAATAATGTTAAGGAAATGGATATACAATGGCACTTCAACGCGCCCTACTGGCCAAATGCAGGAGGTTTGTGGGAAGCTGCAGTTAAATCAATGAAACACCACCTTAAACGTGTCATAGGAGATCAGAAACTTACTTTCGAGGAATTCAGCACCCTATTATGTCAAATTGAAGCATGCATGAACTCTAGACCTTTATTTGCGCCGACTGAAAATCCCGATGATTTGTGCCTTACACCAGGTCATTTCCTAGTTGGAGATTCAATTATATCAAGACCACAAATGGACCCCGATATCACACATTTATCAATGCGATGGCAACTTATTCAGGCGATGAATAAGCAGTTTTGGAAAATTTGGTCCAGTGAGTACTTACAGCAGCTCCAGACAAGATCTAAATGGAGAACACCTAGCAAGAATTTGGAGGTGAATGACATTGTTATCATCAAGGAAGATAACATGCCTCCTGGCAAGTGGGCAATTGGAAGAGTTACCGAGCTTCACCCCGGAAGGGACGGATATATCAGAGTAGTGTCCCTAAAAAGCCGGAATAAAATCATCAGAAGACCGATCAATAAGTTAGTGTTGTTACCCATTAGCGAGATCTCGCATACAAATACGCAAACGACAAGCGGAACGAGTCGCCCAGATGACCAGTCCACAGTCAAGCGTCAATCAGGAAGCCCAATATTATAATATCTCCGCATTCAGCAGTCAGCAGGGACTGTATTTGGTCAAAAAAGCAGATCTAAAATACATTAAACATGAATGGAAGACAGTCATATTATTTAAATATGTCTACATATCGGTGCAGTTTTCAAACGTAGGCACGTCACTCAGTATGTCACATATCAACCTACAAGTCGCAACGTAACAGAACCGTACGTCAGCATTTCAGCATCATATCACAACTATGTCACGAGACTAATGGACTTCAACATTAAAATAGACTTCTCATGTATCAAAACAAAGAAATACGAGAGGTCTCGTGAACAGGTGGTTATCATCGTGTCGTCAAGAAAGCAGAATACGCATTTTTTGCACAGCTGATACTCAAGTTACAACCTTGATTTATAAGTGTAGGTCAAGGATGCACATCAAGGCAACAAGGAACAGACCGGACAGTCAGCAGCAACAAAGCAACTATCAGTGGCACATTATAACAAGAAATTGTAGATTAATTTGTATTGTAACAATTTTATATTTTGTATTTCTAGTTACTATTTGTTTTTCTCTTTTAGTGGGCAAGATGTACGAGCAAACGTACGAGGTTTTATTGCTGACTGTCACCTCAATCAATATAAATCTATGTTATTATTTTTACACACACAGTTGAATAAACTCAGTCAATCACTTCGGTTGTTTTATTACATACAGTAATTAGAACACCGGCTCTAGCAAGCATCTAGCATTATCAAAGCACTATCAAGCAAGCATCGCATAGTGTAGGGATCACCCCTACACAAAGTACAACAAATACAACAGAAATCAGTATGATTTACATAATTTCATGATTAATAAATTACATAGCAAATTCTAGAAATAAAGGATATTTATTTCAAAATATTTCATAATTTAAAAGTAATTCATTGTATAAACTAGTTACCTCAAAATGGCAATAGATTGCGTTGTAAGTATCGATATTCGATATAGCATCATAGACATTAATTGGTCTGAGTCCGAGTATAAATTAATATTTTAATGTTATAAGCTATGGAAAGCTATATTACTGTCAAATTACACTAGAGGGCGCAATGTTCAACCAACGCCAGGAAGAAACATTCAATACTGACCAGTAATAAAGATTAATATATAAGTCCTGTCAAAAAAGTGTAAATAAATTGATGGCAACACTAGCGCGCCCATATATACTTACGGGTTGGCGGGAAAATTCGTAAAGATCGTGTTGTGGATTTTTTATTATTTTCCAAAATTTGTGTTTCTTCGAGTGTTAATGTGTAATAATGGTGGATTATTAAAGGTTAAGTGCTCGATAACGTGTACAAGTGTGGATAAATGGTACAAAGTTGAAAAACATGACTTTCGTATTATCTCATCATCCCCTCAGAAACATAGTAAAGTTTCCATCACTTTACTAGGATACAAGTACCAGGCCCCTCAGAAAGTATTGCGAAAAAAAGTTTTTATATATGGGAGACTGGCCAGTTATAATGTTTTTCGAAAATATGATTATTTATAAGTAAAAATAAGTAAGTTCCAATTTCAAAATTTCCCTCCACATTTTTTGCGAGTTAATTCAAAGTATTGTGTCTCACTGAAATATGGATCTGCGCCGGGAACATTTTAGAGCTATGATTTTATACGATTTCAAGTGTCGCCTGAAACCGGATGAATCGTACGATAGACTTCAAATGGCATTCATGGATGAAGGCCCTTCCAAGGCAACCGTGTATCGTTGGTATAACGAATTCAAGCGCGGTCGACCAACTTTGGGGGATGACGAAAGAAGCGGTCGCCCTTTGACGGCTGTTACCGAAGAAAACGTGCTAGCAGTGAAAAATGTAATCCAAGACAATAGGCGAATTACATATCAGGAGATTCAACACATATTGAAGATTGGATCGGGAAGCGTTCACGAGATTCTACACAGCCATCTTCGCGTGAGGAGGATAGTATCACGCTGGGTGCCGCACAACCTCACCGATGCTCAGAAGCAGGCCCGGGTGGAATGGTGCCGTGATATGCTTAACAAATTTGAAGCAGGCTCGTCTCGGCGTGTTTACGATATCGTTACAGGTGATGAGTCCTGGATTTATCAATACGACCCAGAAACCAAGCGCCAGTCGACTGTTTGGGTGTTTCAAAATGAGCCAACGCCTACCAAAGTGAAGCGATCTAGAAGCGGGGGTAAGATTTTGATCGCTAGCTTTTTTAATTTGACTGGCCCAGCGACGACACAGCCCCTAGACGCCACATAACAGGCGACCGATTTCTATCACACATAAGGGAAAAATCCTGTATGTAAGCCGCCACTCAAACAATTTGAATCAGTTACGACCACTTCTGTGAGCCGTTGACACTTCCGTGTTAGTGAACACAAAATTTACAAATAAATGTTATAATGACTTCTTGCACAGTACGATTGTGTTGTAAAAACAGCAAGACTTTGAGTGTCCAGAAAGACGGCATAACATTTCATCGTTAAGTTAATAATGTCATTATCCAATTAGATTTTTCAACTGATTTAATATTTAATGAGAGTTCATCTTATACTGGTTAATTCGTAACGGACACCAAAGGTGCAGACGGCACGTTGATGTCTTTCACAAAACATCTCTTTCTTACGCAAGCACTTAATACACTATCTCTTTCCCTCTATTTAATTGTCAATGTAACTAGTGATGTACTAAATCTGTTATCGATGAAACAAAGTTCTCCATACTATCAACGAAATTGAAAAATATAGGTAGTAGAATATTTTGCAATCTACAAAAAAAAAAAAAACTACGATTTCAAACATTCAATCTTTATATACCTATAACAGCCAGGGAGTCTACTCCCGTTCAACGATAAACGAACTTTTGTTCCGACCGATACGTACACGATAAATGATATTTGTACCTTTTTTAGGGTTCCGTAGTCCTACAAGGAACCCTTACAGTTTCGTCATGTCCGTCCGTCTGTCCGTCTATCCATCTGTCCGTCTGTCCTAATCCTTTACAGCTTAATAACTTCTACAGTTATAAATATAAGTACATGTAATTTTGTTAAAAGATAGTTTAAATACAGATCTCAATTTTAAAAGAATAAAAAATGCGTGATTATGTATTTTAGGGGTAGCGCCCATACATGTGAAATGGGGATGAAAATATTTTTTTCGCTCCACCCCCTCGTGTGTAGTATCATTGAATAGGTCTACTAAAATGAAGGTAATGTTTCATACAGCACTTTTTTATCAGGTGTATCATCTGCGAAATATAGCCAGCTAAAGTGGCTTGCAATGTGTCCCCCCCCCTGCCATCTCTAAACTATGTAACGTAGATACTTATAATTCTCCACGTTGATAGACCTTTGTAAAAACTCTCTTTTAAAATTATTTTGAGTATAATGTGATTATAAATTTTTGAGTTATAGAGAGAAAACTGAAAAATACTTAAGACGTCCTAGTTCAAAGGTCATTGACCTTAGAGAAAAATTATCTTAGCAAAGAATGCTCCTTTAGTTAGTTCCTTTAGTTAGTCCTTTAGTTAGTTAGTGTTCCTTTGTGACACACATTCGAGGCTCTTAAGGTCATCAGAAAACCTCACGTTGGCGATACCATCGCATTTCACAAATTTCTTTGGTATTTCTTTTACAGTTCAGGCTGCTCGCCTGTGGAATGCTTTGCCAGTACAAGTGAGGCGTGCTCAATCTTTGCCTATTTTTAAAAAACTGGTAAATGATCGCTACCTATCATCACTGTAATTTCCGGCAGGTACATTATGTAATATTTAGACATATTGTATTGTATTTATTATGTTTATTGTATCTTATATTTATGTAGTTTTGTTATAGATATATGTATAGTATTTATGTTATGTAGTATATGTATTCTATTATGTTGTTACACTGCGTACTATCCCTCTCTTTACTTGCCCATATTGTCCATCCTAAGGTTGTCTGGAAGAAATCGCCTTGAGCGATAAGACCGCCCATTGTACATGTGTTCTATATAAGTCATATATGTTGCTATCTTCTTTTGTGTACAATAGTATTTGTATTGTATTGTATTGTATTGTTGAAAAAAAATGACTTTCCTTCGTACGTACGTATTTTTTCATTTATTACGTATTACTAATTACTACATATTTAACTATCGAAAACATTGAAAATTTAAAATTAACTAATAAAATTACATTAAAAACTACAACAAAAGACCCTTCTTTTGTTGTACAAACAAAATTATAGATCTCAAACGATTTTAAACCTAATTGACTACTAAGTTAAGTTAGAAATCGTAAAAATAAAGAAAGTCGCTAGCTAGCTACCAATAGCCAATAGCTATTTTACTTGGTCAGCTCACGGCAGTGCGGCGGTTGCCCGCTACACCGTAAACTTGTTGGTTATTCGAAGCAGTAGCCAATAGCTAGCTATCGTGTTGACAGATATCGTAGCCATTGATCGAAGTAGCCATGGCTATTTGTTGAATAGCCGCTATTTAGCTAGTTATTAGAGTAGCTACCCACTTCTAAGCCTTACTCCTGACCCCGCCTGGGTCGAGTGCTGTATCAATCGAATTTGAATTCGAGTTAGTGTCAAATCGTACTGCTTTTTTCTAGGAATTGAAATTAGCTCGATTTGGTTCAGAGCTTGAACCAGTCGGGAGTAAGGCCCACGATGTTAATTTACTACTTCCACACGGACAGGGTTACAAGCACAGCTAGGAATGAATAATTTAGTAAAATAACAACTTTTGTGTCACATTCGATTTTATTTAAGATTTGCACGGATGTGTAATATTTCTCCATGAAGCTACTTGGTCTTTTACTTCTTTCGAAGGCCTCTTTGCGAAAAACTTCCTCAATTAAAATCAATCGCACTATTACATCCCTGAAAATGTTTGGTTTTGTTAAAACCTATTAAATATCACAATAATACTGTCAAACGAGGTTTGATACGTAAACACTGAAAAAATTACTCAGTACTATCAGAATTTCGCTTTCAATTACTACTAAAATAAAATAATAAAAAAGATTTCAATACCCAAAAGAGACCTCTTGAGCAGTCGCATAATTTGAGGTTACATTGACGACAATTGTACAGTTTACTTTCTAATTCAACATTGTTTATATAAAAACAATCAGAAATATATCAAATAGGTTAGGTAAGGTTAGAACTGTGAGCGAGCGAAGTGAGTGGTGCCGCGGTAGCTGCCAGTGAGTACTAGAACCAAATTACAGTTATTAGTTGTTATATTCATTAGTCACAAAATTTGTTTTATTTGATTATATCGAATGGTATTTATAATGGCTTTATTATAAAAGCTCAAAGTTACAAATGCACTATTCGAAGGCTATACATATATAAAATTAATTTATTTAAAAAATGATTAGTGGTGATTAGATTTTTTTTTTGTCCTTTAAATTTAAGTTATTTTTGAGTAGGTTCTTTTCTTTTGAATAACGTTTTATTTACGTGCTAATTAGCTGTTATAGTTTGCAATAATATTTGTTTTTGTTCCATGCTGGTACAATAATATTTATACCTAGACGTAGTACCTAGTATGTTAATGTAACATTTTGTGTAATATTGCTGGGTAAAATAAATAATATAATACTACTACTAAATTAATTATTTTATTATTTAATATTTATTTACTATATAAACGGACAATTACCTCTTTTAAAATATCCGCTTCACAAAATAATAACTCCATATTCAACACCAAATAAATACATAAAGATATTTTTAAAGATATAATTATCTTAATTCTGAAAGTACAGAGCACCCGTCTTACTTTCAAAATTAAGATAATTTTGAAAGACTCCCTCCCTACATGTAATACTTACTATTATTATTAGTATATTAATTACTTTATTATTTAATAATATTAAAAGAAATAAGAAGCTAAAATCCTTATAATTAATACTACGTATTACATAAAAATAATATCGATAAAATAATATTTTATCGATATTATATCGTGTTGAATCTAAATCTGTCTCGTCTCTAACCCTACAAAGTTTGAAGTTTCTATGACATAATGACATTGTCAGGGCCAACCGGATCGCAGTACCCCGCTTCCTCATACCTCAGCTAGTGGCAGAATTGTTTGTACGCATTAAATTCAACAATATCCGTCTAGGGGCTGTGTTGTCGCTGGACTGGCCACTTGGTATCAATTCCCTTACGGGATCAAAGAAGCATTAATGCCGAATGGTATACTACCAAATGTTTGCCAGAAGTTTTCTCTGTTATAAGCAACAAGCGACCAAACACAGGGCTCCGCGGGCTACTGCTCCACCACGACAATGCACCTGCGCACACCGCACTCAAAACGAGGGACTTCCTGGACAGCACGCCAGTCAAACTCCTGGGTCACCCTCCTTACAGCCCTGATCTAGCACCGTGTGACTTCTTTTTATTCCCAAAAATAAAAAATCAGCTCAAAGGGATACAATTTTCGTCGCCGGAAGATGCGCTGGCTGCGTTCGAGCAGGCTGTAAACGAGGTGTCTGCGGCGGACTGGAAAAAGTGTTTTGAAAACTGGTTTAGGCGCATGAATCTTTGTATAGAGGCTGGTGGAAAGTACTTTGAAAAGATTTGATAAAAATATATGTACGTATAGAACAATTTTTTTTAGTTTCGCAAAACTTTCTGAGTGTCCCACGTATAATATGCTCAATGATTACGACTGAAGGACAAGTATCCATGGTCATGAATAAATTGAAAAAAAAAAAACATATATACTTACAGATAGGTATAAAGCCCTTATAATTATTTACTGTCGTAAAAGAACCTCTTCCAATCCAACAGAACACAAAAAATGATTTTATAATTTACACATCGAGTGCTTTACACTTAGAAACATTGTTCCCGACAGCAAATAGCTCTCGGGAGAGTTTCCGTAAATTGACGTCTTTGATTCTGATGACGTCTTTGAAGACCTCTGTGGTCTAGTGGTTCTAGTGTCGGACTGCTGATAACGAGGTCGTGGGTTCGATTCCAACAGGACACAAATATTTGTGTGATGAACATAAGTGTTTGTGTTGGTCTGGGTGTTGCTTATGTATTATAAGTATGTATTTACAAAAAAAAAGTATATAAGTATTACCTATATCCATTTTCTAGTACCCATAGCACAAGCTCTGCTTAGTTTGGGACAAGATGGTGCTGTGTAAAAAAAAAAAATACCCAAAAAAAAAAGATATTTATTCGTCTGTCAAAACAAATCGATTTCGGATTTGTGAATAGCGTTTAGAGGATCCGTTCGGTAACTTTCCTCTCGGTTTCGGAAACGGCACTTTCGGCCGGTTGTCAATAAGGCTACTGGTCAGCTGGATCGGGCAGGATCTTTCTCTGCCAGCAGTAGTGTCGGCTATGCTGGCAGATCCGACAGATTGGAGGGCCATGGCTTCCTTCTGCTAGACCGCTATGGTTCAGACGGAGGCCCCAGAGCGAGATCGTGGATTTGGGATCGTGGACGTTAAAAGTTGGGGGACTCGAGGCGTCTATTGAGTGCTCCTAGGGAAGACGGCAGTACGTGGTGGTCGCGTGCTACTGTGGGGGAAAAATATTGTTTTCCCGGGACGTGCCAAAGGCATAGCACTAGAGGGGCACCGGCGCGATCCAATGGAGTTCCCGGAGCTCCTCTATTTTGTGCAGAGGATGGCTACCGTGTGGTTTTAGTCGGTAAGAGTCCGATTTAGGTACCCCTCCGCCGTCCCCAGACGGAGGGTATCCATGAGGATTTCCACCCGAAAACAAAAAAACATAAAACAGGTCGTTCGAGTGGATGGTTGCATGAGTCATGAAGCCAATTGTACATACGGGGTGCCGCAGGGCAGCACGTTAGGTCCAACACTATTCTTAGTGTACATAAATCCACTCTGTAACCATAGAATAGGTAATAATACTAGCTGTAACCTCCAAATTAACATGACTGAGGTAACTATGTTCGCGGATGATACAGTTTTATTGTTTCGTGGTAAAGATTGGGAAGCCTTGAAAAATACGGTAGAATTGGGACTGACTACGGTTATCAGATGGCTAGAGGATAGCCTACTATCGGTTAACGCCTCTAAAACGAATATACTATGCTTTAATAGAACATCCATCAGCAACCCCACTGACACATACAGAATAGTTAAAAAAAAATACAAAAAACAATGTTTATTTCAGTACCTAACTTATAAAATATATTGCTTTACAATGTTAGGAGTCTTCCTTTAAGCAACAATATGCTTGTGTTGGAAGAAAACGATATTCCGTTGATTTATCTTCTAATATAATATAAGGCACTGAAGTTTTAATTAGGCCTTAGAAGAAGGCTGTCTTCTGGCATGATAAAATAAAACTTGAGAGAAAAGAAAATTATTAAGATTGCGCGAAGTGTGTGTTTGTTTGTGTGTATTATAGCTATGTACTCACATCAGTCACATCCCTGTAATAAAAAGTTAGATAGATCAGATTGCTGTGACTGTCCAAAATTAAAAAGAGTGGTCTGTGTTAAATATTTAGGTGTCCTAATAGATGATAAACTGAGGTGAAAAAAGAATTTTCCAAATCGGTTTATAAAAAAAAACCGGCCAAGAGCATGTCGGGCCATGCTCAGTATTATAGGGTTCCTTAAGTAGGTGTTACAAACAAATCAAATCGAATATTAATCGTGGCTATTTTAGTTTTTGCAATAGACGGCAGCATTGGCGACTCAGAGAGTGTTGTCAGTAGCCGCTACATGGCGCTTTACAGTGCCAAATGCAATAGACGGCACTTGACGGCAGCATTGGCGACTCAGAGAGTGTTGTTAGACGCCGCTAGATGGCGCCAAATTTAAGAAGTGTGTCGTCAACATAACACAAAGTAACTTTTTGTGATTTTTTCAAATAGAAAGTAGCTAAAGGAGCATTATTTGCTAAGATCATTTTTCTCTTAGGTCAATAACCTTTGAACTAGGACGTTTTAAGTATTTTTCAGTTTTCTCGCTATAACTCAAAAAATTATAATCACAATATGCTCATAATAATTTTAAAAGAGAGTTTTTACAAAGGTCTATCAATGTAGTAGATTATAAGTTTCTACATTGCATAGTTTAGAAATGGCAGGCGGGGGGACACATTGCAAGCCACTTTGGCAGGCTATATTTCGCAGATGGTACACCTGATAAAAAACTGATGTATGAAACATTACCTTCATTTTAGTAGACCTATTCAATGATACCCCACACGAGGGGTGCAGCGAAAAAAAAATTTTCATCCCCATTTCACATGTATGGGCGCCACCCCTAAAATACGTAATCATGATATTTATATTCTTTTAAAATTGAGATCTATATCTATTCTATTTTTTAACAAAATTTCATTTACTTATGTTTATAACTGTAGAAGTTATTAAGTTGTAAAGGATTAGGACAGACGGACAGACGGACAGACGGACGGACATGAAGAAACTATAAGGGTTCCTTGTAGGACTACGGAACCCTAAAAACGGAGTTCTAAGGTAACAAATATGTACAATCGAAATGAGAACCTCCTCCTTTTTTTGAAGTCGTTTAAAAAGGGCGAGTAAGGGACAGCCAAGCCATTTCGAATATCGATTACGTAAAAAATCCTTAAAAAATAATTAAGAAAGTAATTTGAAAAAATAAGTCCAAGGTCCCTCGGTATTGTATTTTTTTTAATGCTGATGCACCTTATTAATATATCTGGAATGAGCAACACTACTTTTTGGCCATATTATCCGCTATACATTTCAAGGCCGACAGGTATTTTTTTAGTATTATGTCAGGTCCATAGATAGGTTCCATAGTGAAAGGCTCGGCATATTCTGAAACGCGCGCGATCCGCCCGTAGTGGTGCAATGCACGCCCCGTCCCGCCCGCTGTGTGCCTGGAATGTGGCAGAGGGAGATGGCATTCATGGATACCGGTTACCCGCCAAAAGTACCAGCCAGGTGAGGCAATATTGCCAACTTAATTATAGTCAAAATGTAATATTTTACGACATCAGCGGCGATTCAAATATAAAAATATATAGAAATCCCAATAAAGGTAATAGAAGTGGCAAAGGCGCGTGAACATGTCGCCGCGTACCTACAGGTGTCTTTTAGGACACCAGTGCGCGAACCGTTTGCTGCCATCAGTGCTATTTTGGACGCAGAGAGACAAACATTTGATTTGTAGCAGTTTCGTTTTTTTAAAATTTATTTTACATTTAATGCTAGAAACACGGTGGGCGTGATTGCGTATTTAATTGTTGGTGGCGAAAAACCGGCGACATGCGTTTCCGGTGTAAAAGACTGAAGGTAACATTTCTATTACTTTATTGTAAGATTTCTATGTAACAATATGAAATACATTGTGATGTAACTAAGATTACTCAAGAGGAATAATTAAAGTGAACAATATGATCTACAGAGCGGACCGACAGTGCGGCCGAATGGCTCGGCGGGGTGCGTGCGCTGCGCGACTCGCACGTGCGCCTCGTGCTGCGCCAGCTGCGCCACATCGAGCGCCTCAACCGCGCGCTGGACCGCGCCGCGCCCGAGCCGCGCGCGCTCTGACCCGCTGCATCACTCGCACGTGCGCCTCGTGCTGCGCCAGCTGCGCCACATCGAGCGCCTCAACCGCGCGCTGGACCGCGCCGCGCCCGAGCCGCGCGCGCTCTGACCCGCTGCATCACTCGCACGTGCGCCTCGTGCTGCGCCAGCTGCGCCACATCGAGCGCCTCAACCGCGCGCTGGACCGCGCCGCGCCCGAGCCGCGCGCGCTCTGACCCGCTGCATCACTCGCACGTGCGCCTCGTGCTGCGCCAGCTGCGCCACATCGAGCGCCTCAACCGCGCGCTGGACCGCGCCGCGCCCGAGCCGCGCGCGCTCTGACCCGCTGCATCACTCGCACGTGCGCCTCGTGCTGCGCCAGCTGCGCCACATCGAGCGCCTCAACCGCGCGCTGGACCGCGCCGCGCCCGAGCCGCGCGCGCTCTGACCCGCTGCATCACTCGCACGTGCGCCTCGTGCTGCGCCAGCTGCGCCACATCGAGCGCCTCAACCGCGCGCTGGACCGCGCCGCGCCCGAGCCGCGCGCGCTCTGACCCGCTGCATCACTCGCACGTGCGCCTCGTGCTGCGCCAGCTGCGCCACATCGAGCGCCTCAACCGCGCGCTGGACCGCGCCGCGCCCGAGCCGCGCGCGCTCTGACCCGCTGCATCACTCGCACGTGCGCCTCGTGCTGCGCCAGCTGCGCCACATCGAGCGCCTCAACCGCGCGCTGGACCGCGCCGCGCCCGAGCCGCGCGCGCTCTGACCCGCTGCATCACTCGCACGTGCGCCTCGTGCTGCGCCAGCTGCGCCACATCGAGCGCCTCAACCGCGCGCTGGACCGCGCCGCGCCCGAGCCGCGCGCGCTCTGACCCGCTGCATCACTCGCACGTGCGCCTCGTGCTGCGCCAGCTGCGCCACATCGAGCGCCTCAACCGCGCGCTGGACCGCGCCGCGCCCGAGCCGCGCGCGCTCTGACCCGCTGCATCACTCGCACGTGCGCCTCGTGCTGCGCCAGCTGCGCCACATCGAGCGCCTCAACCGCGCGCTGGACCGCGCCGCGCCCGAGCCGCGCGCGCTCTGACCCGCTGCATCACTCGCACGTGCGCCTCGTGCTGCGCCAGCTGCGCCACATCGAGCGCCTCAACCGCGCGCTGGACCGCGCCGCGCCCGAGCCGCGCGCGCTCTGACCCGCTGCATCACTCGCACGTGCGCCTCGTGCTGCGCCAGCTGCGCCACATCGAGCGCCTCAACCGCGCGCTGGACCGCGCCGCGCCCGAGCCGCGCGCGCTCTGACCCGCTGCATCACTCGCACGTGCGCCTCGTGCTGCGCCAGCTGCGCCACATCGAGCGCCTCAACCGCGCGCTGGACCGCGCCGCGCCCGAGCCGCGCGCGCTCTGACCCGCTGCATCACTCGCACGTGCGCCTCGTGCTGCGCCAGCTGCGCCACATCGAGCGCCTCAACCGCGCGCTGGACCGCGCCGCGCCCGAGCCGCGCGCGCTCTGACCCGCTGCATCACTCGCACGTGCGCCTCGTGCTGCGCCAGCTGCGCCACATCGAGCGCCTCAACCGCGCGCTGGACCGCGCCGCGCCCGAGCCGCGCGCGCTCTGACCCGCTGCATCACTCGCACGTGCTCCTCGTGCTGCGCCAGCTGCGCCACATCGAGCGCCTCAACCGCGCGCTGGACCGCGCCGCGCCCGAGCCGCGCGCGCTCTGACCCGCTGCATCACTCGCACGTGCGCCTCGTGCTGCGCCAGCTGCGCCACATCGAGCGCCTCAACCGCGCGCTGGACCGCGCCGCGCCCGAGCCGCGCGCGCTCTGACCCGCTGCATCACTCGCACGTGCGCCTCGTGCTGCGCCAGCTGCGCCACATCGAGCGCCTCAACCGCGCGCTGGACCGCGCCGCGCCCGAGCCGCGCGCGCTCTGACCCGCTGCATCACTCGCACGTGCGCCTCGTGCTGCGCCAGCTGCGCCACATCGAGCGCCTCAACCGCGCGCTGGACCGCGCCGCGCCCGAGCCGCGCGCGCTCTGACCCGCTGCATCACTCGCACGTGCGCCTCGTGCTGCGCCAGCTGCGCCACATCGAGCGCCTCAACCGCGCGCTGGACCGCGCCGCGCCCGAGCCGCGCGCGCTCTGACCCGCTGCATCACTCGCACGTGCGCCTCGTGCTGCGCCAGCTGCGCCACATCGAGCGCCTCAACCGCGCGCTGGACCGCGCCGCGCCCGAGCCGCGCGCGCTCTGACCCGCTGCATCACTCGCACGTGCGCCTCGTGCTGCGCCAGCTGCGCCACATCGAGCGCCTCAACCGCGCGCTGGACCGCGCCGCGCCCGAGCCGCGCGCGCTCTGACCCGCTGCATCACTCGCACGTGCGCCTCGTGCTGCGCCACATCGAGTGTTTTAATACCTAGTTATGTCAGTTTCATACACCATTTTATCTTAACTCATACAATTTTAAATAAAATACCAAAGTCAAAATCTTGGTAACATTGTTGTAGTTTTTCTTGATTTTTCTGATAAAAAATTGTTCGTCATTTACGTTGCTGCATCCAGCAATTCAGACGGGCTCATATTCTCCTTAGTTCAGTATCACTGTGCTGCAGGCGTAGCATGACCACTGTAGACAAAGCTCGAAAGAATAGACAAAATGACGTATCGTAGAAAGATTTCTTCCGTCCGTAGCATGCCGATGTCAATAATGAAGGAAAGAAATGTTTCTATACATCGATCGACACATGTCTACAACGTCGAGCATGACGAACATATTTTCTCTACTTTTGACAGTTATGTTTCTTCTTGTTCTAAGAAGAGGTCCGTCCCCAGCAGTGGGACAGTAATGGGCTGATTATGTTGAGATAATCTATTACACTAACAATATCCGGTTCCTTAACTCGGACAGTGGGGCAGTGGGACAGTGGTGCTGCGGGGCAGTGGGGCAGCCGGGCTGTGGGGCAGTGGGATAGTAGGGCAGTGGG
This sequence comes from Asteroscopus sphinx, assembly GCA_949699075.1. NCBI lineage: Eukaryota > Metazoa > Arthropoda > Insecta > Lepidoptera > Noctuidae > Asteroscopus > Asteroscopus sphinx. The sequence goes on along the minus strand of OX453002.1, from coordinate 9,092 downwards.
GCAGCGGGGCAGTGGGTCAGTGGGGTAGCGGGGCAGTGGGAAGGCGGGGCAGTGGGGCTATGGGATAGTGGGGCAGCGGGGCAGCGGGGCAGAGGGAAAGTGGGGCAGCGGGGCACCGGGGCATTGGGCTAGCGGGGCAGCTGGGCAGTGGGGCAGCGGGACAGCCGGGAAGTGGGGCAGAGGGGCAGCGGGACAGCGGGGCAGTGGGGTACCGGGGCAGTGGGATAGTGGGGCAGCTGGGCACCGGGGCAGTGGGGTCGCGGGGCAGTGGGATAGTGAGGCAGCGGGGCTGTGGGGCAGTGGGGCAGCGGGGCAGCGGGGCAGCGGGTCAGCGGGCAGCGGGACAGCGGGACAGCGGGGCAGCGGGACTACGGGACAGTGGACTGGAATGGACTGGACTGGACTGGACTGACGTGGGTTAGCAGAATTTAACGCGAGCGGAGCCGCGGGTAAATGCTAGTAAGTATATAAAAATGAATAAAAGGGATAATAATAACATGGATGACCTTAAACTGTTGGCCCCCACCGACTTGCAACTGATAGAGCTACTGAGGGTGACTGAAATCTTCAGTAATTCTATCAAGATGGAATTCGGTGTGGACAATTAGGTTAGGTTAGGTTAGGTTAGGGATTTTTTTTTTTTTTTTTTTTTTTTTTTTTTTTTTTTTTTTTTTTTGGCGCCTACCTCTCCGCGCTATGGCGGAGCCTGCGAGCTAAGTTTCTCCTCGGACATTATCCGAGACCATGTTGAGTTCTTTATTAATCTTAATACTAGGGTTTACATAAATTTCTTAATCTAATTCTATTATAACAAAACTCTGTTCTTTTTATCTTACATTCTACAGAAAATTAATACAATACAACATACTTATTTTTACAATCTCTCTTTCCTGTTACCATCTCAACTTGCTTCGATTTACTCCCATCTCATTTGTCCTTGTACTTATTATTATCATTTTTCTTATACCTAAGTTTACTTATGCTATGGTTATATATATATAATATACACTCTAGCATTTTCTTTTACACCTATTTATTCCTTTTTCCTGCCATTTCTCCTATTTGGACACAATATTTCAAGAAAATGCGTCTTCTTTCCTTCTCTGACATAATAATCTTAATGTTGGCAAGTTTTATTTCTATATCCAGCATATGTTCTACTTCATATCGTTTTTTGCAATAAACTGGGCAGTCAATTATTAAGTGCAGAATTGACTCATCTTCCACGGGGTCACATATACACGATGGGCTTTCCTTACACTTAAACCTGTACAAGTATGAGGAAAACCCACCGTGTCCTGTCAAGATCTGTGTTAAGATGCCTGTTTTGTCCATTTTGCGTACATTTTGATATGCTGCCACCGCATCCGGGAAGAACACCTTCGTGACAGCGGCTGTCTGGCCGGACTTGTACCTCCTGTTCCATTCGTCAAGGGAGTCCAATCGGATCTTCCGCCTGACGAATGAAACAGGGCACCGGTCATAGTCCGGGCCTTTTTTAAGTTTGAGGGCGGCCTCCTTGGCAAGCTCATCCGCTCTTTCATTTCCATCCAACCCTGCGTGGGCCTTGATCCAGAACAAGGACACACTCTTATTTTGGAGCTTACAGCGTCTGAGTGTGTCCCTTGTTTCCACAGCCAGGGGATGGGTGGAGTTAGGGTTTATTGCTGCCTGGAGGGCCGCCATCGAGTCGCTGTAAATACCGAAGGTGCTCTCCCCGTTGTTTAGGATTTCTCCTGTAGCTCTGCATAGAGCCAGGAGTTCCGCCTGATAGACGGTACAGTAGGACGGTAGTTTGATCTTGACTGCCTTGGTTTCAGCACTGCTATTCCATACGGAATAAGCAGCGCCGACCTTGCCCTCAATCTTGCTACCGTCCGTAAAGATCCGTATAGCAAATTTGCTATGGTATTTGAAGAGTTCCTCGTCCATCAGGCTGACGAACTCCAGGCTCGTCTGCTCTGCTGGATGCGGGGCATCTGCCGCCGGAGTCATTTGTTCCACGTCAACGCCCCCCAGTGCTAGCTGGGGCACCCCCCTCTTGGCCTCGTAGAGAGACGCAGCTTCTCTTATTCGAATGTCAAGTGGGAGTATCCCAGCCAGCACCAAGGCGGCGTTTAGGGACACTGTCCTGTAAGCTTTACATATCTTTTGGACAAAGGCCCTCTGCACGGCATTAAGGTGCCTCTGCACACATGCTTTATTTGTTGCAGGTGCCCACACGCTAGCCGCGTATGTGACCAAGGGTTCCACCGTGGCGGTGTATATAATGCGGATAACCTCCGGGTGGAGGCCCCAACTGGCCCTGGCGGCCCTCGACAGTTGCTTGCTGACGTTCCCTGCCTTCCTACAAATGTTTGCAGTGTGGGCATTGAACGTCAACCCGCTGTCTATCGTGAGCCCCAGGATCTTTATTTCGTCGGACATCGATATGCCGATCCCGCCCATGGTCAAGAGTGGCGTGTCATACTTGAGTTTTTTTGTTATTACCATAGCACATGTTTTGTGTGGTGCGAACTTAAGTTTGTTCATGACACCCCACTCCCGAGCATGCTCGAGAGCGGCATTCGCTTGTCGTTCGATGTCCAGGGCTGTTTCCCCCGAAAACACCAGCACCACGTCATCCGCAAAGGCCTGGCAGTAATCGCCTCTCTGCGTAAAGCTCCTCAGTAATGGGTCCAATAGGAGATTCCATAAGACAGGGCCACCTATCGATCCCTGAACACACCCTTTGTTGGTGCCCTTGATGAACTCATGGCCAGCATATCGTACCCGGACCTGACGGTCACTTAGATAGCTGGCTATCATCCTCCTGAGATTCACCGGGCACTGTTCTTCCGCCAGTCTGACCTTTATGGCTGGCCACCAAGCGCTGTCGAAGGCTCCCTCTATATCAAGTGACACCATCGTGATGAGCTTCCTCTCTCGGAGTTTGCCCCTCACGTGTGCCATCAGGTCATAGAGGGAGTCTTCCGTGCTACGTTGCGGCATAAAGCCGTACTGGCGGGGACTTGTTCGGGGTGTCAGGTACCATCTCAGTCTTCTGACCAACATCTTCTCCAATATTTTTCCCATTACCGGGAGCAGTCCGATCGGTCTGTATGACTTTGGGCTGGCGTAGTTGTCCTTTCCAGGTTTCCGCAACACCACCACGGTGGCCTCCTTCCAGATCGTGGGGAAGTGAGTCAATTCCAGGCATTTGTTTAGAATTGCGAGATGCAGGTCTGTATCGTTCTTTATTGCATGCTGGCAAATATCCGCTGTGAACCCGTCTACCCCGGGTGCTTTCTTAGGATTAAAGCTCTCCGTCACAGATATGAGCTCCTCCGTCGTAAACGCCGGGTCATGATTTTCTTCATGGCTCCAGTCGTTTACTCGGCAAGCAAGAGCTCTTATCCGTTGATGGTATGGGCTATCATCTTCATCCATGTCTTCGGGGTAGAAGGTTTCCGCCAACAGCCTCGCAGATTCTTCTTGCCCTACTTCCCTTCCGTTCTTTTCCAGTGGCAGATCTTCTTGCCTTTTCATAGTATTTTTTATGACCCTATATATTCCTTCCCAGACTCCTTCCTTATTTTGTTTCTGGCAAAACCCTTTCCAGCTTTCTATTTGGCATTTTTTCGCCTCTGTCTCATATTTTTCCTTTTCTTGCAGATACAGCGAGATCACACCCTCTCTTCGGGACGGCGCAGCGCACCGGATTCTTCTCTTTCTGGTAGCGACTTCGTGCTTCATCACCTCGAGCTCTTCGGACCACCACGGCATGGTAAGTTTTTGACTTTCTTTCTTTCTGGGTATTGCTAATTCACATGCTTTGGTTATTACCATTGCATGTGTTTCTATAATTTTATCTAAATTTTTGTTACTATTAATTTGTTCTATCTCAAGTTTACTAATACTATGTTCTACCTTTAATTGGTCCATTTCTTTATAAAATAGCTCCCAATTAACCTTTTTTGTGTTATATTTCCTTGTAGTCCTTTTTATGCAAATGCTTTTACCTCTAGTTAATTTAATTTTTATTATTATGCCGTTATGATCCGAGCTTATTAGGTCTTCAGCAACCGTCCAGTCGTCTACCAAGTCTAGGAAGTCCTCCGTACACATCGTCACATCGACGTGGCTCGTTATTCTGCGCCCCCCTCTGATGGTGTCGAAGGTGGGTGTGTTCCCGCGATTTAGTATCTGCAGTCCGAGTTCTCCGATCATTCCTGCCAGCTCATCTCCCCTATCATCGATGACAGTACTTCCCCACCATATGCTTTTTGCATTGGCATCACCTCCAATGATGGCTTTCTTGGGCTTTAGCTCATTTATGACTCTTGTTATGTGGTCCAAGTATGGGCCAATGGGCTTATCAGGATCAAAATAGTACGAGACGGCAAGCATCTCCCACTCGCTTGTTTGCAGCTTCACCACCACGATGTTGTTGGTGGTGAACCCAGGACACTGTGTGACGTCGATATTACTATCGAACACCACTATCGCTGACTTCACAGTGCCCTCACTGCGATTAGCGTTCTGGTAGACCCTTGCCCCCCCGTACGACTTCATTGCCTTAATACCACCCACATATGGCTCCTGGACCAGAGCAAAGGCGATTTTTCGCTTTGCAGCCTCGAGCATAAGTTCGCTAGTTGCGAGCTCTTTCCTTTGGAGGTTTGCCTGCGCTGCAATGCATACTGGGGCTGTATTCGTCTGAGGAGCACCTGGAACCACCTTAGCAATACGCTACTGCCGCTCGCGATATCGCATCCCATTTCTTCCGCACCTGGCACTCCATACTATAAGCAGTATGGCCTGTGTCCACATTCTTCTCTTTCACACAGTTTTTGCATGACGGTCGGTCACCCATTTCCACTCTCGGGCACTCCGCCTTTAAATGTGGCCCTCCACAGTATGTGCACAAGTCCACGGTCTCTGTACAGAGTTTCCTCCCATGCCCATATGCTAGGCATCTTGTGCACTGGATAAGAGGCGTCTGGTCGTAGACTCTCACACTCTGCAGATCTATGTAGATCCTGCCGGCCGACGTAAGCCTCTGCCACATTTTTGGTGTAACCTGCAGGATGACGTGACTTTCGAGTGAGTTTCGCGCTCTCCTACGGTATTTAACCGTGACTGATGCCTCGTCGGCCGTCAGGTCACCCAACAGCCGAGTGTTTTGTGTCTTTAGAGCGGTCTGAATGTCCTCATTACTGTTATAGGATAGGAGGTCCTTAATGATTACCAGTGGGTTTCTATTTTGAGCCTCTTCCACTTTTAGGTTTTTGTCTATCTTTAATTGGGCCGTTGTTTTTGCCAATTCCGCCTTAGTATTAAAACTAAGGATTACCCTCCTATCCCTAACCTTCCGGACCCTATCAACCTGCAGACCGCTCTTCTTTGCGTCCAGCGCCTCCCTTACCCTGCCGATGACATCCGTACTGGTGTCCATCGTGACCTCGGACGACACGATGATGGAGTGTTTAGGTTTCTCCGCCCAGGAGATTGGGGGTGTGGATAAGGCTTCTGAGAAAGTGGGGGCTTCCACCCTCCTCTCCGATGCCTGTCTTCCCATCTCCTGGGTGGGTTAGGTTAGGTTAGGTTTAGGTTTACGAGGCGGGTTGTGCACTGGCCGGGTCCCCGCCCTGGGACCTGGAGGCGAAGGTGCTCGCGTCACTCTATCGGTGGCGTGAGGACGTGAGGTCGCGGGGCGAGCGACCGATGCAGCGAGAGATCGAGCTGCGTCGGTCGCAGCTCCGCGAGGTCCTGGTGGCTGAGTGGCGGGACAGGCTTTTGCGCCCTTCCGCCGGTCTCGCTACCGTCGGGGCGATCCGACCAGTGCTCGACGAATGGTTCGGGAGGAGGCACGGCTCCCTGACGTTTCGGGCGACGCAGGTGCTTTCGGGGCATGGTTGCTTCGGGAAGTACCTGTGTCGCATAAACAGGGAGCCAGACGCACGGTGTCACCACTACGTCGACTGCCGGGAGGACACGGCGTGGCATACGCTGGCAGAGTGTGCTGCTTGGGAGGAGCCACGTCGTGCCCTCATCTCAGAAGTAGGCAGTGACCTGTCGCTGCCGGCCGTAGTTAATTCGATGGTCGGCAGCGTTGAGTCCTGGGACGCGGTGGTTTCCTTCTGCGAGACAGTCGTCTCCCAGAAGGAGGCTGCGGAAAGGTTGAGGGAGGTGGAGACAGCCCTTCCGATCCGCAGCAGGCGCACCGGGCGTCGGCGGAGGGCGGACAACGCCCTCTTCCAGCCCCCCTAAATGGGTCCAGGGGCGACGGAATCGGGGACGTCCGCCGCCCCCCATACATCAGGACCCGAGGTGGCGGCGCGTAGTGTTCCACGCGCGCCCCTCTTAGCCGTTGCGGGGGGAGTCAAACACCTCACTCCCCCCGCTCGAGACGGGGCCCGCGCTAGCGGGCCAGCACCAGCCGGGGTTGCGGAAGAATAGCGCGTTCCCGCGACCCCGGCGCAGGTGAGTGATGGAACACCGGGGTGGTTTTTAGTCGGTAAGAGTCCGACAGACCCCCCCGCCCTCCCCGGGGCGGGGGACATCCATGAGGATTTTCCACCCTGAGATCAAAAAAAAAAAAAAAAAAGGTTAGGTTTAGGTTAGGTTGGTTAGGTTAGGTTAGGTTAGGTTAGGTTAGGTTTTTTTTTTTTTTTTTTTTTTTTTTTTTTTTTTTTTTTTTTTTTGGCGCCTACCTCTCCGCGCTATGGCGGAGTCTGCGAGCTAGGTTCCCTCGGACGTGATCCGAGCCTTTATTTGCTATATAAAATTTTTACAATGTATGATTGTTACGTTTCCCTATATATAACTATTATCACAATTTTCATTTCGATTTCCAATATTATTAAAATACTTAAAACTAGTTAACGATAAATTACAATTACAATATGGGACAATAATTATTTAGTAACAATATTTAAAAACATCTTATTTTACTACAGGTATTTTAGATTTGACATTATCTTATGGTTTTGGCTACTGTCATAATATTCTTATAATATCAGTACTTAGCCTGATGTCTATTTATTTCTGCTTATTACTTTTGCAGCTATGTTTACACTGTATTTTAGAAATTTGTTCCTTTTGAACTCATCGTCAATAATTTTACTCAAATTCTCCAACCCTATCTCCATTTCAATCTCCTGCTCCGCGTTATACCGCTCCAGTCCATAGACTGGGCAGTCAGTCAAGATGTGAATAATGGTCTCGTCTTGGTCAGGGTCACATATGCATGATGGACTTTCCTTACACTTGAATCTATTCAAGTATGAGGAAAATCCACCATGCCCGGTCATTATCTGGGTAACTATCCCTGTTGGTTTTAAAACTTTAACTATTTTATAGGCACGGTCGGCGTCCGGGAAGAACATCTTGGTCGTGCCGGCTGTGTCACCCTCCCTGTACCTCCGATTCCATTCGTCAAGGGTATCCTTACGGATTTGCCGCTTGACGAATGAGACCGGACACTGGTCGTAGTTTGGGCTGGTTTTAATTTTGAGCGCTGCGTCCTTTGCCAACTGGTCAGCTCTTTCGTTCCCCTCCAGTCCTGCATGGGCCTTAATCCAGAACAATTGGACTATTTTGTTCTGGTTTTTAAGGCATTTCAGGATCTTCCTGGTTTCTACTGCGAGGGGATGTACAGAGCGGTGGTTTGAGACCGTTTCCAGCGATGATCTCGAGTCACTGAAAATGCCGAATGTGGTTTCGGGGCGTTTTTGTATCTCACACGCGGCTTTGCATATGGCCAACAATTCCGCCTGGTAGACCGTGCAGTAGGACGACAGTTTCCATTTTTGGCATTTGGTCTCGGCGCCATTGTTCCATAGGGACAATGCCGCCCCCACCTTGCCGCCAATTTTGCTGCCGTCCGTGTAGATCTGCACCTCTTGCGTGCAGTGATTTGCATGTTGTTGTTGGTCTGCCAGGCATATGAATTTTAGGTTCATATGCTCCGCCGGGTGGGGGATAGCAGCAAATGTGGTACGTCGCTCGACGTCCCTATCTCCTAGCGCCGGCTGAGTTACGCCCCTCCTTGCCTCATAAAGGGCAGCTGCCTCGCGTATTCGAAGGTCGAGGGGTAGTATCCCAGCCAGCACCAGTGCCGAGTTTAAGGAGACGGTGCGGTAGGATTTGCACAGTTTCTGTACAAATCCCCTTTGGACCACATTTAACTGCTTTTGAACACACCGTTTAGCGGCTGCGGGCGCCCAAGCACTTGCCGCATACATTATGACGGGTTCAACTACTGCCGTATATATGGTGCGGATGACGTCGGGGTGGAGTCCCCAGCTGATTCTGGCTGCTCTTGACAACTGCTTATAAAGATTCAACGCCTTCTTACACGCTTCTGCGACGTGGTTGTTGAATGTGAGTTTGTTGTCAAGAGTCAGCCCAAGAATCTTAATCTGGTTTACCATGCCAATGTTGACCCCTCCCATGGTCAGCAGTGGGGTGTCGAACTTTAGTCTTCGCGTGATAATCATGGCATTGGTTTTTTGCGGCGCGAATCTCAACTTATTTCTGACACCCCACTGACGAACATAGGCGAGGGCATCATTGGCACGTCGCTGGACCTCCGTCGTGGTGTCCCCGTCGAACACCAGCACCACATCATCTGCAAAAGCTTGGCAGTAGTCCCCTCGTTGGACCAGTCCCTTAAGTAAGGGGTCGAGGAGGATGTTCCACAGAATTGGGCCTCCAATAGATCCTTGCACGCAACCCTTTGATGTCTCCCGAATCACTTCTTCTCCTGCGTACCTAACTCTGACCCTACGGTTTTCAAGGTAACTGTCCATGATTCTCCTCACATTAACCGGACACTTTTCCTCAGCCAGTCTGGTTCTGATGGCTGGCCACCATGCGCTATCGAAGGCTCCCTCTATGTCTAGTGACACCATAATGGTGATCTTGCGCTCTGCTAATTTTTTACGGATATATCCAACTAGGTCATAGAGAGAGTCCTCCGTGCTCTTCTGGGGCATGAATCCATACTGGCGAGTACTCAGCCTAGGTATGATGTGCCATTTTACTCTGCCGATGATCATCTTCTCCAGGACCTTTCCCAGCACTGGTAACAAACCGATCGGCCTATA